>CM069613.1:29884644-31084644 GCA_035771175.1 Paratinospora sagittata | reverse complement strand
TTCATTGGATAATCATTCCAATAATTGAATTTTCAACACTATTACGAATATATTTAATATTGTGATCATTTAACTTGATACTAATATTTTTCTAAAAGTATCTCAAAAATTTGCGCAATTATATGATAGTTCAACCAGTCATAAATTAGACATATCAACAAATGAAACTTGGTCAAATGATGTCATTATTTAAAGTGTCATTGAGGTCCCAGAGACTTGGCAAATTATGCTAAAATATAAATATATTGTGTCAAAGAACTTTCAGTTCCTGATCACAATATCCTTTTAATTGACATCATAATTTCATAATAAGCAAAAAATTCAAGTAATAAGTCTTTTTAATATTTTCAAGCAATATAAACATATTATTTGAATATATGATATCTATCATTTTAAATATCTTTAAAATCAACCAAGATCTTCTGGATCTGATATATTATAAGACATTACAAATATGAAAATTTTGTTTCATTTGACAACATAATATTCACTCTTCTGAAGCTATGAATACATTTTTTAATTTAACCTCGTTCTTTATTGAGGCATGATAGATTAATCATATGTTTGATATACAACAGGTACATCATAAATTATTTTCATTCCACACCTAAAGCAAACACATAGATAAACATTTATTTTGTGCTACGATAGGATTATTCAACTTCTGGTGCAACAAAATAAATTTATTTAAAATATATGGTTTTGTAACTATATTCCAAATTGTAACCATCATGGTTCTCATAATAATTTTAACTATGACTTTTGTCATATTCATTTTCTCATCTATGATCATGGTCTTTGTTACAGGTCATATTCACGATCATTAAAGTAGCATTCACTTCGGGGAATGATATAAAATTTAAGTGAATGAGCATAGAGATTTTCATTACAAATTTTTTTGAGAAGATTTTAACAGTTTTTTGTACTACTACTTCAAGAGCACATGCAAGATAATTTATCTTCTTAAATATGTCTTTTTTAAATATATAATTTATAAACTTTAGCATTGCAACATCAGATGCAATTAGTCATTTGGTCATAATGAATTTCGAATTCGTATGATTGTAATATTACAACTTCAGGTGCAATTAATTGTGATGAACCTTTAAATAAAAAAGTTATGAGTTTTTGTCATGAGATGTCTATAAACTTCAGGTTATGTCTTCTTGTCCATAGTTTAAAATGTTAAATCTTCAAAAGTAAGTAAATAATTGAAATAACTAATTAATCATAAATAATTATTCAACAATAAAAGGAAATGTAAAAGAAAAGTTAGTATAATAATGCATCATAATAAAAGAAAAAGTTAGTGTCATTATTAGTTTTAGCGTCAATGTTAGTATTATAATGCATTACAATAAAATAAAATGCTAGTGTCAACGTTAATGTTAGTAACACATTATAATAAAATAAAATGTTAGTGTTAATGCATTATATTAGCTTCAGTCTAATTTACAAATCCACAAATATGTAGGTCCCGTAGACAAAACTCATGTGATTTCATATGAAAATTTATAATGATGTGAGAGTATATAAATTATATGTTACGTTAGACGTTAGAGAAATAAATAAGTAAATGAAATTATAACATAACTTTTGGTTATTAAAAATATAGCTATTGACTAGAAAATTATTTTTTAATATATAGCTTTGAGCTATAATTTTTTTTACATAATTTCAGGTTATGTAAACAAAATATCAATATAGCTTCATGCTATATGAATTTCTCTACACAGCTTCAGGCTATAGAATCAAAATCAAAATAAAAAAATGCGGTGTAACTGAGAATACATTAAATAAATGAACATGATAAAAATTAATGAAATTTTACCTCAATATACATTTTATGATTGAACTCCTTGATTGAGCAGAGCCTTCGTGCTAATAACATGTTATAAAACTAACTAATGGAATTGTAAATACAAATTAAATAAATCACAAACTTGATAAGGGAATGAAATTCATCATTTTCTCCCATTTCTCATTTTTATTTTCTTGTAACTTCTTAATGATTCTCTTCCATATTTATAGGGAGAGAATACCTAAATAATACCACCAACTCACATTATTTGTGTGGGAGAATATTTATACAAATAATATACGTATAAATATATATACCACTGGATATATGTATAACTTGAATACATACATTATTTGAATACATACATCATTTGGATATTATGCTTCTTGATACATGGGCATAATTCTTATTATTTGGTAGTTTGGTATAAATAAGGATTTTGGCTATTATAGGGAAGGATATCTTGATGTTTTGACTTCTAAGAATTTTCTTCAATAGAAATTTATTTCGGCTATACTTTAAGTACACCTTTATCTTGTGGAAGCATAAAGACTTTTTTCTGTATTGCAGATCGATAAAACTATGGATGGTTGTGACGCCCCGAAAATTATTTCATCTAGCCCATAACCCAATTGCATTTTGCCCAAACTCTATGTGTTGCCTTGACATGTTTGATGTTTGTTTGATGGTTGTTTAATGTTTGTATAGTTGATGCTTGACAATGTATATAAATATGTGTATCATAAATTGTATATGGGTCATGTTAAATTAAAGTATAATGCATATGTTATTATTTATGCATGGGCCCATTAAACCATGAATTGATATGGGTTAGGATTGATTGAATAAAAGGATAAATGAGAATGAAAATTTGGTGTATTAAATGGATTGAACATTTAAAATACATGGAAGCATGAGATTGGTTAAAGTACATGTGGTTGGTATGGGTAGTATGAGACCAACACACGTGAAGGTTGGTGCATGAAAGTGGACAAGTGTCCCATGCCCACTTCTCTAATCCAAGAATGTGCTAGAAAGTGAGGTGAGAATCCAAGAATGTGCTAGAAAATGAGGTGAGTGGAGGAGAGAATCCAAGAATGTGCTAGAAAATGAGGTGAGTGGAGGAGAGAATCCAAGAATGTGCTAGAAAGTGAGGTGAGTGGAGGAGGGAATCAAAGAAGTGCTAGAAAGAGGTGAGTGGAGAGAAAGGAAAAAAGAAGAGAAAGAAAAGAAGAGAAAGGAAAGAAGAAGAGAAAGAAGGAGGGAGTTGCAGGAGGAAGATCTCTGCGACATTTTCATCAAAGAGCAGGATCTTTAGGATACATGGTCAGATTGAGCTCAAAATTTGTCATAAAGTTCGTAGCTTATGGTTATTCATTCTGATCGGTGGAGATCTTGATCAGAGGTTTCGTCTAAGAGATCTAACCTCTCAAACAAAGCTAGTCGGAAAGTTTAGTTTTCTCGCGCCGTTTCGCTCAAACTTCTAGATCTCCTTAATCTACCGTTGGATGGATATAAAATTTGGGTACGTAGTTTACAACTAATATTTCTGCATTCTGAACGGTGGAGATCTTGATTAAGGATTTTCTGAGAGATCTAACCTCTGAAACAAAGCTAGTCAGAAATTCTGGATTTCTCGTGTCGTTTCGTTCAAACTTATAGATCTCCTCAATCTACCGTTGGATGGATATCAAATTTGGATATGTAGTTTATAACTGATACTTATGTATTCTGAACGGTGGAGATGTTTATTAGTTTAATATTTTGTGTGATATAGTCATCTGAGTTTGTGTATTTACAGCAGGAAAGGAGAAATTTTCTGATTAGAGACTTGTTCATCAAATATACTTATCTTTTCGGTCCACCGTTGGATTGGGCTGATATTTAGACAGAAGGTTTTTTCTTCATATACTTCAATCTGTACGGTTGATTTTGTGATTACATATTTCTGTTGGTATATTGATACATCTGAACAGAATAGTAAATGAAGAATTGGTAGGGTTGCTTGCATTAGACCTAAATTTAGAATATGAACTTAGGCCTTTCCAAATAGCTTGCATGTCAACTATGTTGACCTAGTTGTCATTGTTGATGAACCCATGATGCAAAATCAGTGATATACATGGCTGAACATGGTGATCTAGTGTAAATCGGCAATATGGCCTAAGTATGGAAAATTTCATATTTTAGGGCTTTTGATGCTTTTGGCCTAGAATCATTGAATTGATGCAACTTATGTTTAATTAAGAATGATTAGGGTTGATTATGCTACTGATTTGGTGGTTGTGACCATATCATGGGTTAGACCTACTTGTGATCAAGTGACCCAATTTGGGCATGTTTATGCCTAAAGAAATTGAAAATCAATATTTTTGATTAATAGAATGGTTTATGTATGAGAACTATGCATTAGAGGCCTAAGTCATGTGATTTGAGTTGAATGATGGGATTAGATGAGATTTAGGCCTATTGTTTATATGTGGGCTGATTTAGGGTTGATGTGTAATGTCTATGTGATTGAGCATAGAAATTGATGTATGGTAGGATATTGATGTATGTTTCAGGTACATAAGGCCTTTTTGTCACACTCTGGGTTGCACAGCGTGCCCCCTACCCAGGTGCGGGCGCACCACCACGACCTCAGCCGTGTGGCGAACGCCTAGCCATTATGGATCCATAATATTGTCCCATCTCGGCCAGCCACGCCACACAAGGACGCCGGACACCGAGATCATTTATCCCCCTGCACAATCCACAGCACAGGGAGGGCCTCCCCCAAGTTCGAACTCGCAACCTCTTCCTCATAAGGTTAGATTTCGCAACTTGAGTATCCATTAAGCCAATGGTTCAATGGGTACTCAAGTTGCGAAATCTAACCTTATGAGGAAGAGGTTGCGTGGCTCAATGGATACTCAAGTTGTGAAATCTAACCTTATGAGGAAGAGGTTGCGAGTTCGAACTTGGGGGAGGCCCTCCCTGTGCTGTGGATTGTGCAGGGGGATAAATGATCTCGGTGTCCGGCGTCCTTGTGTGGCGTGGCTGGCCGAGATAGGACAATATTATGGATCCATAATGGCTAGGCGTTCGCCCCGAGGGGGTGCGCCCGCACCTGAGTAGGGGGCACGCTATGCAACCCAGGGTGTGACAGGAAGAGATTGGGGTCAACGGTACGGTGAAATAGACGTGCACTAGTAACCCAAAATAAACATGATTGGGATCAACGGTACGGTGAAATAGACGTGCACTAGTAACCCAATGCATGTGGAATGTGGATCCAAATTGAGAAGCTTTTACTTGCATCGAACTTATTGTAAATGCTTGATATTTATATGTTATGAGTTTTTAATCATGCTTCACATTGACATGCATACATGATATTTATTGATGAGTATTGATAGCATATTTGAATTCTATTCACTGGGCACCGTTGGCTCACCCTCATTTTCCTCTTTCAGGTCCTTCTGTCCCGAATAAGGGCAAAGGAGTAGTTATATCTTGAGGGCCTTGCCTGCGAGAGAATCCAAAACCTCGATGTGAGTTGAGAGGCATTTTGATTGAATTGTGTTTTAAATTATGAAGTATTATATTTTGGATTATGTAATTATAATACTTACCACATTGTAGTATGGGTGAATTGGGACTTGTTGGATAGACCATGTGGGCATATGCCGGTTTTTATTTGTACTCACAATTTTGGACTTTATGTGTATGTCAATTTTAATGGACTGTAGGAATTATGATTTTATTTATGGATCATTTTTATGGACTATCTCTTGTCTTGGATGATTAATACGACGGGTAATTTTATTTAGTACCTTTTGATATTATGTCGTTGTTTGAGATAAGGCTCGTAGGGTCTCAACCACCTCACGGAAGGTGAGGAGTGGTCGGAGATGCCTACGCCGAGCGTCCCGTCCCGGCATTCCGCATGCCATTCCCTGAGGGGTTGGTGGTCCGGGGTGTGGGGTCGCCACAATGGTCTTGCGATTATATAGGCTAGAAAACCTACAAAGTCACATAAGAAATCATACTAAATTATCTAAGCATTTTGAAGAGCTTGTTAGACTTGATCCTTGGTTTACGGTAAATGTTTTATATTTTCTTCATTTCTTCTTTAAACTTTCTCTCATTCATTTGTCATTATATTCTTCTTTTCACGGGCACTTGCTCCTTTTTTTTTCATTAGCCAATTTTTTTTTTTTATTAGGAAGAGATATATCTCATATCTCTCTTCCTTTTCTAGATCAACTAATCCTCATATATATCAACAAAAAGCCATAAGATCACCGCCACGGGTGCAGCTGCCAGTCGTGTTTGATAATCTGTTTACAAGGTTTGCGTGTGATACTCTTCTTCCCTTTGGGACGTATGAGGGTGCGTCTTACTACGTATTTATTAATCTTATCATCTTGTCGATACTCGAACTCACGACCTTCACCTTATTGCGTGATGACCACTGTGATAACCGCGCGATGGCCTTTTACTTATTACAAAGCAACAATGACTTAAAAATTTGTATCTTGACCAAACTCAATCTTTAGGTGAACACTGCCTAGTATATGATTTTAGAATTATCCTAAGAATAATATGCTCATGAGACTGGACTATATTGGAATTGATAATATGAAATAGCAACTTTTAGTATAATTATAAATTGATCAGCGCTCCTGCTATATCAAAGTGAGGGAACAAATTTGTATAACTAAACCAATGTGATTAGAAAAAGGTTTGGCCGAGTTATAGAGTTGGTTCTAAAAACAATTATTTTGCAAGGTAGTCTAGAAGAGAGACTAAACAAGGCACGAATCTATAAGGTTGCGTATGGTTTACGATCTAAAAATAAGAATACAATCTAAAAAAAATAAAATAAATTGAAATATGACTTTTTATCGTTTTCTAAAAATAATTTGTTTTTTTAACAAAAAGTGAAAAAACTATTTTTGAAATTTTTTGAACCAAACACGTTTTTGGTATTTTCTGATGCAAAAAACTGTATCCAGATAACTAACGAAACGTGGCCTAATTTTCCTACAATGAGGAAGAATGACACATAACTTTATTCGAGGTCTTTAGGAGGGTTTTTAGGGAAATAAACAAGAGCTTGTGAAACATTGATAAAAGTGATATTGAATTCCTCTCTTCTATTTTGTATTCATGTATGCAACAGGAAATACGTTCATATCACACACGGTAAGCTCCTTGTGAACTTGAATTTTTATTCCAATGCTACCATATATATATATTAAAACTGACATTAATCTCATTCCTTTTTTTGTTTTTGTTTTCTGCTTTATTCTGATGTGTATACATTGACTTTGTGGTAAAACTTGGGTTTATTACTTTTTATATATTATGCGCAGGTTTTGTCCGAGAAATACACGCAACGATTTGTGGTAGTAGCTCCACTGACTAAAGGGGGGCATGTGAACTTCAGCTTGGAAGATCTTGCAAAAACAAGCCACTGTATTGTTGGGGGGCACTGGGGCTTGATGAGTTAGGCATTGAGAAAGTTAAATTGTAATAACTTGTAATAACTAAGTCTTTTTGAAGCATTTGCATCTCATTCTTAAAGACATAATGATGAAGATCAAATATATACATTATTATTTATATTTCAGTTATTTAAATATAGTAGGAGTTTAATTATTTATTTGAAGAAGTTTTTAGGATTTTTGATAAATTTAGGCATAATTTTTTTTATCAAATTTAAAAATAGGCAGCAAAAAATAATATTTTCATATTTAGACAAGTTTTGGATACTTTGGTGCCACCTCGGCACCAACTTGTCCAAAACATGCCTACCATTGTTGTTGTTGTTGTTGTTTTTTTTTTTTTTTTTTTTTTAAATTTGAAAATGAAAACCATGCCGCCCATGCACATCTATATATATATATATAAAAGCAAAAATAATAAAAGCTTTTTAAGAGGAGCCTACAAAATGAAAAAGCTTTTTTTTTTTAAAAAAATTGTTAATAAAATAAAAAGAAAATAGAAACCATTGTTAAATAAAAAACAAAATGTGAAATAAAGTGAACAACTATTAAAAAAATATAGAACAAAGAAATGGTGCCTCTTGAACTGGTGCCATCCACTAGAAAAAAAAAATCAAACCCACAAAATTGCATAAAAAATTAACCTTGTTCAATTTCTCCAAAATATCACAGCGCAAAAAAAAAAGAGGAATAAACTCCCATCTCTCGGGTGTCATCTCTCCTACTTCCTTTTTTTTCTTTAGTTTCGTATTTATTTTTTTCATTTTTCTTGAAGAGACATCATCCATTGTTAAATAAAAATTAGAAAATCTGGAAAGTTAAAAAAAAAAAAAAGTGAATGGTTATAATTTTTTTTTTTGGAATAAACGTAACTCACTTTGCTAAAAAAAATGAAAAAGAAAATCACACAAGATGCGATTTTTAAAATAACGTAAATGAGACACTAAAGAAAGAGAGGATATCAAAGAGATGACACCGAAGAGACGGGGAATTTTTTTTTTCGCTCTAAATTTTTTACACTTCAAAGAAATCACATAAGGTTAATTTTTTTGTGCAATTTCGTTGGTTTAATTTATTTTTAAGTGTATGGAATCACTTCAAGAGGCGTCGTCCACTTTGTTCCAAATTTTTTTAATAGTCGTTTACTTTGTTTTTTTTTTGCCTTATTCCAATTTTTTTTTATTTAACAAAACAAATTTTAAAAATGAAAAAAATAAAAAAAATAATTTAATGTGGATGACACCTCTTCAAATTTAAACCAACAAAATTGTACAAGAAATTAACCTTGCGCGATTTTGTTTTTTCGTTCTTTTTAGCAAAGTGAATGTCATTTCTTCAAGATTTTTTTTAACAACCATTCACTTTTTTTTTAAAACTCTCTAGATTTTGTACTTTTTTTATTTAACATGTGGATGACGTATTTTCAAGAGGGGTCATTCACTATTAAACAATAAAAAAAAAATTGGAACAAAGTGGATGACGCCTCTTTAAGAAAAATAAAAAAATTGCACAAAGATATAAACCTTTATGCGATTTCTAAAATAAATGAATGAGACACAAAAGAGAAAGAGGCCGTCAGAGAGGTGACACCCGAGAGACCTGTTTTTTTTTTTTTTTTGCGCTATGAAATTTTTGTACTTCAGAGAAATCAAACAAGATTAATTTTTTATGCAATTTTGTGGGTTTGATTTTTTTTTCAATTGATGGCGCCACTTCAAGAGGGTATCTTCCTTGTTTTATATTTTTTTAATAGTCTTTTACTTTTTTTATTATTTTTTATTTCACATTTTGTTTTTTTATTTAATAATAGTTTCTATTTTATTTTTTTATTAACAAAAAAAAATTAAAAAGTTTTTTGCTCCTCCTCAAAAGCTTTTATTGTTTTTGCTTTTATTATATATATATATATATTTATTTATTTATTTATTTGTGCATGCCGCCCATTGCGTATCATTTTTTAATGGGTACATTCAATTTAAAAATAAAAAATAAAAAATGTAGGCATATTTTGGACAGCTAACGTGTCAAAAATTTGCCTAAATATGAATATATTATTTTTTGTTGCCTATTTTTAGATTGAATAAAAAAATCATGCATAAATTTGTCAAAAATCCAAGTTTTTAATTATTTTGTTTAAGTAGGATTTAGTTACTTAATTCAGTAGAATTTTAATTGTTTTATTTTAGTAAGATTTTAATTTCTAAATTATAATAGGATTTTGATTAGGTATTTTAGATTTTTATAAATAATATATTTGTAATTAAAATTTATAGATTTATTGAATAAAAAAATTATTGATTATTGATTTTTACTTCTTTTCTTTTAATTTCTTCCTAATTATATTTTTCATCATCTCGGAAATCATTATTTTTTTCTTTTGGACCATATACCTAGCACAAGACATGTCAGCCATGTTAGTCTTGCTCAGTAAGACGTAATACGTACAAGGTCAATATACCTACCTGTTCTGGACAAAGAATATGGATCTACCCAACCATGCACACAATCCGAGCCTATGGTCGGTACTATCGACCAGATGAATGTATTATTCACTATAATAGAAAGGTCAATACTAGAGAGCTCCAGGTCAGCGGCGACAACATCATGTCGGCATATCATATCATGTATCACCGACCACTATCTATCGACCTTCTTTACAAACCATATCTTCAGTATCAAGCAGATAGAATGAGAGACTACAGATCGGCATACCGACCTGTAGAGATCTCCGACTCCGAAACAGATGACGATGGATCGCCCGATCAAATAGGAATAAAGCGTGATCCACTGCGATAAATTTGAGATCTACTCCTAATTCGACCCTGATAAGGCCTGATACTCTACTAGTTCGATTAGGCGGCTGATAAGTCATCCTAATGGATCGTACCAGATCTTACCATTCTACTATGAATCAAATATGCTCTCCTAGCACAAGTTGGATTCCTAATTCTACAACAATTTTAGCCAAAGACCTCAAGCTCTTTCTATAAAAGGACCACAATCCCTAAGGGGGAGGTAAGCAATTTTTGACTCAGTTCAGTATTACTAAATCTACGGAGCTTTGAACTAACTTAGGCATCGGAGGGTCTTTGGCCGACACCACACAGGTGTTCCTTACGATAGCCTATATTCTCTCTTATTTTTTCCTCTCTCAGATAATCAACTTCTGACGATTGTTTTAGCACTCCGATGAGTTCCAAATCAGCATATTCTCTCCATCTCATCGTCTATTAGCGTTAGTATTGATCAAATCTTGCACCAACAAATAATATTCCCTTGTGAACTCTCTCAAGGCAGCACCACCATCTCGATGTTCCACTGATAGATTCAAGCTTTAAAGCAAGGCCAACAGATAGATGCCCATGTCTTAACATCTGGTTTCTTGGGTGCCAATCTTATTCTCCAAAATAATTTGCTTAACATGTATTCATGGAGCCAAAGCATTGGCTATGCTCAAAAGCTATTCGATTGGATGACAATAAAAGGACATATTGCATGGAATAAGATGATCTCAGGTTATCTTCAATGCGGTGAACGAGAAGAAGTTTTGAAGCTGCTTGCCTCAATGGTTTCTCTAGGAGTAAAACCTGACAATTTCTCTTATGCCATTTGCGCCGATGCCCGTGCTGGTTTGGCTTCAATGCAAAAAGGAATTCAAACTCATGCCCATACCATTAAAAGTGGGTTTCAATCTGATTTAGTTGTTGGAAATGCTCTAGTTGACATGTATGCAAAATGCAGTTGTGTTAACTACGCGAAGCTCATATTTGATTCAATTCCTTCACCATACACATTCCTTTGGACTACTATGAGATCTTACTGACCTTGAATGCTCGTATGGGTACTTACTAGAAAGATATGATGAATGTTACCTGGGAAAATTTTCATGAAGTCAAAGCAATTTGATCATTACATAAATTAATTGGCCATGGCGTAAAGTGAATACGTGACATGAAATGAAAATCTATGAACGTAACCCAGTCTCAATTGAATTAAAATTGGATTGAATTGATCATGACATAAATTAAGTGGTTTTGAACCAATATTTCTCTCTTTTATCATGGAAAGTTATAATCCAGTGTGACTCCTTTTCTAATTCCCAAATGCTTTCTATCAGGCTAATGCTATTAGGTCTTCGCCACTTTTGCTATTCCCTTCTATTACTTTTCAAAGGAAGAATAACATAAAAAATTCACTGGTTCAAATCGGGTTCCAATCTTCAAATATATTTATACTTGTCTGTTATCGGAGATAATTAAAATATTTTTATTTTTCAATTTTAGATTATAATAGATAATATTATAATCTTATAGTGGTAGCAAAATGTCACGGTACCTATTTGTCTATTGTTGTGTAACTTTATGTGAATTTGATACAGACATTAAATTTTATAAAATGGGTAGAATATAGACAAAATAAATTAAATTTTGTTAATGAGTTGTAGTATAATTAGTATAATATTGCATCTAAAGAAACTGTAGTTGGATGTTTCTTGGCAAGTTGCTTGTAGCTGACCATTCTCACACGCTTTTGTCTCTTAAGTTTTTAATTTTTAGCATTTTCACTGTCCCACTTGATATTGAATTATAATGTAAGGCTAATAACAAAAGACAGAGTTAGGAATTGATGATCAAATTGCCATTTTAATTTGCCTGATACTGATTAATCTTCCTACATCCATTCATTCATCTAACCTACTATTCATCCACTTCTTGATTGAAATATTATTATTGTTGTATCACTAGATTTACTTGAAGCTGTGTAAGGATCTCCTCTACCCATTTGATCTCTTGGTGCTTTTAGTGCTGTACAAGTTTTTTGAGTCTTCAATAATAGATCAATATGGATATTGTTGGACCGGTGATTGATCTCGTCAATCACGTGTGGGATTGTAGCGGAAGGCGCACTAGTTATCTCCGCAACCTCAGAGAAAACCGTGATGCTTTAAGGGATGCTACGGAGGAATTGAAAAATGTAAGAGATGAAGTTAAGGGAAGGGTCGAGATGGCCGAGACGCAACGAATGGTGCGGACACCTATAGTGGGTGGTTGGCTCGAAAAAGTGGAAACTGTTGAAGTTGAGGTAGATGAAATGCTACAACAAGGCTCCAAGCAAATTGAAGAAAGATGCCTGAGAGGTTGTTGTCCTAAGAACTGCTGGACGAGTTACAAGTTTGGCAAGAAAGTGGTTGGGAAGCTTTCAGTTGTTAACGAGTTAAAGGGCAAAGGCACGTTTGATGAAGTAGCTAATAGATTGCAAGGAGTCTCTATTCAAGCAATGCCTGAGAACCCTACAGTGGGCTTGGAAGACTTATTTGAGAAGGCTTGGAAGTTGCTTCAAGAGGATGATGTTAGAATTATGGGATTACATGGAATGGGAGGTGTAGGAAAGACGACCCTGTTAAAGAAAATTAATAATAAGTTTGATCTCCTCAAACGAAGCCACGATGTTGATGTGGTGATTTGGGTGGTGGTATCCAAGGAGCTAAACTTGGAAAGGATTCAAAAGGAAATCGGTAGAAAGTTGGGTTTTTCATGGGAAGGAGGCGATGAACTTCAAGAGGAACGAGCGGAGGCTATATTCAACATGTTATCACGCAAGAAATTCGTGTTGCTGTTGGATGACTGCTGGGAACGTGTGGACTTGGTAAGGATAGGAATTCCCCATCCTCAAATTGGAAACAAGGGTAATAAAGTACTATTTACCACCCGATCTGAAACGGTGTGTGGACTCATGGAAGCCAATAAAAAATTTAAAGTTGAATGCTTAGATCCGGAGAAAGCATGGGATCTATTTAGAGAAAAGGTAGGAGAAGCCGCGTTGGATTTGCACCCAGAAATCCGTGAATTAGCTGCTTGTGTTGCCAAAGAATGTGATGGTTTACCACTGGCATTGATTACTGTTGGAAGAACTATGGCTAGTAAGAAGACCCCAGAAGAATGGAAGCATGCCCTAACAGTGCTGAAGAAATCCACATCAGAATTTTCAGGTATGGGAGACGAAGTATTTCCTCTTTTGAAATTTAGTTATGATAACTTAAAAGATGATGCACATAAATCTTGTTTCTTATATTGTTGCCTTTATCCGGAAGACCGGGAAATTCGGAAGGATGATCTTATAAAGTGTTGGATAGGGGAGGGTTTTTTAGATGGATTTGAAAACAAGCAAGAAGCTTATAACAAAGGCAATGATATCATTGGAAGTTTAAAGGTTGTTTGCTTGTTGGAGGCTGGCAATGTTGATGGTGAGAAACACGTTAAGATGCATGATGTGATTCGAGACTTAGCAATATGGATTGGTTGTGAATGTGGGAGGAAGAAAAACAAGTTTTTTGTACGAGCAGGGGCTAATTTGTCTAAAGCACCTCCATTAGATCAATGGAAGGAAGCAGAAAGGGTCTCACTGATGGATAATGATATAAAATCTCTGGAAGATGTACCAATATCATTTAATAACCTGTTGACCCTTAATCTTCAGAATAATTTATCTTTAAGCTATATTAGTGACAACTTCTTTTTGTCTATGCCTACACTGAAGGTTCTAAATTTGGAAGGAACCCAAATTGCACATTTGCCAAGAAGTATCACTTACCTGTTTGAATTGCAATATCTTGATCTTTCAGTAACCAGTATCATAAATTTGCCTGATGAGTTTGTGAAATTGGTAAATTTGAAGTTTTTGGATTTATCTTGGACACATTCTCTCAGCATAATTCCAGCAGGGGTGATATCATGTGTTTCCAAGTTGCAATATTTGAACTTATTTGAAAGTGGCTTCAAAAATTGGGGATTCGATGGTAATTGTGACGGTCATGCAGCAAGCCTAATGGAACTGGAATGCTTGGAGCATTTGAATACAGTTGGACTCTCTGTAAATTCTACTCTTGTTCTCCAGAAGTTGGTCAACTGCAACAAATTACAAATGTGTGTGGAGTCCCTATGTGTATCGAAGTGTGAAGGTTTGATTTCACTTATATTATCATCGTCATCATCATCCTTAGTTTCAACAACGACATCATTATGTCTTGGGAGCATGAAGAATCTAGAACGACTCATTGTACGAGATTGTTTATTGGAAGAGGTAATGGTAAGTTGGGCAAGGGTGGAGGAAGAGACTGGCTTGCTTTCAAACTGGAAAGTCCTACAGCTAGCTCGTCTCCCCAAGTTAACTATTACACGGACGAAAGGCGTCACCTATCCATGTTTTCAACAACTTGATGCAGTATTTATTGATAATTGTGATGCGTTGATAGATCTTACATGGCTTCTTTTTGCTCCAAGCCTGACGATTCTGCGTGTGTATCATTGCAAGGAAATAACCAAAATAGTTGATGTTAAAGAGGTTGCAGTTACAGTTGAAAATTTGAACCCATTCTCAAGGCTGAAGGAACTACAACTACTTTACCTTCCAAGTTTGAGGTTGATAGTCGAGGGTGCCTTGCCTTTTCCTGCCTTAGAGAAGGTGTTTGTGAAGAACTGTCCAAAAATGAAGAAACTACCATTTGATTCCAACAGTGCCCAAAACACACTCCGCGTCATTAAGGGGAGTAATGAATGGTGGGAAGAATTAGAATGGGGAGATGAAACTATTAGGTCTTCTTTCCTTCCCTACTTTAAATCCTATTGAAGACAATTGATCAATCTTTCAATAATGCTAGCTCATCCTGAAACTTCATGAAACTAGCAGTTGATTTTACGGTATGAGTTCTTTGTTTGAAATCAATACTTCTTGTAAATTTTCTTCTATTTTTAATTTCCTTCTTAATTTGGATAGTCTTTTGAGAAATTTCCCAATTTGGATGATTAATTATCAGCAATTTCTATGTATATATATATACAAGTGTGTGTATTTATATATTGAGAAGCCATATATACGTCGTCGTCAGTTATATTTATATAATCATCAAGAACCTTATCCATTCACGTCTTATATATTCTACCTTCATTACAGCTAAATCTTTAAATACCCGGTTGTCATAATCACTTGCGATATTAATAATAAGGCTACTCTTAATTTTATTTAATTTGATGATTATGATTGCCTTGTACCCAGTATAAATTATTATTATTTTAAGCTTAATAATATTATTATTTTTTACTTCTATCTGTATAAAATAATTATGGTGGGACACCCCATAATTTTTGTCCAGATCTATGTTAACTGTTAAAGCAATTATTCCCAAAGAATTGGGAAGACTCGGTATTTTTTTTTTTTTTTTTGTAGTCTTACAAAATATAAAAATTGGTATGTCTTAATTTGTCATATTTTTATGCCAAAGTAAGATATATATATATATCTTATATAATATTCTCAAATAATTTTATTGGATGATCTAATATGGATTCCTCTGATCACCAAATTCATGATGAAGAACCAGTACTACTACAAACTGATGATCATGAAAATCTCCATTAGTACTTACAATGATACCCAATCTTTAGTAAACAATCTCATTCAAACCTGGGCAAGAAAGCAAAGATGGAAAAACTTCTTTCACAAATATTTCATGAATTACAATTCAAACAGGAAATATGTTCATATCACACACGGTAAAGCTCCTTGTGAGCTTGAATTTTTATTCCAATGCTACCATATATATAAGCCACAACGGTTTATTACTTTTTATATATTATGCGCAGGTTTTGTGTCACACCCCGCCCGAATGCGCTTAAACTGGTGGAACACTCACGGACGGGGAGCGAATGCATTATAACGACAATGAATATTTTATTTTTATATAAAGTATCACTGAAAATCGAGACGTTACTCGTATCCGTCTATCTTAACCCATAACCATTTTATAAATAATAAGATTTGCAAAACTATGAGTTTATATTCTTCCATCCAACTTACTGGTTAAGATAAACGAATACCTTTAATTCTTCATACAATTGTTATCTTCATACGATGATACTTGCCCTTGTCCATTCATTATGGACACAACATTAAAATACAATCATCAAATATAATTAATGAATTCTATTCCAAGGCATTCACACGTGAATTAAATCACAGGGTCTTTACTGACCGTAATAATATTCATTGAATTTCAATTATCAATACAATTCGTTTGAATAATAAACCTTTAAAAATTAAATGAAAATATTCAGTCTCATAATACTAATTAATTAACTCACCTCTACTACTCTGCACTATGTCACGAACTCGCAATTTTATTCTCCTAAGCACCTGCATATAAAAAATAGGGGTGAGCTTGAAAGCCCAGTGGGTCATCTAAACAATTCACAACATTTTATTGTGATACATACACAAGAACATCACAAACAAGTTTCACACATTAATCGTTGCAACATTAGATTGTTTGAGTCGATAATTTCATTACGTTCCAAATCACGTACCGTTAGAAAATCAAACTCAGGGTGGCACAGCCCAAAAAAAAAATTGGAACATTGGTGATATTCCTTAGAATAACTGCCCCATATGTGTGATTTTTATCTTAATCGTGTTCTTTAGAGATGTCACGCCATACGTACGGTATAAGCACGATATTAAGTGCATTCATAAAACATATTCAACTCCACTACACATTGTATCATGTTACAAAGTCAATTATAATAGTGTTCACGCATTCACTATGCAAATATTTCAAATCATATATCTCATTATCAGGCATTATAATTTTTAAATGAATTCAACTACCACATGAATTTCATGCATCCAATTATCATTTGATCAGAATAAAAATCATGTTAACACACATATCATCATGGTTAAACAATCACAACATTGCATACATATAATTATGTACAATAGGCATGCATAAGCAATCTAATAATACTATGGACCTAATTAATTTAACATTCCTATCTATATATCAAATAAAATATTATGAAGGCCTAGAATCATCCCCACCTGAATCGCTAAATTCCAAATTACTTAAATTCCTCGTCACGCGTGGTAATCAACCTGTACACGTATATTACGTTTGTTAATATAATTACTCGATTATGAGTGTAGAGATATATACATATACATGTATATATATATATAATAACATATTATAGTGCCTTGTGATATGACATAATGATGTGTATGGTATAACATGATATACTACAATATGTGATATATATATATATATATAAATATATTATATGACATTTTGGTTGCTAAAAAAATAATAACACTTGAGTTGTAATGTTTTAAAAAATAATAACACTTGGTAAAAATATGTATGATACATATAAATATATTATTTAATATCTTGATTGCAAAAAAATAAATAATTGAGTTGCAATGGTTAAAAAAATAATGATAACGTATTGTATGTATGATATATATATATAAATATATTACATAACATTTTGGTTGCTTAAAAAATAATAATATTTGAATTGCAATGTTTAAAAAATTAATAACGTATTGTATATATGACATATATATAAATATATTATATAACATTTTGGTTGCTAAAAAAAATGATAATACTTGAATTGTCATGTTTAAAAATAATAACTCTTGGTTAAAAAAAATGTATGATACATATAAATATATTATATAACATCTTGATTGCTTAAAAAATATAATAACACTGGAGTTACAATAAATATAATAATGATAACACTTGGTAAAAATTATGTATGATACATATGAATGTATTACTGTTGGTTGCTTAAAAGAAAAGAAAAATAAATAAATAAACTAAACTAAACTAAAATGTGCTAGTTGCAGGACAGAATGAAAGGAGAAAACAGGGAAGTATATATGTGGTATTGTGTATGATATATATATATATATATATATATATAAATGTATTATATAACATATCATGGTTGTTGCTTAAAAGAAAAGAAAAGAAATAAAATAAAGTAAGGTAAAATTACTTGAGTTGCTGGGCGGACAGGGGAGAGAGAGAGAGAAAAGGGAAAAGGAGAAGAAGAAGAAGAAGAAGAAGAAGGTGAGGGCGAGGGGACGAGAGATCGGAGGAAAGGGATCGGAGGCGAGAGATCGGTGAAGAGAAGAAAGAGAGAAAAAGGGCGGCGAGATCTGTGGCGGATGGCGGAGTTTGCAGCGGCGAGATGAGAAGAGAAGAGAAGAAAGAGAGCGGCGGCGGCAGCGAGATCCGCGGCGGAGGAGAGAAGAGAGGGCGGCGGTGGCGAGATCCGTGGCGGATAGAGCGGCGGTGGCGGTGTGCGCTGGAAGAAAGGAAGAGAGAAGAGAAGAGGGTTTCGAGAGGTTTGTGCGTTGTTTTCGGTGATTGAGTTTAAAGAGAGCGAGAGTGAATGATTTCCGGCGAGATCTCGGCGAGGTTTCAGGCGACATGTTGGCGAGATCTCGGCGAGATTTCCGGATCTTGTTTGACATCTCTTTTTTTTTTCTTTTTTTTTCTGGGTATTACAATGTATTTCCAGATTTTAGGATTTCTTTGTAGATTTTGTGATTTGTGAGGTTATGGTGTTTCGTTTCATCATTTGATTTCTTAAGAAGTAGGTGTTTTGAGTGTGATTTCATAGATCTCTGGAAATCACACTATTTTGGGTATTACAATTCTCTCTACCCAGTACCTATGAAACACGTTTGCAGTCTCAATTCACAGATACTACTGGATTCTGCAGCAAGATTAATTGGGAAGCCTGCAACAACCGAAGGCTTTCCTAGCTTGACTGTCTTACCACTTAAAAATGTTTGTCTCAAAAATTTGTGAGCTTATAAAGAATAGCAGATTAAGTTAAGTTTTCTTTGCTAATTTTAATTGTGTTTTGAGTGATCTTCTCCTCATGTACATTTGATCCACAGCTACTTGCAAAACTTAATTTCCAGATGCTCCATGGTTGAATGATGATGTTGATTATTCTATTTCATCTGTTAAATCTTTTCTTCTTCCTCATTAATATCACATATATAAAATTTCCCTTTCAGGTAGTTTAATTCTGCCATATTTATATATAAATTGAGCAAATTCGATGCACAATTAATTGAAGAGAATAGATACTAAAGCCACAAAGGCAAGTTAAATTTCACTAGCTACGGAAAAGCTAGCATAGAACTTTTTGAATGCCCGACAACTTGTTAAATTTCTTTGGAATCACAGTACGTTATAATCCACTGAAATATGGATTCCAGATTCTAGTTTTCACTTGTGGCTGAGGGTTTTTAGGTATCTGTCATTTGATTTCTTAAGAAGTAGGTGTTTTGAGTGTGATTTCATAGATCTCTGGAAATCACACTGTTTTGGGTATTACAATTGTATATCGCCTGAGTTCACGTACAGATGTCTCTCTTCAAGACTAGCCGGGTTCTTATTGTACGTCCCTCCTTAGGAATGACGCTCTGGATTCACGTACAGATATCCCTCCCTAGGAGTAGTCAGGTTCTCATTATGCGTCCCTCTCCAGAGAAATATAATGAATAACGAGCATCACTTCTAACTATTCTATGAATCATAAATCACATACGTCCCTAGGTGGTGCTATGTATGATGTCAATGCATGAACTGGTCCTGTGACGCCCCGAAAATTATTTCATCTAGCCTATAACCCAATTGCACTTTGCCCAAACTCTATGCGTTGCCTTGATATGCTTGGTGTTTGTTTGATGGTTGTTTAATGTTTGTATAGTTGATACTTGATAATGTATATAAATATGTGTATCATAAATTGTATATAGGTCATGTTAAATTAAATTATAATGCATATGTTATTATTTATGCATGGACCCATTAAACCATGAATTGATATGAGTTAGGATTGATTGAATAAAAGGATAAATGAGAATGAAAATTTGGTGTATTAAATGGATTAGACATTTAAAATACATGGAAGCATGAAATTGGTTAAAGTACATGTGGTTGGTATGGGTAGTATGAGACCAACACATGTGAAGGTTGGTGCATGAAAGTGGACAAGTGTCCCATGCCCTTAAGGAAGTGCTAGAATGAGTGGAGGGAATCAAGGAGAGAATCAAGGAGGAAAACAAGGAGAGAATCAAGGAGAGAATCAAGGAGGGAATCAAGGAAGTGCTAGAAAGAGGTGAGTGGAGAGAAAGGAAAGAAGAAGAGAAAGAAAAGAAGAGAAAGGAAAGAAGAAGAGAAAGAAGGAGAGAGTTGCAGGAGGAAGATCCCTGCGACGTTTTCATCAAAGGCTTATGTATTTGGAATATATGGTCAGATTGAGCTCAAAATTTTTCACCAAGTTCGTAACTTATGGTTATTCATTCTGGTCGGTGGAGATCTTGATCAGAGGTTTCTTCTAAGAGATCTAACCTCTCAAACAAGGCTGGTCGGAAAGTCTAGATTTCTCACGCCGTTTTGGTCAAACTTCTAGATCTCCTTAATCTACCGTTGGATGGATATAAAATTTGGGTATGTCGTGTAAACCTGATAGTTCTACATTCTGAACGGTGTAGATCTTGATTTGAAGTCTCTTCTGAGAGACCTAACCTCTGAAACAAAGCTGGTCGGAGATTCTGGATTTCTCGTGGTGTTTCGTTCAAACTTGTAGATCTCCTAAATCTACCGTTGGATGGATATCAAGTTTGGGTATGTAGTTTATAACTGATATTTCTGTATTCTAAACGGTGGAGATGTGTATTCGTTTAGTATTTTGTGTGATATAGTAATCTGAGTTTGAGTATTTGCAGCAGGAAAGGAGAAATTGTCTGATTAGAGACTTGTTCATCAAATATACTTATCTTTTCGGTCCACCGTTGGATTGGGCTGATATTTGGACAGAAGGTTTGTATCTTCACATACTTCAATCTGTACGGTTTATTTTTTGATTACATATTTCTGTTGGTATATTGATACATCTGAACATAATAGTAAATGAAGAATTGGTAGGATTGCTTGTATTATACCTAAATTTAGAATATGAACTTAGACCTTTCCAAATAGCTTGCATGTCAACTATGTTGACCTAGTTGCCATTGTTGATGAACCCATGATACAAAATCAGTGATATACATGGCTGAACATGGTGACCTAGTGTAAATCGACAATATGGCCTAAGTATGGAAAATTTCATATTTTAGGGCTTTTGATGCTTTTGGCCTAGAATCATTGAATTGATGCAACTTATGTTTAATTAAGCCTGATTAGAGTTGATTATGCTACTGATTTGGTGGTTGTGACCATATCATGGGTTAGGCCTACTTGAGATCAAGTGACCCAATTTGGGCATGTTTATGCCTAAAGGAATTGAAAATCAGTATTTTTGATTAATAGAATGGTTTATGTATGAGAACTATGCATTAGAGGCCTAAGTCATGTGATTTGAGTTGAATGATGGGATTAGATGAGATTTAGGCCTATTGTTTATATGTGGGCTGATTTAGGGTTGATGTGTAATGTCTATGTGATTGAACATAGAAATTGATGTATGGTAGGATATTGATGTATGTTTCAGGATCTTGATTGGGTTGATTCGATTTGGTGGTCGTGTGTGGTTAAATACTCTCGTGAGGCTTGGTTGTGAGTAGACTTCATTTATGATTATATCTTTTATGTCATCATATCACTTATATATTGTATGTTGAAAGCATGAATGTGTTCTAATGTTTTGAATGATGCATTGATTTGAAAAAACCTTATGACTTTGGTTGGGCCCATCTATCTGGCTAATAGGGGGACTTAACCTTGTCATAGGAGGGTTTTAGGAAAGGAAGAGATTGAGGTCAACGGTACGGTGAAATAGACTTGCACTAGTAACCCAAAATAAACATGATTGGGATCAACGGTACAGTGAAATAGACGTATACTAGTAACCCAATGCATGTGGAATGTGGATCCAAATTGATAAGCTTTTACTTGCATCGAACTTATTATAAATGTTTGATATCTATATGTTATGAGATTTTAAATCATGCTACACATTGACATGCATACATGATATTTATTGATGAGTATTGATAGCATATCTGAATTCTATTCACTGGGCACCGTTGGCTCACCCTCATTTTCCTCTTTCAGGTCCTTCTGTCTCGAATAAGGGCAAAGGAGTAGTTATATCTTGAGGGCCTTGCCTGCGAGAGAATCCAAAGCCTCGATGTGAGTTGAGAGGCATTTTGATTGAACTGTGTTTTAAATTATGAAGTATTATATTTTGGATTATGTAATTATAATACTTACCACATTGTAGTATGAGTGAGTTGGAATTTGTTAGATAGACCATGTGGGCATATGACGGTTTTTATTTGTACCCACAATTTTGGACTTTATGTGTATGTCAATTTTAATGGACTGTAGGGATTATGATTTTATTTATGGTTCATTTTTATGGATTATCTATTGTCTTGGATGATTAATACGGTGGGTAGTTTTGTTTAGTACCTTTTGATATTATGTCGTTGTTTGAGATAAGGCTCGTAGGGTCTCAACCACCTCACGGGAGTTGAGGAGTGGTCGGAGATGCCTACGCCGGGCGTCCCGCCCCGGCATTCCGCATGCCATTCCCTGCGGGGTTGGTGGTCTAGGGCGCGGGGTCGCCACAGGTCCGGTCTTTACTTAATATTTAGACAGGATTTAGCAACGTCTAGTGATCCTTATCAGGGTCGGTATCACTACGTACAAGGTTAGAACATTTAGTATTACTTGTATAAGCTGATAGCTTTCAAATAAGACCAACCAGATCAGTCTCCAGTTGAGAAGTGAGACACGAGGTGTAACACCCCGATTTTCAAAACTTAATTTTTTGTAAAATAATGAATATTTTAATTTTATATAAAAATATCACCGAAAATCGAGACGTTATTCGTATCCGTCTATCTTAACCCATAACCATTTTATAGATAATAAAATCTGCAAAACTATGAATTTATATTCTTCCAACCAACTTACTGGTTAAGATAAACGAATACCTTTAATTCTTCATACCATCTTTATCTTCATACGAGGGTACTTGCCCTTATCCATCCATTATAGACACGACATTTAAATACAATCATTAAATAAAATTAATGAATTCTATTCCAAGGCATTCACACGTGAAATAAATCACAGGGTCTTTATTAACCGTAATTTGAATTTTGATTATCAATACAATTCGTTCAAATAATAAACCTTTAAAAATCAAATAAAAATATTCAGTCTTATCACCATAATACTAATTAATTAATTAAACCCACCCCAACTATACTGAACTACGTCACGAACTTGCGATTTTATTTTCTAAGTACCTGCACGTAAAAAAATAGGGGTGAGCTTGAAAGCCCAGTGGGTCATCTAAACAATTCACAATATTTTATTGTGGTACATACACAAGAACATTACAAACAAGTTTCACACATTAATCGTTGCAACATTAGATCGTTTAAGTCGAGAATTTCATCACGTTCTAAATCACGTACCTTTAGAAAATCAAACTCAGGGTGGCACAGCCCAAAAATTAGAACTTGTTGGCGATATTCATCATGAATAACTGTCCCATAATAAACATTGGCGATATTCCTTAGAATAACTGCCCCATATGTGTAATTCTTATCTTAATCGTGTTCTTTAGTGATGTCACGCCATACGTACGGTATAAGTACGATATTAAGTGCATTCATCAAACATATGCAAACTCCATTACACATGGTATCATGTCACAAAATCAATTATAATAGTATTCACGCATGAACTTTACTATGTCAATATTCCAAGTGATACATATTTCATTATCAAACATTATAATTTATAAATGAATTCAACTACTACATGAATTTCATGCATCCAATTATCATTTGATCAGTGCATCCAATTATTATTTGATCAGAATAAAAATCATATTGACACACATATCATCATGGCTAAACAATCACAACATTATATATATAAAATCATGTACAATAGGCATGCATAAGCAATCTAATAATACTATAGACCTAATTAATTTAACGTTCCTATCTATATATCAAAATAAAATATTATGAAAGTCTAAAATCATTCCCACCTGAATCGCTAAATTCCAAGTCACTTAAATTATTCGTCACGCGTAGTAATCAACCTGTACACGTATATTACGTTTGTTAATATAATTACTCGATTATGAGTGTAGAGATATAAATATATATATAGTGGTGGGATGTTTAAACTAAGTATATATATAATGAGATAGTATAATACATATCATCTAATGTTAAATATGAGATGTCGTGTGTTCATTATAGAATGCATAATATATATGTAATATAATATGATATTATAATATTATATTGAGTGCTTAGATGGGTAATATAATATGATATTGGGTGCTTCATTATAGAATGCATGATATGTAATATAATATGATATTATAATATAATATTGGGTGCTTCATTATAGAATGCATAATATATATGTAATATAATATGATATTATAATATGACATTGGATGCTTAGATAGGTAATATAATATGATATTGGGTGCTAAGATGGGTAGTATAATATGATATTGGGTGCTAAGATGGGTAATATAATATGATATACCATAATCTAATATATTATATGTGGTATTGTATGTATGATATATATATATATATATAACATTTTAGTTGCTAAAAATATAATAACACTTGAGTTGCAACGTTAAAAAAAATAATAACACTTAGTAAAAAAAAAAAAAAAAAACAGGGGAGGGAGAGAGAAAAGGAAAGAGAGTGGCGAGATGCAGAGAGCAGAGATCGAGAGATCGGAGGCGAGAGATCGGAGGCGAGGGGAGGGCAAGGGAAAATGGCGGATGGCGGAGAAGAGAGAGAGAAAGTGCGGCGAGATCTGTGGCGGAGAAGAGATAGAGGGCGGCGGCGGCGAGATCCGTGGCGGAGAAGAGAAGAGAGGACGGCGGCGGGAGCAGGGGAATGGCGGAGTTGCAGCGGCAAGATGAGAAGAGAGAGAGAGAGAGTAACCTGGCGAGAGCGAGAGAGCAGAGGCTGTGATGAGCGGCGGATGTGCGCTGGCGAAGAAAGGAAGAGGGAAGAGAGAGGGTTTCGAGAGGAAGAGGCTTGTGCATTTGGATTTAGAGAGAGCGAGAGCGAGATTTTAGCCAAGATGTCGGCGAAATTTTCGGCGAGATCTCGACGAGATTCCATGCGAGATGTCGGGGAGATGTCGGTGAGGTTTCTGGCATGATTTCGGGATTATGTTTGAAATCTTTTTTTTTCTGGGTATTACACGAGGTCTACTTAAATACCAATCGTCTAGAGCAGCACGCTGCCTCATGTTCACTATTTAAAGTTACTGAGGACAAAACTGAGTCTGGTTGAGCCAGATTGACCACTAATCTGGCATAACAACTGTCACGACGTCCCTGACCTAGCTGACGTCATGACCGACACAGTATACTATACACTGTACGTACCCGTATACAGTATGTAGTATACTGTCAACCTTCAAATAGTCTTATAATCCTTCCCAAAATTTTCAAAAATTTCGGCAGCACCTCTCCATAAAATGGACATTTCACATTTTTTTCCTAATATACCACAAATCAAATCAAAGAGATATATATAGATAATCATCATTCCACACATCTAGTCATTCTCATTTCATTCATTTATCAAATCATATCATCTTCATATATATACATAATCATTCCATCTATGTATACCATAATCCAAAAGACAACCATTGCCATTTATAAATCAAACATTCCATCATCCAAATATATATAGATATATCATCGCCAAATATCTTAACAATCCAAAATAACCATTGATATCTCATTTTCCCAAACTAACCCCTCTAGATGGTAATACGTATATAAGATGTGTGATAATTATATATATATATCAAAATATATAAAACATGTAACTACTTCTTCCAAAGCACACGTACATCAGCAAGGCTATATCCTAGTCACGTGCTGATGACGCTCAAAGTTTTCTTTTTCCTTTTTCTTTTGTACCTGAAATAGTGAGGGAAAGGGGGTGAGCAAACAACAACTCAGTGAATATAGTTCTTGACATGACAATCGCATGCCTTTAAAGAAACATGGCATATCAAATCCTTTAAATTAAAATATTTTAAAAGCACATATGCAACATTCATCAAAATACTATACATGTACACAATATATAATTTATGTTCATTCATAAAAATATTTCCATCTCCTTCCTTCAAGGCAAGAGAGCGGGTCTAACCCTTGTATGGTCGTACAAGGTAGCCACAGCCTCTCATTACCCAATTCACAGTCATTTCAAGGATCGCAGCCCTTGTTAGGACAGACCTACTGACAATGAGGTTTTGCAAAACCTCATCCGGGTCTAATTTCTAACGAAATGACATCATTACAAACTCCAATTGCTAAAATCAGTTTGCATGATCCATAAAACTCAATGCATTACGTATAAATATATAACATGCATCCAATCAAACATTTTATATGTATACAATGCCATACAAGAACCAAATCAAGAAAACTATACTCACAGTGATTACACGAGGTTTATAAGCTAATATACCCTCAAGAGCATTTATCCATGCACTTTATCTCTCAATTCAAACACTGCAATTTGGTAATTCAAACCATAAATCATCATGAGAATTACCATTTAAACTCACCAAAACACCATTACTAACACTCAAATTTCCTAGCTAGTTCAGCAGCTAAGATGGAGTTATTTCACCATGAAAATGCCACATTTGCACTAGATTTCAACACCAACGTACTCATATAAGCATATGAAAACATATGTCAATTTTATTAAAAATTTAGGACATTCCTAAAATTATTTTGTTCACATCGACACGTGTCAAATCAGTCATTCTATTATTCTACTACCTTCAACAGGTATTTCATTAAGGTTTGACACGTTCGCGAGACATCCACAGCCAATTTTACTCACAAAAATCATATCTTCAGCTACTAAAAATATCAAAGCGTATCCAAAAATCATGTTCTTAACATCGAAACGTCCGGAATTCAGTTTTCTACGATTCTATGTTCTCAAACCGGAGTTTCATTGGATTCTAATTCCATTTTATGCACTGGATATGATTACAATACTATTCATGCTATTCACTATTCATTAGAAACATGTGACTTTTTACTAAAATTGTCAAACGGTCTCCAAAAATTATGAAATTAGCATCGATGGACTCGCAACAGTGCATTCTACCATTCTATAGCCTTAAACTGAAGTTTCATCGGGTTTTAATATGATTCGAAAGGTTTCAAAGATCAAAGCTAAGGGTTCCAAAGGAATCCAAACTCAAATCTAACTTCTAATAGCTATAAAAACTACAAACGAACAAATAAATTCAATCGAACCATATATTTAAGGTTCCTCAGCCTAGGAACCGTTTTCCAACCTTCCTAGCGAATTTTCATTCACGTTGGGTCAAAACCCCATTTTTTGGAAACGCCGTAAAATGGCTCCCACAACAAAAATTACACCGAAAGAAATGTTACATCTATCTTAGATATCAATTTCACGAAGAAATAGAGTGAAAAATAGTTATCGTGGGTCTCGATTCGGCGAAAATCTCGCGTTCCCTTTTTTTTTTCTCTTCTTTCTCTCTGTTCTCTCGTCCTCTGGTTCTTCTTTTCTTTCTTTTTGTTTTTTTTTTTTTGTTTAACGTGTGAGAGAGAAAGGTGAGAGAATGAGAAAAAAAATGAGATATTATAATACTAATGTATATCATATTATACTAATATATATATCATCTTATAATCAAATGATAAGATGACATTTAAGAATGCAAATTTACTTAATTTAGGTATGTTACACATATACGTTTAACTCCTACGTTCGTATACGCGTACGTCTACGTATTCCTCAACGTAGGTGTATAATTAAAAGTACGAGGTGTTACAAAAATAGTGTAATACATGAACTCCAATTATACAAGCATAAATGTGACAGTATGAACATTATTCGCAATAATGCAGTGTAAATGAATAGTAGACATAATGATAAATGAATGTAAACTTTAATAAAAGTTATAAGACACGTAAACCTATGTTTTGTTCCCCACCTTCAGATAAAAACTTCTTTAGAGACTGGCACCTTCCCCCGGGCAGAACCGTGTTGCACCGCACAGAGAGTCTCAAAAGAGAAGACAAAAACTCAAAATGAGTGAAAAAGAGAAGAAAAATCATAAAGAGGAGTGGTTTGGTGTGAGATTTGAGGAGGGGGAGGGGTTCCTTATATAGAAAAAATGGCGCTTGAACGTTCGGGCATGTGCCCGAACGAATTTTTGTGTGTGTGTGTGTGTGCGTGTGTGTGCAAACCTAGGGTATTACATTTTATCTGGGAAATACACACAACAATTTTTCGTAGGAGGTCCACTGGTCTAAAGAGAGGCATGTGAACTTAGCTTGGAAGATCTTGCAAAAACAGGCCACTGTATTGTTGGGGGGCACTAGGGCTTGATGAGTTAGGCATGGAGAAAGTTAAATTGTAATAACTTGTAATAACTAAGTCTTTTTGAAGCATTTGCATCTCATTCTTAAAGACATAATGATGAAGATCAAATAATATACATTATTATTTATATTTCAGTTATTTAAATATAGTAGGAGTTTAATTATTTATTTGAAGAAGTTTCTAGGATTTTTGATAAATTTAGGCATAATTTTTTTTATTAAATTTAAAAATAGGCAGCAAAAAATAATATATTTATATTTAGACAAGTTTTGGACACGTTTACCAACTTGTTCAAAACATGCTTACATTTTATTTTTTTTAATTGAATGGGTGGCGCCGCCCATGCACACCAATATATATATATAAATAAAAGCAAAAGCAATAATAACTTTTGAAGAAAAAAATAGAAACCATTGTTAAATAAAAAATAAAATGTGAAATAAAGTAAAAAAAGAAAAAGTGAACAACTATTAAAAAAATATAGAACAAAGAAGAAGATGATGTCTCTTGAAATGACGCCATCTATTGAAAAAAAAAATTAAACCCACAAAATTATATAAAAAATTAAACTTGTTCAATTTCTTCGAAGTATAAAAATTTCACAGCGCAAAAAAAAAAAAAAAAAAAAACTCCCATCTCTTTGGTGTCATCTCTTCGACGTTCTTTTTCTCTTTAATTTCATATTCATTTATTTCAAAAATCGCGTAAGGATTTTTATCCTTATGTGATTTTTTTATTTTTCTTGAAGAAGCATCGTCCACTGTTAAATAAAAAATATAAAATTTGAAATGTTAAAAAAAAGAAAAAAGTAAATGGTTATAAAAAAATCTTGAACAAACGTCGTTCACTTTACTAAAAAAAATGAAAAAGAAAATCACACAAGATGTGATTTCTGATATAAAGTAAATGAAACACCAAAGAAAGAGAGGATATTGGAGAGATGACGCCGAAGAGACGGGGACGGGGAGTTTTTTTTCCGCTGTAAATTTTTACACTTCAAAGAAATCACACAAGGTTAATTTTTTTGTGTGATTTCATTGGTTTAATTTTTTTTTAAGTGGATGACGTCACTTCAAAAGACATCATTCACTTTGTTCTAAATTTTTTTTATAGTCGTTTACTTTGCTTTTTTTTACTTTATTCCATTTTTTTTATTTAACAATGGTTTTCAGATTTTTTATTTAACAAAAAAAAATAAAAATTTACAAATTTAAGTTTAAAAAATAAAAAACAATTTAATGTGGATGACACCTCTTTAAATTTAAACCAACGAAATCTCACAAAAAAATTAACCTTGTACGATTTTGTTTTTTCATTCCTTTTAGCAAAGTGAATGGCGTTTGTTCCAGATTTTTTTTATAACCATTCACTTTCTTCTTCTTTTTTCAACTCTCTAGATTTTATGTTTTTTTGTTTAACATGTTTGAAGATGCTCCATCTACTATTAAACAATAAAAAAAAGGAACAAAGTGAATGATGTCTTTTTAAGAAAAATGAAAAAATTGCATAAGGATATAACCCTTGTGTGATTTTTTAAATTAATGAATGAGACACCAAAGAAAAAGATGATGTTGGAAAGATGACACCCGAGAGACCTGTTTTTTTTTTTGGCGCTGTCAAATTTTTACATTTTAGAGAAATCAAACAAGGATAATTTTTTATACAATTTTGTGGGTTTTTTTTTTTTTTTTCAATAGATGGTGCCACTTCAAGAGACTTCATCTTCTTTATTTTAAATTTTTTTAATAAGCCTTTACTTTATTTTTTCTTATTTTTACTTTATTCCATTTTTTTATTTAACAATGGTTTCTATTTTCATTTTTTATTAACAAAAAAAAATTAAATTTTTTTTTTCATTTTGTAAGCTCTTCTTCAAAAACTTTTATTGTTTTTGCTTTTATTTATTATATATATATATATTTTGGGTGCATGCTGCCCTTGCTTTTCATTTTTTAATAGGTACATTCAATTAAAAAAAAAAAAACTGTAGTCATATTTTGGACGACCAACGTGTCCAAAATCTGCTTTGCTGCCTATTTTTAAATTTAATAAAAAAATCATGCATAAATTTGGCAAAAATCCAAGTTTCTAATTATTTTATTTAAGTAGGATTTAGTTACTTATTTCAATAGAATTCTAATTATTTTATTTTAGTAAGATTTTAGTTTTTAAATTGTAGTAGGATTTAGATTAGGTATTTTAGATTTTTATAAATAATATATTTGTAATTAAAATTGATAGATTGATTGAATAAAAAAATTATTGATTATTAATTTCTCCTTCATCTCCTTCTTCTTCTCTTTTAATTTCTTCCTAATTATATCTTTCTTCATCTCGGTAATCATTATTTCGTTCAATATCTATAGTTGCTTGCTGCATTGAGGGTATCAATATTCTTGCACTTACGCTTGATCTACACTTAATGAATAAAGTAGAACCTAAAGGCAATGTTAGAAATCATCACTTTAACTCTACCAACAATAGCATCATGTAGTCAATGGTTCAAAAGCTAAAATTGGCTCAGTAGAATCCAACTGCTTTTAGAGTGTCAAGGTAGTACATATAGTGGGATCTTAGAGCTTAACTACTCTTGATGATGAATGATCCTTGGATTTCAAGGTAGATATTGTCAATATGTATGAACCAAAAGAATCGTCCCATGTAAGAAATAAGGGTAAGGGTAGGACTATTTTTACCCATCATTTTCTATCTCTTCACCCACCTCATTTAAATATTAAAAAGACAAAAAAAATCTCATGTGAAGTTATCAAAAATGACAAATATTAAACTCTTTAAACTTTCTCACCTCTCTCTTCACCCACCTACTCTTTATCCTAAACTCTTCAATCCTTCAACTCTCTAACTCATCTTAATCTCCAATCTTGTTATTTTCTTGTATTTTTTTTTAATTAAAAACATACATTTTCACCCTTTTGAAGTATTTTTTTTTACAAAAACATACTCAAAATCGAAGAGAAAAAATGACGAACAGGCCGAACCTTAACAGGCCGACTATGTGTGTTCGACTATGCGTGGAAGGACAAAATGAAATATGTCCGACCTTAACAGGCCGAACAAAAAAGAAAAATAAATAAATAAACCAAAAAATACATTGTCCGTCCCTATTAAGTCAGATACACCTCTTTATGTCTGACTATGATAGGTCGGACGTTTGTGATTCTGGCACAAGAAATTAGTTTCTAGAACCCATTTTCGCCGCCCCATTTGACCATTTTCACCCATTGTTTTTGACAAAAAAATATTTAAATCCAACAATATAATATTGAAATCAACTTAAAACAATTAAAAATCATGATTTACCTATTAATTTGTAATCAAGATTGCACTTAAATTACTTTGAGTTTGAGGCCTCTAAAACCTAAAATAACCCGATTTTTTCTTAAGATTTCACGACGTTGTTGCTCACAAATCTTCCTAACAGTGTTCTAACCTTTTGAATGATTGAAAAACTTGAAGAAATGATAAAGTGAATAGAAGAAATGAGAGAGAAGGAAAATGTTTAGGGCATTAGGGTAAGAAGGGTAGAATTAGAATTTAAGTGGGTAAAGAGAGAGAAAATAATTAATTTTAAATTTTTATGTAGGTAAAGAAAGTAAGTAGGTGAATAAATAAAAAAAAGTAGGTGAAAATAGCCGGATCCAAAAAATAAAATAGTTTATTGTATGAAATATGTATGTTGGATCTTCTTCTAAATTTTAAACCTTCCACTTGGACCCAGCCTAAAGGTAAATGGGAACAATATGGACATTATTGAGATATAGGCCCACTAATAGGTACTATTCCATGTTTGTTCCATTGCAACCTTGCAACACAGTATAAATGTTTGTTATAAGCACCCATTTTGTTGCGTTTAGTTCGTAATTTAAAAATAAGAATACAATCGGAAAAGTAAAAATTTAAAAAATAATATTTTATTATTTACTAAAAATAATATATTTTCTTTGTAAATTTTAAAAAAAACTGTTATCGGGTTTTAACAAACTAAATACGTTTTTTTATGTTTTCAATTTTTTAAATACAAAAAACTGTATCGGAATTATAAACCAAACGTAACCTAAGACTACCCCATTATTAAGCATTTATTATCACTAAACATGGTTAATTAGTCAAAACATGTCTTAATTGTAATGTGTGTGGAAGATGGGCCAATAATTGGAAATGAGGCACGACCAAGAAGGGCTTCCTAGAAATTGTTTCTTAACTCCTTTGGTTACATGTTCAACATTATTTGATGACCATTGAAGACAAAAGTTTATTTTTTCAAGTCACTCAAGCCAAATCCTTGGGCATGTCATGCCCTTAAAAAAGAGCGCAACCAAGAACTTATTCATACGAATATCAATCTATAAGAAGTAAGTGGACCTCAAAATAATAAGTGAGTTTTTAAACCTACAGAATTTATAAGCTAAAAATGTTCTTGTTCTTGCAACAAAGGGCTCATTGGCTCATACCATGTTGTAATAGCATTTTATTTTTCATATATTGCTTGTGACTATTACATCAAGTGCTCATTTGAGTTATAACTATTAAATAGAGGCTTATAAAAGTACACACTATCAAGGAGATGCATTGATCGTGTAATACTTTAATAGTACTCTTCAACTTAGCTTTGATAAAACAGAGTGGAAGAAATAAATTTATGTAGTCGACTTCAAGCAGTCGAAGAAAGAAAAAATAAAAAAGTAGTCGAGAAAAGACTTAATTGAATGGAGTTATTGTATTTTGAGACAAAATGTATAAAAGTTGACCTTGATAGGACAGAGTGAAAGAAATAAATATATGTAGTCGGAGTAAATGCTTAATTGAGTGGAGTTGTTGTATTAAGAGACAAGGTATAAAAGTTAGCAAATCAATTATATTATTTTGACGCGACATGCTGCTTTTGCTAAAAATATCAAAACAATCCATTACCTTATCCTTTGAGCAACGAGGCTACGAACTTTAGATAATTTAGTTTTGATTTGGACATACAAAATCCTGCCCAACAAGTCTGGTGGCCCATGTTCCGCTAGAAACATATGTACATGTGTATGCATATAATATATAGATAGAGAGAACAAGAGAACAAGAGAACAGAAAAGGCTCTGTGCTTCGTCTGCCGCCTTCTGATCATTGCTTTTCTCAGCTGTTGCAGTGAATCTTCTCACTTTTAAACATGTAAACTCAACACCTGTGTTTTCATATGTTTTTAACTGTATAAATACTGCTTTTTCTGACGCCATTAATGTTGGGGTTTTGTGATTTTCAGGGAGAATGAATTGAAGCCCATGGATGCTGAACAGCTCAGAGAAAATGCCCACAAAATGGTGGATTTTATTGCAGATTATTACAAAACTATTCAGAACTTTCCAGTTCTCAGCGAAGTTGAGGTATAAACGTAATACAGCAACTTTATGTGTTTTCACTAAATAATCAATGTGCCCAGTTTGTATAGATTGAAGATTTTTTTTTTTTGTTTTTGTTAAATTTCCTCAAAATAATTAATTTACCCTTAATGTATCAATTACTTTGTACTACTCATGATTGTTTTGAGCACTATGTTGTATGATTTTCAGTAATTTTTAACTTCTAGAGATTTGTTGAGGCTTTTCCTGTTTGATTTGTCTAGGGCTTTTTGTTTTATTTATATAAAGGCAAAGATGTGTTATTTTTGGTTTGTTGGATGTTTATATTTATTTTTCTCATGCCTGCTTGTCTTCATTTAATCCCATGTCCAAAACACACAGAGAGATTAATTTGATGAAAGCCGAGCACTTCCTGTTGGATTTTGGCTCAAACATGAATTTCTTGTTGTTTTAAAACATGAAGCATGTATTTAAAAAGTAATTAGGACTTTTTAAATATGGATAAGTGTTTTATGATTTAGTTGTATCTGAATAAGGAAACCATGTTAAGTGTAGAATGAAGAATCTTTGTTGGTCACAAAGTTTCTAAATATTGTGGCTAAAAAGTCTATATATAGGAGGTCTCTTATTGTTTATTGATTATCCCAACTAGTGAGTGAGATCTAGAAGAAGGTGAAGCTTGGTCCTTGGAAGCTTTGCGAAAGAGTGTAGAGTTTAGAACTTGTGCGGGTGACGCGGTTGAAGTTCTAGTTTTCTCTTGAGTATTCTCTTTTTGTTATTTTTCTTTACCAAAGTCCCAGATCTGTGTACTATCTAGTATAGAAGTACTTGAGGTGTTTAATTCCTCTGAGGTACTTATTATATTGATAGTGGATTGTTTTTGCCCGTGGTTTTTTCCCTGATTTTGGGGTTTTTCCATGTATATCTTTGAGTTGTGGGTGTTGATCTCTATTGTTCTTTTCTTTATTGAATCTGTGATGTTGGAGGGTTTGGGTGTTTTTTCCAACAAATTGCTATCAGAGCTACGGTTCGAGTTGTACTTCAATTGATTCATTATAGTGTGAAGAGATTTAAAGATGTCGAATTATTCATCCAATTTGAAGTTTGATGGAAACATAAATTTTGGCTTGTGGCAACTGCAAGTCAAAGATTTATTAATTCAGTCAGGGTTGCAGAAGGCTTTGATAGGTAAGGGTAAAGAAAGTGATGAAGATTGGCAAGAGTTGGACATGAGAGCTGCTAGTACGATACGACTTTGTCTTGCAAAGAATGTCCTTGGGAATATCAAGGGTAATTTTACAGCAAAAGATATTTGGAAGAAGTTAGAAAGCTTGTATATGAAAAAGAGTCTCTCAAATAGGTTGTATCTTAAAGAAAAGTTTCACACGTTGCGGATGGAAGAAGGTACAATAATAGCTGATCACCTTAGTGTCCTCAATGGTATTGTTTCAGAGTTAGAAGCAATTGGAGTAAAAATTGAGAATGAAGATCAAGCACTTCGACTGATTTGGTCCCTTCCAGCTTCCTATAAGCATCTTCAGACTACGTTAATGTATGAGAAGGATATTGTAAATCTTGAAGAAGTTACAAGTACGCTACTTTCTGAAGAAAGAAGATTAAAAGGTGCTAGTAATGATTCTTCTAAGGGTTCGGCATTGGCAATAGGTGGAAAGAAGGGCAATCCTAAAAGGTTTGTGAAGGGGACATGTTGGGGGTGTGGGCAATCAGGACACCTAAGGAAAGATTGCAAGAATAGGAAAAGAAAAGGAGCAAGTTCAGCAAATAGCTCCAAGTCGACAAATAAGAATGTTGAAGATGGTGGTACCAATCTGAATGTCGTTGAGTTTTAACGGTTATTTTGTTCTTATGACATCTGTTAATGGTGGCAATTTACAGTATTAGGACAATTGGGTGATTGATACCGGGGCCACACATCATATATGTGTACACAAGGCACGGTTTGGCAAGTATGTAAGGTGTACTGGTGGCGAGTTTGTGTCGATGGCTGATGGCTTCCAAAGGCCAATAATGGGAGTGGGTGAAGTTCAGGTAAAGTTGTTTGACAGACGCGTTATTACACTTCATGATGTTCGACATATGCCGAGTTTTACTCAGAATCTGATTTCTCTTTCGAAGTTAGATTCTGAAGGTTATTGGTACTCAGGTAAAGACGGAGTATTGAAAGTTTTTTGGAAGTCTACTATGATCATGAAAGGTGTCCAAGACAGAAACTTGTACGTGTTGATGGGCAAACCAAGATTAACACGTGGAGCAAGATCTGGGTCTAAAAGGTTAATCAGAAAGTGGGTTCCAATTGGCAAGTTCAAGGGTGACTTGGACTTGGTGATTACATTGAGTGTGCCCATGAGGGCAAAGGGGCAAAAACATGAGATTAAAGCAGATGAAGCATTGGTGTTTTCGCAGGTGAAGATTGTTGGATTTTGGCTCAAAAATGAATTCCTTGTTGTTTTAGAGCATGAAGCATGTATTTAGAAAGTAATTAGGACTTTCTAAATATGGATAAGTGTTTTATGATCTAGTTGTATTTGAATAAGGAAACCATGTTAGTGTAGAATGAGGAATTTTTGTTGGTCACAAAGTTTCTAAATATAGTGGCTAGAAAATCTATATATAGGAGGTCCCTCATTGTTTATTGATTATCCCAACTAGTGAGTGATATCTAGAAGAAGGTGAAGCTTGGTCCTTGGAAGCTTTGCGAAAAGTGTAGAGTTTAGAACTTGTGCGGGTGACACGGTTGAAGTTCTAGTTTTCTCTTGAGTATTATCTTTCTGTTATTCTTCTTTACCAAAGTTTCAGATATGTGTACTCTGGTGTAGAAGTACTTAAGGTATTTAATTCCTCTGAGGTACTTATTATATTGATAGTGGATTGTTTTTGCCCATGATTTTTTCCCTGATTTGGGGTTTTCTACGTATATCTTTGAGTTGTGGGTGTTGATCTCTATTGTTCTTTTCTTTATTGAATCTGTAATATTGGAGGGTTTGGGTGTTTTTCCCAACACTCCCCCCCCCCCCCCACCCCCCCTTTTTTTTTTTTTCAGATCTTTTGTCTTTTGGCTGGCTATCTTTCAATTTAGCTTGTTTAATGCGACATGACATTGGTTCTCATAAAAGTAAGAGATGGTTCACTTATCTATTTATTTCTAGTTCTTCCACCTAACAAAGCCTATTCCTACTATATGGGGTCGGTACATAAATTCGTTTTATCAAGGGCTAATCCTATTCCTTCTCCTCTATTGTTATTCTTGATACTCAATATATCACTTTTCTTAACTAGTGCACTTAATTGTCTTCGTTACAAGTTTTCTGACCATTTTAATTGGTTCTTTCTCATTTGATGTTTCCTGAATATGTTCGTTTCTAGTTTTATCTTTTATTGTTTTGCCACTTTTCCATCTTAACATTCTCCTTTCCATTACACTTACTTTTAATATGTTGGTTTGTACCCATGTAGTTTTTTTTTTTGACAAGAAACGAAAGATAACTTTTATTAATAAAGTAAAAGTATATACATCCTAGAATGCAATGAGGACGAGTGGATCTCGTGCTAAATTAAAATACAATCCAAAATAGGGCCCCAACCCCTTAGCCACTCCCCCTATCTGGACCCTTTTGAAAGTTTGCTTGCACTAACCCAAAGAGAAGCCAAAAAGAAGAAACTCTCCCAAACCCCCTCCTCCCCCCTCTCCCTTTGTTCTCAAAATAGGCATGTGTTCTTCTCCTTCCATATCAATCAAATAACCACAAACGCCACCACCTGCCAATAATCCTTCAGCTTTCCTGAGCGCAATCCTTCTCTAGGAACTCCCAAAGATTGGATTCATTTGGAAAAGTTTCCCAATGCAATCTATTTTTCCACTTATCCCATGTGTTTAGTGAACTCACATTCAATGAATAGGTGATTACTGGACTCATTATCCTGTTTACATAAGCAGCACCAATTGGTGAAATAGCCCAATGTCGGAATTTATGCTGCAATACATCCGCACAGTTTAACTTGCCATGCACTATTGTCCATTCCATAAATTTCGCTTTAGAAGGTATATGAGCTTTCCAAATAAAATTGTAAGGGAATTGTGGAAGATATTGGGTAGTTCCTAAATTGGATGTTGGATGATGGAAATTGGGAGGTGAAGGTTCTGGAGCTATGCAATGTCCAAACTACTCTATCGCTCCCACCCGATAGATGAACTCCCTCAAGGTGACCTAATAAGTACACTACTTCAGATTTTCTATCAGAAAGGTTTCTACATAGTTATAGATTCCATGAACATTTACCATCCCCCCGCGTCCACAAAAGATGTGAATGATGTTTGGAAAAAGGGTTTGGAAGCTATTTCTTCCACACCATGTATCCCCCCAAAACTGAAAAGAATCACCACTTCCCACTTTTAATCTAACTAGGTGGGGTTGAAGAAGATAGGGTATGAAGAATGGACGAACTTCTAGGGACTTCTATAAGTCGCTTTCGTCACCAGGCTAGCATCTCTTGCATTTGCTTGTACTCCATGTCGACTTCTAATAACCTTGGCCCACAGTGATCCTTTCTCCACAAGGAACCTTCATGACCATTTCCCCACCGAGGTCGTATTCCTCAGTTCTAAATTCCCAACCGCCAAGCCCCCTTGATCAACCCTCAGCTTCACCACATCCCACTTTATGAGGTAGCCGTGTAGTTGGAAAAAAGACTTTATTGAGTTGAGTACTTTGCTCTAAAAGCATGACTGACCTAATTAAGATCTTATAAAATTTTGCATCAACTTCAAAGGGTTGCGGCGAGTCGGCGACTATGATTTTATGTTGACATCATCTCCTACTTCTTCCTCCTTGTGAATAATTGAGCCTGAATACCTAAAGTTTCCACTCCTTGGTGTCTCTTGGCTTTATCAATTTTTATCATTTCTTTATTGTATTTCTATTTCTACTAACAATGTCATGTACTCGACCCCATGAGTTGAGTTGAGAATACAATATCATCAACAAATTACATATACCATGGAGTACCTTCTTGAATATTTTAATCAAACTACTAGTACAAAGAGAAAAGGGCTTAAAGCTAACCCTTGAAGTAAACCTACTATAATTGGGAATTCACTAGGTTCTCCTCTTGTTCTTAATGATTATAGCTCCACCATGTATATCTTTTTATCAAATCAACTTTACCCATTTGTAGCTCCTTTCATCTCAAAAACCCTCATATCATATCCTTAGGTATTCCTTTGGTCTCTTGGGCATAAATTTATTTGATTTTGTGACACACTAATTTTAATTCTTTTATCTTTGCTTCTTGTTTTCATTTTTTTTACTGTATTAACATCAATGGTAATCACATTATTGGATTTTGACTCATTTCAGTTATGTTTACTTGATTCTTTTTTGTAACATGAGGGGTAATTAAATTGTTAAACTTTTAAATCCTTCATTGAAATGATAAATTTCATATTTTAGTCTTTAGTTCAGTTTTTTCATTACACTTTTGTGATTGTATTCTCTTGTCCAGCCTGGTTATCTAAGCAAGCTTTTGCCTGATTCTGCGCCAGTCCATCCTGAATCATTGCAAAATGTTCTTAATGGTGAAAGTTCCTCAATTTTGTTTCTTATTCATTATTATCTATTTGATAGTAGCTCTTTTACAATCTTAGATAAGGTCTTATTATATCTTTTTTGTTGTATGTTCTCCTTTATTTATTTGCTATTCTCATATTCTAGATGTATAATATCTTAGTTGATAAATAAACTTTTCTGTGGTTCCAGATGTTCAAACAAAAATACTACCTGGTGTAACCCACTGGCAGAGCCCGAACTATTTTGCTTATTTTCCTTCTAACTCCAGTATTGCTGGATTCTTAGGAGAAATGCTTAGTGCTGGTCTAAATATTGTGGGCTTCAGTTGGGTGACTTCACCTGCTGCGACGGAACTTGAAGTAATTGTGCTTGATTGGCTTGCTAAAATGCTGAAGCTTCCTAGTGATTTCCTTTCACAAGGTTAGATTGGAATTGATTTGTATCAATTGGAATGTCTTTTCTGTATTATTAGTCCATACTAGATGTTGAATGGTTCATTTTTTAAGAGAAAGAGTTGATGAATATCCTAATATTCCTCAGTGACCCTCTCTCTCTCTCTCTCCCCCCTCTCTCTTTTGATTTTTTTGATAGGTTTGATAGATCTCTTTTCAATTTTTATTCGCTTCTAAGTTTGTTTAGTTTGGGCCTGTATGTTTCAATGAATAAGGTTAGGTGACTGATATCCCTTCCTATCCAATTCATATTCAAACATAAAACAGAAACATCCTTCATTTAGAGAAGCTTGGGCATAAAATCACATCTTAAACTTACTTTTTTTAGAGTTCTTCTGAAATCTATCTTTGAGGTTGCTAAGATATTTTAGAAAAGACTTTATGAAGAATATATGTCATTTATCCCAAGCTCAACATGTTTTGACTGCCATATGAATTTCTTCATTAGTTACTTGCAGAGTTTGAGTTGTCAAAGAGATCTCAGATTTTAGGTTTATTAGTTCGATCGACGACTTCTGGAAGATCATTTTAACATACCCTTGGCATAATGGGTTAGGAAGATAACCCCGTCCTTCACATTGAGTAAGTGTTAGTTGACTTTGGGAGACATTAATTGAATGACCTCTGAGAGCCAATTGAGCATTTACTCAGGTCAGAGATCAGAAATTGTTTGCCAAATTGACATATTAACTGGTTCATTACTTAATTGGTTTCTTTGTTTATCAATTGCATTAAATAGCGCTTGCTGCTTATTGGAATTTAACAGAGTTATCCAACCATGAATCTTCTTGCTATGCAGGTGCATGTCAAGTTGTGAAAATGCTTTTGCTTCTAGCTAAATAATTCTATGAGAAGGCTTTGTATCATTTCTTCAAGATGAAAAAACTGATATTTACTTTCAGTTTTGGGCTGTCCAACTAAGCTTTTTATAAATTTAGCATGCTTAGGACACTGGGAGTGTATCAATATGGAAAGATAACCAAAGGTTTTCTAATTATTAGTAAAAAAGAAAATATGATTGACTAGTCTATATGTAACTAGGTATATATATTGAAGTTCTGATAGCTTCCTCTTAGTTATGGTTGGTTATACGAGTTTGTGGAGAATCATTTTTCAGGGCAAGGTGGTGGTGTGATTCAGGGTACAGCAAGTGAAGCAGTTTTGGTTGTATTATTGGCTGCTCGTGATAAGTTCTTGAGGAGGTTTGGAAAGAATTCCCTTGCAAAGCTTGTTGCATATGCATCGAATCAAGCACATGCTTCTGTGCAGAAGGCTTGCCAGGTATTACAACTTACGCCTCATTAATTTATTATAATTTGGTATAATATGTTTACAACATGTACATTATTATAATTTGGACAAAAATAATTAAGAAAGATAAAACTAATATTTTAAATGTCGACTTAGCCCTTGATCAAGAGGAGTTGAAGAAGCAAATTTGTGTAGCTGACCTCTTGTAATTGGGAAAGGGATTAGTTGAGTTGAGTAGTTGAGTTGAGTTGGTAGGATATGTGTATGAGTTGCAATATTGTGTCCAAGGATTTGCATCATGATAGCTGGTCCCAAGCTATGAGGGCCAATAAAAACTGCTAAGAGTGCAATACAATAGGAGGTCATAGGTGAACTCTTCTAAGCAATTGGTTAGAACCAGTGTTTTCAAGGCATTGCCTTGGCGTTTTAGGGAGAAAACGCGTACACGCAATGCTAGGCAAGCGGTGGGGTTTGTGCAAATATTTAAAAAGTTTACCTAATTTTAAAAAAAAGCTTTAAAAACAGAAATGCTCCCCCCCTCTCCTTTTTCTACAGTAAACCCTCGAACCTCTTTCTCCCTAAGCTCATTCTTTCCATTTGCTCCAACCAAGAAACGCCGTTGAAATCTCCGGCGACCGTCGGCAGCCCTTCGTGACCCTCCGACGACAGATATTTGTTGCCCCACAATTTGTGGACATGATTTTAATTAATATGAAGTGTTTTTAATCATTTTATGAAAATTTAACATTCATTATAGAATATAGTTAGATATATATAATTATGCCTATAAACTGTCCAAGTACCTGTACATAATTAATTAATTAATTATCTAGGGACCTATAAATAAATATTTTTTTTATCGCCTAGGCCATGTTTAGGCTTCGTCTAGGCTACGCCTCGCCTAGACAGGACAGATCGCCTAGACATTGCCTTGGCGCCTTGAAAACACTGGTTAGAACTTTGAAGCACATATATGAGAAGCAAGTGAATTGATGGTTTGGTTTGCTTCAAACTTAATTTGTGGTGAGGGTTAGATCCTTTTTGTAGATTTGCTCTAAACAGCTCTTGGTACCCCTTAATTGCAAAACTAGCCTTTAGATTCATAAACATGTCTCACTATGAATGCTAATGGTTAGTGTAGTAAATAAAATTCCCTATAACGTTGAACAAGATATAAATCCAATTGTTTGAAGGACAATATGGTAATTCCATGTCCATGTAACACAAATGACTAACTAACGATCTCCCATAGGAAGAAAAATTGTGTGAATTGTGAATAATGAAGTTTGAATCACAATATGAAAAAACAGATAGATCCCCACATTATCCACATTCGAAGAGGCAAAACTTGTTCTAGTTGGATCAAAGAGACTGAAATAAATGAGTATTGATATATTTCAACTTGAATCAACATGTAATGTTTGTATGAAAAGTTTACAGAAACTTGGTGATGAGTTCTTGAACCTTGCGTCTTTGAGTCAAACATGGTATGCATATCACACACGTTCTCTAGCTTCAAATTTGGATAAATTCATTAGTTTGTAATTCATGCCATGGACCCTTTCTCTAGACTTAGGTGCTTCAGAGAAATTAGCCACAGTTCTCATAGAAGATGGACTTATCTTCACATCTACATAGATGGGTTCCATCAAGCACTGCAACCAAATGTACCACCCAAAAAGGGTTCTGGATCCTCATTAAGAGCACAAACTCAACCTGCTATCTACCCGTTCCACCATTCACACCAGAGGGTTGAGGATAGCGATAGACCCCAATATGATAGTGCTTTGTGGTTACTTTTAAGTAGCGTTTTATTATAACATTAAACCTAATTCTTTAGATCTTCATTCACATAGGCGTGCCAGAGTTTGCTCAATCAATTGACATCACGCTCAAGCACATTCCCCTTTATGCATCTTCAATTAGTTTTCTTGCTAAGTATTTAGTCAAGGGAATCTCCAAGTTCTTAGACGACACAAAATATAGTAAGATATAATTTGATCATTAAGTAGATACTTTACTATGTGATGTGTAAGACCTATATGCCCACTCTGACCACTATACAACTCATTTTAGTCAGAGCAATCACAATTTGGCAATCATAATTCATGGCCAAAAATGGAACTAGTTTATCTCATAAGGGAATGTCAACTAAAAGACTTTTATACTTCTATACTTCTCCTTTTGTTGGCTTCATCTTTTATCATGTTGAAGCTTGCTTCCTGTTCCCACCTTTAAATCGATGTAGAAGCCTTTCGGCACCTTGTGTGCATTGGCTGCGCTATTGGCATCATTAACTTTCTTTCTATGCTAAGTTCTTGCACTTTCTCTTCTACTTCTATCTCCTTTGTTTGGTTGAGTTTTTGGATGATTAGATTTGATTTTGCAGTGCGAAGTAAGTCATAACAATGATTTTCATTTATGACTTGTATCCAACTACATTTTACATGAGAATTTGAAATTTTAATGATATTGTAAAAGGGCATAAATAGGGCGCAAGGCTGTTGCTATTGTGGCTCTAGGGAAGGGATGATATAAACTGCCTTTCCTCCATATTTTAGAGGTTGTTTCCATAGTCGAACTTGTGACCTCCTCATCACAATGGAGCAACCTCAACCATTGAGTCCACCCTTCAAATTTTACTGATGCTGTGATTTGCAAATTTTTTGAAGCCACTCTCACTTGACATACCATTTTATATTTCTTTATTTAGTTCAACTATTGATGTTGTGTTTTTCGAACTTCTTGTTATGATTGTAGATTGCAGGAATTCATCCCGAGAACTGTAGGATGCTGAAAACAGATTCTTCTAATAACTATTCCATTTCTCCTTCTGTTCTTCGTGAAGCTATCTCCGATGATGTTGAAGCTGGTTTAATACCCTTTTTCTTATCTGCTACTGTAAGTGCTAGAAAATATGGACATTCTTAACATCCTATTCTCATTTTGCACATTTTTTTTTTTTTTTAAATATGTAACTTTTCATTGTATTTGAACTTATGAAGTTACTTCGAATAACTTGTAAAATTTTCCCAAGTCATGGGGGTAGATAATGTATTGGGTCGGTTTCTAGGCTAAATGTGGGGGCTGGCCTCATATTTGTGAATGCCCATTTTGGGGAGATATTCATGTGGGTAGTGTGCGAGGGAGATCCTTTTGGGTTGGCAAGTGTCTATATGGCCGGCTGTTGCATTTGGCCTCGTGAGCGTTGTTGAGTTCAAATTGGTCTTGTGAATGGAGGCAAATCTGCGAGGGTAGTATTCAAAGTGGGTCTTGATTTGAGTGTGTGGTGGTTTGCTACAATTGGCATCAAAGCTATTCTTGGGGTACTGTTGATGTGCTAGCAAGGATGTTGAGCTTCTCAAGGGTGGTAGATTGTGATAGTTCCTTATTTGGCATGTACTAAAAGAATTCTTTGGCTAAATGTGGAGGTTGGTTTACGTCCTGTGAACCACTGTTTTGGGAAGATGTGAATGATGTGTAAGACTTTAGAATCTACAGGCAGGATTAAGGGAAAGGTATTCAATATTTAGATTTAGGTGGTGTTTGGTAATTCTATTTGCAACCTCTAAAAAAAGTAGGGTAATAAAAAAAATCATTTTTTAGATAATTTTTTAATTTCTTCAACCTTTAATTAAAGTAGAGGTATAACCTCTATAAGAATAAGCAAAAAAACTTTGCTTATTTTAGTGGAGCTTAAACCTCTAGTCCAATTAGAGGTTGATTTTAAAGTAGAAGTAGAGGTTAAGTAGAGTTACCAAACGCGATCTTGTATTCAAAGTTTACATTAATTGACAAAAGAGTTGAGATTAAGAATCCTGATCAACTAAATGCACTGAGGGGCATGAGGTTTTTAGCTATTTGGAAACCAAAACAGATGGAAAAATTGATGAGAGAACATCAAGAAAATGAGTTCTGTCAAATGGAGTTGATTCATGAAAAATGAGACAAACAATACAAATACAACAATAGTGCTCATCATGGGTTGATGGCAAGTGCTTCCGCCTCACAACAAATGCATGTTCTATCGAGTTTAAAGAGATGGTAGAACAAGATCACACATGTTCTCTGACCTCCTGAATATTTGTACTGATTTTATCTAGGACTAGTAAATGAAAACTCACGAAACATTTTTACAAATTTGGATGCTCTAATTGGGATTGTTACTTCCATAAGATGGAGCTTCACTAGTCTAAACTAGACCTACTAATAAAGAATGACCAAAACTGTTGGCTCCAAAGTTCGAGATTTCACTTCTCTCATTGAAAATTTTATAAATTTTGTCAATCTCCAAGGCTAACCTTGCACTTAATTTCATGGTTAGGCCATTAATAAATTTGTGGGCATCCCCTAAGCCGTGTCTCTACCATCACATGCAGCAGAAGCTCCTCAAGCTGAACCAAATTATTTGTCATGCTCGAGAATAGATGCACAGGTTAAAACATTGTTCATTAACTTTTTCCTGTTGTAGTGGGAAGATTCTTTTCTGTCAAATTTTTTTTTTTTAAAGAAACTAAATATATTGTATATATGTAATTAATCATTAAAGATCTGTACAAAAATGTCCACAGGACCATTACCCTATACAGATACAATAATTCCCCAACCCCTTAGACAGATTGCTATTGGCAATCCAAAAAGAAGTGAGGAGATGTGACTTCTCCCACACTTCAAAAGCCGGAGAAAACTCATCGAGGAACACCCGATTGTTCCTCTCCTTCCAGAGAGACCACAATACTGACAAACACATCACCTTCCAATGATCTCTCCATGATGAATGAACTCTATCCAAGAATGGGAAGATATTCACATACTCTTCCACCTCCATCTCACCATACGAGATAAGAATGTGAGCACGCCATCTACACCAAACCTCCTTGGCAAATAGACAACCCCAACATATATGGGGCACAAACTCCAGATCCCGACTACACAAGAAACACCAATAATTGGAACTGAGCTCCCGGTTTTCAGGTGAATGGAGTTGCTATCATTTATAGTTTGTCATATTCTTTGGGGCAATATGCTTACACGATTCTTTAAGTGATAATATAATGTTGTCATTTGGTGTCTGAATAAATCTCTTAGATTTTGTCATGAGATGAGATATTTATCCTGATGTAGCTTTTTGGATGCCTTATTAGTGCTAAATTTTGTTTTTGATTCAAGGGTATTTGGGGCTCTTAGGGCACCTAACTAGTCCCTTTTCTTTGGTTATATATTAATAATAGAACTATAACTGATGAAAATCTTGCATTTTAATTTTCAGGTTGGCACAACTTCATCAACTGCTGTGGATCCCTTGTCTGATTTGGGAAAGATAACTAAGGTAACAAACTAATATAATAACAAACAGTGACACAATTGACAATATTAGTAGGTAAGTAAACAAGACTCTTACATCAATATATTGCATAGATTTGTTCCTGCGGATCAGCATGGGCCTATTGCGGACACATTCCATGTCATATTTCCTTCTAGGGATAAATCCTCTAGATGGGATGCATGTTTTGTTTCTTTCGTTCTCTTTTGGCAGGTAAGAGAGTGCAGGTGGAGTTTTGCTCCCAGTTCCATGGTCTTCCCAGTCTTGAGCTTTGCCAACTGACTAAATTTGTACTTGAGATGGTTTCAGACTTTTCTATTAACTGTTGTTCCTTACCAGAGAAATTAGGTGGTTAAAAGAAAGATAGTACCATATTTTTGTTAATGTCTTTCGGGCGATTGGAAAGAGTCTTGACTGAATCATTACTTGATTTTATCAGTTCTTTCTGTCTAATATTAGACATTTTTCCTATTATTTTTAATCTTTTATATCTAATGGAAGTATAAATAATTTACTATAACTGAATCTGGGGATAAGATAGCATTATACTCAACTCCACTAAGACCATTCCCAACTACATGGGGATAAGATAGCATTATACAATTTATACCGATGATAAAGTTATGCGCTGTTGTAAATCTGTGAAAATTCAATTACTACTTTGCAGACATGTAAAGTTGAAAGGAAGGATAAGCTGTAATGTGATTTACTTCATGGATTTTGATTAGTGAGGATGACTGATTTCAAGTAGTGAATAGATGTAGGCTATTGGGTCATAGAAGTGTGTACATAATAGTTAAAGCTTTGTTAAAATGTTTAGTTGATTCTCACCAGGAATGCATTAGCAGAGATATGCTTCCTTTTACAAATTCTTTTGATACGTTTTATGAAGTTCAAAAGCTTTAGGTAATTTCTTTAATGTGAATTTGGAAGAAGTTCTACTTAGGTGATGATGAAGTCATAAAAATATCTTCTTGTGTCTAGTTAGTGAATTACAGATATATATTTTCTAAACGTTAAGAATTGATGTTCTCTCTTCATTTAAATAAACTCTTTTTCATGCAGACTTCAAAGTTTACTAACTTCTGAACTTTTAATATGATTGGTCTTCATAGGGTAACGAGATGTGGTTCCACATTGATGCTGCATATGCTGGAAGTGCTTGTATATGTCCAGAATATCGACACTATATTGATGGTGTGGAGGAAGCAGATTCATTTAATATGAATGCACATAAATGGTTCCTAACAAACTTTGATTGTTCAGTTCTTTGGGTTAAGGTACGCAATGTGTGCATTTGAACATGTTTATTGTGATATAAGCTGTATGCAAGTATGTTTTGAGAATATATTGTAATTATTGTAGAGCAAAAGTCTTTGTATTGTTCAGATGGAAAATTTTGTTTCAGTTTTGAGCTTTGAAATGTTTTGGAATCTTTACCCTGATCTATGATGATCACACTTATAGGCTTTTAATATTATGGCGTAGAATTTAAAACATTACATTGTAATGCATTTCTCTCCAAGTTAGAGCCTTAAGATCTTTTCCAAAGGGACATTGTGCTCATTTTCCTCTAGTGCTACTATTGTCATTTGACAGGTTTACAAATTTTAAGTATTATTGAGGGGTATACTTAGTGGATGAGGCTTCCGCCCTTGCAAGGTTTGGGGAAGGGTCGTGTACACTTCTCCCCATTTCATATTAAACTTGTTGCCTCTAGTGCAATGTAGTAGCCTCTACGATTGATTTCAAATTTTTTGACTTTAAATCAATGAAGGTGGCGGGGCGACTTGAAAGACTGATGAGGGATTTTTTATGGGAGGGTGTCGATAAGGAGAGGGGGTCTCACCTTGTGGCTTGGAACATTGTTCAATGGAAGGTTGAACAAGGTGGTCTAGGTATTGGAAACATAGCTCTTAGAAATAGGGCATTGGTTGGTAAGTGGTTATGGAGGTTTCCATGGGAGATGGAGCTGTTATGGAGGAAGGTCATTTGTAGTAGGCACGGGCTCAGGGCAAACTAAAGGGATGCTGGGATATCTAGTAGAGCCACCTTTAGAAGTCCTTGGAAATTCATCTCCTATGTGTATCCCCATTTTTCTCGCTTGGTTAGGTTGAAACTTCGAAAGGGGGATTCAATTCGTTTTTGGGAGGACCTATGGTGTGGTACTATTTCTTTCCAATCTTTGTTCCCTAACCTCTATCGTCACTCTTCTTTCGACAATAGACTTGTTATCGATTTTGTGAGTAATCCGGGAGATCCCATTGTGTTGTGGGATCTCCATTTAGGTAGTTCTTTCCCTCCTAGGGAGGAGGGGGACGTGGCATCCCTATTAGGCTTGATAGCGGATTGTCAGTTATGAGATGATCACGATAGGATCTCTTGGCCTTGGGACTCTTCTGGGCTTTTCACTACCAAATCTTTCCATTCATCCCTCCTTGATGATCCCCAAGTTCCTCCTTTTCCCAATCACAATGCTATTTGGAATGCATAAGTGCCATCAAAGGTTAAATTTTTGGGCTGGGTAGCTTGGGCAATGTCCTTTTGTGGATGAGGTATGGAGCAGGTGGAGGTCTCATTTCCCTGTTATGAGCAGCAGTGGTGAGGATGAGGACGACATAATCATATTCCCCTATATGAATAGCATTCAGTCATTTTGGAAAGATCATTGGAAGGTGGTATGCTTGGCAGTTCTTTGGTTTTTATGGAAGGAACGGAACAAAAGGGTGTTTAATGATGAGTTTCTTTCGTCCGATAAAGTGTGAGAATCTTCTCATCTTTTAGCCTCCTATTGGATAGCCAACAATAATTTTTTTTTTTTTTTTTTTGGGGGCGGGGGGGGGGTTTACTAGTGTTTTATAACTCCTAAAGCAAGCTCTAATTTGCCAAAGCTTAGGCACCACCACATAAAAAAAAGGGGCAGCCTCTTGCACGGAACTCCTGCCTATGATGGGTCCCGGGGAAGGGTCAGACCATTATCGTACGCAGCCTTATCTTGCTTGGAAAGAGGTTGTTTCCACGACTTGAACCCGTGACCACATGGTCACACGGTAGCAACTCTTACCATTGCGCCAAGGCTCCCCTTCAGGCATGACCACACGTGTTGGACAAAAATTAGGTTGTTCACTATTGTGTTCTCGGCTTCTAAAACAAAATAGATGTAGACATGTTAGGTGTACTTCATCAAAAGCTTTGGCTTTTAGTTTCGAGAGTTATATGAGCTCTACAACATATAGAGCTTTTATTTTTCAGACAATAAATCCCTAACTCATAAAACCTTGAAATCCTCATGCTTTCCTTTAATTTGATAATCATCTATTTTTTGTTGTCATAATTATGAACTTTTATACACGAATCTTCTAGCTTTTATCTGATTTTATTGCCAACAGGATCGGAATGCTTTGATTCAATCCCTTTCTACTAATCCTGAATATTTGAAAAACAAGGTAAGTTTCTTCCAATATTGTATATAATTTATTTAACTTGTTTTCTTGTTCATGGGTTCATCAAGAGATTTAAAGAAGATTGTGTCCTGAAAATGTTAATTCGATACATCTAAGTTCTAATATCTGGTAAAAATGGAAAGACTAATCTCCTAAAAAACATGGGTAGAATTGTTGCTTGTTTGTTCCACAAAATCAACATCAGGGAATATTGGTACTAATGTCACATGAAAACTGAAAATTGTGTAATTTTACGGCCATTTGTACGATACTTCCATGATCCCTAAATCAATTGTTGATACTTATTCCATGTATCTGATAATCTTTTGTTTTTTGTTAAATTCTGGAGTGCTGAATGAGCTTGAGTGTTTCAAATAATTGGACATTTAGTTTGGTGACTTGATTAACTAGCCAGTAAAGGCATGTTTAAGCATATTCCTTTATTAAATTGAGGAAGTTCATTGTTATTCAACAGACAACAGAATTTTTTTATTTTTTATTTTTTATTTTAGCATTAATACATTCATTGCTTTTTTTTAATTAAAAAGAAAAAACATAAAGTGTGGTTTGTGTGCGTGTTCTTTTTTTTTTTTTTTTTCTAGTATAAAGATTCGAGGGAAGCATGTCATAGAATTCTAGAGAGCTTATGGTGTTTTGAGTGGCTTTACATCATTAGAAAGTAGGAACACATTACGACCTAAAACTATGGTTAACATAAGAACCTATAAATTGCAATTTTGATGAATGAATTAATGACCTTTTACAAAGAGGTACTCGGGTCTTGACATAAATCTTTATATGTGGCATTGTTATTGGTGGTGAAGCCACATAGAGTTGCAAGTTGTGGTTTTAAATTTTAACATATTCTATCAAGTATTACGTATTTTTTTATTTCCATATGGACAATGAAAAAAATTAATATTCGTTACTTGTTCACTCTATAAAAATGGTGGCAAAAAACCAGAGTTTTGGAGAATGCTCATTGCTACGTAGATCTGATTATAATATATAATTTGCACGTTTTAGAGTTTCAAAACTTGATTTCTATCATGCTTAAAAGCTATGTAAGTAGATATGAATTTATATTGTTTTGATTTTTTTACAATTATTTTGTGATTGTTCTTTGCATTATTTTGGGGGCTTTCTTTTTTCTTCCAAATTTTATCTTTTTGCATTCAGGTTCATGATTTTTTATGTCTATCCTCTTCGATGGCGGATCTTGAGTTCAAAGCATTGCTGGGATCATGATTTTTAATGTGAATTGATTTGTCCTATTTGCAACAAACTGTGTGGGTCTTGTAAGAGGGATGTTAATGATAACAATGCAAAGAAGAAAGAGAAGAGAATAGAAGAAAGGAAAACTAGCTAGAGAGCTAGGGTTTCATTAGTTTTGCTAGAAAGAACAATAATTGCAATGAAGATAAATGGCTTATATAGCCTAGAGGCATAATTACTGAAGTACCCTAATCTAATAACAACATACCAAAGTAACTATATATAATATTACTCTAACATCCCCCCCTCAAACTCAAGATGCAGCTGCAAGAAGCTTCGAGAGTTTGCCAACAAGAAATCTGAGGCGTTGAATGGAGTGTGACTTCGGGAAAATGTCTGCAAGATGCAAGGATGAGGATACAAAAGGCAAGGTGATGGTGCCTTGTTGCAAGTGATGACGAGTGAAATGACAATCAATTTCAATATGCTTCGTCCGTTCATGAAAGACTAAATTGTGAGCAATCTGTATAGCACTCTGATTGCCACAATACATAGGAATTGGAGAAGTAATAGAAATACCCATATCAACAAGTAATCTGCGCAACCATACAATCTCTATAGTGGTAGGTGCCATGGCACGATACTCAGCTTCAGTAGAAGGCCTAGGAACAACAAATTGTTTCTTGTTTTTCCAAGAAATAAGAGAATCTCCTAAGAAAATGTAGAATCTTGTAGTTGACTTGCGATCTGTATGATCACTAGCCCAATCAACATTAGAGTATGCACAAAGTTCCAAGGATGAGGTGGATGGAAGTAGAAGACTCTGATATAAGGTGCCACGAAGATACTGAAGATTGCAAAGAATAACAGCCCAGTGAATTGTAGTAGGGAAAGCAACAAACTGACTGATAACATGAACAACATATGCAATATTTGGGCAAGTGATGGTGAGATAAACTAAGCTGCCAACAATAGTGCGATATAGGGAAGGATCTGACAAAGGAGTTCCAGCTGTGGGGATGTATCTAACGTTTTGCTCAAGAGGAGTATCGGCAGTTCGAGAATCAGTAAGACGGGCTCGTTGGATGACATCAATAGTGTACTTGGACTGAGAAAGGGGATAACCCTTAGGAGAGGAAGCTACCTCAATGCCTAAGAAGTAGCGTAAAGAGCCCAAGTCTTTCATCTCAAACTGATGGGCCAATGCTATCTTCAATTCTGTAATCTCATCCATATCATCACCAGTGATAACCATGTCATCAACATATAATAGAAGAAGAATGCTTCCTACAGATGTAGACCTGACAAACAAAGCTGAATCATAATCACTAGGCTTAAAATAAAGAGAGGCAATCACTGTGGAGAACTTCTCAAACCAAGCTCTAGGAGCTTGTTTGAGTCCATATAATGCTTTCTTGAGCCTGCATACTTCCGCAGAGTTATGAGCAACACTCGGAAGAGGTTCCATATAGACTTCTTCTTTAAGGTCCCCATTCAAAAAAACATTCTTTACATCCATTTGAGAAAGAGGCTACTGACGAACAAAAGCTATTGCAATAAGAGTGCGAACTGTAGTCATCTTTGCAATGGGGGCAAAAGTCGCCTCGTAATCCATACCATACTGTTGAGTAAACCCTTTTCCAACTAGTCTTGCCTTGTATCTATCAACTGAGCCATCAGACTTGGTTTTGATCTTGTAAACCCAACGAGAACCAACAACAGTTTTACCAGGAGGGAGAGGCACCAAATCCCAAGTTGTTGTCTTATGTAAAGCAGAAAGTTCCTCAGTCATAGCATGTTGCCATAAAGGGTCAAGAGCTGCCTCCTTATAGGAGAGAGGCTCAAAAAGATTATGAATAGATGCTAAGAAGGAAGAAAATGAATGTGAATAACATGAATAGGAAAAATTTGGCAATTGGGTAGACTTACGAATACGTTGTGGATAACGAGAGGGAAGAGGATCCACAATTTCAGGAGGTGCTTGGGTTGTCGTAGGGAGGGAGGAGACACCCTTATCAGCTGAGGGTTGAGCATCTGAAACATTTGTGAGTGGTACATCAAAACCTGTAGAACTCATACCTTTATCCCTGCGAGAGAAATGGTTAGGAAAAGGACGAACAGGCAAATGAGAATGAGTGACAGGATTATCTATAGAGGAAGGCATGTGAGAATGCAAACTATCATTATCATCTGAAAATGGATTTATGCAGATAAGATCAAACTTGGTGACATTGTGAGAGATGGCAGGAATAGAAAAGAAGGGAATATGTTCAAGGAAAAAACATGACGAGAAACATACAATTTTTGTGCAACGGGATCAAAACAACGAAATCCTTTTTGCCCCTCACCATAACCAAGGAAAACACAAAGAGCTGAGCGTGAAGATAACTTATTGCGCTCAACATGAGAACGAAGAACAAAACAAGCACATCCAAAGATTTGCAAACAAGAATAGTCTGGAGCACGACCATATAATTTCTCAAACAAGAATAGTTGGGATTTTATTAATCAGGTGAACAACGACGAGAACTGCCTCTCCCCAAAATTCACTTGGAACAGAAGCTAAAAGGAGAGAACGGGTAGTCTCAACAATGTGTCTATGCTTTCTTTCAGCAACACCATTCTGTTGTGGGTTGTCAGTGCAAGAAGATTGATGTATAGTACCATCAGAAGCAAGCAATTCGAAAAACTCATTAGAAGTGTACTCCTCACCTAAATCACACCGAAAACATTTAATAGTAGTAGAATGTTGTGTTTTGACAAGAGCACGGAATGCGGCATAAATGCCAAAGAAATCAGAACGACGTTTCATAAGATAAACCCAACAAAAATGAGTATGATCGTTGATAAAAAAAACATAATATCTCGACCCCCCTTTTGTGGCAATAGGAGCAGGTTCCCACACATCATAATGAATTAGAAAAAAAGGTGTAAGAGAAATAAAAGTACTTCAATTAAATGGTAAGGCTGAAAACTTGGCCAATTTACAACCGCTACAATCAGAAATGTTATGAGAATGGAAGTTTTTCTAATGATCCCTTTGAGGCTAAAAATCTTAAAAGAGAAGCGGAAACATGTCCTAATCTAGAATGCCATAAATAAAAGTCAGAAGAGGTAGGGCTCAAATAAAAAGATGATAAATCAATGCTAGAAGCTGCTACATCTGGAACCCTCAGTTACTCCAAAATATATAATCCCCCCTTTCTACGACCTTTTCCAATTAGTTCCTGGGAATGAGGATCCTGCACATAACAAGCTGTGGGAGAAAAATGAAGAGTACCCAGAATCACATAATTGGCTAATGGAAATTAAGTTCAACTTGAGTTTCGGAATACAATAAACATCAGAAAGAGGCAAATGAGATGTAAGAACACGACCAACACCTGCTAATGGCATGGGAGTGCCATCAACTGTCATAACAGATAAAGATGATGTGGATAGATGGATCACATGACATGTGGTGAGAAGCACTAGAGTCAAAGACCCATGTGGACTGAGATATACCTTAGGTTTGAAGACAAACATACAAAAGAAGAGACAGACATGGCATGCCGTTGTATAGCATGGAATTGCCTACCACTTATATTCAATACGTTTGCAATATTGCTCGCCATAATAGTCGCCACGAAAAAAACAAATTACCAAACTTATCCAAGTTCCAAAAGAAACTTAGATCAACAAATTCAAAGTCGAGGTAATTAACCAATATCCAAATTTACCAAAGCGAGGAGAGTTACTCAAACAACTCTAATGAATGATCTTAAAAAAAAAAATCTGTTGCACCTGTTTCCTTTTCACCTTGATTCAATGACCAAGATGATATTGCTTAAGGTCCCACAACTATGCCACGTCAATCTCTTAATTCAACCAACCTAAAATCAGCCCCAAAATGTTGTAGCACCAAAATTAACTTCCAAAATGGGGCAAAATCAAGCCAAAATCAACCCCAAAGTAATACCAATTAGCTTCAAAAGATGCATTCATTCTACGTGTCTTCCCCATGGTGATAGTAATGCAAAATCTGTTGCTGAAAAAAGGTTGAAAGAAAACACCCAAACAACTACAATCAAGCCAAATCACCACCAGCACAAACACAGTAATCTTCTTCGTATGAACAATATTGTGAACAGTGACATAAACAGTAATAATAAACAGTGACGTGAATGGTACTCGTTAATAAAAAAAAAATTTACAAACAATCCAACTCTATTATACCAACAATCAAAGGTCCCATGTCGATTATTGCTCTAATACCATGATAACAATGCAAAGAAGAAAGAGAAGAGAATGGAAGAAAAGAAAACTAGCTAGAGTGCTAGGGTTTCATTAGATTTGCTAGAAAGAACAATAATTACAATGAAGATAAATGGCTTATATAGCCTAGGGGCATAATTACTAAAGTACCCTATTCTAATAACATATCAAAGTAACTATATATAATATAGCTCTAACAGTTAGCTTCAAGGCACTTGGATTAATTGAACCTTAATGGGCCAAGTTGACTAGTTTTATCGTGGCTTTAAATTTTGGGGGCTTATCAAGTTAACGATATTCCACTTTATGGCATCAAATGTAATCTTTTGCTTGGGGAATGATACAAAGTAGGGAATTTTACAACAGAGATTTAGTTAAATATCTACTCAACTCAACAAGATCCTTTGCCCAGCTAAATGGAGTTGGCTACATGAATATGCTTACTCTCCACTCCACTCTATCAAGTAACAAATCTTCTATTAAATCATGATTGGTTATATGTTTCTCAGTTAAATGGGAGTTGCACAATCTTTAAGTCAAATCATAAAAATATGTCCCATAACCATTTTTATAGGACAGGAAGTGGAGACTCACCAGTTATCACCAAAAAAAAACTTGGGCTGAGTTCAATTGTAGCATAAATTGTTGGTTCAGTCATAGAATTGTTTGATTTTTCTCTCTCCTTCTCTCCTTTGTCTATTTGTGTTTGTGCGTCTTTGAGGGAGCTTTATTTTACTATCTTCATGGATGTGAAAGACATTTATATAGTTTCCTATTCTGCATCTTTTAAGAAAAAAAAGGTGTTTTTGTCCTATTTGCTCTTCCACTCATGTTTAAACCTTGAAACATTTAGGGTTCAACCCTTGGTTCAATAGTTTGATGTTTTGAATGCAAACTTTGAGGATGTGGGTTCAAGTCTCACCAATTACCAATCCAACAAAAAAAAAAAAAAACTTTAGATGACACTACATGATAAGGGTGTTAGAGAACCATTAAACCTAAAAATTATGGCGGATATGTAGAAGCTTAACAATGTTTATGTCAAGCTAATTCCATCACTCTCCATCATATGCAAACCCATCCTGCACGTGGAGAGATAGAGAAGAATATACCAATGCCTAACATAAATGTGGGGAATATGTAAATGCTAGCAAAGATACCCCAAGACTTCTCATAAACTTGAGAAGGGATACCACGTTAGATAATAACTGAACTTAAAAGCTGTAGCTATTAGGTAGTAGCCCAACAATATGTTTCAAGCTAATTCCAACATAGGTGAAATAAATAATATGATATAGAATTTTTTCTAGAATAGAAGCATAGGCATATATATAACTCCAGAGATGGTTTCCTTTAATAAGACACATTTACATGTCTCTTAGAGATGATAATGAATTGAAGAGACCCTTAATAATAACCATAGCATAGACCATAATTTTTTGGATTGATTAGTTACAAATAATATTGGGAAAAAACAGGGCCAAATAATATGAAGAGAAGCATATGGTGCTTCAATCCGTCACCTAGGTCATGTGGCAAATTAATGATGTGGCATATGTTGGAAAAGAATGTTTATCATACTTGATCCAGCAAAATGCCTGATACCCAGTATTATAAACTCAATTGATTTCCATTTATATCTTGGTTTTTGGGTTATTATTTTCCTAGGTCGATTAAGTTCTTTTGACGATGATTAATTTCCAGGCTTCACAAGGAAATACGGTTGTAGATTTCAAAGATTGGCAGATTCCCCTTGGACGTCGTTTCAGGTAAAAACTCTTGAAATCTAATGAGACATTCATAAGTTTCTTATCAACTGCTTTGTCCATATTATGCGAGAAACCGAGTCTAAAACTCTCACTTAAATTAGTGCTCTAGAAATTTCAATATTGAACTTACTATTAGTAGTGTAACTAGTGTCTGATGACAAAAAGATGGTTTTCTGTCAGAGATTTTTGGGGCAGGTGCTCCATATTATGTTTTTTCTTTATATTGTTATTGGTAGGCATCATATTGTAATCGGGAAACAAATGTGTATACCACCAAGGTTTTGATCATGTTGTCTTCTTCTATAAATTTATTCAAATATATTCAGATATGAAGAAGCATCAATGCGTTTTTCTATGTTGCAGATCATTAAAACTATGGATGGTCTTGCGATTATATGGATTAGAAAACCTACAGAGTTACATAAGAAATCACATTAAATTAGCCAAGTATTTTGAAGAGCTTGTCACAATTGATCCAAGATTTGAGGTAAATGCTTTGTATTTTCATTTGTCCTTAAAAGTTTGTTTCATCATTTGTCATAAAAATATATATTTTTTCTCTTCATGCTCACTCCTTTAGTTTGGTAGCTGATGTACACGTTCCAGTTCTGTTTAGTTTCTTTTTCCTTTGTCTTTTATTAGGATTTAGGAAGAGATGTACTTCTGTGCTTATTACAAAGTAATGATTTGAAAATCTGTATCTCAACCAAACTTCTTTGTTAGGTGAACACAGGCTCCTGTCTCAAAAAGCTATCATTTTTATCTTTAATTTTGCGTGGTGTGGTTACTATAATTGGACTCTCTGGTATTGGAGCACAAGGATGAAACTTCTTGTGATATGTACTATTTGTCTGTAAATTTCATATCACTTTTCTCAGAACTGAATAAAGATGACAACCGCAAACTCTTTGAATCCCTCCAAGTCATTTCCTTTTAACAAATTCCAAACCAATTTCCACTTCAATTTTTAAGTATCATTTGACTAAGCCAGAAACTGTAATGTTGGCCAATGACTTCAATGCTTCTTCTTTGAACATCAAATATTAGATAGTACTAAATGCATGGTTTAGGAGTAACTTGTGCTATCTTTCAACAAAGCCTTTTCCCGACCACATGACCTCAGCTACATGAATCTTTTATTCATGATTTTTATAAAATCTTTATATTCATCACCAAGAAAAAATAATGAAGAAAATGTAGTTGGTCAGTTTGTTATGAAAAAGCATAACCTGATACAGATATCCACTGATACATAGCATCAGTAGTAAAATCTTTAGAGATTGGTTTTAGAATTATCCCAAAAAATTATATTGATGAGACTAGAATTTAGAATTTGAGATAGCTACATGTCACATAGCCATAGAACTTAGAATTTGAGATAGTTGTACATCACATAACCATATATTGGAATTTAGAATTTGAGATAGCTGTATGTCATGTAACCATAGATTGAGCCCTTAATATAGCAGGGAAGGGAAGAAGCAGATTCATGAAGCAAATCCCATGTAGTTTGGAAAAGGCTTGTTGAGTTATAGATTTAGTTCTCAAAATTTATTATGGAAGAGACTCTAGTGGGGAAAACAACCGGGACATTGACAGAATACAATTAACTCTCACCAAAGGAATAGAAACAAATTTGTGAAACACTTATAAAAGTGAGATTGAGTGCCTCGTGGTTACAAATTTCGAAGAATTGGTGCAAGAAAGGAATGACAAATGGCAGGAAGTACAGGAGATTTCTTAGGGGGCTTATTGATAACTAAGATTCAGTATCAAGTGTTACTTTCCCATAGCTTTTATACTCTTTCCAATCAAGTTGAACCTATCTAAGAATCAAAAAGAAATAACGGGCTTCCTGATATGACTATAACAATCTTAATCACTTCAAATGCTGGATCAATGAAGTTTTATGTTCAAATGCAAGTTTGGATTATTATCTTATGGGAACTTCTGAAAGCTTTTCCTGCCCCTTACTTTTTCTGTTTCTGAGTAGTCATTTCTGTAAGATACTGGATATCAATTGTTTTCTTCAAGCACTTCTATATATCTTCTATTGTGTGTTCATGTGTGCAGATTGTGGTGCCTCGGACATTTTCACTGGTTTGCTTTCGCCTTATTACTCCACATAACGATGAAGATTATGGAAATAAACTGAACCGTGACTTGCTCGAGGCTGTAAACACAACAGGAAAAATGTTCATATCACACACAGTAAGCTCATTTTGAACTTGAAATTTTTTCTTCCATGCTACCATTTGAGCCAGGAAATTAGAGTGGTCTATTTATTTCCGTGGCAGAGATAAACTGCCATTAACCTTACCCTTCTTCTTCTTCTTCCCCCTTCTTTTTTTTTAATGGTGTATATATTTTGCCGATAAAGTTGGAGGTTTATTAGTTTTAGCAATGTTTGAGCAGGTCTTATCGGGGAAATACATTCTACGATTTGTGGTTGGAGCTCCACTGACAGAAGAGAGGCATGTAAAATCAGCATGGAAGATCTTGCAGGAAGAAGCCACTGCCTTATTAGGGGGTATTGGGGCTTGAGTTAGGCATTGGTAAATTATTTTTTCAACTTGCTGATATTGGCCATATTTGAACTGCAACTCAAATCTTTTATTGCAGCAATTTCATCTCATTATTAAGATGAAAGACATCAATTCTGCATCTCCTTCAACTCTTGCAGTTGCTTGTTTCATTATAGAAGTATATCAATATTGCAGGCAGTTTTAATGAATAGAGTGAAACCTGAAGGTACCCTTCTTCCATGCTTGACTCCATTGTAATCTATGGCTTCTACTGAGTTTAAACATGATTGATAAGAACCCATTTTAGTGCAGAAGAAGATCAAGAATAAGAGAAATGCATCTTAGACATTGTTTCTTGACTCATTTGATCATAGTTGATAGAATCATGATTTAAATTGTTGAATCGTACAATCCATAATTCAGTTCACCCTAAAACGATTGGAATGAGATTCTTGTATCCATATGAACTGATCCGAATTAGGGGTGAATTATAAGTTAATTGGATTGAATTGCTAGTTGAATCAATCCAATTCTAATTCTTTCTTTCTTTTCTTTTCTTTTTTGTGGCTTCTTACGAGGTATCCCCACATCCTTGGAGTATGAAGTTATTCCTCGTTCGAGGCAGGAGTAGAATAGTAGACTTCTCTCAGCGAGGGTGCCTTTAAGAATCGAACCTTAAAACTTTTATACAGGGACGACCTTGAGACTCAATCTGCTTTTACTGAGCCAATCACTCGTTGGTGGTTCAAATCTAATTCAGAATTCTGATAAAAATGCCTTAGATTACTTATTGAACACAATCAGGGAAAGATGCCTATTTTAAGTAGGAGAGATTAGTTAATAGACTTAAGTTGATTTTAAAACATGTAATTTTTTATTTTTTTTTATTTTTTTGAGTGTTGACACAAAGTCAGAGGATATGGACAGTGGGGTTGGAGCAAGCTAAGACTCTTCAGTAGAGCTAAGAAGGTGAGCACAATGACAAAGGGCATAAGGGGTCCTGATGGGGATCATGTGAATTAATTATCATGGTCTCGTTTTCACTTTTATTAGGAGAGAGGAAGTTCTTGCTTATTTAAAAGGGAAGGAAATCGAATTCTTAATTTCGAGTGAAGATTCGAATGCACACCGTTAAAGTTAGTCAACGTTTGCGATTTTAAAACATATATTTTCAATTGTTATATAATTACAATTATTGTTTTTGCCTCAATAATTCATAGCTGATTGGAATCATTAGGTGAGAAGAAGCTTATGTCATCATTTGACTTTCCTTGAGGGTGTCGTAATACAAATATATATAAAAACAAAAAGGAAGGAAACTTATCCAATTTTTTTTATTTTTTTATTTTAGTCTCTATGGTAAACATCACCTAAGGATTTAAATGATAATTTTGTCTTAATTGGTTGACCAATTTAATCCCACAAAGTCCATCTTTTCTAAAGCTAAAAGGTCATGTTGTATCCTTATTAAAGTCATTACTCTTATGATCATAATAGTTGAGGATCAAACTTGTATTATTGGATGTATCAGAAAATTATCATGTATAAGAATGCATGGTAAGTTTCATTATCATATTCGGGAAATTGTTGGAGTAGTACCAATCAGAAATAAAATGAGAGAGAATCGGCTAAGGTAGTTTGGATGCATATAAATTTGGCCCTTAAATGTATCGGTTAGAAAGAGTGATCTATTAACATTAGATGGCAACAAGAGAGGTAGAAGTAGACTTTAAATAATATGAACAAAGATAATTAAGAAAGATTTAACTTCTTATAATTTGAATGTCGACTTAATTCTAAATAAGGAGGAGTGGAGGAAGCGGATTCATGTAGCTGACTTCATATAGTTGGGAAAAGACTTAATTTAATTAAGTTGAGTTAAGTTGTAATAGCATTAATTAGCCGACCTTATAGAGTTAAAAAATAATTTAGTTGAGTTGAGTTGAATATTATTTTTGTTATCATTTTTCGTGGTATTAGCGTTTTGTGTTTACTGTTTTTAATTGAAAGAGTAAATTTTATGCAATATAATGAAATAGGAAATTAACATCATAGCAAAAAAGGGATCAAATGCTTTTGAAGATTAGCTATTTTAGCACGTAGGATTATTTACTACATTGTTACCAAATTTGAATCTAAGGGAAAATTACGAGGATAATATATATATATATATATATAATCATCCAATTAGATGGACCACCCATTTAATGATATTTGAATCATTTTATGCAATATATATATATATATATATAACGTAGGGGTGTAACGGCTTGGGTTGGGTCGAATTGGAGTTAAATCCCAACCCAGCCTAAACTAGTTTGGATTATGTTAGATTAATCATTCGGATTAAGAATCTTAACTCTTGAGATGAGTTAAATTATATTTGTAAATTTTACATACAAATTATACACTAATAGACATTAAACATGCAATGTTTTAATTTTAAATACAATTATATGAACATGTAAATTTGATAACTATTCCAAACTAACCATAAAATATCAAGATATTTTAAATAAAATCACATTCATTCACTATCATATAATAATACCAAACTAGATCAGTTCGGGTTAGGTTGGGTCGATTTTTTAGGTTTCCAATCCAACCCGTCGGGTTTGATACGATTCGGTCAGGTTAGCTTACACTACTAATACAACTTGATCCTCTTCCCCAAAGATTTAGGAGAGCTGCCACTCCAACTATCGTCCATGGACATCTTTGTCTCAATAGAATCTTTTTGGGTCCTCTTTCCTATTACTTAGAAAAAGTGAGCCACCGATTTAGGTGCAAGATACTATCATTTCCACCTATATATATATAATCACTTTATTCTCCATTGTATTGAATTAGGAGTAACTTGTAGAGAATTATTACACACTTATGATTTATATAACTAAGTCATGAATATGAACGTGTTTTATTATATATTCTTTTCCTTAATTAACACTACAACTATTTATAATGAACTCCAAGCTAGATTACTTAAATTATAAAAGTTGGAGATGTCAAAGCTAATTATATTCCTTTTACTTATTATAATTCGTATTCATACTTTTTTTATTTTTCTATTTTTTTTTCTTTATCTTTTTAAAGAATTCTCTTTTTTCGTTCTTTTCCCCATCTCTAAAAGAGTAGGAATCAATTATAAGTAAAAGATATGTGCATATCACACAAGTACATGAGTTATAGCTGTCACATATTCTTATTTTATTTTACTTTATTTACCTTTTAATATTGATGTTAAATATATATATATATAGAACATTCTTTGTATAATACGTGGTACGGTTGATGGTTCCATTAATTAACATAAAGAGTAGTTAGAGAATTTATATATAATTCATATTTTTTATGAACATGAAATCTAAACTTAGATCCAGAGTCACAAAATTAAACATTTTATATATTTATTATTTATGTGGAGCTGAGGTGCACCTTTCTGGCCCACCCTCCACGAGAGCATGAGGTGATTTGATGAGATTTATATGAATTGATGTGAAAATCTTTCAAGGTCTCACTTAAATTTTATTTATGAGAAATTTCAATTTTTATATGGTAATGTAAACTGCAATTGATGATGATGTTATATATATATATATATATATATATATATGTTTGATAATATTGAATATAATTCTCTAAATGTTAATATAAACGAAATTAGTTGCCAAAGAATATAGAGACTACATTAAAAAAAAAAAAGGCTCGGAAGATGCTAATGGAAAATATTAGTTAGTCTTAAAAAAAAGGTAACTTTAATAAATATTATATTAGCCCAGTTCTTTTTTTCATTCCTTGTCCCACCATATAGAAAGCAAAAATAAATAAATAAACAGTAACTCAAATATTATTCAATGGAAATAAATTAACAAAAATGTTTGTCAAAGAGATGGGCTATCATAGTAAACATATCAAATTTATACATATATGCTCAAGTGTAAGATCCCCTATTGTATGTATGTATATATAAATTAATCTAGATTCATTAGCTTATAATTAATAATGATTTGATTCATTCTAAGGTATGAACCCGAACGGTGATTTTTACGAGATTTCAAAGGGTGCCCCTTTTGCGGGTTAGGGGTTTATACTCTCTGAGATTAGTCAGGTGCACACAAACTGGCACGGATACCCAAATTTCAAATAAAATAAAAATAATAATTTGATTTAATTGGGTTTAACAACTAAATTGCTTGAAAACAAATGGTTCTATAACAAATTTTTGGTCTAACTTGAATGTGCCCACTTCTCTAAATTTGAAATTTAATTGGGAAACAGAACAAGTACTTGATTATTTCAGGCAATTTTATAAAGTGTGCATGATTATTTAATTAGTTATTCATTAATATTATTTTTAATTAAAAAGGTGATGACCCATGTTAATTTTAAATGAAACCAAACTTTTACAACTATTTTAACCTTTTGTGCCATCTGTATTTGCTAAGAAAACTTTGGCCTAATTGTAGATTACTAGGGCGGACATAATATAATTTTATGTTATAACTTTCTTGAATTATATACATAGTTTTCTTAAACCATATATATGATCCAATAATTTTATTTATCATACGCATATGATCCAATAATTTTATAAAATGGGTTGCTTTATTGCAGCACCAAGCTTTTTTTTTTTTTTTTTGAATAATCTGATCAAGATTCATTACTATTATATTTTACGCGTGGGAGGAGTTTAGACTGATGAGAATAAAACATAAAACATCAGTTGATTAAGATTCATATATTCGATAATTTCTTAATTAATTATGTTAATCCAGTTAATTAGAAATGCAAACTTTTGGGACTACTTTGCATATATTTTTTTAATTAAGATGCATGTTTAATCAACTTTTAAAAGTCCCTTGACAGCACTTATGCATAACATAGGTTAATTAATAACTTAGAATATATAAATGACATATAGAAAGTACTTACATTTTGATAAAGATATCCAAAGGCAAAACTATATTAAATTTGACAGCTTTTGCAAAAGATATATCATTTTGCTGAGTTAACAAGCAAGGTAATCACTAAAAAGAAAATAGACATAGAAATAGGGTTTTAGCTTATGGTACTGGATGCTTTTTAATTATATATTTAGCTACCAATTTTAACAATTGGAAGAAGACCCCTAGAAATTAAACTTGCAGTATGACTACCACTATGATCAAACGAATTATTTTTTTTATTTTTCAAGGGAATATTAATATTTGGACCTCTTAGAGTACCCGACTAATCCTTTAAGACACTTACAAACCTCTCTATCTTCATACACCATAAGCTGATATTCAAACTTATTAGGTCTCCCGCTTCCCGACTTCTGAGTTTGCTTCGAAATTGAGAAAAAATAGTACTACATTAACATCTTATATGTACATCACCCACATACATCATTAAATTACCTTGAATCATGTGTTAGTATATAATTCAAAATAATTTAATGATATATATTTTAGATGTCATTTTAATATTTTCCACTGAGAAATTCTCAGCACAAAGGAGTGACTTGGGTCTGGACATGAGACCTTGTAGTTGCGGTTGTCCCATCGCCATGATCAAAATTTGCATGAATGTCATCATCCATGTTCCATAAACCACCACCCCATAGCATCATCATGTCATCATCATCACGACCATTAACGTCAGCTGATTGTATGTTGAACATAGAAGATAGCTGCTGCTGAAGGCAATAGTATTGGTCCTGATGATCATGATGATAATTAAAAGTCATGGTGTTGTTGGGGTACATAGCAAGAGATGGTACTTTGTATATATTATGATCACTTTCTTCAAGTAGCGCTGCCATCAGTCTCTTCAATGCAACTTGATTCTGTTGTTGCTGCTGCTCTAGCTGATGTTGCTGTTGCTGCTCTGTCTCTCGCTGCTGCAATTGCAGTTGTTGATACTGAAATTGTTGTCTTCTTAAGAGTCTTGCTTTTGTTTTTTCAGTTTGATCTCTTGATGAAACCTTCTCCTTTTTCTTGAAATGTGTTCTCCAGTAGTTCTTGATCTCGTTATCCGTTCTCCCCGGCAAGTTTCTCGCTATTGTCGACCATCTGCATCAACACATATTAGGGTTCAGGGTTCAGGTTTATATATTCACGATCATCTAAATAATATTAAGAAATATATCAAATTAAACAAAATAAATTATTCAATTAATTAAAACTTGGATGTATATGATGTTTAACCTGTTTCCCCATCTAGCATGGAGTTCTAAAATGATGTTTTCTTCATGTGGTGTTATTCTTCCTCTTTTAAGGTCTGGCCTCAAGTAATTCACCCATCTCAACCTGCAACTTTTCCCATTTCTCTTCAACCCTGAAATTATAAATAAATAAATGAAGAAATCAAAGTTATTTAAAATGGGTTTTTAAAAAACACAATAATAAACATATGTATTAATTAATTATATAAATAATCTTGCCTGCAAGCCTTGCAACAGAGTTCCATCTTCCTTCTCCATGCAAGCTGACATATTCAATGAGCAATCTATCTTCTTCAGCAGTCCACGGCCCTTTTCTCCATCCTTCTTCAGGAATTGCCCAACCCAACTGAGCACCCATTTTAATTCAAAAATAAAATAAAATAAAACCTTAAATTTTAATAAGACCTCAAGAACAAGCTTTCTTGTCTAATTTAATGAAGCTTGTGTTCTTGATTTTGAGACACTTAATTACAACTCTGTTGGGCTAGCTTTGCATTTATTTATATATCAAGATAGCCTGATGTCATCAGATCAAGAACTGAGATCACATCAGCCAGGTGTTTGATATTTTAGCAAGTACAATGGCATAAGAAGTTGCCACGTAATTAATTTTTAATGGAAATGAAAGATGTCATGGAAGTATATTTGGTGCTGGTTTGGTTTCTTAGCTACTGGAACTTGGACAGGAATGGCCCGCAAGTACTGTTGCAACACCCAATTCAATTTCACTATCAAATCATCCATATCCATCTGCATAGATTGGGCAAATCTACAAAACACCACCAATATCACTTGAGAGAATCCAGCAAATATTTCCTTCCCTTAATTACTTTTTTCAATATTCAATTAATGAATGATCTAGGGCTAGTGATCTCTAAATTAATCGTAGTGCTTGATTAGGCCCACCATCTGTATATATGAGATGGTTGATATATAAATATGTATATATATATATAGGTTAAACAAGAATTAATAGAACATACAATATAACATTTTTGTATAATAAATATATATATTATATATTACTTATATGTGTGTACTTAAAAGTTTTTTGTATTTATATGCTATTGATAATTAAATGCATCACTTACTTAAAACATATTTATATGTAGTACACCTTTACATTAATTCATAAAGACTAGGGTATGTTTACAATTAATTGCTTACTTCAATTACTTGATGAACTCAAAATAAAGTAATGTTTTTGTTGTTATTCTCATATTGGCCCTCTTCGTACATGGTTTGTTTTTCATAGTTTTTAAACTCAACTCAAGCATTTCGTCAACTACTTGGGTCAGTTACATGAATATTTTTCTTTCACTTCGCTCTATCAAAAGCTAAATTGACATATTTTACAATTAGTTATACTTTCTTTTAAATTATTTCTAGGTCTTCTTCTACTTCTATTATTATCATGAATTATTAATAGGTCACTCTTTTTAACTTGGCTTAAAGGTTTTAAACTATTAAGGGTAATAATTAATATGGAAATTGAACCATGAGATTTTTTTTAATTAATTTACAATCTCATTCTTCATTTTTGGATTTTATAATTTAAGTTATTTAAATAATCATTTAAGAAAACAAATTGCAAATATATTAAACATAAGTTGACTATTGGTGAATTAGGTTGAAAAGGAAAATATATATACTTATAACATATATACATTCATATTCATCACTAATAATATTATAAAAAATACAGGAATAGAGACACCTTAAAAATGTGGCATCCTACAACTACTAGATTGTACAGACTGCAACACACAAAAAGATTAATATGTAATTTCAAACTAATTATATAGTACGTAGTCCACCAACGAGTGGTTAGCTCGATAGAAACAGGCTGAATTTCAATGTTATTTTTATATAAAAGTTCTAAGGTTCGATTCTTGGAAGCACTCTTGTTATGAGAGATCTACCATTCTGCTCTTGTCTTGAACGGAAACTAGTTTCGTATCTAAAGGGTATAAGAATACCTGTGAAAAACCAAAAAAAAAAAAAAAAACTAATATTGTAGCCCACATATTTGGGACATCTATGCCTGAAGATTTTCTCTTACATGTATATATAAGCTCATTAAAATAAGAACTAATCTTCAAGAAATTAAGAACATATATTTGAAATAAAAATTGTGAGAGCATTGAATCAAAAATTCAAAAGGGGCATTTGAAGAAAATCAAGTAATGCCAACACACAAGGTGACATGTCTAAGCATATTGCAAATCAATTAGAATATGAATTGTTGATTCTAAGATGGAAAGAAACGAAAAAGAAATTCATGAGATGCTGGCACGTATGCATTAGGGCTTATGTCTATGCACTAAAAACTAAAAAAAAAAAAAAATGAATAAAAATAATAAAAAAATAAGAGGAAAAACTAATAGCCCTTTTTGAGGACACGGCTCTGAGCTTAACTCAAAAGAAAGCATTTTAACCTTAAAATAATACACAAAATCCAAAGTGGGCTTTGCCCCCATTCTCTACTCTGAAAGCCACAGCCCCACCAATATATCTCTCCCATCTGTTACATTTCTTATTCCCTTTGATTCAAACTTTAGGATATAATCTCCATTTAATCTTATTTTAATATGGCATGTTGGTATTAAAGTCATTAAAATATATATGGGATCGTAGGGGAGGGGTGCGTAACACCCTTGATGGGCCCACAAAAAGGGACACGTGTCACGTGGTGCATTTTTTTAATGAGAGTGAAGCTAAGTGTTTTGAGAAGGAATTAATTGCTTGCTTGACATTGCAAGCTAACTAATATCATTGTACGGATAGGAATTGGAACTCTTTTAATTAACTTGGTTTTGATTATAAGAGTTTTAGGGTTTTTTCTAGTAAAAAAAGAGGAAGTAAGGTATCAACTTTTAGAGGGTCCTTTATATATAAATATAGAGAGAGGGAGAGATTAGGATAAGGTTGTAAGAGGATTAGGAAACAGATCATATAATATCTGATTAATTGTTTGATTATTATTATTATTATTATTTGGTTATCGAGATTCTGGCATTAAGGTGGTGTTCGAGGTTACTGTCCTGTGCCAAAATAAAGACCTCTTTCAATAAAGTTTTTGCATCTACAAGAATTTGAAACAGAGACTTTTTGCTTAAGTGATCAGCTTCTTCCACCCAAGTCAATTCTCATTGATAATTATTTAATTATTATTATTATATATATATATTTCTTTGAAGGAAATGTTGAATGTTGACTTAATCTAAAATTTTCTATTGGACCCACCTGACCAAACTGCTACATTCATATGCTATGAAGCGTATTAGAGAAAGAATCTAATAAAAAGGAAGAAGAAAAAAGTAGAAATGAGGCTCTTGTTTTTGAGAAAATAATGTTGAATGGGATAATGTGTATATATGAGTGAATGCATATCGATATACATGTATAAGGAAATAGATATTAATTTTATTATTCAATATATATATATATATAAATTAATTTTATTACATGGTAATAATAAAAGTAGAAGAAATTCTAAAATAATAAGGATAAAAATAATTAAAAAAAATTTAACTTCTTATAAGTTGAATGTTGGCTTAGCCCTCTATAAAGAGGAGTAGATGAAGTGAATTCATATGGCTAACCTAATATAATTGAAAAAAAGACTTGATTGAGTTGAGTTAAGTTATATATATATAGTTGGTCCAAAGTTTAAATTAAGATTAAGTAAAATACTTAAGTAGCTGACAACTAAAGTAAAATCTTATTAAATCATGAGCCATATGATTCTACTTAATTAATTTAAAAAATAAGTTCATACAGCCAGTCCCAAATGGTTGAGAAAAAAGTCTTTGTTAAGTGATTGGTATAGTACCAGAAATAACAATATGATATCAAATGAAAAAAAAAAAAAAATCTCATTTTTCACTAAACTATAGTGGTCTTGAATATGACTATACCATTGTTTTGATCAAAATTCTTTTCGTGATATTAAAATATGTTTTAATAGAGTTATCTCATTTACATGTACTTCTTACAACAAATGTTGATTTACATATATAGTTGTTTTTTTTTCAATTTTATAGATCATTTGATATAGAGCCTTCTTTTATTTATTTTCTCATCTTTAGCCCAAATGTTGAATATAGTTATTTTTTCATTGTTTGCATATCATTTGAAGTAGAGTCTTCTTTATTTATTTATTTTCACATCTCAAGCCTTTATTATATATATATATATATATGTGTGTGTGTGTACGTATGTATAAATGTATGTATATACACTTTATATTAACTTATGTAGCCAAACTATAAAAAAAAACAATTTATACGTTGGAGAAGAAAATTGTTATTTCAATTTATTGATAAAAAAAAGGTAATGCATATAGGCAAATACATAGACGTTACTTCGATTTTTTTTGTCAAAAAAATCTAATTAAGGTCATTTTGGTTTAATAATAATAGTGACAACAGACTCCACTTCTCCAACTCTTGCATATTTCACCTTTGTCGCATCCATTGCTGCAAATATCATAGCATGTTTTGTTGTCAACAATACTCTTAGGATCACACTACATGTTAATGGTATTACAATAATTCGCACCTTTGCAAATCTCTTCTCTACGTCTGCATGTATTATATAAAAAATGCAATCATCCATACAATAGCATAAGTTTCTCTTTAACAAAAACAATAGACACTACAAAAATAATAATAATAAGGAAGAACTAACATATCATTTGATCTTTTTCACAAAAGAATGAAAATCAATCCCGCATAAAAATAAAACTAATCTATGGAGATAGTAAAGAACAAGATCATGACAATGAATGCAATAGCTTCTGCTTTTGCCATCTCAACTAGTATTTTGATTCTTTAACAATAGTATTTCAAGTCATTTGTTGATGAGTAGTAGCTTTCTTCATTTATATAGACTTCTAAAGATGTTATTTTTATCAAGAGATTTTTTTCTATATTGCTAACAATGAAGGCAAGTAATAATAAAATTAATTGTTATTATTATTTTTGCTTGTATTATTACTTAATTTGCAATGAATTTAAAAAAGGGATTTCTACAAGAATTTTTTTGCTATTATGATATCTAATTTCAGCAATTGCTCTCACTAAATGTCTTCTTTCTCTCTATCTCATTGTATTTCTTTAGGTCTACTTAGCCAATTATTTATGTTAAGGCAATAATTGTTATAACTTATATATATTATAATTATTGGAAAGCTTTTATTTAATAAATCTACTTATTTTTAGTAAGTATAAATCTTAGATAGAGTACTATGCTCCTAAGAGTTGGTGGATCACCTTAAGTCAAGCAATATTAGTTGCGTTGCGTGATTCGAGGTGATTTAACAACACTTGGGGCATAATGTCCAAAATAAGTGTGTTTTCAAATCATTTTTCAAATACATATATATGGTGGAGTACCTAGCCCGTACATGCGTATGAATATATATATATATATATGATCAGCCAAATTACTAAATTGATTATGTGGGAAGCAAGGTTAATCTACGAATTTTAGAGGCTGATTATGTGGGAGGCAAGGTTAATCTACGAATTTTAGAGGCTTACACGCTGTTGGAAAGAATGTACTTAACCCTCGAAATGGTTAGCTAACCAAGACGACTTATGAAAGTATGTTTTTTCATTCAAAGCTTCCTGATGATCAATTAATTTGTCTAATTGAAAAGGATGCTTCTAATCAATCATCGATTGGTCTGTTGGGACAGGACGAGAAGCGGACACCGAGACAGATTGAGAGATTCGATCACGGGTTCCAACCCTGTCTCGGTTAAATTCTGGATGGAAGAGGCACATATAAACTCTTATAGAACTTCGAACTCCAGAAGGACTAGTCTTGACTTGAATGGTAGGAGGACACCCGAAAACCAGTTAACAAAAAAAAGGCTGCTTACGTATGAATATATATATATATATTTATTATTTTACCTTAAAAGAACATCATATTATTAGAATACTAGATCGCAAATCCTTATTACTGATTTCCATCACTAATTAAAAATAGTTCCAATAAAATATGCCTTAGGATCAGTCCTACTAGTTATTTAGCGTTACTTAAAAATAGTTCTACTCTCAATAATTAACATATATATGTATACATAGTATAGATATATTGATTGACAAGTTAATAAGAATCACGCGGACTATATGTATGTGCACAAACACGGATAGATATTTTAAAAGATGTACTATTAAAATAGATTGTTCGGTCAAATTGACTTTAATAGTTGGCGCTATATGTGGACATCGATATATTCGTGTGGGATGCTGAGCTTGGTAGCCTATTGTTGATGGGTTCAACTTCAGAGATTAGCCTCATATTAACTATTTATTCTTTTAAGCTAAAATATATAAGAAGTCTCACCCCTTGTATTAGCAAAAAATATTTTTATAAGAAGAAAAACAAAACCCTGTGAGACTTACCTTTATGACAAGTTTTACATAAGAGCCTATAGGCAAGATCCCCAACTTAATAGCCGACTAAACTTGAAAGCCGTAGGAGAAATAATATCTTGTGATATACGACACGGGTCAAAATTGGTTAACAAACTTTGAAGCCCATGGCCCCGCAGTAATAATATATAATGAGAGATTATTTGAAAATAAGATCAAACCGTGCATAATTATTGGCAAGATCAGCTTGGTGGTGCCCTTTTCATCTTTGAACTCTGGCAATACCAAGTTAACAGGAATATCTTGAATAAAATATGAAAAAGATCTGAGTAAAAAAGTAAGTAGATTAGGTAAAATAAATAAAGTACTTGGAACTACGCTCTTATCCTCAATATATAAAAACAAATAAATAAATCTTTGGCGTATATAGAAGGATATATTTGTTAGATAATTATAAGATAATTTTTAAAGATATTATAGTTATTTGAGAGATCTTGATGAGAGATTTTAGAAAATAATCAAATTATTAATTCATCAACTTGCACAATAGCTGATCTTTTTCTTTTCTTTTTTAATTGGATTGATCTCATGGTACAGCTACCATAATTTAAATATAGATATGTGCAACATATTCAATGATATTGTGCTTTTGGTAGTTAGAATCACAAATTTTCTTATTCTCTTAATAAAGTATTGAAAATTTGATTTGTAATTAACCAAACATGTTTTTTCTAATAATTAAGCTTTAAGTTTTTGAATCAAAATAAGTTATATTCAAATTATAAATCTAACGAGTTATCCCTCCAAAAAGAGGAGAAGATGAAATAAAATACTATAAATCTGTCTAATGATCAGGATAGTTCATTGGCATATAAGTACATATTAAAATTTACTAAAATTAATTAACATATATATATATATATAAAGTATTTTATTATAAACATTTTTCTTTGATATTCATCATTAAGCATGCATTATTATCGATCCTAACGATGGCATTCATAGATTAGAGAGAATATTAAAATTATTACGTTGTGTTTAGTTCATGATCTAAAAATTAAAATATAATTTAAAAAGTAAAAACTTAAAATATTTTGTTATTTTTTAAAAACAATATTTTTTTTTTGTACATTTTGAAAAATTGTTTCTGAGTTTCAACCAACTAAAGGTGTTTTTCGTGTTTCTTTGAATACGAAAAATTATATTTAAATCATAATACTTATAAAAATTGTGATATGATTAAGAAAAATCAACAAATATTCACAAAAATAGAAAAAAAACTATTACAAATTACTCTTTCAAAGATCAAAATAATACATTGATTAATTAAAGTGATCTATATGTCATAATCATAAAGTAATGCATGGAAGAATTAATCCATCACCCACGCACTTATCCATGTTTTTATTATTTTATATTCATATTTTTATATGTATATATATAAATACTTTTTTTAAAAAAAGTTGTGTACACAGGTTGGTAGGTTTCTAGAAGTTGCTGGATATAAAAACAGACGTAATCAATGATACGAAAACGCCAATAGAAGAAAAGCTCTTTGGCAGGTTCATGAACACAGCGTGACTTCCTGTCCCTATCGTGGGCTTGATCCACCGCATATATATTAGTTTGACTCACTTTTGGTCAACCTTGTGATCTTCTTCTTTCTTGGACCATACCTGTCGTAAACTTGGTATCATAATGAAATGCTTACGGTCCACTGGGGTCAACTCTCTTGGTTCAAGCTTAGTTTGACCATACCTGCCATAACTTAATATCAACATGAGAGTTGGGGGCCAGCTATATATATATATTCAATGTTTCAAACATCCTGACGATGGAATTTATTAGAATCTCATTTGACTCTTGTCATTATCTTTTAAAAAGACCCAAATGAAATAAACAAAAAAAAAAGATATATATTTACATATATAATTAAGTGTATCATTACTTTTATCATGCTTCCAAAAACACCTGATGAAATTTACAATTATTTTTAAAATTCTAAATATAAGTTTTAGTAATGTAAGAGAGTAACATGATTATTTAATTAAACAACTTTTATTTGAAAAATGAGTGGTTGACTGCGTGAAAGTAGACTAAATCCCAAGGTTTTAGAGTTCGATTTTTAGAGGTACGATCATTAGAAGAGGTCTACTTCGAGTGTAGAGATACTTCGTGAAAACCTAAATATGTATATATATATTATCATTTTACGGTAACTGTTAATTTGCTTCTCATTCTGGCAAAAAACTAGCTAATATCAGCTTTGTTAGAACATTTGTTGTCTGATCATAAGCTGGAAGCAATATGCTCCCTTACAAAGTAAATGTCTAACTCCATGTGTTTAGTTCTTGAATGAAGAACATGATTTGCTGACAATGACACAACACTCAAGTTGTCACACCACAATAACGGAGGTCTCGAAGCAGAAATTCTCAACTCAGATAATAAGGATTGCAACCAAATGATCTCAGAAGTAGCTGCAGCCAAGCTCCTGTATTTTGCCTCTGTGCTGGAGCGGGCAACTGTGTTTTGTTTCCTTGAAGACCATGACACAATGTTGTTGCCCAAGAAGATGCAATAACCAGAAGTAGAACGTCTATCATCAGGATTGCTACCCCAATCAGCGTCAGCATACCCAGTAAGCTCAAGAGAAGAAGACTTCTAAAAATGAATACCATACTCAATTGTACCCTTGAGATATCTCAAGATTCTCTTCACAGCTTTCCAATGGATATCAGTAGGTGATTACATGAATTGATAAACTTTATTTACTGCAAAAGCTATCTTAGGACGAGTAATGGTGATGCACTGTAGTGCCCCAACCACACTACAATACTCAGTGATATTGGAAATATGATCACCCTTTGCAGCATATAAAGGAGCACCAGTGATCATAGGAGTAGGTATAGGATGTGCATTAGACATGAGGTTTGTCCAGTATGTGGTAAGAGTCGGTGGAAGCTGAATGACGGCAAAAGGAAAAAGATTCCACATAAGATATTGCGATATTTTCCTATCACACCAAGGCTACAACGATTGTTCTTATCTCGACATACAGCTGAGGATATGAGATGGCACCAAGAGTAGCATACGTCGAGGGATGGTATCATGCAACATCCCGCTGATTCCGTTGCATGGAAGGACTTTGATTTGCAATATGAGTGGTTTGCTAATGATTTTAGAAATGTGAGGCTTGGGTTAGCAACTGATGGATTTAATCCATTCGGTTCTATGAGTATTTCGTACAGTACTTGGCCAATGATCCTTATACCATATAATATGCCGCCATGGAAGTGTATGAAAGACCCATTCTTTATGTTGTCTTTATTAATACCAGGTCCGAAGGCACCTGGCAATGAGATTGATGTATACTTGCAACCTTTGATAATGAAGTTGAAAGAGTTGTGGGAGAATGGGATCTTGACATATGATGTTTTTGCAAAACAAACATTCCAGTTACATGTTGTCGTGTTATGGACAATTAATGATTTTTCAGCATATGCTAACCTGTCAGGTTGGAGCACAAAGGGCTACAAGACATGTCCTATATGCAATAACCAAACATGCTTGAAAAAGTTAAGGAGCAAGATATGTTATATGGGTCATAGGCGTTATTTGCCATTAAATAACACGTGGAGAAAGAGTTACAAATTTGATGGCAAACTAGGACGCAGGTCTACACCAAGAACCTTATCTAGTTATGATATCTTGCATCAATTAAGTGGACTTGAAAATTTCACTCTTGGCAAACATCTTACACACAAGAAGAGGAAACGAGCCAAGGATCAATTGAACTGGACAAAGAAAAGTATATTTTTTCAGTTTCCGTTTTGGCACAAACTGAAGCTTCGTCACAACCTCGATGTCATGCACATAGAAAAAAACATATGTGATAATATTATTGGAACATTGTTTAACATTGAAGGAAAGTCAAAAGATACTTACAAGGCACGCATGAATTTGACAGACATGAACGTAAGGAAGGAACTTCACTTACAACTAAGTGGTGATAAGGTTTTTAAGCCAATTGCATGCTACATAATGTCGTTGAGAGAAAGACAAGGCTTTTGTGAATTTATGAGATATACCAAATTCCTAGATGGTTATGCAGCAAATATATCAAGGCTTGTCAATATCGGTGATGGAAAAATAACTGGAATGAAAAGACATGATTGTCATGTTATGATCCAACGTTTGATTCCTATTAGATTACGAGGATACTTAAGAAAAGATGTTTACAGTGTGTTTGTGGAACTATTGCAGATTTTTAATGTTTTGTGTGCACGCACCTTGCGATCTGAGGACTTGGCCAAAATAAAAGATGATATTGTTCTTGTCTTATGTAAAATGGAGCGTATATTTCCATCGAACTCCTTTGATGTGATGGTACATTTAGCAGTTCATTTGCCTGAAAAAGAACAACTCAGAGGGTCGGTTAGCTATAGGTGGATGTACCCAATTGAAAGATTCCTAGGGCTGCTAAAGGGTTACTTAAGGAATCGAGCACATCCAGAGGGTTCCATAGCTGAGGCATATATCGCAAATGAATGTTTCACATTTTGCTCCATGTATTTGTCTGGTGTTGAGACGAGATTCAATCGTGAGGAACACAATGCAGACAATAACATTCAAGATGAGGTACATTTACCAATTTTCTCTCAGAGAGCTCGCCCGTTCGGATTTATTGGATATGATACTATGTTATCGACGGAATTTGATATGGCATGTTGGTTCATATTGCACAATTGTGATGTGTTGGAACCATATTTTTTGTAAGTATGTCATTATTTTTAATTTCTATTTTATTATTTATTGCAACAAATTAGAATTGACATCATATAATGCATACAACATAGGAATGAATTGGTGCGAGAAAACCATAATGATATCCTTCAAAGGCAACAAAAATCATTCCCTCGGTGGTTTGAGGAGAAAGTATGTTCTTTTATAATTCTTAATTATATTAGTTACAATGATGTTTAACATACACTATTTCTTTCATTTGTTCTTTTTATTAAGTCTATCGATGTTATCTACTAGGTAATGTCTTTACGCGAACAAGGTTCAATCCAAATAACTGAGTAATTGTATGCTTTGGCATGTGGACTAGACAAAAGCGTACGATCGTACTCTGGTTGTAATGTAGATGGTGTTCGTTTTCATACTAAGGGGAGGGGTGGTCGACGTAAATCCCAAAACAGTGGGATAGTTTTCGAGGGGGAGCTAGAGGATCAAGGGTGTTAGACTTTTAGGGTACGCTAGTAGATATTACTGAGCTTATATATATAGGAAGATATCCAGTGGTCCTTTTCAAATGCAATCAGTATGACTTTTAGTGTACGCTTGTAGATATTACTGAATTCCAGACGTTTCGATGCTAAGATTGTGATTTTTGGATATGATTTGATAGTTTTAGTAACTAAGTATATGGTGTCGTGAAAATAGGATTTGGAAATCTATTTTCACTGCTCTTTCTTGTGGAAATATCTAGATTGACCATAGAAACGATATAGTAGTTTCTTCAACTGCTTATGAGTCCTAAATAGATTTATTATTCGTGATTTGAAGTGAGTTGAGAAATTAAAGATGTAAATAAATATGAATACATGAAATTGAATTATGGAGTGATTGTGACAGGTTAAATTAGTTAGATTTAACTTGGAGCTGGACTTGAAAGCGACGATGATTGGGTTTAAGTTGAACATGTTGTACTGTGAGTATAGTTTTCTTGATTTGGTTCTTGTATGGCATTGTACGCATATAAAATGTTTGATTGTATGCCTATGATAGTTATATATAATGCATTGAGTTTTATGGATCATGCAAACTGATTTTAGAAATTGGAGTTTGTAATGATGTCATTTCGTTAGGAATTAGACCCGGATGAGGTTTTGCGAGTCCTCATTGTCAGTAGGTGTCACGCCCTGGGTTGCACAGCGTGCCCCCTACCCAGACGCGGGCGCACCACCACGACCTCAGCCGTGTGGCGAACGCCTAGCCATAGTACCACATAATATTGTCTCCTGGCCACCCGGCGCACGGATCGCAACCACCCTTTGTCTGCCACTATTCACTCATGAATAGTGCAGGGCCTCCCCCAGAATCGAACTCGAGACCTCCCTTAAGGAGTCTAATTTCGCATTCTGAGGAGCCACTGAGCCACTGTGGCGACCCCGCGCCCCGGACCACCAACCCCACAGGGAATGGCATGCGGAATGCCGGGGCGGGACGCCCGGCGTAGGCATCTCCGACCACTCCTCAACTCCCGTGAGGTGGTTGAGACCCTACGAGCCTTATCTCAAACAACGACATAATATCAAAAGGTACTAAACAAAACTACCCACTGTATTAATCATCAAAGACGAGATAATCCATAAAAATGAACCATAAATAAAATCATAATTCCTACAGTCCATTAAAAATTGACATACACATAAAGTCCAAAATTGTGGGTACAAATAAAAAAAAACGTCATGTGCCCACATGGTCTATCTAACAAGTCCCAACTCACCCATACTAAAATGTGGTAAGTATTATAATTACATAATCCAAAATATAATACTTCATAATATAAAACACAATTCAATCAAAATGCCTCTCAACTCACATAGAGGACTTGGATTCTCTCGCAGGCAAGGCCCTCAAGATATGACTACTCCCTTGCCCTTATTCGGGACAGAAGGACCTGAAAGAGGAAAATGAGGGTGAGCCAACGATGCCCAGTGAATAGAATTCAAATATGCTATCAATACTCATCAATAAAAACCATGTATGCATGTCAATGTGTAGCATGATTAAAAGCTCATAACATATAGATATCAAGCATTTATAATAAGTTCGATGCAAGTAAAAGTTTATCAATTTGGATCCACATTCCACATGCCTTGGGTTACTAGTCCACGTCTATTTCACCGTGCCGTTGATCCCAATCATGTTTACTTGGGTTACTAGTCCACGTCTATTTCACCGTGCCGTTGATCCCAATCATTTCCTTCTTAAAACCCTCCTATGACAAGGTCAAGTCCCCCTATTAGCCAGATAGATGGGCCCAACCAAAGTCATAAGGTTTTCTCAAATCAATGCATCATTCAAAACATTAGAACACATTCATGCTTTCAACATACAATATATATAAGTGATATGATGACATAAATGATATAATCATAAGTGAAGCCTACTCACAACCAAGCCTCGCGAGAGTATTTAATTACACACGACCACCAAACCGAATCAACCCAATCAAGATCCTGAAACATACATCAATATCCTACCATACATCAATTTCTATGCTCAATTACATAGACATTACAAATCAACCCTAAATCAGCCCACATATAATTAATAGGCCTAAATCCCATTTAATCCCATCATTCAACTCAAATCACATGACTTAGGCCTCTAATGCATAGTTCTCATTCATAAACCATTCTATTAATCAAAAATACTGATTTTCAATTCCTTAGGCATAAACATGTCCAAATTTGGGTCACTTGATCACAAGTAGGCCTAACCCATGATATGGTCACAACCACCAAATCAGTAGCATAATCAACCCTAATCATGCTTAATTAAACATAAGTTGCATCAATTCAATGATTCTAAGCCAAAAGCATCAAAAGCCCTAAAATATGAAATTTTCCATACTTAGGCCATATTGTCGATTTACACTAGGTCACCATGTTCAGCCATGTATATCACTGATTTTGCATCATGGGTTCATCAACAATGGCAACTAGGTCAACATAGTTGACATGCAAGCTATTTGGAAATGTGACGCCCCAAAAATTATTTCATCTAGCCCATAACCCAATTGTATTTTGCCCAAACTCTATGTGTTGTCTTGATATGTTTGGTGTTTGTTTGATGATTGTTTAATGTTTGTATAGTTGATGCTTGATAATGTATATAAATATATGTATCATAAATTGTATATGAGTCATGTTAAATTAAAGTATAATGCATATGTTATTATTTATGCATGGGCTCATTAAACCATGAATTGATATGGGTTAGGATTGATTGAATAAAAGGATAAATGAAATTGAAAATTTGGTGTATTAAATGGATTGGACATTTAAAATACATGTGGTTGGTATGGGTAGTATGAGACCAACACATGTGAAGGTTGGTACATGAAAGTGGACAAGTGTCCAATGCCCACTTGTCTTCTTCAAGGAAGTGCTAAAATGAGTGGAGGGAACCAAGGAGAGGAAAACAAGGAGAGAATCAAGGAGAGAATCAAGGAGGGAATCAAGGAAGTGCTAGAAAGAGGTGAGTGGAGAGAAAAGAAAGAAGAAGAGAAAGAAAAGAAGAGAAAGGAAAGAAGAAGAGAAAGAAGGAGAGAGTTGCAGGAGGAAGAACCCTGCGAGATTTTCATCACAGAGGTGGATCTTTGGAATTAACGGTCAGATTGAGCTCAAATTTTGTCAGAACGTTCGTAGCTTATGGTTTTTCATTCTGGTCGGTGGAGATCTTGATCAGAGGTTTCTTCTAAGAGATCTAACCTCTCAAACAAAGCTGGTCGGAAAGTCTGGATTTCTCGCACCGTTTCGCTCAGACTTATAGATCTCCTAAATCTACCGTTGGATGGTTATAAAATTTGGGTATGTAGTTTATAACTGATATTCATACATTCTGAACGGTAGAGATCGTAATTAGTAGCTTGTGCTAAGAGATATAACCTCTGAAACAAAGCTGGTCGGAATTTCTGGGTTTCTCGTTCCGTTTCGCTCAAACTTATAGATCTCCTCAATATACCGTTGGATGGATATCAAATTTGGGTATGTAGTTCATAACCGAGATTTCTGTATTCTGAACGGTGGAGATGTTTATATGTTTAATATTTTGTGTGATATAGCCATCTGAGTTTGGGTATTTGCAGCAGGAAAGGAGAAACTGTCTGATTAGATACTTGTTGATCAAAGATACATATCTTTTCGGTCCACCGTGGATTGGGCTGATATTTGGACAGAAGGTTTGTTTCTTCACATAATTCAATCTGTACGGTTGATTTTGTGATTGCATATTTCTGTTAGTATATTGATACATCTGAACAGAATAATACATGTGAAGAATTGGTAGGGTTGTTTGTATTAGACCTACATTTAGAATATGAACTTAGACCTTTCCAAATAGCTTGCATGTCAACTATGTTGACCTAGTTGCCATTGTTGATGAACCCATGATGCAAAATCAGTGATATACATGGCTGAACATGGTGACCTAGTGTAAATCGACAATATGGCCTAAGTATGGAAAATTTCATATTTTAGGGCTTTTGATGCTTTTGGCCTAGAATCATTGAATTGATGCAACTTATGTTTAATTAAGCATGATTAGAGTTGATTATGCTACTGATTTGGTGGTTGTGACCATATCATGGGTTAGGCCTACTTGTGATCAAGTGACCCAATTTGGACATGTTTATGCCTAAGGAATTGAAAATCAGTATTTTTGATTAATAGAATGGTTTATGAATGAGAACTATGCATTAGAGGCCTAAGTCATGTGATTTGAGTTGAATGATGGGATTAGATGGGATTTAGGCCTATTATTTATATGTGGGCTGATTTAGGGTTGATGTGTAATGTCTATGTGATTGAGCATAGAAATTGATGTATGGTAGGATATTGATGTATGTTTCAGGATCTTGATTCGGTTTGGTGGTCGTATGTGATTAAATACTCTCGCGAGGCTTGGTTGTGAGTAGACTTCACTTATGATTATATCATTTATATCATCATATCACTTATATATATTGTATGTTGAAAGCATGAATGTGTTCCAATGTTTTGAATGATGCATTGATTTGAGAAAACCTTATGACTTTGGTTGGGCCCATCTATCTGGCTAATAGGGGGACTTGACCTTGTCATAGGAGGGTTTTAAGAAGGAAATGATTGGGATCAACGGCACGGTGAAATAGACGTGTACTAGTAACCCAAGGCATGTGGAATGTGGATCCAAATTGATAAGCTTTTACTTGCATCGAACTTATTATAAATGTTTGATATCTATATGTTATGAGCTTTTAATCATGCTACACATTGACATGCATACATGGTTTTTATTGATGAGTATTGATAGCATATTTGAATTCTATTCACTGGGCATCGTTGGCTCACCCTCATTTTCCTCTTTCAGGTCCTTCTGTCCCGAATAAGGGCAAAGGAATAGTCATATCTTGAGGGCCTTGCCTACGAGAGAATCCAACGCCTCGATGTGAGTTGAGAGGCATTTTGATTGAATTGTGATTTATATTATGAAATATTATATTTTGGATTATGTAATTATAACACTTACCACATTGTAGTATGGGTGAGTTGGGACTTGTTAGATAGACTATGTGGGCATATGACGGTTTTTATTTGTACCCACAATTTTAGATTTTATGTCTATGTCAATTTTAATGGACTGTAGGGATTATGATTTTATTTATGGTTCATTTTTATGGATTATCTCTTGTCTTAGATGATTAATACGGTGGGTAGTTTTGTTTAGTACATTTTGATATCATGTCGTTGTTGGGATAAGGCTTGTAGGGTCTCAACTACCTCACGGGAGTTATGGAGTGGTTGGAGATGCCTACGCCGGGCGTCCCGCCCCGGCATTCCGCACACCATTCCCTGCGGGGTTGGTGGTCCGAGGCGCGGGGTCGCCACAGGAAAGGTCTAAGTTCATATTATAAATGTAGGTCTAATACAAACAACCCTACCAATTCTTCACATGTATTATTCTGTTCAGATGTATCAATCTACCAACAGAAATATGTAATCACAAAATCAACCGTACAGATTGAAGTATGTGAAGAAACAAACCTTCTGTCCAAATATCAGCCCAATCCAACGGTGGACCGAAAAGATATGTATCTTTGATGAGTAAGTGTCTAATCAGACAGTTTCTCCTTTCCTGCTGCAAATACCCAAACTCAGATGGCTATATCACACAAAATAATTAACGTATAAATATTTCCACCGTTCAGAATACAGAAATATCTGTTGTAAACTACATACCCAAATTTGATATCCATCCAACGGTACGTTGAGGAGATCTACAAGTTTTACCGAAACGGAACGAGAAACCCAGAAATTCCGACCAGCTTTGTTTCAGAGGTTATATCTCTTAGCACAAGCTTCTAATTACGATCTCCACCGTTCAGAATGTATAAATATCAGTTATAAACTACATACCCAAATTTTATAACCATCTAACGGTAGATTTAGGAGATCTATAAGTTTGAGCGAAACAGTGCGAGAAATCCAGACTTTCCGGCCAGCTTTGTTTGAGAGGTTAGATCTCTTAGAAGAAACCTCTGATCAAGATCTCCACCGACAGAATGAAGAACCATAAGCTACGAACGTGCTGACAAAATTTGAGCTCAATCTGACCGTAAATTCCAAAGATCCACTTCTTTGATGAAAATCTCGCAGGGTTCTTACTCCTGCAACTCTCTCCTTCTTTCTCTTCTTCTTTCCTTTCTCTTCTTTTCTTTCTCTTCTTCTTTCTTTTCTCTCCACTCACCTCTTTCTAGCACTTCCTTGATTCCCTCCTTGATTCTCTCCTTGATTCTCTCCTTTTTTTCCTCTCCTTGGTTCCCTCCACTCATTCTAGCACTTCCTTGAAGAAGACAAGTGGGCATTAGACACTTGTCCACTTTCATGCACCAACCTTCACATGTGTTGGTCTCATACTACCCATACCAACCACATGTATTTTAAATGTCCAATCCATTTAATACACCAAATCTTCAATTTCATTTATCCTTTTATTCCATCAATCCTAACCCATATCAATTCATGGTTTAATGAGCCCATGCATAAATAATAACATATGCATTAAACTTTAATTTAACATGACTCATATACAATTTATGATACATATTTTTATATACATTATCAAGCATTAACTATACAAACATTAAACAAACACCAAACATATCAAGGCAACACATAGAGTTTGGGCAAAATACAATTGGGTTATGGGCTAGATGAAATAATTTTCGGGGCGTCACATCACACCCACCTTAGAATGAACTTCGTCCTCGAAGTTTTAAGGTTAAGAATTACCTAAGCCCATGAACTCGGCAAAGTGCTCCATCATGTAGTCCTCACGCTCCCAAGTAACCTGTTCCTCGCCATGGAACTGTCATCTCACCTTAACCATCGGAATCTCACGGTTACGTAACCTCTGGACCTTCCGGTCAAGTATCTGAATAGGTTCCTCATCATAAGTCCCATCCTGCCTCAGTTCAATGTTCCTCCAGTCCAAGACGTGATCAAAATCACTCTTGTATACTCTCAGCATTGACACGTGAAAGACATTGTGGACTGCTGCTAACTGAGGTGGCAAGGCTAATCGGTAAGCGACGGGGCCAATTCGTTCTAAAACCTCGAACGGCCCAATAAATCTCGGAGCGAGCTTGCCTTTTATCCCAAATCTAGTTTGGCCCTTCTGAGGTGAGACCTTCAATAAAACTTGGTCACCCACCTCGAACTCTACGGTCTTCCGCTTGGCATCAGTGTAACTCTTCTGCCTGTCTTGGGCTACTTTCATATTATGCTTGATCCTCTTAATATTCTCTGTGTGTTCTTGTACAAACTCTGGTCCCATCATCGCAACATCCCCTACCTCCGTCCAACAGATCGGAGATCTACAGGGTCGACCATACAATGCCTCAAAAGGAGCCATGCCAATACTGGACTGATAGCTATTGTTGTACGCGAACTCACACAAATGTATGTACTCCTCCCAGTTACCACTGGACTCAAGGACACAAGCTCGAAGCATATCCTCTAAAATCGATATCAACCTCTCAGACTGGCCATCCGTCTGGGGGTGAAAAGCAGTACTGAGATCTAGTCTAGTGCCTAGCTGCCTCTGCAACCCCTGCCAGAATACCGATGTAAACCTCGGATCCCTATCTGACACAATCGAAACAGGCACTCCATGTAATCTGACTATCTCCCGCATATAGAGTCTGCTCAGCTTGTCCATAGAATCCCTAGTGTTCACCGGTAGAAAGTGAGCAGACTTGGTCAAGCGATCAATAATAACCCAAACAGCATTATGTATCCTCGGGGTGTTGGGTAATCCCACAACAAAATCCATAGTGACATGCTCCCATTTCCACTCAGGAATGGCAAGCGGTTGCATCTGCCCTCCAGGCCTCTGATGCTCAGCTTTGACTCTTTGACAGATCTCACACCTCTGAATGAACTGAGCTATTTCTCTCTTCATGTCGGGCCACCAATACATTCTTTTCATATCATGATACATCTTGGTTCCGCCAGGATGAATAGCATAATGAGATCTGTGAGCCTCTTGGAGAACACTCTGTCTAAGTCGTGGATCTGTGGGAACCCATAAACGTCCCCTAAATCTCAAGGCACCATCAGATGACAAGTGCCAATCAGTAAAATCACTGCTCTCAGCCCAAGACTTGTATATCCCATAATCAACGTCAAGTCTCTGTTGGTCAATTACCTCCTGGACTTGTGTAGGCTGAGCTCTCATTTGAGCACATATCACAATCTGATCTGAAGGAGTAGCACATACACTCATAACCGTAGCCGCCTCAAGTAGTCTCCACTCATGAGACATCTGGCGTGCTACCATAACTGTCTCTACCCGCTTCCTGCTCAACGCATCAGCCACTACATTGGCTTTACCTGGGTGGTATTCCAATGTAAAATCATAGTCTTTGAGGAGCTCCAACCACCTTCTCTGCCTCATGTTCAATTCCTTCTGAGAGAACAAGTACTTGAGGCTCTTATGGTCAGAATACAGAGTGAATCTCTCACCATAGAGATAATGCCTCCAAATCTTCAAAGCAAAAACCACTGCGGCCAGTTCTAAGTCATGAACAGGGTAGTTCTTTTCATGCACCTTCAACTGCCTCGATGCATAAGCAATGACCCTATCCTTCTGCATCAACACGCAACCTAAGCCGATGCGAGAGGCATCAGTATAGATAACCAACTCCTGATCAGGCTCTGGCAAAATCAACACTGGCGTAGATGTCAATCTTTTCTTCAGCTCTAAAAAGGCATTCTCACACTCCTCGGTCCATGCAAATGACACATCTTTCTGGGTGAGCCTAGTCATAGGCGTAGCTATCTTGGAGAATCCCTGAACGAATCTCCTATAGTAACCAGCTAACCCAAGAAAGCTCCTGATCTCGGTCACTGTGGTAGGCCTAGGCCAACTGATAATGGCTTCAACCTTAGACGGATCAACTGAAATCCCCTCAGAACTCACCACATGACCTAAGAACTTCACTTCGGTGATCCAAAATTCGCACTTGCTCAGCTTTGCATATAGCCTATGCTCTCTCAGGGTTTGCAAAGTCACTCTAAGGTGTTCCTCATGCTCAGCTCGAGTCTTGGAATACACCAATATGTCATCAATGAAGACGATGACAAACTTATCCAGATACTGCCTAAAGACCCTCTGCATCAGGTCCATGAACATCGCTGGTGCATTAGTCACACCAAATGGCATCACAAGGAACTCATAATGTCCATAGCGGGTTCTGAATGCCGTCTTAGGCACATCCTCCTCCCTGATCCTCAGTTGATGATACCCGGAGCGCAAATCAATCTTTGAAAAATACCTCGCTCCCCTCAACTGATCAAACAAGTCATCAATCCTTGGGAGAGGATACTTGTTCTTGATGGTCATCCTGTTCAATTGGCGATAGTCGATGCACAACCGCAAGCTCCCATCTTTCTTTTTCACAAAAAGAACTGGAGCTTCCCAGGGTGACACACTCGGGCAAATAAAGCCTTTAGCCAATAACTCCTCGAGCTGTTTCTGCAACTCTTTCAACTCGGCTGGCGCCATTCTATATGGTGCCATGGAGATAGGCTTCGTGCCAGGGACTAGTTCAATAATGAAATCGATCTCTCGCTTCGGTGGTAATCCTGGAAGATCCGCAGGGAACACATCTTCAAAGTCCCTAACAATGGCAATATCCTCAAGTATCACCTCACTAGTCTCTTCCTCATTAGGTACTAACCCAGCCAAAATCTCCCTATCTCCATCAGTCACAAATCTACCCCTTGTGACTGTCTGGTCTGAAGCTCTACCCTGTAGTGTAAACATTGGGTGTCCGGGGATCTGAAAAATGATTCTCTTCGTGAAACAGTCGATAACTGCATGATAAGCTGCGAGCCAATCCATCCCTAGAATTGCATCAAACTCTAAAAACTCTAGGACTCGAAAGTCAATAGGCATCTCAACATCACCAATCTGAACCACACACTGGCTACAAATCATGTTCGGGTAGATCCTTTCCCCAGCTACAGTACTCACCACTAACCATGTACTAGCCCTAATGGGAGTCAAATGCAAACTATCTACCATACGTCCAGATATGAATGATAATGTAGAACCAGCATCAAATAATACATGCATAGAAGTACCACAAATAATAAGAGTACCTTCCACCAAAGTCCTGGATGCTGTCGGGTCTGGCTCAGTAGCTGCCTTCGCTGTCTCTCTGGCACTGGACTGCTGCACAAATCCCTGAGCTCTCTGAAAATTCGGACACTCGAGCTTCCTATGCCCAGCCTGCCCACAATGAAAACATAAGAATGGAGCCCTGGGCGCAAATGACCCAGTCTGAGATGTCGTCACATAACTTCCTCGGCCTCTACCTCTGCCTCGGCCAGCAGTCTGTGGGAATGGGGGTCTTGGTGCACTCGGTGCCTGAGTAGGAATAGGGACAGGAGAGGAAACCACTGGTGAGACCATCATACCAGTCTGAACCTCGGATGTCTTACTCTGAGCACCCTCGGACTGTGCTCCTCCATAAAACTTTCTCTTCTTTCCCCAGTTTCCCTTCTTCCATGGAATTTTAAACTGTCCCCCGGACTCTGCCTGTGAAGTCTGTACACCCGGAGCTGCCCGTGTAGACATGCCATCAACCCGCTCAGCCAACTCATATTGTTTGGCCCTCTGGACCACTGTGGCAAAATCAGTCATCTTCGTCACAGACAAGGCCTGTCGGATCGCAGGCCTTAGGTTCAAAGAGAACCTCATAATCTTATCACTCGGTGTCTGAACTAACCCAGGAGCATAAACTGCGAGCTGCCTAAATCTGAGCTCGTACTCCCTGACTGACATGGTGCCCTGTGCGAGATTCAAAAACTCGAGTTGCTTAGCCTGTCTCTCAGTCTCTGGAACGTAAGCCTGTAAGAACAACCGTTTGAAGGTGTCCCAACTCTTCACTGTCCCCTGTGTATCCAACACTGAAAGCCACCAATCCTCTGCATCACTCTCCAGTGTGTGAGCAGCACATAGGACATGAGACTCCTCATCAAGCTCTAAGGAGCGACTAATCTTCTCGACATTCTTCAGCCAATCTTCGGCCTTCTTCAAGTCAACCCCACCAGTGAATTCCTTAGGCTTTAGCTTCATGAACTTCTCTAGCAGTCTGATCCGCCGATCAGTGGGGTTCTCCACAACATTAGGAGCAGGTGTAGGCATAGGCTGAGGTACAGCCATTTGAGGTCCTGCTGCCCCTGCAGCTCCACTAGCCTCAGCCCCACTAGTGCCCGCCTCCTGAGGTATTGTTTGAGGTGACTGTCGAGCAATAGCCTCAACCTGCTGCACTAAGGCCTGTATCTGTGAAGTCTGTGCCTGAATGATCTCCTTCATCCTCCCTAACCGGTCATCATCGGATGGCCCTGTGCGTGGCTGTCCCAATCTCTCGCTCCTCCTCATGACACTGAGAAGTAGAAATACGAGCAACCATCACACATTTAAAACATTAACAAAGCCTCATAACTACCCATATCATATAATACACACAGAAAATATGATAGTAAGGCTTTTAAGTTAGTTCTTTTAAGCTTTTTATTCACCTAAATCTCTCACCCAATTCCTAGGTCAAAGTCATCTAAGTCCAATACATAAACCAAACCTAGTAAAATCAGGCTCTGATACCAACTGTGGCGACCCCGCGCCCCGGACCACCAACCCCACAGGGAATGGCATGCGGAATGCCGGGGCGGGACGCCCGGCGTAGGCATCTCCGACCACTCCTCAACTCCCGTGAGGTGGTTGAGACCCTACGAGCCTTATCTCAAACAACGACATAATATCAAAAGGTACTAAACAAAACTACCCACTGTATTAATCATCAAAGACGAGATAATCCATAAAAATGAACCATAAATAAAACCATAATTCCTACAGTCCATTAAAAATTGACATACACATAAAGTCCAAAATTGTGGGTACAAATAAAAAAAAACGTCATGTGCCCACATGGTCTATCTAACAAGTCCCAACTCACCCATACTAAAATGTGGTAAGTATTATAATTACATAATCCAAAATATAATACTTCATAATATAAAACACAATTCAATCAAAATGCCTCTCAACTCACATAGAGGACTTGGATTCTCTCGCAGGCAAGGCCCTCAAGATATGACTACTCCCTTGCCCTTATTCGGGACAGAAGGACCTGAAAGAGGAAAATGAGGGTGAGCCAACGATGCCCAGTGAATAGAATTCAAATATGCTATCAATACTCATCAATAAAAACCATGTATGCATGTCAATGTGTAGCATGATTAAAAGCTCATAACATATAGATATCAAGCATTTATAATAAGTTCGATGCAAGTAAAAGTTTATCAATTTGGATCCACATTCCACATGCCTTGGGTTACTAGTCCACGTCTATTTCACCGTGCCGTTGATCCCAATCATGTTTACTTGGGTTACTAGTCCACGTCTATTTCACCGTGCCGTTGATCCCAATCATTTCCTTCTTAAAACCCTCCTATGACAAGGTCAAGTCCCCCTATTAGCCAGATAGATGGGCCCAACCAAAGTCATAAGGTTTTCTCAAATCAATGCATCATTCAAAACATTAGAACACATTCATGCTTTCAACATACAATATATATAAGTGATATGATGACATAAATGATATAATCATAAGTGAAGCCTACTCACAACCAAGCCTCGCGAGAGTATTTAATCACACACGACCACCAAACCGAATCAACCCAATCAAGATCCTGAAACATACATCAATATCCTACCATACATCAATTTCTATGCTCAATTACATAGACATTACAAATCAACCCTAAATCAGCCCACATATAATTAATAGGCCTAAATCCCATTTAATCCCATCATTCAACTCAAATCACATGACTTAGGCCTCTAATGCATAGTTCTCATTCATAAACCATTCTATTAATCAAAAATACTGATTTTCAATTCCTTAGGCATAAACATGTCCAAATTTGGGTCACTTGATCACAAGTAGGCCTAACCCATGATATGGTCACAACCACCAAATCAGTAGCATAATCAACCCTAATCATGCTTAATTAAACATAAGTTGCATCAATTCAATGATTCTAAGCCAAAAGCATCAAAAGCCCTAAAATATGAAATTTTCCATACTTAGGCCATATTGTCGATTTACACTAGGTCACCATGTTCAGCCATGTATATCACTGATTTTGCATCATGGGTTCATCCACAATGGCAACTAGGTCAACATAGTTGACATGCAAGCTATTTGGAAAGGTCTAAGTTCATATTCTAAATGTAGGTCTAATACAAACAACCCTACCAATTCTTCACATGTATTATTCTGTTCAGATGTATCAATCTACCAACAGAAATATGTAATCACAAAATCAACCGTACAGATTGAAGTATGTGAAGAAACAAACCTTCTGTCCAAATATCAGCCCAATCCAACGGTGGACCGAAAAGATATGTATCTTTGATGAGTAAGTGTCTAATCAGACAGTTTCTCCTTTCCTGCTGCAAATACCCAAACTCAGATGGCTATATCACACAAAATAATTAACGTATAAATATTTCCACCGTTCAGAATACAGAAATATCTGTTGTAAACTACATACCCAAATTTGATATCCATCCAACGGTACGTTGAGGAGATCTACAAGTTTTACCGAAACGGAACGAGAAACCCAGAAATTCCGACCAGCTTTGTTTCAGAGGTTATATCTCTTAGCACAAGCTTCTAATTACGATCTCCACCGTTCAGAATGTATAAATATCAGTTATAAACTACATACCCAAATTTTATAACCATCTAACGGTAGATTTAGGAGATCTATAAGTTTGAGCGAAACAGTGCGAGAAATCCAGACTTTCCGGCCAGCTTTGTTTGAGAGGTTAGATCTCTTAGAAGAAACCTCTGATCAAGATCTCCACCGACAGAATGAAGAACCATAAGCTACGAACGTGCTGACAAAATTTGAGCTCAATCTGACCGTAAATTCCAAAGATCCACTTCTTTGATGAAAATCTCGCAGGGTTCTTACTCCTGCAACTCTCTCCTTCTTTCTCTTCTTCTTTCCTTTCTCTTCTTTTCTTTCTCTTCTTCTTTCTTTTCTCTCCACTCACCTCTTTCTAGCACTTCCTTGATTCCCTCCTTGATTCTCTCCTTGATTCTCTCCTTTTTTTCCTCTCCTTGGTTCCCTCCACTCATTCTAGCACTTCCTTGAAGAAGACAAGTGGGCATTAGACACTTGTCCACTTTCATGCACCAACCTTCACATGTGTTGGTCTCATACTACCCATACCAACCACATGTATTTTAAATGTCCAATCCATTTAATACACCAAATCTTCAATTTCATTTATCCTTTTATTCCATCAATCCTAACCCATATCAATTCATGGTTTAATGAGCCCATGCATAAATAATAACATATGCATTAAACTTTAATTTAACATGACTCATATACAATTTATGATACATATTTTTATATACATTATCAAGCATTAACTATACAAACATTAAACAAACACCAAACATATCAAGGCAACACATAGAGTTTGGGCAAAATACAATTGGGTTATGGGCTAGATGAAATAATTTTCGGGGCGTCACAGTAGGTCTGTCCTAACAAGGGTTGCGATCCTTGAAATGACTGTGAATTGGGTAATGAGAGGTTGTGGCTACCTTGTAACGGTCATACAAGGGTTAGACTCGCTCTCTTGCCTTGCGGAGGAGGGAGATTGTGCATTGTGTTATTGTAAACTCATGCAATGTATGTTGTTGACATGTATAATATATTCGTTGAATGATGCATGTGTTGAATAAGTGTTTGAAATGATTTTAAATGTCATATTTCTCTAAATGTATATAATTTCCATCTCAAGAACTATATTCGCTAAGCTGTTGTTTGCTCATCCCATTTCCTCCAATATTTCAGGTATTGAGTCGAAGGGAAAAGGCACATCCGTGAGTGATAATCACGTGAGCCTTCGTCTGGTATGTGTATGTATGCTTGGAGGAAATAGCTTTTGTTATTTTGATATGTATGCTTATCACACATTATATATGTATTATCATCTAGATGGGATGTGTGGGCATATATAGCTTAATATATTGGATGATGAAATGAAAATGTGATGTGTGAATGAATAGAATGATTATAGAGATCTATGTTGGATTTGATTTGTGGTATATTAGGAAAAAAAATTTCTGTAAATATTGAGAATTTTTGTGAATGTCCGTTGAGGCTGACAGTGTATTGTATATTGTATATGGGTATGTACAGTGTATACTACACTGTGTCGGTCATGACGTCAGCCTACGTCAGGGGCGTTGTGACAATATTGGTATCAGAGCTTAAGTTTAAAATTCGTAAAAAGATAAAAGCTTTATGATATTATGATTGTTTGTATAGTATATATATGGGTAGTCCTATTATGTTGAGCCTAATCCAATATGTTATCTTGACTGCGAATCACCTGTGTCGGTGAATTCTAGATTTGGAAAAGAATAGTCAAGATTAACAATGGAAATTGCTGATCAAGAAAGGATCAGAAGGCAGAAAGAAAAAGAACTGGATGTAATCCAGTGATAACAAAGCTTATATATGACTAGGAACTACCCAACAACAACGAAATGCACAGCTTATGAGCTTGTGGCAAAGTTGTAATGTGAGAAAGACAGAGGCTTGAATCATTGAGAGCTCTCGATTTGGGTGCTAATGGTGTGGGGACTTCTGTAAAAACATATATTCAAAATTTGAAAATGATACTTTGTTAATTTTATTTGAGATGTTATGACACTTGTTGAACATGGTAGTAGTATTTATTGTTTGGTATTTACTATTGAATAGTTGGATTTGTAACAAATGATTTTATTATAGGACTTGTGATGAGATTTATGGTACCAACTTATTAATATATTTTATAATTATTTTTTTCTTTATGTATTGTTGTAAAATTTGTGATGGATAATTTATAGGTTTTGATATTATGTTTGACATACTCATATCTATACATGTTGTGATAGAATAAGAAGAATGTAATGATTGTCAAGATAAGATTTTCGTTGATTATAACATTTGGCAACAAAACTTTTCGTCACTAAAATTACAATTTACCAACGAATTTTTTATGTCATAAATGATATTTTTAGATTAATGACGAATTTTTTTGTCTTTAACCAGTTACGGAAACAAAACTTTTCATTTTTAAATAACATTTGCATCGAAAATTTGTGAGTAAATGTCATTAGTGATGATTTCTTATTGGAGCTATTGGTTTTTGTGGCCAAATGGTTTTTAATGACAAAATAATTCGTCATTAATTATTTACAATTCCCGACAAATGTGATTTGTTGTAAAAAATATTTATAAACTAACTAATCATTCGACGCAAATAAAAAAAAACGACAAGTGATAAAGTATCGTCAATTTTTCGGTGACGATTTCAATGTCGTCGCTGAGATATATAACATTCGTCGCAAAATTTCTTAGTTAGTGATGAAAAATTTTATTCGTTGCCATTGAGAATCAATGACGGGCATACGATGAAGGAATGGGGACTGAATAAGTATAATGACAAAAATGTTTGTCTTTGGCGACGAAAGCCTTTGTCGCCAAAGACCCTTTTTCTTGTAGTGTTGTGACAAAATAAAACTAGTTGACTGTTTTATAACTTCAATGCCTAGAAAATAGTTGAGGGAACCAAGATCTTTCAGAATAAAAGAGTTATGTAGCTAATCAAGAATTTGTTGAAGCTCAGATGAACAACTGTCAGTTATAATTATGTCATCCACGTAAACTAAGATGAACATAGTGGAAGTAGAGCTAAATCTTGTTAAAAGTGACTGATCAGCTTTAGAACTTATAAATCTCATCGTAAGTAAAGAACTCTTCAACTTATCAAACTAAGCTCTTGGTGCTTGTTTCAAGCCATACAGAGCTTTATGTAGTTTACAGACAAGATTAGATTCACCATTCCCAAGTTCAAAACCAGGAGGTTGTGTCATATAAACCTCTTCTTGAAGCTCGCCATTCAAGAAGGCATTGTTAACATCTACTTGCCTAATATCCCAACCTCTAGATAAAGCAACTGGAAGAACAACTCCTATGGATGTTGGCTTCACTATAGAACTGAATGTCTCTGTGAAATCGAAACCAGGTTGTTGTAAATAGCCTGTCACACCTCAGTACACAACACACCGCAGTGTCTAGTACCCCGAGATGTGATGGGTACCTCATACCGAGCGTACCCCAGTCATTACATACCATATAATATTGTCACATCCCAGTACACAGTCCACCGCAGTGTCAAGGCTCAGTGGTTACTCAGAGTTCGAATTTAAACCTTATGAGGTTGCGGGTTCGACTCTGGGGGAGGCCCTACGCTATTCATCAGTGAATAGTGTAGACAAATGATCCCAGGGTACTAGACACTGCTGTGGACTGTGTACTGGGATGTGACAATATTATGTGGTATGTAACGGCTGGGGTACGCTCGGTATGAGGTACCCATCACATCCCGGGGTACTACACAGCACACCGCAGTGTCTAGTACCCCGAGATGTGATGGGTATGCATACCCCAGCCATATATACCACATAATATTGTCACATCCCAGTACACAGCCCACCGCAGCATCTAGTACCCCCAGGATCATTTGTCCACACTATTCACTCATGAATAGTATAGAATGGCTCAGTGGTTACTCAGATTGCGAAATCAAACCTTATGAGGTTGTGAATTCGAATATGGGGGAGGCCCTGCACTATTCATGAGTGAATAGTGTGGACAAATGATCCTGGAGGTACTAGACGTTGCGGTGGGCTGTGTATTGGGATGTGACAATATTATGTGGTATATAGTGGTTGGGGTATGCGTACCCATCACATCCCGGAGTACTAGACACTGCGGTGTGCTGTGTACTGGGGTGTGACAAAAAGGCCTTATGTATACCACATAATATTTTTGTCACGCCTGGGTTGCACACAGTGCCCCCTACCTAGGGTGATGGGCACCTCCTACAGAGCGTACCCCAGCCATTATGGACCTATAATATTGTCTCATTTCAGTCAGCCACGCCACACAATGACGCCGGTCACCGAGATCATATGTCCCAACTATTCACTCATAAATAGTGTAGGGTCTCCCCCAGAATCGAACTCGATACCTCTTTAAGGAGTCTGATTTCGCATTCTGAGTAGTCACTGAACCATTGGCTCAGAAGAAAAATTTTCAGACGAGACTTGATTGTAGCCTTGATTGTGATTAGGATTATAACCATAACCAGAAAATGATGCATCAAACCTATAATAACACTTTTGTACCCTGACCATTCTTGCCACACAATTGCCAACGTGGCTTTCCAGATCTTCCACAGCCTTTTCGACGACCAAAGGAATTACCTCTTCCACCAGAGAACTGTTGAGTAGCATTAGATTAGCAGTAGCTACAGGTTCAGTAATTGACACAACAGTTTGATTTTGAAGAATGCGACGTTCAGTTGCTAGCAACAATGCTTGAGCAGATCTTAACGTATAAGGCTCATCTCTAGAAGTAATCACAGTAATGGCGGACAAAGAATGGATAGGATATGATCTTTCTCAGAGACTTTGTCACCAGATGCAGACAATGCATCACAGATTGACTTCATAGCTAGAAGATAATCTTTCATAGAAAGATTACCTTTCTTCTTTGTTTGAAGTTGAAGTTTGTACTGCATTACATTGGCAGCACAACTTGAGGCAAAATACTGACCAATCGCAGCCCAAGCTCCACAAGAAGTTTCACATCCAACAACTTGAGGGAGAAAAGTAGCATTGATTGATGAAAGTATCTAAAAAACAAGAAAATTATCTTGTCTTTGGTAAAGAATGAAGGCAGGATTAGAAATAAGATCACCTGTATCAGTAATAATTGTTGATTATGGAACTTCTTGAGTACCAAGAGCATAACCTTCAACGCCATAACCTTGAATCACAGCTAACACCTGTTGCTTCCATAGAAGGTAATTAGAATCATCTAACTTCACTGTGATCAGTTGGCTTAATGGACTGATCACTTGTATATTTGAAATGTTTGAAGAGAAAGGGGAATTTGAAGAGAATGATGCGCCAATTGGAAAAGACTGTGTAACAACTGGTACAGCTCTTGTGGCTGGCATTGATCTTGATCTGATCTGATCTTAATCTGCAGGACGAGCATTAGCAGCTCCTAAATCTAGAGAAGATGACATCTCCATGCGTGAACAATTAAAGCTCAGATACCAAGTTAGAAAGATAGAAGAACAGAGAGAAGAAACAAAAGAAGAGCTAAAGCCATTGAAGGCAATATCATTCAGAACATTCTACACAATGTACAAGAGCTAATTTATATAGAAGTAAGATGAGAGCAAGATCGCCAGTCACGTGATCTTGTAACAAATGAATAACCACCTTAACAACTCTGTAACAGCTACTGTCATATTCTAACAAATAACAACTAACTTAACTGCTTATACTCTTAACTTACATCACCATTAAACACTATTAGATTGCTTCAAATCATATACCGATGAGTAGTGTTTTCTGGTATACAAGGATCAAATGGTCATTTCGCCACAAGATGAGTAGTGTTTTCTGGTAATGAAGGAGTATATGTATTGTAGAGAGTTATAACAGATGCCACATGTGTAGTGTACCATTGTAACAGATGTATAACTGGTTGTTTAGACAGTTATGATCGTTAGAGAAGAGTTGTATCAGTTAGTTATTAGTTATGTGTTAGAAAACATAGAGTTAAGATGCATAAATAGATAAGAGTGTATAAAACAGTTTTATTATCTCTGAAATAAAGATTTTCTTGATTTTCTGAAATCAAACAATGATGTACACTAGTGAACGTATGTTTTGAGTGTTAATGTCACATCTTTCTTCTAAAATTAGTGTTTGAGTCCTCAACTAATCAACCTGTCAACTATCAATCAAATCAAATGTTTCATTTTACCATTTTGTCCTTTTCTCATATGGCAATCACCTCATCTTTACTAACCGGTAACATTTTCAAAAGGTCATAATTTTTTCATCCTAACTCTAATTTGAGTAATTTAAAAAACGTTGCAAAAAATAATTTTTCTTTTTTTTTTTCCAACACATTTTGAATCACTCAAATTAGAGTTCAAAAAAATGTTATGGTCATTTTAAGTTAAAAAATCATTTACCTACCATTTTAACCAATCGGTCAACATATTGACCGTAGCTTTTTTATTTTAACTCTAATGTAAATGATTCAAAATGTATTAAAAAAAGGAAGAAAATATTCATCCAACATTTTTTGAATCACTCAAATTAGTTCAGCAAGTAAATTAAAAATGACCATGATTTTTTTTGTTTTAACTCTGATGTGTAATTCAAAACGCATTAAAAAAAAAATCTTTTCAATACATTTTGAATCACTCAAATTAAAGTTAGGATGAAAAAGCTATGGCCTTCTAAAAATGTTACCGAAGAAATATTTTGACCGCAAAATAAAGTAATTGTTAAATAGAAAAAAAAAAAAAAAAGCAAAACGATAAAGTGTAACCCCTAATTTAATTGACAACGAACGAGTTAATTAATTGAGGACCCAAATGCTAATTTTAAAAACCTTAGGACTTTTGTTCTGTACCCTAAAATTACTTCATCTATTGATCAAAGTTAAAATAAAAAAATTATACCATTTTAAAATTGTTACCGAATAAATATTTTGACCGAGGGATAAAGTAATTGCTAAATAAGAAAAAGGCAAAATGATAAAGTGACACCCCTAATTTAATTGACAACGGATAGGTTGATTAGTTAAGGACCCAGAGGCTAATTTTACAAAACCTTAGGACCTTTGTTCTATGTACCTTTTTAGATGACCAAAACTCTAAAAATCTCTACAAAATAAAGTGGGTGAAAAAAAAAAAAAAGATAATAATAATAATATAAAAGAAAAAAGAAAAAACATTGTTATATACACAAGGATCAGATAACACAACAAGGGCACTTAAGGCTATCATATCATGAGCCTAGCCAACTGCCCGAACTGTCCCACACAACACTACTTTCAAAGCCCAACCCTGACCCAAACCCACCAAACTCCTAACACTTACAAAAACCAAAAACTGATAAAATTAACCAGAAGTCCGTACATATAAAATTAGGGGAGCATGCATGGATTATTAATATTACATTCTAATATATTATATGTCTAATATTAGACGACTCTGGTCCCAGTTGCAACACCACCACCCTTGTGAGCAGCAGGGTCAACACCACCAACACCATAATCAGTGTCACGGTACCCTGGTCCGTACTTGCTACTGAACGCTCCTGCATGTATTAACGCCAGATACAGCGTCTGTGTTAAAGCTAATATTATTATCAGTGCTTCCAACACCCTCAGCCTCCACCCCCTGTACCCCCCCTACATTTATTTCCTTGCCAACCTGAAACATTAAAAAAATATTTAAAATATTTAAAAAAATGCTAGGATGCCAGTGTCAGAACCCTAACGTATTTTTTAATATTTGTATAGGATAATTAGCTTACCCAAAAGCTAAGAGAGTGAGAGCCCAAGTGACAACTGAGGAGGAAGCAGCAGCAGCAAGACTATCATTTCTCCAAACTCTGATGTGGTTGCCACCAATTAGTTTTGATGCCACTCCCACCACACCAGCTAATATTGAAAATGTCAAGAAAAACATGGTGGCTCCATTCCCTCCAAATCCTGCACCATCATTTCAATAACCCCCTTTTAATCAAATTACTCAATATACATATATATATATATATGGTTTGATGTCAATTTGAATCGAGTCCCTAACATGCTCTCTTTTTTTCAATTATTTTATAGGAATATATAATCAAATTTGATGTCAATTTGACGCCCAACGTATGTCAAGCATCACTCATAAATATATAATGAAATTTCAATTACCAATTATAAATAAGAAATGAAATAATCTTCATGTATATATGAAACATAATGAAGAAAGATGCATGCTGCATGGTTTGGTAATATTAACTAAATTAAATTACCAGGGTTGTTGGTTTGGCCATTGATGAACCTGTTTAAATTCCAACTAGCAAAACCAATAACAAGTATGTACAACACAAGGTTCAGAAACAACAATGGAGCTGCTATGTTCCTTCCTACTGTTTGTGCCATCTTCTTTCTTTCTTCTTCTTCTTCTTAAAAATTTTATACCAGAAAGCAAGGTTGATAACAATGGTGAAGCAGTTATTATATCGAGGAGCATGAGAACATGCATGGTGGCATGGGTACGTGTTAAGTACATAGGAGCTTTGAAGCTCTTGAGCTTACAGCTGGTAGAAGTTGGAATACACGTGTCGTCTTCCCACTTCATTTGTCTCCATGAGATAGATGCTGTCTCTTGGGGTCTGTACCTTCATGGTTTGGCGGTGCACGTTTCCGTGGATCGGAAAGTTAGATAACTATGCATGTGCCTCGTTCGAGGAGGCAACATCACTGCTACCATTCTACGTGGCGTCTTCTCATTGACTTCAAACATGCATGAAAGGCTCATAAATCCATTTGGTCGCTTATAAACAAAACACGTTTCGAAAATATTTTTATAAGAAGAATACACAAGGCCTCAAGTATTGGAGATATGAAATTAAAATCTAAAGTAATTAATTATTTTTGCAGTAATTATTTTAAGGACATTTTTAGATAGTCATGAAAAGATTACGGTGAAAAGGTAAACGCGGGTAAAAACCCGTTTGGCGTATTTCGGGTTTGCAGCAGCAAATGCAATTACATGCATTTTGAAAAGGGGAATGTTAATCTAACTCCTGAAAAAATTCAAGATTTTATTCACACATATTTTTATTTTTTTTTATCTATACATCAATAATGAAATTAAAATTGCTTTAAAAAAAACAACGAAATTAAAATTGATTCATTCTAAACCATTTATAAAATTGATTAATGGGAATATGGTGTTAGTGATGTAAAATTGATTTCTTCATGTAAAAATATTAAATTGATTAGATAGATTAAATAAATCACATACTAAAATGAAATATTTTCAAAAATTGATTAATGAACATTGAGACTATAATTTTTTTATCAATTGATTTCATATATGGTTAATAGGAATCAATTTCAATTTCATTGTTGATAGTATGAGTAGAAAAAATAAAACATGAATGAGTATAAACTTGAGTAATTACATGAGTTAAATATTTCATTTTGCTTTTCTAGGAGAAAATCCTATTATACCCTTATAAACTTTATAAAATACTAAAATTAATCCTGTTACTCTTTTTCTTTTTCTTTTTCTTTTCTGGATAGAAAACTCAATGGATGGCATTACGAGAAACTTGAGAGAGGAGGTATCTCCCCCATTACAAGGTCAGCAATAAGAGGTAGATTTTCCTTTAACCGATATGAGGGGGATGGGATCGAAACATAACCCAAATTAACCCTGTTACTCTAATATATCTTTGTATTTTAGTTTAAAATTCCTAACTAACCTCTCATTTGCTAGTAGAACCATCCTTTGAAGTACTATTATATTAATAAAGTACAATGCACTAGTTTATCGTTGTAATTTTTTTATTTTTTTTCTCTACTTACATTTTTATTATAGTTAAATTAAAATTAATATTTATTTTTAATTAGATCAAAGTATTAATGAATTAGATGTGGGTATATTTACATTAATTATAAAAGGGTCAATTGATCATAATATAGTAAAAGCACTTTTACAAATGTTCTAGATATGTTTGGTAAAACTTTTTAGAAAAGTATTTTTTAAAGAAAAATGTTTTTTCTGGAAGCATTTTCAGAAAAGCACTTTTAAAAAAAAATTTCCGCCCAAAAAAATTTGTTATTTATTAATTAAAAGAAGTAAAATATTTGATATGAAAAAATATATTTGTCTTTTGATTTATTAAAGTTGTTTGTTAGGGGTATAAGTCAACCGAATTAGGACAATTAAAAAACAAGTAAGCCAATCCAACTGAACCAATAAAACTAAATGAGTGGGGTTGGATTGATCTAAGTGTTTAGACTGAGTTTAGGTTCAAAAATCTCAACCCAATTGGAACTAAACCTAAATATAACCTTTATGTCTCATCCCTTATCTCGTTGACCGTTGATGTAAAATCACCACATTAATCGCAAAATCCCCCAAACCCCAATTGCCATTGATTGTGCAATGTCTCTCAACCCTAAGTCGGTAAACTCCCTCAGCCCTTAGTTTTTCTTCTTTGTTTTTCTTCTTTGTTTTTCTTCTTCTTCTCTTCAATGTAGAACAACCACTACAAGATATTAGGTCTACAACAACACGTAATGCATGTCGTAGATTAGACGACGTCCGACCGCATGTCGTAGATGACCAATCTGAACTAATTCGATTTGAAATGAGTTGGGTTAAGGACCCAAATTGGCTCTAGTTGGGTTTTATTTTTCCAGCCTAAACTGTTTGGTTGGAATGGGTTTTAGCCTAAATCCAACCCAACTCAACCTATTACAACCCTATTAATTTGTTAGAAACAAATCTTAAAAGTAAAAAAATTATATGACAAAATAATTTAACTTACCAAGAGCTTTTCCTAGCTACATGGGTCGGCAACATAAATTTGATTCCTCCATCCCGCTCAACTCAACTAACTAAGGATAAGTTGGCATTTAAATTACAAGAAGTCAGTCTTTCTTAATTATCTCATTTCATGTTGATTTAGCTTCCGCTACCTCTACTTAACTCATGCAGTGTTAACAAGTCACTCTTCGTAATTGGTGCATCGAAAGGCTTTCATTGTATCTCTAATTGGAGTTATTCTTATCATTTCCCCTATATACTCCTTTCTAATTTTATCTTCTAAAATTGCATCGCATGTTCATCTTAGCATTTGCATTTTTGTTTACATTTAATTTGTTAACATATTGTTTTTAATTGCCTAATATTCTATTTTATATAACATAGTAACTCTATAAAATTTACTTTCCTTTTAACTTTAATGAAATATGCCGAAGTAGGCCAAAATAAGAAACTTCCAAAATTAAAAACATATATATTATGTATAGAAAACAAGTGCAACAGTAAAAATTAGTTGAAATATTTTTATAAATTATACCTATGTCAGGTTAATTATTTTATAAGTCGTCTCATATTCTATTATTTAAATTTCTACTCGTAAGTCTAAGAATTCAGTATTTTATGTTTACATATTTTTGAGAATAAGACATTTTGCATTTTGGGCTTACTATTGCGAAACCAAGTCCATGAACCAGAAATGTTGGCAGGGCTCAACCAACTTGAACCCAAGATATATATATATAATAAGCATATAACCTCATAATTTATTAAATAAAAAGCCCAGAATAGGTATAGAAGTAAGAAAAAAGTGGAAAATGGAGGTACGGACAAAAATAGGTACGAACAACCCCTTGTACTAACAAACATATAACATGTTCGCACCCAGCCCATTTTTTAATCGGACAGCAAACCTTTTGTCAATACCCTATATAGTTAAGAAAAATTGGTTGCCAGTTTTTGTTCATTTTCTCCCCATATTATAGATTTATTTTTATGTTAGTTATATATAAATACAATTATACATAAGATTAAAAATCATCAAAGTTTAAAGTTTCATAAGTTTCAATATATATATATATATATTTATTTATTTTAAACGCGTTAATGTAACTGTCCTAATTTTTTATATATATAATTATATTTTTATCCCCAATAATTAGGTACTCATTTCTTTTCTCTTTATCTGTACCCATCCGTTTTAAAAAAGAACACAGTTTTTTTTTTTATACCTGTCCTGGTTTCAAAATTTTAATTTTCATATCAGTTTTTAACTGGGTCGGACGATACCGGACAAATGGATTCAAACGCTACTGGGTCGGACCATACCAGACAAACATATTCGAACACCACCCCTCTACTACCTACGGCTTATATTAAACGCCAAATATACAGTTTCTTTAATTGAAACAAAATACCAACAATCAAATCAAATCAAATCAAATAGCTAGCTGTTGTTAATTATTCTTCTTTTCTCTACAAAATATTCGATGATTGTTGCTGCAAGTGACTTTCACTTTCATGAATTAGTATTTGATTTGATTTTGAAAAAAATATAACTTCGCATATGCCACAATCTAACAAAATATAGTCCAATTACTAAGATACCAAAATTAAGAAATGGTGAATTGAAGGCACCACTCTAGCTTTTTCTTTGGAAGGAATAAGTAGATTCTTATGTGCCCATTAATTCAATATATTATATCTAACTACATATACTGTGTTATGAATTTATTTTTATTTTTTTTGTGGTCGACTAGTTCCTCCAGGGTACGGCTACAAACGGTCTTGAACATCGTTGGCTAATATAATAGTTGATGACATGAGTCTCACTCGAACTCTCCACCTCAAGATTGGAGTTGTTTGTCTCTAACCACTGAATCAATCCACCGTTGGTTATTGCGTTATGTATATTGAATAGTATTTTCATTACAAATTTTTAAGTTACTTAAGGATGATATTGATTTTCAAATGACCATTTGAAATAATTTAAAAATGGTGATTATTATTAAAAATATTTAACTTTGATTATGAACACGTAATGATGCAAAAGTAAATATATTCACCTTTCTCGTGCGATGTTGGAAGTTCAACTCTACTATAATTACTATTTGTGGAAATTATAGTTATTTATTATCCTTTTTTTATCAAAAGTTGAATTAAAGTTTTGCGTATGATTTTTATACCATTTTGCTTACCTATTAAGGTTTCAATAATAATCTTATCAGTGTTCATCATGATGAAATTAATGAAATTAAACCTAATGTATTGATCTCTTATTTTAATACAAAATTAATGTAAACAATAAATCAATCTAAAAATCTTAACTAGTAACACACACACACACAATATATATTTCTCTCTATCAAGTGAAATAGTGTTTTATAGATGTTTCTTACCATTATTATTTTATCTTTTAGAGTTTTAATAACATTTTGATCTATATTAATAGTGACAAAATAAAATTAAACTTAATTAATGTAATAATCCCTTATTTTAATACAGAAATTGATCTATACTATAAAAATCTTTATGTAACTTTCGGTCAAACTATTTTTTGTAGTATCCATCAGATAATATCCATTAAATATTCTTTCTTTTTTTTGTTTCACCGTTCAGCGGCACTCATGTGGTGTCCTCATCTACGACTAATTCATCTAGATTCGACACAGATTGGACCATAAAGGCGCAAAGGTCTCCCAACAAATGATAGCTCCATACACGATAGGAGTTTTGAACTCACGACCTCGTTTAAGAATAACGGATGTCCAAACCAACCAAATGTCGGTCCATCAAATATTATTTGCATAATCCTTATTGCAAAGCAAAAGAATATTCGCACCATAGAATATTAATTGGCTAATATTCTAGAATATATATAAATATATGCAATAATTATTGAGAGCAGTGCTACCAATTAAAATTAAACTGTATTACATTTGCTCAAAATTAAAGAAAAAAAATAGAAGAATTGTCCTTGGACATACCAAAGAAAAAGAAAAAGCATATTCCAATATTTTTAGACAAGAAAAATATTGCTTAAGTAAGAAAAATTCCTTTTTCATGACGATTTTTACAGTAAGGAAACTATCGAGTACTGTAAATACTTCATGTATATGTCATATGTGGGGATATTCTCCATCATTATTGTAAACAAAAATATAAGTATTTTATAATATATATATATTAGAAATATCGTTTTATTGCAAATTAAAATGAGCCCACTTCCCCAAGGTGTGCAAAAACCTAAATCTAAAACAAATAATTGAATTCATTGTACACATCTTTATAAATATATAGTTTCCTCTGGTAGTAAGCATTTAACACCTAAAAAAATAAAAATAAATCAGGAATGTTATTCTAACTACAAAAAGTGCACCACAAGCTCAACTATAATTTTATACTCATTAGATCATTTATTACACAGATTTATAAAACACACAAATCTCACAGACATATATAACGTTGTAGTAGTATTTTCCATATTGTATAAAATATATATATATATATTGTTTGGCACATCACATATTTATTAGATTTGTAGGATATATATTTGAAAAGTTTACACACAAGATAAATTACATACAAGATAAACTAATGAAAGAATATTTTTTGTTATTTGTAGGGGACCATATATACAAGACTTGCATGCGTGTTACAAGAAAGTAAAAAATCATAAAGGATAAGTACTATATATTAGGGGCACACCTTAGTATCCTAATTAAAATGGACAATATTTGAGTAAAGTAACTACTAGCTAGGAGCAGACCCTTGTAACCAAAAAGGGACAATACCCAGACTAAAGCATGCAAATTTTAAAGTATTGTTCTTGTTAGTGATATAACTTGATATGGGTTATTAGGTCTCTACAAAGTAGGAAGATTAATGTTAGTAATCCCTTGATATGTATTATAACTTTTTGGTTAAATGATTATGATGAATAGCTTTAGCATATCAAGTTGCTTTATTGAAACATGATCAAACATAACAATCTTTTTTTTTCCTTTTTCTTTTTTTAATGAGAAGATACATTAATGTTAATACATAGTTATTGTATAACCAGCTACATCACCAAACAGGACTCTCGAAAATGTATCAGCCATGTTTCGAAGGTAAAACAGTGACAAGTATTGAACCTGAAACTTTTAAATTTCAAAATTATCTCTTTACTAACTAAGTGCCTCAACTTCATATTGACATCAAATATGACAATCTTAGAAATCAACAATCAAGGGAGGATAATACTTGTGAAAAAATTTCTTCCAAATGTTTATTTTTCATATTTAAGGCTTTTTTCAATTGGACCCTTCATGTTTGAATTGGCTAGTTTATATGGTCAACCAGCCAAATTCATATTGGTAAGTTGTGCTCTATGAGAGAATTGAACTGCTAATTATATGTATATAAGTCATATAAGAATGTCATTATCAAACTAGTTAATTGGATCAATGGTAATGGAAAAGCAAAATCATTATATAATTAAATATACGTATAATCTTGTAAGATAACTAGTTAAATTAAACCCATAATATATAGATCTATGGTATCAATATTCAAGTTGGTACCACTTTCAAAGAAATTAATATTATTGTACTAGGCTTTTATGGAAAAAAAAAAAATTGACTAAGTTCACTCTAGATTAATGACTAGCGGACAATACAACCAACAAATACCATACTTTTAACAAAAATTGGATGGTTCTATGGAGACTCATATGGTAATTAACTTCAGCATGGGTGTACTCCCAACACCAGGTCCCTTGAATCATCCTGAAGTTATTGAAAATACACACGACTCTAGATTGATACAAGGGACCTTGCATTGGAAATACACTAGCTGAGTTTACCTAATGAATCCCCTTTCATTTTTCACAAAAAAATTATAATAGCAATATAAAAGATAATTCGGTGCACAAAGCTCTTATCTGTTCAAGGTCCCATAACAATTTTAAAAAAAATAAAAAAATCTATCCCCTTTAGTTAAAAGGCATGGTCTCATATGTTTTATAAAGAAAGAAGAGTGTTAAAACGACCTACGATATGTACTTAAATCTATACTTAAGTTAATGTAGTAATATATCACATCACTACATTATGAGAGAAAAAAAAGCAAACGCCCTTTACTTACTATACACCACATCAGTATGAATATAGTTTAAGTATAATTTTTAGATCATTAAAGCATTTCTCATCAAGAAAATCAAGGCATTAGGGCATCTTTGTTCCGTAGATGTGTTGAGACCCCAAAACGCATGTATATAGGGAAGAAAAGTTGGGTGGAAAGGCTGGCATATGTCATGTTAACAATACAAGCCTATCCATCTTTTAATTATAGGTGTTTGTACTAGAAAGTTGGAGGCCGACCCTTGAATTTTGATAAAAGCTGAACATTCAATATTGTTGCACGGTCGATGGTAGCTGTAAAGTTGTGGTGTATATTCAATAGAATTAACAATCCAAAGAGAGGCACTTTTCTTAGTGGTATCTGATTTCTAAGTGGATGACAAGGTAAATTTATGCATGTTCCCCTTGAGTATATATATGATAAGCACCTTTCCAATAGTTTTAAGTGATAATATATGCATTTGATCCAAAAAAAACTTTAAATTATTTTTTTCTCAATTTATTTATTGATTTTATTTTATTTAAAATAGATTTCACTAAGTTTACATATAATTTTTTTGAGAAGAATATCCACCCTATTCGTAAAAAATTCGAGCAACGCAGGACCTAATTAATACTCACACCAACAAGATTTGATCTGACAGCTCCTCAAAATTGGCCTACAATCAGTCTAAGTAGCCATTCTGCGTCAATAAAAGAATTCAAAGATATATGGTAAACTAAGTTTACATATAATAAGTAATTTCCTGTGAGTTTTTAATAGGATTTCTAAAAAATATATATACATTATCATTGATTTAGATGGTTTTCACCTCAGAAGAATCAAGTGATGATCTGAACTTTCATTTCAAGATATGTTAGGACTATTTAGATACAAATACCAAGTATATATATACCCCCCAAAGTCTATTCAGCGAGCACACTCGACTACAATATATAGTTGTTTATGAAGATGAAGAAAAGAAATTGAATAAGGCAATTGATGCCATCAAGGGCAATGCTTGGTATGTATAGGAGATACATTGTCAAAGTAGGTAAAATGAATACCACTAAGACCATCCCATATGGGTTAGGTTGGTTACCAGGTGAATTTTCTAAGCTCATTTAGTTTAGATTAATTACTTTTGTTTTTGTTTTTGTCAAGGACAAGTACAATTAGCCCATAAAGCGCAATAACCGAAAGTCTATCCAGACGATGATAATTACCATATGAGATCAAGATGAACTTGAATAATAATGGCTAAAATTCGTAACTAGGGCCTATAGCCTACAACTATATTATATTTTACTTTTCTTAAGAGAGTCGAACCTTAATTTTAATTTCTTTTTTAAGTTTATATTCCAATAGATAATTCTCATATATATAATTCTTTAAAATATACTTCTTAAGAGAGTTGTCACATTAACTATCCAAAATATGATTTATTTAATTTTGATGAAGAAAAATGCAAGTTATTATGTAGAAACCTATCCTAAAATAAAACTAACTTGATTATTTAATGAATTTAGGTACAATTTTTTTTCATCTCAATAAGGTTCTTAAGGAGCTTTGGACACCTTTCAAGGCCTTTGAAAGAGGTTGAACGTACCAACAAGAGATTGGTTCATTGGTTTAGAGAGCGAATTATGAGGTGCGGTCTCACCCAAAGAAGAGGAGGACACCTGCAAAGTGTCGAAAAATCAGTACCGAAAAACCACAAATAAATTGTAAAAATTATTGATGTTTTAATTCATTAAAAGCATGTAAGTTGATGATATATAATCATAATTTTCAAGATTATTTATATGCTTGTATATAACGCCCTAGTTATCAGCTCCTATAATTATATGTTAATTAGTTCAAGATTTGAAAATGTAGGTTTATGCTGAATGTAGAAGCAGATTCAATTGCAAGTTTCTTTTCCTTAATTTCTCCTTGTTGATTAGACCAAACTTAATTTCTACCAACCAAAAAGGATTCACAAAAGGTGGTTGGCAACTATTTTTTAGGGTACCCTTAACGCCTTCTTTTTCAAGGTACCCTTCAAGCTTTTTGGGTACCCTTAACGCCTTTAGGGCTCTCCGTGCAACTTAAAGTCCGTAACACGTGGCAGCAATGGATCGCTGATAAGAGGGTAAATCTTTTGACTTTGAAAAGAATGTATGCCACGTGGCCACCTTAAAGCATGGGTACAGGATCTGAGCACTAGCGTCCGTACCATTTTGTTTGTTATATTTAGCTCTGAGACTCGGGTATCGTGAAGGGAAGAGAGTTTCGTCATTCCCTAGAGAAGTAAAGTGATATCCTGCAACATAACGTTATGTCACTTTTCTTGCTACTTATCCTAATTGGGACGCGTGTCTGGACGGAATTCGTGCTTGCATTATCCACTTATATATATATATATATATATAATAATTGACATGATCAAAATAAGAAATGTGTAAAATTCTTACAACAATGCAATTGGGGATAGTGATAATGTACAGTTAGATGTAAAAAACATATTTTATGTAGTTTGAGCGTTAACATTATTTTTCAACTCTACTATTCAACTCTTTTAGATATTTTTAGGATGTGAGTGTATTACACAATATCTTTAAATATATACAAATTTTTAAAACATTTAAGAAAAGATTGGTTCTAACATTAAAAAATGACGTTGACATTCAACGTACATATAACATTATTCTTAAATGTAACCTTAAGACGTCACTTTAGTATTTTTCTTATAAAACATTTTTGAAAACATAGATTCAGGAAGCAATTTGGTGAAATTTTATTTAAAAATTTTGATAAATTATTTTATAATAAAGTTTTAAATTTTGTGAGGAAAATTAGGAAAAAAAAAGTTTTATTGCTTTTTTGTGTAAAAACTTTTTTTCAAAAATTGTTTTTAAATCCTAAATTAAGCATTTTCCTTTAGTTATTTGAATCCTCAACTCAACTAATTGAATATTTTTTTCCAGTTATATACGATCAACTGGATAATAGTATAATACTTAAAAAAAAGATCTACTAAATATTTTATTTTTTTTACTATGTTCAGCAAAGAGCTAAGTCTTCATTAAATTACTAATAGTATATCTTTCTTAATTATCACCTTCCCATATTATTTTAGATTTATTATAGTTTTTGTAATCCAAAAAACTAAGAACATTTAAAAACAATATTTTGTTTTTCATAATATTATAAAAAGAAAATTATAGATTTTTCTCTTACACCATATTATAGATTTTGAATCAAGAACCACATGCGACTTACATTATTCACTTATTATTTACACAAACTTGTATGGAATTTTTTTGGGTAATTTTTCTATGTTTAATTAACTTGGGTGTTATTTTAAGTTAATCAATGCATATATGCACATGATTATATAATTAAAATTTTATGATACATAGATAATTAATTATATATTCCTCCCTTAAGATTTCAATATTGTCAAGAAGGCTAATGGCCATACGTATAATGACTTAAATTGCATTGAATTAATCTAATTAAAATAGTTTTAAAGTAATTTACTACTTATAATGGTCAAGTTAGTACTCTCATTCACGACTTAATTAATTGTATATATTATAAAGATGAATGCTTGGTAGATATAAGCATTAACTCAACTCCCATGCCCTAGGATCTGTACGTATATACCCATGTTGTATATAAGTACTTTATCCTTGTTGCAATTTTATTTGAAATACTTTTTAAATTAAAAATAGTAAATTAATACCTTGTTACTAGAGCCAATGAGGTGTTGGGGCAGTTGGTCACCAATTTTACGGATATTGTACAGGTCATAAGTTTGAGTAGTGGAAGGGCAATAAATTTTCAAGCCACGTGTCGTGGCAGACGTCTGCACAAGGTTCGTAAAAGTTACGTCGACGTAAGGTACGAACTAAGCAAAATGGACAAATCTTCAAACTCAATTTAAGCTAGTCCTAATTGATATCTTGTTACTATTGCCAATGAGGTGTTGAGATAGTTGGTCACCAGTTTCACGAGTATTACACAAGTCGTAAGTTCGAGTAGTGGAAGGGCAATAATTTTTTAAGCCACGTGTTGCAGTAGACGTCTGCACAAGGTTTATAAAAATTACGACGACGTGAGATACGAACTAAGCAAAAGGGATAAATTTTTAAGCTCAATTTAAGCTAGTTAATTTGTATCGTTAAGTTCGAGTAGTGGAAGGGCAATAATCTCCCTTAACCAAGTCAATTTTAAGTACTTTTAGGTTTTGATGACACTATTGGAATTTTTTTTAATGACATCCAAATCACACTTGTGGATTTGTGACGATGATATACAATATTATTTGTAGATTAGCGTTGTGGGTTTGTGACGAGGATATACAATATTATTTGTAGATTAGCGTGCGGTTATCAATATTAATTACAAAATATTGGTAAAGGTAGTCAAATTCTATTTTTGGACGAGACTCTTAAATTCTTTTAAATATTTTGAAGATGTGTGTATATATAAGAATGTTGTACAATATAAGTATATTTTTAAAATATCTAAAAAAATTGAGTGTCAGCATCGAGAAATAAAATTGATACCCAATACACATAATTTTTCTTAATTATATTACATGAGCAAAAAATATTATGAACTAATCTCAATTTACATCTGGAATCACGTACAAAAAATCTTTTCTCATGATTTATACTATTCATAACGCTCAAATTTAGCATGCTATTTTTATTATTAATTTCTAAATTATCCACTTGTCATATATAACATGTAGTGCAGCTCAACTATATAAGATTTGTTAAACAGAAGAACCAAATAAAATTGGAGAAAAAATAAATTTTCTACATGCATTTTGTTAAATTACAAAGATATTAATTGATTAAGTATCTAATCCAATTAATCATAATTTAATCGTCTAATTGCATTGTAATTGTATTTTTTTGCAGTTCCTAATAGTCTTTTTTTAGATGATTTTTGAACATTTGCTGCCCTTATAGGGTTGCCAGTTCTTTATGTCATATTATTGAGAAAATATATTATAACAAAAAAAGTAATGATTATTGAGAAAATATATAGTTTTAACTTCTCTCTTTTTCCTAAATAAAAGAATTATTGAAAATCATGTTTAATATCTGTCTATATGTGATTGATCAATCCTATTATTCACTTATTATTTACACAAACTTGTATGGAATTTTTTTGGGTAATTTTTCTATGTTTAATTAACTTGGGTGTTATTTTAAGTTAATCAATGCATATATGCACATGATTATATAATTAAAATTTTATGATACATAGATAATTAATTATATATTCCTCCCTTAAGATTTCAATATTGTCAAGAAGGCTAATGGCCATACGTATAATGACTTAAATTGCATTGAATTAATCTAATTAAAATAGTTTTAAAGTAATTTACTACTTATAATGGTCAAGTTAGTACTCTCATTCACGACTTAATTAATTGTATATATTATAAAGATGAATGCTTGGTAGATGTAAGCATTAACTCAACTCCCATGCCCTAGCATCTGTACGTATATACCCATGTTGAATATAAGTACTTTATCCTTGTTGCAATTTTATTTAAAATACTTTTTAAATTAAAAATAGTAAATTAAATAACAAGTCCTAATCGATATCTTGTTACTAGAGCCAATGAGGTGTTGGGGCAGTTGGTCACCAATTTTACGGGTATTGCACAGGTCATAAGTTCGAATAGTGGAAAGACAATAATTTTTCAAGTCACATGTCACGGCAGACGTCTACACAAAGTTCGTAAAAGTTACGTCAACGTAAGATACGAGCAGAGCAAAAAGGACAAATTTTCAAACTCAATTTAAGCTAGTCCTAATTGATATCTTGTTACTATTGCCAATGAGGTGTTGGGGCAGTTGGTCATCAGTTTCACGGGTATTACACAAGTCGGAAGTTCAAGTAGTGGAAGGACAACATTTTTTTAAGCCACGTGTCACGACAGACGTCTGCACAAAGTTTGTAAAAGTTACGTCCAAGTAAGGTACGAGCTGAGCAAAATGGACAAATTTTTAAACTCAATTTAAGCTAGTCCTAATTGATATCTTGTTACTATTGCCAATGAGGTGTTGGGGCAGTTGGTCACCAGTTTCAAGGGTATTACACGGGTCGGAAGTTCAAGTAGTAGAAGGGCAATAATTTTTCAAGCCACGTGTTGCGGCAGACGTCTGCACAAGGTTCGTAAAAGTTACGACGACGTGAAGTACTAACTGAGCAAAAGGGACAAATTTTTAAACTCAATTTAAGCTAGTTTGTATCGTTAGGTGGTCATTGTAGTTTTACTCTATTGGTGTAAGATTAATGAGTTTAAAAATTGAGCCTGATACTCTCGAGAAATAAATGTTGTAGGTTTGTATCTTTTCTTAAAAAAAACAAAAAAGATATCTTATTACTATCCGATCTCGTGACTTCAACTTTGATTTCTGTTTATTTATTTGCTTTCATTTCATCTATATACCTACATTTAGGTTTTATTAAATTAGGAAATATTACAAGTTTGCTTAGCTCAAGGTGGGACATCCATGCCACGTGAAGAATGACATAAGTCAATTTTAAGTACTTTTAGGTTTTGATGACACTATTGGAATTTTTTTTAATGATATCCAAATCACACTTGTGGATTTGTGACGAGGATATACAATATTATTTGTAGATTAGCGTGTGGTTATCAATATTAATTATAAAATATTGTTAAAGGTACGTGGTGTTAACTCTATTTTTGGATGCTGACTCTTAATTTTATTTAAATATTTTAAAAATATGTGTATATATAAGAATATTGCATAATACAAGTGCATTCTCAAAATATTTAAGGAAATTAAGTGTTAGCATCGAAAAATAACATTGATACCTAACTTATATAAAATATTTTTTTTAATTATATTACACGAGCAAAAAATATTATATTTATAACGCTCAAATTTGGCATGCTATTTTTATCATTAATTTCTAAATTATCCCCTACTTTTCAATGTATCAACTAGTCTATGAATGAAGTCTTTGAATTTGGGGAAATTGATTTGTAGTCTTAGCACTTGTCGTATATAACATGTAGTGCAGCTCAACTATATAAGATTTGTTAAACAGAAGAACCAAATAAAATTGGAGAAAAAATAAATTTTCTACATGCATTTTGTTATATTACAAAGATATTAATTGATTAAGTATCTAATCCAATTAATCATAATTTTACCTTCAAATTTTTTTTTCTTTAATTTGATTTATGTAAAAAGATATGTCTATTGGATTATGATTACCCTCTTTAAGTTTTTTTTTTTTCTTCCCATTAACATTTTTGAAAACTTCTATATCATAAAAGATTACTTTATATATTAAAAAACTTGAAAAATAATAAAATATTGTGAGGTGATGGTTACTTAAAAGTAAGTGGTAACAAGTCACTATAAAATAAAGGTTGTTTAAATTGAGTTGTGGCTTTCTCTGCAAGTTACAAAAAAGTGATAGTTGCTTGCTTTAAAAGTAGGCTAATGACTGATAGTGTCTGTAAATAGACACCATTTTGTATTAGACACCATTTTGTATATACTTAGTATTGCGATTTTGTAACACTTATTAGAGTATTATTCAAGGACTAATTAATTATTATATATATGAACACGAACCCAATATGACATTTTCAAGTATAATGCAATTAAAATAATGAAAACACCCAAATAATTCTAATTAATTATTTTTGTTTAATGTCTTCTTAATATATATGTTTTATAATTTTATAATTTTATCTAGCAAATTTCAATAGGAAACATTGGGAAATAAAAAAATGCTAATCTAATTGTAAAAAATATAATTATAATGCAACTGCTCATTAATGTTTACTGGATTTGTGTAGTTTACATATTTCGAAGTGTGTAATAAATGATCTAATAAACATTAACGTCTAATTACATTGTAATTGTATTTTTTTTTGCAGTTACTAAAAGTCTTTTTTTAGATGATTTTTGAACATTTGCTGCCCTTATAGGGCTGCCAGTTCTTTATGTCATATTTTACAAAATGATTAAATTGTGATGGAGAATTATTATAATATTATAACAAAAAAGTAATGATTATTGAGAAAATATATAGTTTTAACTTATCTCTTTTTCCTAAATAAAAGAATTATTGAAAATCATGTTTAATATCTGTCTATATGTGATTGATCAATCCTATTATTTTACCAATTATGTGTTTTATTAAGAAATTATGAAACGTATCAAGAAGTAAACACCTCTTGTTATAAGACTTTATTATTAAAAATAGATTAGTGGTCATAAGTCATGCCAATTAACACATATATAGCCAACCAACCTTGAGAGTTTTAACCACCCAAAACTCATGGTCAGCAATTTAATTACATAACTTTAAGATCAAAAGACACAAATAAATTGGTAGATATTTGTAACATTCAACATTTAATATATAGGGCCAATAGGGCACTAATTAAGGTCAATTAAATATCCAACACATGGCTTGTGATATTAAAAATATATATATATATATATATACGATCCAAAAATTATATTCAAAATCATACTCATATTGATGTTGTGTATGGTGATTGATTCTTGTATTACCACATTAGTTTGAATATAGATTTGAGTATATATCTTAGGTCGTTTTAGCACTTTTCAAAAAAAAAAAAAAAAGATTTTGATAATTCAAACCCGAAAACATACCTTAAAAAAATAACTATAAAAAAGTAGACTTATTCAAATTTAAACATTTTAATTCGTCTTGATGTATTATATATTCAAGTTTTATTCAATTTGGAATCTTGGTGCTTCCTCAATTGTTTTGTTTATAATTAAAAATAATATCAAGTTGTGAGGTATCAATGTTTTCTATTTTGTTTGTGATGAAATTTCTCTAACATTAAATATGAGATTAATCTTATTATTAATTATTGTTTGCACGAAACTAACTAAAAAAAAGAATATTCTTCTAGCTAGAGTGACATGATATATATTCTATAGGATGATAATGTAACACTTCAAATTCTCATCTTTCCAACTCTATTTTTTATATAATTAAGAATCACAGATTAATACCATTATAGGGCTTAGAGACTTCAGGGGTTACAAACTAATTCTTACGCCACGACCAGAACATGACCAAAATTGTTAATTAAAGTTCGTATATTTTATTACACTGATATTTAATATATGTTACATAATAACCTGATAAGGTTGTAGTTGCACAAACTTTCAATTTTACAGAATAACCTCTAGAACTTGATGTCATCACCACCACCACCATTCTGTGAGCATCACTAATATCCATACTAATTTTCCAGAGATAAAAATAGAAGGATGAGCAGAAGCTCAATGGGTCCCCTAGTGGGTTTACCACTTCTTATACCAGTTATTAAAACAAATATATTCAAGCAATATTAAGGCTAAACTAAGCAATCCAGCAAAGTAAGCCATAAGCAACAAGAGAGCACCGCTAACATAAGTAACAGAACTTCGAGAAACTTCTCCAAAATCTCATTATGCTACAATTAACAATCCAACAAGGGCCATCATACCCAAAACATCACTAGTGATAAAAATAACCATGTGCAAGGAACCAAAATAATGCAAGAATATCATATACCCAATAAAAAGCATAAGAAATGTAAACCATAGGTTCATTCCCACCTCGAAGTTCCCAAAATTTGTCCTTACGTTCGCAAAGGCTCTCCATCCTAGGTCCTATCGCTTCTTCGACATAATATCTTCATAATTTACTTTTTAGATAAAGAGAAAAAGTAGAAAATATAAATTTTGAAAAGATGATTTTTCTTTAACCTTCTTGCCCTTATTTATAAGAAGTAAAAATTGTACGTTTCTTCATTTTGTCCTTAGTCTTTTTTAAAAATTACTTTTATGTCCTAAAATAACTTTAATCTTATCGGTATCTTTTTTTTTTTCTAAAATGTCTGGATCTTTTGAGATATTGACATTTATGTCCTAAAATATTTTTAGTCTTATCGATATCGTTTTTCTAAAATGTCTGAATCTTTCGAGATATTGACGTTTATGTCCTAAAATACATTGATGACAACTATTTAAACCACAAAAAAATTTCCTCCTATCACATCTTATTTCTACCACAAAATATAAAAAACTGATATCTTTACTACATTAAACTTCTCAAAACACCCTTTTCATTTTCTCTCATATTTCAACCATTTTCAAAACACCCTCTTCAACTCTCTCTCTATTTTTTTCAAATTTGCAACACTCAAAACCCTAAATCTCTACAAAAATCTTTTACTTCATTGCTATAATCTCCTCTTTAATGAAAAAAATCACTAAATCGGTAATAGATTTATTTATTATCATATTTAGTATTTAGATTATGTGAAATCGAATGTTTTAGTATTTTTATTTACGAAAAACGTCGCCGAAAGTGGGAGAAAACTGGCATGGGTGAGAAGGAATCGCGATTGATTCGAACCTGTGATACCAAATCGATCGCGATAGGTTCAGTCAGAGATGACTGAACTTATTGTTTTAGATTCTGTTATTTCTGACCGAACAGTTAAAAAAGAAAAATTACATTTGGTTCGGTCTTGTGAGACCGAACCTAGAACATTTGGTTCGGTCACGCAAGACTTCACGATAAAGAAATTAAAAAAAAAAAAACTTTCCAAATTGGGAAAAAATTAAAAAAAAAAACTGGGGCATTTTAGTATAATCATATAAGAGTATTATTGGAAATCAAAATTGATGATTTTTTGTGATGTAAAGAAGGTTTTTTTGTGGTTTAATCAGCAGCCTTCAATATATTTTGTCTCATCAATATCCTCTTTCTGAAATGCTGGATCTTCTGAGATATTGACGTTTACATCATTTTTCTTAAATGTTCTTTTTCTTTTAAGATATTAACTTTTATGTCCTTTGAACTTTTAGTAAATGATTATTAAACAAGATCCTAAGGTTTAAGTTGGTTTAATTTGAGGGTATTGCTGATAAATTCTCTTTCTCCTTAGAATCTTTCTTTCTGACCACTTTTAGATAGATGCATGTAGCATGTCAAAAAAAAAAAGAAAAAAAAAAGAAAAAGAAGATAGATGCATGTAGTATATGTAAGAAGCATATTCTAATGCTGTAGTATATATAAGGAGCATATTCTAATGCTCTAAGAAATATTTTTGTTAAAGAAAAGAAATATTGGTAATAAGATATATTATAGTAACACTGGAAAATACATTTTGATTGCTTTTATTTTTTTTTTGTGATCATAAATGAGAAAATAAAATATACTAAAATTAGCAATGGAATAAAAATAATTTTCATCTCCACCTTAATTTGTTCCTTAATTAAATCTATGTGAATGACTCAATATTTCTTTTTACAAGAGGCATTTAGCTTGCTCATTTAAACTTGGGATTGGTAGTTTTTTCTCCTTAATTATTAAATAGTTAAAAATTATAGATTTGAAGTAAAAAAACAATATCTTATATTTTTTAAATTTCAAAATTAATAAGTTAATATATTATATTTTCAAAGTTAGTTTAATTCTAATAGATTGCAAAGATACTATGATAAATTCTTAGATATAAAAATATTATTTTGTATTTTTTTTAATAATTTTTTCACTTTTCTCAAAAAGAGAGTGTGTGTAGAGGATTGGGCAGTCTACAAATTGTTTTTAATATTTGAAACAAGAAAATATTCTATGTGTCTTTTCTTTTCTCCAGTTATGGAAATTAAACATGTGTTAAAAGACTCGAAATATATTTTTGATGAGTATATATATGGCCCATATACTCATTTCAATATTGTCTAAATGATTATATATTTAGAAATAAATAGTAGAAAATATCAAGTTTTATTTCTACTAGGAAATGTTACAAAATTTCATAAGATTATGTTTATTAGTTGGCTTCCTCGTCAAATCATATCTGTCATTTTGGACTTTTAAGGGTTGCATAATTTCTAACTCCACGCATGTGGCACTCTTGAAATGGACATTTTGATAGTGATGATAAACAGTCAATTATTTTTAATTGAATATGATTTATATATGTCCATATGTTTTAAAACAAATTAAATTAATTTAATAGGTCAGTTACCTGCGTCATCCCCAATTCCCTAAACTTTAGAATGACATTGTTTTTTTCCTTTTTTTTAAGGACATTGATACAAGAGTCAGAGGAAGCCTAATTCTTGAGAAAGGAAAAATTTTCACTTATTTGCAAGGAAAAAAATTGAACTCTCGATTTTGAGTGAAAATGTTCGAATGCACACCATTAGAACTAACCAACGTTTACCTTTACAATAACACTTAATCTGTCATTTAAAACAACTCTTAATGAACTCATTAAAAAGGTAAGATTGTAAAATAGATACATGTATGGATAAAAAGAGTTAAGCTCCTAACAAAGCATTAATGAACAAAAGTTAGATAGGAAATTCTAGCTGTTGAGCATGTGGAATTTATTCTTGCAAAAGTGGCTATTAGTTCTTCACCTTTATCCCAAGGTTTTTTTTTTTTTTTAAATATTAGAAGTTAGTTGTCAGCTTCGTCACTAAATCACACTCTTAGGGAGATATCAAACTCGTTCCTAACCCATTAATCTTCTTTGCCCTCTAGGGTGAGACAGTGATAAAAATTGAACATGTAAGTCACATCTTTATCAACTGTACCAACTCCATGTTGGCTTGCCCATAGTTAACTTTTTTCAAATAATAAAATTTCTTCTTGTTACAAATGAGTTTAATTTGTAAAAAGACCGACTCAAGAAGCATAAGATTTTAGTTGTTAACAGAACTTTAAAATAATAAATAAAAATAAAAAAGGTGAAATTTATGCTTGAAAATAATTATATAAATAAAAAAATGTCAAAATAGGAGGCACTACCAACCTATTAAAAAAAGAGCTTCAAAGGAAAGACAACCTTTGCTAGTAAAAGTTGACACATCCCTTTCCCTAGTCCACATAAAGATACTTACTAAAATAATAATAATAATAATAATAATAATAAATACGCATATAGAGTAAGATAGAAAGTTACTTCCTTTTAAAAATATACAAACAAATTAAAGTATAGTTTAACATGTAAGATAGTTCTTAAATGAGGAAATCATTAATGCCCTGATTACTAATACTTGTTTGAAAATATTAGATCATCTAACTATTTTTGACAACAACAAGAAGACTCAATTTTATCTGACCAACCTAATGTTCATTAACATTGTTTTCTCAACTATTATTAAAACCCTTTTGTCTCAAAAGCTATATCTTAATGACTCCTAAATGACTTTATGTATATACCCTTTAATAAGCTCACCAACCTTTGTTTAATATAAACATGCATGCTATTACAGTCATAATCCATCACCTAAAACCACAACCATTAAGAGCAGCTGAAATCAAATATTATAATATTATAATGACCCAAAAGGAGTAATTAGGATTAAAAAATATGTATATTTTCTATTAGTTCTTATGTAAGCATGTGATCTTCTTTTGCTAAGTGGTACTGATCTAAGCACAATGAAAAACATAAAAAAATCCAAAAAAAATAAAAAATAAAATAATTTCCTTTCTCTTTCAATGTTTTTTATTTTTTGATATTAATTTTCTTTTTTGCAAACTCTGCCACTGTATGACGCTTTTGAACTAAAGATACACAAAGGTTTGAGTCATCACTGATGTCTCTCTCTCTCTCTCTCTCTCTACAGTTTTTACCCTCACATTTGTCTATTTATACTTAAATGCAAGTGCTCGCACTCATCTCTGATCTTTCGGCATATTTTAGTGCAGCAATCGATTCAAGACACTAACAAAGAGTTTAAGAATAGGGTATAGATCGAGTTAATACTTAAAATTTTGTTATGTTATTAGGTTTACACGAATTTGATTTCATCATTCTTCAATTCTGTTATTATTGATTGAGCTCTGGAGCTCTTAGCTCTGCAGTTACTGCGGCTGTTGTTCTCGAATCGTAAAGAGAGAGAGAGAGGACAGAGCAGCCTCGGAAAATCTGCTGCGACGGCTCGTGAAACGAATTTTCACGATATACCCAGGTCAGTTTTCTCGATTTGTCGTTCTGGGTAGTTCTCAGATTTTGATTTTATCTTCTCTTTGTCATGTTCTGTTAATTTTTCGGTTTTCGTGTTTTTTTTTTTTGCCCCTTTTTTAATTATTATTATTATTTTTTTGCTTCTTCATGTTTATGTGTTGATGACATACAAAATTTTGTTTTGTTTTCATGTGCAATGTGTCTTGCAGATTCTCTCCTTCTTGAAAACCCACTTGTTTTCTCTGTCACTTGTCCACATTTTCTTGTATTTGATTACACCTTTTTTTTTTGGGTTACAGGTGAAATGCCCATAAGGATTGAAATCACCGACTTCCACTGTTTCATCATCTTGTTATTGTTGTCGTTGTTCTTCATTTAGAATTTCAGAATCAGCAGCAAAAGTTGGTTTTAAAAAATGGAGGTTTTACCTGTCCTCCTCAATAGAATTTCATCTAATGGTATGGTTGTATCATCTTCAAAAGCTATGGGTACCCTTTGGAGAGGGTTTCAAGATTTGCCCATGTTGGAAAAACTATCATTTTCAATCCATTTAACTCTATTTGTTATATTTTTCTTCTATGTATTGACAAGAAGAGTATTTGGTTGTATAAATCGGATTCCGATTGTTAAAGAGGATGGATTGAGTGAGAATTCAATGCCTTTGCGACATGGGCAGAGCGGGGTCATCGAGATTGAGATCGGTACGGGGTTTAAGTTCTCTGTTTGCTGCTGTTTCTACATGTTTGTTTTGCAAGTATTGGTTTTGGGATTTGATGGTTTTAGTTTAGTTAGAAATGGGGGAAAAGAGAAGCATTGGTCTCTTCTTTACTTGCCTATCCTTCAAGGGTTTGCTTGGTTTTTGTTGAGCTTTTCGGCTTTTCACTGTAAATTCAAGGCCATGGTGAAATTCCCATGTATACTACGGATATGGTGGTTCATTTCGTTTATCTTATGTTTGTGCACTCTTTATGTCGACGGCAAAGGATTGCTTATTCATGGGTCTAAGCCGCCCATATATTCACATGCTATCGCTAATGTTTGCGCCACTCCAGCTCTTTCTTTCCTTTGTTTTGTCGCTGTTCGGGGCATCACAGGCATACAAATTTGTAGAAACCGAGATCTTCAAGAACCGTTGCTACTTGAAGAAGAGGCCGGTTGTCTAAAAGTGACCCCTTACTGTGAAGCTGGGATATTTAGTCTTGCAACGCTTTCCTGGCTCAACCCTCTTTTGTCAATTGGTGCAAAGAGACCTCTTGAGCTTAGGGACATCCCACTTCTAGCTCCAAAAGATCGAGCAAAAACATCATATAAGGTTTTGAACTCGAATTGGGAGAAGCTTAAAGCCGAGAACCCTTCAAAGAAACCATCATTAGCTTGGGCAATTTTGAAGTCATTTTGGAAAGAAGCAGCCTGGAATGCTTTCTTTGCTGGATTGTATACGCTTGTTTCTTATGTCGGTCCTTATCTGGTTAGCTACTTTGTGGACTACTTAGGAGGGAATGCAACTTTCCGGAATGAGGGTTATGTTCTAGCTGGAGTCTTCTTTAGTGCGAAACTGGTGGAAACCTTAACCACGAGACAGTGGTATTTAGGAGTTGACATCTTGGGCATGCATGTGAGATCGGCTCTAACAGCAATGGTTTACCGAAAAGGGCTCAGGCTCTCTAGCTCAGCTCGGCAGAGCCACACCAGTGGAGAGATTGTGAATTACATGGCAGTTGATGTGCAGAGAATAGGCGACTACTCATGGTATCTCCATGACATATGGATGCTCCCATTACAAATCATGCTTGCCCTTGCAATTCTTTATAAAAATGTCGGGATTGCTTCAGTAGCAACACTTGTTGCCACCATCTTCTCTATTGTAATCACGGTTCCTCTGGCCAAGATGCAAGAGGAATACCAAGATAAGTTGATGACTGCAAAGGATGAAAGAATGAGGACAACCTCTGAATGCCTAAGGAACATGAGGATTCTAAAGTTGCAAGCTTGGGAGGATCGGTATCGAGTGATGCTGGAGGATATGAGGAATGTTGAGTTCAAATGGCTAAGAAAAGCTCTTTATTCACAGGCTTTTATTACATTCATCTTTTGGGGCTCCCCAATTTTTGTCTCGGTTGTCACTTTTGGAACTTCTATACTACTGGGTGGTCAGCTTACGACTGGAGGTGTTCTTTCCTCTCTAGCTACTTTCAGAATCCTGCAAGAACCACTTCGGAATTTCCCTGACTTGGTCTCAATGATGGCTCAGACAAAGGTCTCTCTTGATCGGATTTCCGGGTTCTTGCAAGAGGAAGAGTTGCAGGAAGATGCCACTATTGTTCTCCCTCGGGGCTTTACGAACACCGCCATAGAAATTAAAGACGGTGAATTCTGTTGGGACCCTTCATCCTCAAAGTCGACATTATCTGGAATTCAGATGAGGGTTGAGAGGGGGATGCGTGTGGCTGTTTGTGGCATGGTTGGTTCCGGGAAGTCCAGCTTCCTTTCTTGCATTCTCGGAGAGATACCAAAACTCTCAGGAGAAGTAAGTACTCGTTTTGAATGGTTAAAACTCTTTTTCTCTGATTCCTATTCCTCTATTTATTTTGGGTTTGTTGATTATGTGTTTATGGTTAAATAATTAGTCAGTTTAATTTGTTTCTTCAATGTGTTTCAGGTTAAAATATGTGGGACTGCAGCTTATGTGTCTCAGTCAGCTTGGATACAATCTGGAAACATTGAGGAAAATGTCCTTTTTGGAAGCCCGATGGATAAGGCGAAGTACAAAACTGTTCTTCATGCTTGTTCACTGAAAAAGGATTTAGAGCTTTTCTCACATGGTGATCAGACCATCATTGGCGATAGAGGTATTAATCTGAGTGGTGGCCAGAAGCAAAGGGTGCAGCTTGCAAGAGCTCTGTATCAAGATGCTGATATTTATTTGCTTGATGACCCCTTCAGTGCTGTTGACGCGCAAACTGGGTCTGAACTATTCAGAGTAAGAAAATACTTAAATGTATCTCAATTCTGTAGTTCTGCCCTTCTGGGTTTGGATAATATAAGTGAAACGTTCTTTAATGAGGATTGTATGATGCTGCAGGAATACATACTAACAGCATTGGCTACTAAGACTGTGATTTTTGTTACCCATCAAGTTGAATTTCTGCCAGCAGCAGATCTGATTCTGGTATGTGAACCTTTTCTGGGTTTTATTGTATTTCATTAGAGAATCATCGTGGTAGCAAAGAGACAACATTTATTGTGCAATCATTTGTTTTTTATTTTTATTTTTTTTAATGCATTTTATTGATTTAAAAGCCTTGTGCCTACACCTTTCTGTAAAATCAGCATGCTTTGGTAGTGCTGGCAAAGATTAACTAGCCAAAAGATGCTTTTTTCAGTGACTTAAGCAGTATAAGAGAAAATTGAGTATAGTTTACATTGAATTTGAATTTAATCCATTTTGGGGTCATAAGTATCCTAAAGATTACTACCTCATGCATTGAAATATGAATCTGTGCGTGTAATTAACAAGTATAATATAAAATAAACGTAGTTATGCCTAGATGCGACATAAATCGCCCTACTGTGATGAGTTTATGTTCTAGCAATTAGAAATAATGATAATAATCTTCTCTGAAACCATGATACGCAGTTAATGGGCAGTTTCTGTAACTTATGGTTATAAAAACATAAGATATTTAGTCCCTCAAATTAAAATCTTTCATCTTTTACATAGCATTTTGTGGACAAGAAGAATAATTCCAATGCTTCATGTCCTTAATCTCTTTGGCATTTTAATAAGTCAAATTAACTTAACAAAGCACTTTTCAAGTTACATACGATCAACTGCATGAATCTTCTCTCCATTCTACTCCGTCAAGGGCTAAATCTGCAGCCCTTGTTGTTTCTTATTGCTCAACATTTTGTTTCTCAAAGAATGTATGGCCTAATATCAGTCCTTATAATTTATTTTTTTCATTTTTAATAGAATGCGTTGATCATATAATACTTTAAAAAGTATTCGTTCGCTTAAACCCAAGTTACCAACCTGCTCTTTAGATTTTATTAAGATTAACCAATATTATTCCACTTTTGTGTGGGTGGCATATTACTAATTTTTTTGCAATTTGATAAGTTTAAAATCAACCAATATGATTATTTAACTGGACAAATTGCTCATTCCTATTAATTAACTGAAACACTTTTACAATTCCTATTTTGGATGATTTGGCGTTTAACCAATTAAGAGATAACTATAAATTAGTTGAAATGTTTATTTATAGAGATTAAGTTTTAAATATTTAACTAATTAAGCAAATTCATAGTCTACTTTCTGCGATTAATGTTTTAGACTTTTAGTTTAATTAATTCAGTAATACACTTTAATTATTTTTGTACATTGTTTTGCTTAAGTATAGTCTTCCGCTTGTGATGACATTATAAGATGCGTACTTATATATTACTACTCCATTATTGCAGGTCCTTAAGGAGGGGCATATAATCCAGGCCGGAAAATATGATGATCTGTTGCAAGCTGGAACTGATTTCAATGCATTGGTTTCTGCTCACCACGAAGCAATCGGGTCTATGGATATTCCTACATTCTCATCAGAAGAAGATTTAACTGAAACTGTTCCTATCGATGGTTCCATCATGTTTAGTAAAAAATGTGATTCGTCAGCAAGTAACATGGATAATTTAGCAAAGGAAGTGCAAGAAAATGGATCAGCTTCAGAGCAAAAGGCTATTATTAAGGAGAAAAAGAAAGCAAAGCGGGCAAGGAAGAAACAGCTTGTTCAGGAAGAGGAACGGGAGAGAGGAAAAATCAGCATGAAGGTGTATTTGTCATATATGGCTGCAGCATATAGAGGGTTATTAATACCACTTATTATCCTTGCACAGACAATATTTCAGGTGCTTCAAATTGCCAGCAACTGGTGGATGGCTTGGGCAAATCCTCAAACCAAAGGTGGTGAACCGAAGACAAGTAGTATGATTCTTCTTGGTGTTTATATGGCCCTTGCTTTTGGTAGCTCGTGGTTTGTATTTGTTAGAGCTGTTTTGGTAGCTACATTTGGTCTGGCAGCTGCACAGAAATTGTTTTTAAACATGCTTAGATGTATCTTTAGAGCACCAATGTCTTTTTATGATTCTACACCAGCTGGCCGGATCTTAAATCGGGTAAGATTCTACTACTATTAATAAGCCTTTTATTGAATTCCGGCTGGAAAATAAGAACAAAAATGTGTCATTGCTCTTTGTTTTTCATTTATGTAATTTATCTCTACGAATCATTTGTTAATTATCAGGTGTCTGTAGATCAAAGTGTTGTGGATCTTGATATTCCTTTCAGACTTGGTGGATTCGCATCAACAACAATTCAACTTCTGGGTATAGTTGGTGTAATGACAGAAGTTACATGGCAAGTCTTGCTTCTTGTTGTTCCAATGGCAATTGCTTGCTTGTGGATGCAGGTAATCAATATTTTCTATTACCCTTCAAAGTTTTAAATCTAAATTAATTGTGAGAGAAAATCACAAGAAAATGGGCATGTACATTTGAAAGTTAATGCGACTAGACGACACCTTTGCTTATTGGAAGAAGGATTAGAGAAGATATATGGGATTAATTAAAACTTGATTCACGTAATCACATTTACATTAGTGATCATTATGGTTGTAGGAGATGAATCATTTGCTGATTTTCCTTGTTTTACATAATCTCTTGCTCTACAAAGGACACAAAAAAAATTTAAAAATCTATCCTTCTCTGAAACTTATAGCATTTCAAATGTTTTGTTGCATTGATGAAAGTTGATGTTCTAAACTTCAGGATTCCTTACTCTAGAAATATAACATTGGCCTAAATTAAGTGGTTGTTATTGTCACTGCAAGGGGATCTCCTTCATAAAAAATCAGCCATTGATGAAGTCCAGGTGGATTTAACAGCAATGCATACAAATACAAGCCAACTTTGCATGTCTCTCGAAAGTTCATTTGTTATTTATTTGGATGTTTATGTCAACTAATTTTTCAAAGAAATAGAAATTGTTGGTGTGGATAATTATCTATGCAATAATCCTTTCTGTGTTGGTTGTTTTTTTATGAGGCTCTTCCGCTGGGGGAGCAGCCTTGAAGGGGGAGTTCCCCCCAAACCCCCTTCAGGACTGTATTGGGGAGTTCCCCCTCTATGTGTTGGTTGTCCATATTTCATATTGCCTTGTGAAAATTCAATAAAATTTAATTTATATCTTGACCTTATTGTAAAATTCAATATATTTTTAAAAAACATTCTACCCAAAATCAATCACACACAACAGTAATATTTTTTATGTGGTAAAAATATTCAAAAGAAGAAAATATCAATGCGTCTAGAACTACTAGACACAATTGTTTACTCCACAAACAAATTTCAGCTTGTACAAGAACACAATCAGAAGAACTCATAGTCAAATAATATCACTTGGGAGTCTACCTGGTAGTGTGGAATCCAACAGATATTACAACAAAATTCAGAATTTATACTGAATAAATGTCCTCAGAAGTCTTGAATCAAATCTCAGTTTGGTGAGTCACATCTCTCTTGTGATTGTCAAAGAAGGGTTAAGAATGGTGTATGACTTCTCAAATCAAAATCATTACAACTTTACATTAGAGAACAACCTCAGCTAAATCAATGCTTGAAAATCTAAGATTCAAATGAAGAAAATACTAACATACATTGGAATTGAGAACAACAAACCTAACATCTTGTTTGCATTCTAAATTGTCCTCCTAAGGGATGCAACTGCTCTCACCCTTTGGCAAAATGGTAGTAGCTGCAAGCCTGCAATAATACGTTCTTGGTCTTCTTCACCAGCTCCTTCTTTTCCCTTCCTCTTGCAGCCTTCTTAATAAAACTATTAATTCAAGGTAGCTGCCCAATTAGAGATGGAAAAGAAGTTTACTTAAGAAGTCGCAGCCATTGAGTCACCACATGGTATTTTCTTGGAATTAAGTCCATCCTTAAGTAACCATTACATTGATAATAACTCCTGTTATTGATGATATTAATCCTCTCAATGCTCTGGGAAAAGTCAGCATAATTTTAAATTGTATCCTGTTTCCCCATTTGTGTCGTATCCTTCATTGTTATATTCACCCTCTATCATTACTGATGACATGTCTCTTCCTAAGGAGGGATAAAACATGGAAGAAGAAATTGAAGCATCAAAGGAAGAAAAGTACTTTGGGGATAAAACATTTACTAAAGGTTAAAACATGTGGGCTATTAGTATGTGTTCATTGTAAAGTATAAGCAGATAGTTTTCAGTATAAGACTAGTCTGTTTATAAAGGGTTATAAACTCAAAAACATGGTATACTACGAACCATTGGGATATATTTTCACCAATTCTTGCTGCATAAATCTTGGGGACTTCCATTAAATGGACAGTAAAACAAATTCTTCGTGGGAAGCTCTTGGAAGACATTTACATGGATAAGACACTCCTAGAGAGGAATGGGAAGTGTTTAACCTCAAGAAAGCTCTAAATGTACTAATGCAGCCCCAATGCATGATTTAACTGTTTAGCAGTCTATGAAAAAAAAAAGTATTAGTGCTATGTATTTCTTTCTGTAAATTTCATTTTTAGGTGGATTTTTTATTGTGTTGGATTGCACGCTTCTAGCTATTCTTTTCATAAACCTATTTTAAGAAAATTTTCATCATGTATTTTTTATATTTGTTTTTTCTATGGTTATTAGTTAAAATATATTTTATGCCTTAGATAGAAGAAAGATCAATTTGTCAATATCAATAATACATACTGAAGCTGAAGTCTCAAAAATGGGCCATTTGCTCATAAATTATTGAATTTGCGTTGGATGGGTTGTGGAAAGGAGCATCAATGATTTGACTGTCTAACTGCATACATTTGTACTTCCTCAGGACACATGTTTATCTTAATTGGGTTATGGCGGATTGCATTTTATTAATTAATGTATTGATGATAACATCTGTTTAAATTCTTCTTTGTGAATGCAGAAATATTACATGGCTTCATCAAGGGAACTTGTTCGAATTGTCAGCATTCAAAAATCTCCTGTCATCCATCTTTTCGGGGAGTCAATAGCTGGAGCAGCTACAATTAGAGGCTTTGGTCAAGAAAAACGGTTCATGAAAAGGAACCTTTATCTTCTTGATTGTTTTTCTCGTCCATTTTTCTGCAGCCTTGCCGCCATTGAATGGCTCTGCTTGCGCATGGAGTTACTTTCAACTTTTGTATTTGCTTTCTGCATGTTTCTCCTTGTGAGCTTCCCACACGGAAGTATAGATCCAAGTACAAATTCCCTTTACACCTTAACTATTATTTAATGCGCCGTATTCTTCATGCTTCTAGAATTTGACTTAAAATGATAGTTTTGGATGTAAGAGATATATATTATGTATATGATATTAGGGTTAGTTCAGTAATTTCTTGGCTTTTGGGGTTTTTGAAGAATTGTATCTATGCACCATGTAAATCAGTTTTTCATTGGTTTTTTTATATTTAATGAAAAATTGATTTACATGTATATATACAATTCTACTAAAACCCCAAAAGACAAGAAATTACTAAACTACCCCTAATATCATCTACATAATATATATCTCCGACATTGAACATAAAAAACTGATTTATATGGTATATATATTTATATACAATTCCACAAAAGTCTTAAAAGACAAGAAATTACTAAACTACCCCTAATAGCATATACATAATATATACCTCTAAAATAGTAACATTGGAAAACTATGGAAGTATATATCATCCACCTGACCTAATTGGTGGAACTTACTATTTAATATTGATACTATTTTGGTGCATGTATTTAATGCGAGAAGTATTGTTCCATGGTTGGAATCTGGTTCCAAGGGAGAACAGTATTAATATGGTGAAACTTTGATGTGAAAATAGTTATCATATATTTAACTTAAGTTCTTTTGTTAATCATTCAGCTCTCTGTTTTCTATGTTAAATGCTTGCTGATTATTCTTTCCAGGTATGGCCGGTCTTGCCGTGACTTATGGCCTCAATTTGAATGCACGGTTATCAAGGTGGATACTTAGTTTTTGCAAGCTTGAAAATAAAATTATATCGATTGAGCGAATACATCAATATTCCCAAATTCCAAGTGAAGCTCCAAGTATTATTGAGAACTCTCGCCCACCATCATCGTGGCCGGAGATTGGAACCATTGATCTTATTGATCTGAAGGTATGCATTTCTGTTATTCTTTATGTTGGGGCTCATTCCATTTCTAGGGGAAATTATCAGGCATTTAAGAATATGTATTAGCTTATATAAGCTGTATGAATGTATGCATTTCTGTTCCTTTTTCTGCGCGAGATTTTTGTTGATCCCATAACCATTTAGGTTGAGATTTGGGAGAAAACATTTCAGGCAGAAAGCATTGAGGCTAATGCTTGAATAGTTAATTTGTAATTTCTCTCAAATAAGTGGAAAATGGACCTCAAAATATAGACCATTTTAGGTCTTTTTTGGTATATGATAAGTAATGGAAGGCAATAGATCAAAATCATGTTACAACAGAATTTGAATTTCTTACAGTTTTATTGGCCCAAGGCCTAGTTGAATCTGACATTATGGCTTCAAGGCACTCTGGGTCAAGGCCTCATCATATTCTCACCTAGGCTTCTTTTTAACCAGCTGTGACTGAGGTCTAGGGTGAATGATTTCATGGGTTGAAATCATTGTTAGTAAAAACATGAGGGCCTAATGCATCCTGATATTAGTTAATGTTGATTGTTGAATATAACCCATACTTCCATTTTACACATAATTCTTTAGGAAATTTTTATCAAGGGGCTAGCTATCATTAGTTTTTTTGGTACAATATGTCTTTTTATCCCTACTAGAGTTGGATGTTTCTCCTCCTTTTAGTGAAAGGATCAGGTAGCAAATGTGTTATTAAAGGGCAGCTTGGTGCATGAAGCTCCCACCTATGCAGGTCCCCGAGGAAAGGTCGGACCAGATTTAAGTTTATTGTATGCATCCTTACCTTACTTTGCAAGAGGCCGTTTCCACGACTCGAACCACGACCACATGGTCACAAGGCAACAACTCTTACTGTTGCTCGTGGCTCCCCTTCAGGTAGCTAATGTGTCATTGATATTTTAAAATAACTATTAATTTAATATTTGAAACAAACATATTCAAGAAATAATAGGGCTAGCTCCAATTGGAGATAAAATGATAGACAACCAATTAAGATGATTTTAACACATACAACAAAAACCATTAAATGTACCAGTTGTGAAAATTGACCTATTAACAATTAATAGTAATGATTGAGATAGCTAAAGACCTAAAATAACACAAATAGAGATAATTAAGAAAGATAAAATTACTTGTAACTATGTAATATCAACTTAAGCTTGATAGAGTCGAATAGAGGAACCGCATTCATATAACCGACCCTCATGTAGTTGGAAATGTTTTGCGAAGTTTAGTAAATTATGTTCTATAAAAGGGGGTCATGCGCCTTCTCTTGTTGAAATCTTTTTAAACAATATTTGAAACTGAGCATAATCATGCATTTCTTTTTCTTTTTCTTTCTTCTTTTTCGGAAAACAACTTAAAATTTAAGGAACAGAAAAACAAGTGCATATAAGAGACAAACAGCTGAAATGATTGATTCTGCTATTTGCAATTGAGATAATTTTATAAAACCAAATGTTCCGAAGGGTGGGAGAGATTAAAAATCCATTTTTTTTTTAAGAACAAACAGCTGAAGTGATTGATTCTGCTATTTGCAATTGAGATAATTTTATCGTGCCGCGACGTTTTTCATGTCATGCTACTGTAGTGATCTTCTTACCTTTCAAATTATTACTGAAAAATGTATTTACTCCATGTTACTGTTGTTTCATCATCAGGTTCGTTACAAGGAGAACCTTCCAGTGGTACTTCATGGCGTATCCTGCTCGTTTCCTGGTGGGAAAAAAATTGGGATTGTTGGGCGAACTGGAAGTGGTAAATCTACTCTGATCCAGGCTTTATTCAGATTGATTGAACCAGCAGGCGGGAGGATCATCATAGACGACATTGATATTTCAACAATAGGACTTCATGATCTTCGTAGCCGTTTAAGTATCATTCCACAAGATCCAACCTTGTTTGAGGGCACAATTAGGGGCAATCTTGATCCTCTTGAAGAACATTCCGATCATGAAGTTTGGCAGGTAAAACCGTGAACAACAATACAATTGCCCAAAACCCAAAACCCGTAAACTTCTAATAATCATATTTTCCGATTTTTATTAGGCTCTTGATAAGTCTCAGCTTGGAGTTGTTATCTGTCAAAAAGAACAAAAGCTTGACACTCCAGGTTTGTTCAATCAACTTTTGGCAAGCATATGAATATGAAGTGTCTTTTTTTCTTGCTTTATATAACTAAAATCACGCATATATGTGTATATTGGCAGTCCTTGAGAATGGAGAAAACTGGAGTGTAGGGCAGCGGCAGCTGGTCTCCTTGGGCAGAGCTTTGCTGAAACAAGCACGAATTCTAGTACTAGACGAGGCGACAGCCTCAGTTGACACAGCCACAGACAATCTTATCCAGAAGATTATCAGAACAGAATTCAAGGACTGCACTGTCTGCACTATTGCTCATCGTATCCCAACTGTTATAGACAGTGATCTGGTCCTGGTCCTTAGTGACGGTGAGTTTTCTTAGCACTGCCCTTAACCTATCTATCAGAGTGTTCCACTTTTCAATTTATACATAGTAAATGCTTTTGGCGTATTGATCGAATTCATACGTAGTAAACCCTAAACCCTATAACAGCAATGAGCTTAGATGTTGAATAACTCGAATCCTGTTTTAACCAGACTTTTCTATTCCATTTCTCTTAATTTGTTGCTATTTAAGGTCAACTTGAGAATTTGATATGAATTCTAAACTACTTTTTTAATCAAATTCCTTTATCGTAATGCCTCTTGAGGGTCATTAAAGTGGGTAATATGTTCTTTTGCAGGTCGCGTTGCAGAATTTGATACACCGTCACGACTGTTGGAGGACAAATCATCCATGTTTTTAAAACTGGTTTCAGAGTACTCTACAAGGTCAAGTGGGGTGCCAGATATATGAAGCCATTGCCACGCTTCCTTGTCGCCAAATAAGAACACACACCAATGACGCAGGATTACAGAATCGAATTAGCACCTGCGGCTGCTTCCCGATACAGCGATTTCCAGCAATTTTAGGGCAGTGGACGTATACAGACACATTACCTGATCAACCCGGACAGAAAAAAACGTCAGACTGTAAGTGATTATAGGTTAGTGATACAATTTTCAAGTAGAAATTGGTGAACCATTGAACGGTTTGCCAGAATCTCCAATAAAAATAGCAAATGGGGTCTGTAAAATGGTACGACAAATAATCGTGCCAATGCAAGAAACGGGCACCCGATTCTTGTTCGGGGTCGCATTTTTGACTTCCAAATCTTCTTATATTACATGTTTCTTAGGTTCTCTAAAAATGTTTTCAGTTCATTGACAGGCACACATCCTTACTTGCAGTGCTGTTCCTGATATCTATCCCCATCCTTTCTTGGTGATGGAGTGGTGATGATCTTCTTGTCCTTGCCATTGGTGTAATACCCAATTAATGATCTGTTGAATCCATCTTTAAGGGCTTCTTGATCTTCAAATGTTCATCATTGATTCATTTCTGTCCCTTGTAACTTCCCAATTTTACTTCACAAGAGGTTAAAGTAACTATTTTACCTTGTAATTTTCCACTGACAACATAAATGTTTTTCAATAAATTTTTTTTTTTTTCTTTCTCTTCCTGACCAAATGATTTGGTTTAGTATTATATAATTTGTTTCCTATAAATCTTGAAAGGACTGAGAAAGAGGGAAAGAAGATAGAAATTGTGTTAATTCTATTTGTCAGTTATTTCATTTAAATCTTTAATTACTTAAGACAGTATTTTGATGTTGATGAGGTTGCATTTTGTAGGTCTATTGTTTGCATCTAAAAAAATAGGAATTGCCCAAATTAAACTATTGGGAGTTGAGGCAAAGTATCTACCATAAACCCACAAATTTATAGAAGGTTGATTTTATAGTACATCTTATTGATTTATAATGTTAAAATTTACCATAGTAATCTTTGAGACTAGAAGAGGCATTTAAGAAATAAATAAGCTATTGAATAAATGTGGTATTTGGTAACTCTATAACCTTTATATCAGCACTTTTAAATCAATAAACCCACCTTTTCATAATATTTAGCTAAGAAAAAATTATAAATAAATGTCGGGATCCATGTCAATTCAATAGATGTAAATTTGTGTTGATCTATTGAACACTACATGTTTGTGTGTTTTATACATGTTTCAATTCATGTTCCTCTAGCACTTTTTTTTTTTTTTTTTGACTTGATTGTCACAAAAAATTAAAATTTTTTTTATAAATGTCATTAAAATAAAAATAATGACTCATTTGTTATAAATTAATCAGTCAACGTCCAATCAGCAGATAATGTGGTGCTACACGTAGATTTTAGATCTGCTAACTAAGTGTCATCGAGAATTTCTTACAAATTTTTTTTAATTAAAGCGTTTTCCTGAGATGATGCCCAGTTAGCAAATTTGGGATTCACATCACCCTACATCATTTATTAACTGGGCGTTGAATGGTTAACCTATGACAAAGGTGCCATTATTTCATTTGTGAACTTTTTTTAATTTCTCATCGCAATTAAGTCAAAAGCACCACTTTTAACCTAGTAGCGAAATGACCCCAAAATGATATAAAAAGCATGAAAACTATGCCCCACATTATCAAATAATTTTCCCTCTCAAATATTTATGTTAAAAAATAAAGGTTTTCTTTTGATTATTGTGTCTATCTTCTTTCTCTCTTTCCCATCCAACCTAAATGACAAAGAATGATATACAAAGCTCGTATGCTATGCCCACCATTATCAAATCAATTTTCCTCTCAAATATTTATGTAAAAAAAGTTTCCCTCCAAATTTTCCTTTCACTTCTTTCGATTATTGTGTCTATCTTCCTCTCAAATCTAATCCAAACTGAATGTAACATCATTTGGATTGATTGATTTGAGATTTTAAATATAAATTTATTAAATAATTAAATTAATTAACTGATAAATAAATTGAGTAATATACATGATTTTCTTGTAAAATTAATGAGTACCATCTAAGCTTGAGTTTTGGGTTGATGATGCTATATACCTTGCCCCTTAAGCCAAATGCTTTGATAGATTGATTTTCTTGTTTCATGATGCTATATGGGTGAGCTTTCAGGTAGTTGAAATAGTATTTGGTACATGGAGGTAGGTATAAAAACGTAATTATTGAGACGAGTGCTGAAATGACTCAAAATATATACTTAAAAATATATATTACTACAATACACCATATCAGCACATGGATATGCTTTTGGATATATATTTTACATCTTAAAAGCATTCCTAAATTATTAAGTTTATTGACGCGAGTAATGTTGGAAAGTGAGTAATTAAATATGATTTTTTACTATTTTCAGCTAATTATTAAAGTGAGACCCACAAGTAATTTTGGGTAGGACTAAGTTAATTATTAATCTTCGACATGTAAAAATTAAGAATATATAATTATTTAGTTATACTCATTTATATATGAAAGAGAAATTAAGTCTAAAATAGTCTACTTGATATCAAATTTAAAAACAATCTTTTAGTCCTACATGAGAAATATAGAATTTTAATTGTTCACTTATAAATATAGTTAAAGCACTACACTTAAATTTCAGCTTACACACACAAAGAAGGCGCACACGGGTGTGCGTGGACAAAAGGGCGACATAAGGCGTACAATACTTTCGAGTGTGTCAATCAAGTCCGTCAAATTACGTCAAGAAGTGATTAGATTAGATCCAACGATATAGAAATAGACACCATGTACAATCATGATTTGACTATAAATAGAGCCCTCCATAAATCAAAAAATTATTTCAAAAAATTTTAAAATCTCTGAATTTTCTTCTCTTCTATATTTTTAGCATTCTTTTGTAAGTGAATACAACTAATTTTGATTTGATTATTCTTATTATTTGAAGTGTTGCTGTCACAAAAAGGAAATTGTTATATCATATGAGACAAGTGTCATATACCGTGAATATCTAAGCGGGACATAATTATCTTAAGGATATAGAGTCATATTTTAACCTCAATTTACATCGTTACTCTGTTGAAATAATAATTGATTTAGTTTAACTAGATAGTCTGGTCCCTAGTACCTTTAAATAGTAAACGAAAGACAGTTTGATGTTCTAGAAGAGTAGTATTTAAGTGAGACTATTATGATTCTATCACTCAACCTAAGAACTAGTCTAGTTGATTATTTTAAAAGCTATTTTTAGTGAAGATTGCCACCGTGGTTGGATGTAAATAAAACCATTTAAAAACATAAAAAATGAAAAGTATAAATTAGACAAAAAGAAGAAGAAGAAAATCTACATCTATATCATTATAATGTTAAAAGTATTTTTGACGTTATTTTAAACAATATTCTTAAAATCTTTATTGTTATTTTCTAATTTTTAGAAAAGAGTGACTCACTTTTTAAAAAGTATTTTCTTTAAAAACATTTATTACTTTTGCAAGAATGGTACCAAACGGGCCCAAAAGTCAGTTCTTTGCTCATTATTTTTTTTTTCTTTTTTAATTTAAACATAAAATAACATATTTACCCTTAGGAAGGATCATCCTAACGTGTCTAGTAGCTAAGCATGGCTAAATCTCACCATCAAGATGGTTGAACTTTTGTAAAGATAATATATATTTTATGATTTAAAGATAACTTATAATATTAAGGGCTTATTTGGTATGAGAAATAAAATAAAATTATTTTTATAAAATTAAATTAAAAAAAAATATAAAATCTATTATAATAAAATAAAAATATTTTTTATTTTTTAGTTATCACTATTTTATCTTATTATAATAATAAAAAAATAATAAAAAAATTATTTTTATTTTATTTTGACCGGCAGTTAAACATAAGCTTGAAATTAAAAAAACATTTTATCTCATCTAATTTTATGCACTAAACAAGCCCTAAATGTTTGACAAATTTAATTAAATCAATCCTACACATTTACATAATTATACTAGTATTGATTTAATTGTATTCTATTTAATTAACTAAATAACGACTTAATTTCAAAAGTTCCCTGAAAAAACCTTATATAAAATCACATTCATATAATTCTACTAGTATCTTAAATAAATCCGCCACACTTTATTTTCCAAAGAGACACATACGTACGTCTGTACCTCATAAGAGCATTAACCAACTCAAAAAAAGAAATTCTTAGTAAAATGACATTTTAATTATTATTTTTTATTATTGTATTTCTAATGTTTCAAGCTCAGGAGTCAGGACATCAAAGCGCGACTCTCTCTCTCTCTCAGGTGTGTACGTGACGCCCTCAAAACTCTACACCACGTATGTGAGCCAATACTTCTTCATTTCAACTGAATCTGGTACGACGCTCCTCTTCGTGTGCTCCTTGCCGTTGGCGACAACACGACGCCATGAAAGCACATTCTCCTATTTCTTTTTGTCCCTCAAATCCATGCAAAATCTGTAAAGCTAAGAGGCTCTTAGAATGTCGAATGATGCATCTCCATTCAAATAACTTAATAAACCCTACAAAATATATTCAAATGCCTTCTAAAGTACTAAAATTCAAATTGATAGGATAAATTTATGAAAAAATATAAAAGATCATAGGTTCAATAGGACATGACCAAACCTGACACTCTCGGTTAGGTCTTGTCCGATCGAATCGAAAGCATATGTTTGATCAGACATGACTGAACCAAAAACTCCAATTTGATCTTGTGTAATTGAACCATAAGTCTTGGATTTGGTTATGCAGGACCGAACCAACAATGAATATTTTTTGTTAAGTAGTTTTCAAATAATGAACCTAAAACCTAAATACAGCCTTGAGAAGGTCAATCTAATACTTTTCCAATTCGATTTGAAAGTTAGAAATAGAAGATGACAGGTGGTTGAAGTTGAGGTTTAGTTTGAAGATGAAAAAATAGAATGGTGAAGAAAAAACTAGGGTCTTAACGTTTTTAAATAAGAAATAGAACGGAAGGAAGTTTTGGAAAAAGAAGAACGGTGGTGATAGAGAGGATGGTGGCGGAGGTGGTTAGGGTTCGAGAGTTTTGAGGAAGAAGATGAGACAGTGGTAGTTTTGGGGTAAGGGCATTTTTGGTGATTTTGGAATTTTTTTATGGGAAACGAAAGTAGTAATATTTTAGGTGGGGTAAAGTTAGTAAGTGGGTAAGGTAGGGGTGGTGATAATTGTCCGGACCTGCTTGTCCGGTATTGTCCAACCCGTTTTTAAGTGAGTATGAAAAATGTAACTTTCCAAACGGGCCGAGTATGAACATAAATTCTTGTTTGTTTCCTTAAACGGGTTGGATTCAGACATAAGAGGAAAAATAATGAGTACATGGTTACAGAAGATAAAAATGTAATTTTTTATTTTATGTGCATTTATATCTACCTGCTTTACTACATATATATATCTTGATGCATGTGTTCCATATTATATAATTTTTTTTTTCCTTCAAATTGCAAGCAACTAGATTTAGGGGTGTAAGCAACTTGACTGATCGGACCCGACCATTTTGGGTTCGGTTTACAAATCTGGTCGGGTCGCTTTTTATGTGACTTGACACAATTGTGTCGGGTGACAGGTTTGGTCAAAACCTGACCTGCTAGACTCGACCCAATTTCATAACCTATCCCTATGCCCCCTTCCCAAATAGATTTTTTTTTTGTTTACATTGCCCGCATTTTCAAAAAAAAAAAAAATTAAAACCTATCCTACTCGACCCTCTTCTATCTTACGCAATTGCACCTCTTCTCCTTCTTCCCATTAACGCGTGGCCGCCCAACCCGACCAACTCGCCCGACCTTTGGTCGATCGGGTTGGGCCCCCCAAAAACCAGAGGTCAAATAGGTGAACGGATCGAAACCCGACCCAACCCGCTTACACCCCTAACTAAATTCATTAGCTAGGCATGCATGAAAGATGTTAAAGTATAATATGAAAACTAAATGGAAAATTTTGAATTTCTTAACTTATGAACATCTTAATCCAACTAAACAGACAAAAGTGGGCAACTCATTTTTTTAGACCATACGGGTATAAACAAAAGACTTGATGTCCGTTTTAAAAGTGGGGCATGTACTGACACACTATATATTCATTATTATAAGCAATTGTCTGTTTCTTTTTTGTCCGCATTTGCAATTTGGGCACCCTTAGGGGCTGTTTAGTTCCAATTTTATGTTTGGAGGTGAGGTGGAATGAGATAAAAATAATTTTACCTCATCAATTTTTTTCCTTTTTTGCAGGATAAAACAATCCCCCCACCCTTTTTTTAAATAAAAAAATAAAAAAAATTCAATTTTTCAAACCATCACAGTTTGCAAAACCATGGTTTTGGTTTTAGTGTTTTTTTTTTCAAAGGTTTAATGTAATTTAAAAAAAAATATATTAATTCAATTCAATCCCAAATATATTACCAAATACATAATTATTTTATTTTTAATTTTATTTTATTATATTTTACTCAATCTTATCTAATTTAATCTTATAAAAATAATTTTATCCCGTCCTCCCTACATACCTACTCTTAAGATAAAGAGAGTATTTTAGGGGATATAGCTACTTGCTTCCTATATTTAATTATTATTATTATTATTTTACTATTTATTTTTGTATTTCTAATCTTTTAAACTTAGGACATTAAAGCGTGACTCTGTCTCTGTACATGACGCACTCAAAACTGTACGTGTGTGAGGGTCCACATCTCAAAAAGAGTACCTCCTCCTCGAGGACTACGCTAACCTCTCAATTGAACTTGTTTCTCTTCTCCTTGCCGTTGGTGACGACGACGAACGACGAACGACGAACGACGAAGACGCCATGAGAGCCCCGTCGTCTTCGTCTTCTTCTTATTCTTCAAATCGCTGCAAAATCTGTAACAGAAGCTCCAAATTTCTAGTTCAAAATTAGGTTTTGTGAACAGATCTCGGGGCAAAATGGGATCTTTGGTTCCATTTCAAGACCTGAATCTCCCACCAGATCCACTCTCCATCACCACCATTATCACTCCCAAAATCGAACCTAAGCTCGAGCCACTCAACGATTACGATGATCCGAGCTACCTCTCCTCAAATCCGAACCCTAGCACGAATCCCGAGGCGGCATCAGCTGAAACCGAAACCGAATCCGAGCTGAATTCACTACAAGGACTGTTTCCGGTGCCGGAAAGAGGGAACAACAACGACGAAGACAACAAGAACAATAACAACAACGCCGACGACGTGTACGCCGAGTTCTTTCGCATATCGGAGCTGTTCCGATCAGCTTTCGCGAAGAAGAAACGATGTGGTGGTGGTAAAGGTGAGGAAATGGAGGTTTTGAGTCCTACAGGATCATCGTCGCTGTCGATTGTTCCTCGGGATACGGACCAGGTGGTGTCGTCGTCGTCGTCGTCGTTGGCAATTGTGAAGAGACCGAGGAATCATAACATTAGGTCGTCAGAGATGGTTAGGGTTACGTCGCTGAGTATAGAGGATCAGAGGTATTTTAGGGATTTGGTGAGGAGGACGAGGATGTTGTACGAATCTTTGAGGAATTTCTCAATTCGAGAGGAGGAGAGAGAGAAGAAAGAGTTAGGGCTAGGGTTAGGGTTTGTGAGGAGAGCAAGAGGGGATTTGAAAGCGGGGTCTGTGATGAAAGACAGAGGGCTTTGGTTGAACAGGGATAAGCGGATAATCGGCGCGATTCCAGGGGTTTATGTTGGGGATGTATTCTTTTTTAGGATGGAATTGTGTGTGATTGGATTGCATGGACAAGCTCAGGCGGGAATCGATTACGTTCCGGTGAGCCAGAGTTCGAATGGCGAGCCGATTGCCACCAGCATTATTGTTTCGGGCGGGTATGAGGACGATGAGGATGGAGGTGACGTGATAATTTATACGGGGCATGGTGGACAGATGCGGAATTCATCGAGGCAATGTGTGCATCAGAAGTTAGAAGGGGGGAATCTTGCGTTGGAGCGGAGTATGTTTTACGAGATTGAGGTTCGGGTGATTCGAGGAATTAGGCACGAAGGAGGCGGGCCGACGAGTAAGGTTTATGTTTATGATGGTCTTTATAGGGTAGTTGATTCTTGGTTTGATATTGGAAAATCAGGTTTTGGTGTGTATAAGTATAAGCTTGTGAGAATGGGCGATCAACCTGAAATGGGTAGTTCAATTTTCAGGTTTGCCGCGAGTTTGAGAGCAAATCCGTTGTCTGTTAGGCCATTGGGTTATTTGAGTCTTGATATGTCGGTGGGAAAGGAGACGTCGCCCGTTTCCTTGTTTAATGACATTGATTCAAATAACGAGCCGATGCTTTTTGAGTACCTTGTGAAGCCGGTATACCCTCTTTTTGCGATTCCACAGGTGACTAATGGTAGAGGATGTGATTGTGTTTCTAGTTGTTCTGATGGCTGTTATTGTGCTGAGAAAAATGGAGGTGAGTTTGCATATGACAATAATGGGATACTCTTGAGAGGGAAACCATTGATATTTGAATGTGGGAGATTCTGTAGCTGCCCGCCAAGCTGTCGGAATCGAGTAAGTCAGAATGGAGTGAGGCATCGACTAGAAGTGTTCAGATCGAGGGAAACAGGATGGGGAGTGAGGCCTTTGGATTTGATACCAGCTGGTGCTTTTATTTGTGAATACACTGGGTTGGTTCTTACGAGGCAACAAGCGGGAATCTTTACAATGAATGGTGATACTTTGGTCTATCCAAGTCAATTTGCCGAGCGGTGGGTGGAATGGGGCGATGTTTCTCGAGTTTATCCTGAAGTTGTACATTCCATGCAGCCCTCTATTCCTCCTTTGGAGTTTGCTATGGATGTGTCAAGAATGCGGAATGTTGCTTGCTATTTCAGCCATAGTTCAAGTCCTAATGTGCTGGTGCAATATGTACTTCATGACCATGATAACATCTCATATCCCCATCTGACACTTTTTGCCATGGAGAACATCCCACCTTTTAGAGAACTCAGCCTTGACTATGGGGTGGGTGATGAATGGACGGGGAAGCTCGCTCTTTGTAACTAAAATTTTTGAGAAGCTGGTACACTAGAACATTGGTTAACATATTCATCTCATGTGCAAGGGGTTCAAGCTGTTTTTGGGACAACATGACATCCTCTGCTTGGTAACCTCTGGAACTTTTCTGCATTTTAATTGACCCTGAGTTTCCATGCCACTTGATCAGTTTTATCTTTATGTGAAATCTTCAAATCTGTTATTCTTTTTTATTATTTTATGCTGATCCCATTCATTATCTATGTATTTTCTTCCTCAAAGATTTCTTGGAACTTGTGTTTGGAATTAAGCTTGTTCTTTTCGTGTTAAATATGCTTACGCTAACAGCTTGACAATGGGATGGCATCAAGACAACTAAATGACAAGGATATTTTAGCATAAACTGGAGCATTTTTTCATTCAGGCTAAGGTTACATGAAACGATTGATTAATTGCTTTTGGAAATTTCAAGTGCTACAATTTGAATTAGTTTTTATATTCTTCCTTAGAAAATGTCAGGTTGGATGCAGGATTCCAAGGAATGCATTTAATGTGAAGCACAAGCAGGATAAACTAGTTAAAGCATGCCAATATTGGAGTAGCTGAGTAAGCAAAAAAGAAGGAATAAGATGCATCAATTTGCTAGTTTAGGTATAAAGTAGAAGCTAGGTGCAGCCTTTCACTGACAATGTTTGGTTCTAGATTCATTTTCTCATGATTTTGCTTCTTCACCACTTGGGCCTTTGGGTAGTGCTGCTAGTGGTTAGAGAAAGCCTTTTATATATATATATATTGTTCACATGCCTTTTCCTCATTGTTACCTAGACTCAGGTATGGATGTCGGATGCAAGTACATATATAGAGTTTCGGCTTGTCCATTTCCAAATTTTATGGGATACGGGCACTTGGCTAAAAGCTGTCTAAAGATTTGGATCGGTTATGTTCAATACTATGCATTATTTGATATTTTTCTTTCCCATTTTTTTGTCTTCATTTCAATCATTGATTGTCCTTTTTCTCTTCCTCACTTAAGTGCTACTAGTCATTTTCCTGTTTTGCGTGTTCTCTTTGTTCTTTGGTTAATCCACATAATAGTATTCTAAAATCGGAAGTGTTGGACACATATCCCGAAGCATTGACATGGGTACTTTGGGGTAAAGCAAAGTGTTCGGGTAACATAGCGTTCCTTGTGGGTCCCATATCTTCACGGCCATACTTCCAACTAGGGATTGGCTTTTATTCCATTTATAGTGACCCCTTGCCATGATATTGTTCAGTTTTAGATGTAATCCACCTCAGTTTTGCTTCTTCACCAGTAGACCTCTTAGAAAAGGTCTCTATAGTTTTTAGATATAGTTTCACACGTATTGATCATATACTTCTCCCTCTTGGGTGATGCAGGACTATCACAATAATCAGAGATAATCTCACATTTATTCTTTTCTTTGATGTGGGACATTCAATGGTCTTCATTTGATGAAAATGATAAAGATGCCTTTCTTTGATTGATGGCTGTTAATGAATTACAGAAATACTTAGTTTTGACTAGCTGTTCATCAATTTTGGATGAATGGACCTGCAACAAAATCCTTTTTGACTTTTCTGGGGTAGTTTAAGAATGAATAGGACTTTTCTTTTTGGGTGTGCGTGCGTGTTTGGAAGAAGAAGAAGAAGGGGGGGGGGGGGGGGGGGGGGTTGGGACGTTCAGTGAGAAAGTTCAATACTTTGCATGGACTAAAACTTAAAGGAGACGGAATTGTGCATCTTTGTTAGGTGGTTGCATTTGACAGTTGAAATTAGGATAATCGAGGGCTGTAAAAAGAACGGCTGATTCTCGTTTATTTGCATCAGGTTCTGTAGCCTTCATCTTTTCTGAGTTTCATTTCTTCACGAGGATGTTGGAACTTTACAAGATATGCAACAAAGGAAGCAGCATTTTGGACGTATGTACTCAAATGCCAAATCCAGAATCTGTGAACACCTGCTGCAACTTAGGGTTCTCATTTCCTCAATGACTTTCCATTGACATCCATGAATAAGCTCATTCATATGGTTCTTAGCCAGAAAGCATCTCGTCTCTAATTCAGTCATTGTGCATTCACTATTTGGCTGGGGAGGAATTTTACAACTGATAACTTTTATCTAAGACTTCTGATTGTCAGCCTAAATACCGACCTTGCATTTAAAATAAACTTGGAATTATACTAAAAAGAGTATATTGATAAAATAAAACCAAAGAAAACTTCAAACATCCATATTGTTAACTTGGCTGAAATGATGCCCTCTTATTAAGTGATTGCTTTAATCATGCTGCATCAATGTATTAATGCAAGTGCTGCATGCATGTGAATGAAGGTTATTTTTATCCTTTTTTCTTATAAAAATCTTTTTCCATTGAAACCTTTTAATTTTGCTTTATTCACCCTTCTACGCATCTGCAACTTAAGACCTTGAAAAGTTTTGCATTTCAGCCACAAAAGAACCATTTATTCATCACCGCGATGATAACTAGGGACATCATTGATTGTCATTATTCAAGAAGTCATATTTTCTTGAGGAAGTGTTGGACAAGAAAATATTGCTTTAAAAAGATATTTTTTCTTTCATTTGCATGTGGAAAATATATGATTTTCTCATAGGAAGATTTTCAATATCATTGATTGCAATCATGATAGAGTACCTAGAGACCTAATATGTTGAGTTTTAGAGAAACAAAGGAGTTACAAATAGGTTCACTAAATTGATAAAAGATATGTATGATGGAGTGATAACCATAGTAAAAACAACGATAGGAGAAACTACCAAGTTCCCAATTATAGTATGTTTACACAGTTACTCCAAGAATCTACCTTAAGACCTTATCTTTTTGCAGTAGTTATGGATGAATTGACTAAATATACTCAAGAAAATATTTCATTGTGTTTGTTATTTGTTGATGATACAATGCTAATTGATGAAACTAAATATGAAGCAAATGCTTAGTTAGAGGTTTATAGAGAGGCTTTAGAATCTAAAAGGTTCAACCATTCAAGATTGGTAATAGAAAGATTGAAAGCTAAGAGATATCAAGGAGGGGAAGCTTTCGGTATTTAGGATCAATTTTTTATCATGAGGGAGAATTTTGGATGTGAACCATAGAGTTAAAGTAGAATGGTTTAAGTTGAATAGCGTTTCTGAAGTATTATAGGATCGATGCATCCCAGGGAATGGAGGAAGCAAATTCATGTAGCCGACTCCATGTAGTTGGGAAAAGGCTTAGTTGAGTTGAGTTGAGTATGGTGAGTAACTCATTTTTTGTGGATACTAAGGAAATGTAGTCATCAAAGGAAATGAGTTCCTCCACAAATTGCTCTATAACTAGATTTTTTTGTGCAGTGAGGCCTTAGCCTCAAAGTGCCACAAGTTACAAGCTTCATATTCTCCCATAGTCCCATTGATTGTTACAAACGCTTAAAAGCTTCAGAAAAAGCATATCATTTTTTGAAATGGTATATGTATATGCAACGAGTAAAGAGATCCAATAACAACCTTTTTTTCTTTGTTTTACCTTCATGGTTTTTACATGATTAAGTTGAAAACATGATAGTGATGCATCATGATGATTCACAAGCATATGGTTCATTCTTTCACAACATAATTTGTTATAAAATCCTGAAAGGAAAATGTAAACCAACATTGCATGCTTGTATCGTTGCTTCCTTTGTATTGCAACTTGAAGGCTGTCCTATCTGAGAGTTGATACTTCAGTTTCCTTGACCAACATTGCATGCTATATTTTGTCTTGGATGATTATAAAGAAACTATTCAATGCATCTTTCACAATTTGCCAAGAGGGACTTTAATTTATGCAGCTAGTGTATTCTGCATTATCTAGTTCTTCAATATATGTAACTAGAAAATTGTGATGTATAATTCAATAGGTGCTCTGCTTGTAAAAATATCTTAGTTTATCAGGTTTCTAGGAGTCCATCTTCTAAAGCTGTTGCGCTTGTCTGGTTCTTCTAGTTTCCTGTGTTAGTAAAATTCGTATTCTAATATGATTTTTCACCAACTTTGATCCTAATTTTAAGTGAGACCCACATGTGATATTGGGTGGGACCAAGTGAGAGACTAATCTCTAATATGTAGAGATTAAGAATATATAATTATTTGGCTATACCGAATTTCATATGAATGAGAAGTTAAAACCAAAGTAGCCTGGTTGATATGTGTAAAAGTTGCGTATAGTGTGTAAATTAATTTAGTCACACATGGGAAAACTAGAAAAGCTTTTCTCACTAATAAGAGATAATTACAGAACTATACATGTCTTAGCATTCAAGGAGTTAGATAAAGCCTTAGGGGTGATGCAAAGGATCATCCTGTGCAAGCACACGCACGCACGCGCGAAAAAGGTGATTGGGCGACTTAGGGCGCACAACTCTTAGCACTTCGCATGTGCGCATTGACGTGAAGAGTTGGGGAGCTTTCCATTTTGGAAATTTAGGCAGATTGGGTGGATTAGATACCTCCGTGGGGGTAGAATCTAGACCATTCGTTGAGGATTCCCTCATACGATGTATGGTGGGAACATCCTGATTCAATGAACCAGAAAAATCGAATACAAGGCCGTAGGATCGCATCCACGACGATTGAGTGCAATGTAACAATACACGATGGAGTGCGCTAATTGCAACCGACCTAAAGGTGCTAATTGCGCCTTTAGAGATCGAACGCAATCCAACAGTGCACTGCGTCGATCATGGTCGTCAGATCACATCTACTGCGATCGAACGTGATTTAACGGTGCACAAACGGGCACGAACAATAGACACTTAAATGCCTATAATAGACCCTTCCAAACCTCAGGAAAATGATCCAAAAATTTCTAAATACGTAGAATTTCCTCCTTTTTCATATTTTCTCATTATTCCTATTCAGGTCAAGAGAGAGTATTGACCATTAATAGGTTTAAAGTTCTTATGACTTGGACTGCTGTTATCACAAATAGAGATCGTTGTATCTTGGGAGAGAATTTTCATACCCTGTAAGTACGAGTGCGGGACAAAATTTTCTTAAGGACATAGAGTTAAACTCTAGCCTTGGTCTACATTTTTCGTCTTTTGACCTGGTTTGTACTAAACAAGTCTTGTTTTAAGTAAAGCTAAATAGTGAATAGGAGGTAGCTCTGCTACTTTAGAAGAGTGGTTCTTTAGCAAACCTTGCATGGTGCATATAACTCCACCACTCAGCCTGGAGACTCACTTAGTCAATTAGATCAAGAGTGATAGAGTTCGTGAAGATTGCTATTATATGCATCATCCTGTTTGTGCTTATTGGTAAACATCTTTTTTGTTGCTCAATGTGATGATTTTTATACTAAAGATTTTCCCCTGTTGATTTATATTCTGTAAATTTGCTAAGTTATAGAAATTTGCTGTGCAGACAGGTGTATCATATTTATAAGAGCACCACAAGATCTGTGACTACCAAACTTTTCTGTTTCCAACCTATGAAATGCACAAGATGAAGCAAATTTTGGAGTTGCAGAACCTGAACTGCTTAAGCACCACAGTGGTACAAGCTTCGGTACTGTAATTCTTTGGCTCTACGCTATTATGTACAGGATATCTGTTCATGGGTATTATGCTAACAAGAGAATGTGACCAAGAAATGAATACCAGCAAATGCAGTGAAGAGATTCACCGAGAAGGAATGTTTCATGTTGAAGGAGTTGGTATTACCATATAGCCATTCTCCTTTTTCTGAACTTGTATGTAACCATTGTAATCTCCTGAAACTACTTTGAAAGGCACTTTAAATTTTTGAACACATAACAGGGGATTGCTTGAGCTTTTGTATCACTGCTACTATACACAGTAAAAAATTTGGAAGCCAAAACAGTTTGTACTAAATGCAAAGCATGTGAAAGGAAATGCATGAATTCTTGCAGCTTTCATTCTATGTTTTGATGCAGGGTTCACATTTACCTGTTGTGATGAAGGTGGTGACAGTGGCATTCGCTAAGAGAAAATCAAGGTTGAGCTGAGCTGCCTAGTAAGATCATTATGATATTTTCCTTTTTTGAAAAAACAAAGGCCAAAGTTAGATGGGCCCCTTCATACTAGGATGATGTGAGGAGGTTTGCAATTTTCTTTTAATCCTAAGTAGTGTGATCTTTTGATTATCTGGTACATGATGGGGCATCTTTGGTCTCAAGTCCTATTTGCTTTCTTTTTAGGAAGAGTGTAGATTAAGCAATACCAAAGGAACATGAGCTTTGCTTCTAGGTGTGATAAACCTAAATGCCCATTTTCTGAAATGAAACAAGTATGGAAAAGCAGGTTAAATTCTGAAGAACTGTGCAGGGTTTAGAGATCCAATTTCAGATTTTAAGTCTCTCAAGATCAATCAGTGATCTCATGACTCCATCACACAGAGGTTGCACTGGAAATCATCTCAATGTGGAAGGCAAAAATGTTGGGGCATCAATGACCATCAGCCATGAAACTACAGGTAAATGTCAGAACTGTTGTTCCATTAACATATATATTAACAGCAATTGTCAAGGCATAAACAATTCTTTGTTGTTGGGAAGTGAGGTTCACATGAGAAGCTCTGGTGTACATTCCTGTTTAAAAGATGTTAACATGAAGAAAATGTCCATGAAGAAGAAGCAGAAAAAGAAGAAGAAGAAGAATACCAGTGTGGAGTCTTGGTTTCTTAAATTTGTTTGTTGTTTTTTCTTGTTTTTTTGTATGGTGATTGTCATCTCATTTGTATCATCTCTCTAGCTTTATAGCCTAACCTTTTGCTGTTCAATTTCCAATTATGGTGTACCCATATTTGGCTATCTTGTCCAGTTTTGGGGGAGGTTTTTTATTTAATTGTTGGATGATAGAAGGGGAGTTTTGGCACAATGGTATATGTGACCTTGTTCGAGTGCAATGGACTCAAATGTGGTTCGACCCTTCTTCAGGACTTTACGTAGCAAGGAGTTTTGTGACCAGGCTGCCCTTTTTGTTGGATGATAGAAGTAATTGGCCTAGCTATATGAATTTTGGAGATTGAAGTGTTATTTTGGCTAAATAGTTAATAATGCATGTTTTGTTTTGGTTTTATTATTATTATTATTATTTTTCTATTGGAAGCTCTAAAAAGCTTGAAAATGACTAGATTGGTTAATAGATGAGTGGGCCTTGGTACAATGGTAACATTCATATGAAAATAATATAATAATGCTAAATTTAACGGAGTGTTGTGTTGTAATGTAACTATAACATCTTCTATTATATTGAATAACCTAGTGGCACATGATGCAATACAAATCAAATTCTGATGGTGTGATGCAGTTTGTATTACAATTTTTACCCCAATCAATATAGTATTACTCAAAATAATGTGTTTAGCTGACAAGCTTACATCAACAATGAAGAACTTCGTACCTTATTATATTAAATTATTGAGATTGGCAAGTGTATTTAAGCATTTTGCAATTTAAAGAAGCAGCAATGGATTTAAAAAAAAAAATAGTAACTTTTATTAATATTGTCAATACTAAACTTGGGGATAAATTTTACTAATAGTGTTATTATTTTTATCACAAAGGATAAAGATAAAAGTTAGGTTTGATAAAGATAAAAATTATAATGGAGAAGATAAAATTGAAAGCATGTTTATTTTTAAATTACTATGATACATACCCTTAAAATCATTTGAAGTACGTTTCAAGATTTAAAAGTAACAATAAGGATATTCTTGCAAACGTTGGCTAGTTCCGAACTCCTTCACTCGAAGTCGGGAGTTTAATTTTTTTTACTTACAAATAAGTGAGTTTTCCCTCACCTAATAAAAATGAGAGTGAGACCATGAGGTCTCGATAATTGATTCGCATAGTTCTCATTCGAATCATTTATGTTCATCGTTGTTGTGCTCGTCTCCTTCATCCTACTGAGAGGTCCTGACTTCTTCTAGTCGTCACTGTATCAACATCCTCTGATTTTGTGTCAGTATTTAAAAAAATAAAAATAAATAAATATTGGCATTTTTAGAAGAATACAAAAGTGATCTATAATTCAACGATTGACATTATAATAGTAAAATCTATGTTAAGAATTTAGGAAAAAACCACTTGGTTTTGTGGTGTTCCCTTGCTTGATAACAAGTGTAATAGAAGTGGAAGACCTTACACTCTCCTTCACTTTTGTTTTTAATTTAAATTTCAAAAGATAGCATCAAACACAGTATTGTTAATAACTTAATAATTTAATATAAATTCAGATGAATATTACCCAATGGTCACATACAAGAGATTTAATATTACTCCACCAAAACTCCAAACCCCAATTTGGGAAATTGACCCATTTGCAAAATTAGCTTTGTTTGACTTATTTGTGTACAATTTATTTAAGTATAATCAGATCAATTTAAAAGGGCATGATAGTGATGGCCAATTACTTTGTTTAGGGAAGTAGATACATAAATAAATATATAAAGACAAAAACAAAAGAGTGGGTGAAGGAAAGTCTATTTAACTAAGTTTTAATATTCATTGTCAACTAAGTCGTTTTGCATAGTGTCATAGATTTTCAATAACTATATTATTACAATTCAATAATTTGAAGAAAAGCTTCTATTTTTATTTTATTTTTACCTTTATGTTACCATTTTATCAATTATTATTATAATTTATATATAAAAAAAACTCCATTTAAAAGAAGTAGTGTGTGTGAATGTATTTGAGAAATAGTATGTATAGTCCTAGTTAAATAAATAAATAAAAATTGATTTATAAGAGTAATATGTTAAGATATGACTACTTATGATTTAAGAGTGGATTTAGCTCGTGATTGAGCTAATTGGAGGAATTGATTATTATATATATAAAAAAAAGTTTAATTGAGTTGAACAGTATGTATAAAACATGCATAATGTGATTTTTACTATTTATTAATAAAGTTTAAATGGTAATAATAATCTTATTTTATAAAAAAAAGAATGTCCAACACTTACTCTTTTTAAGAATGTACATCAATGGTATGTAGGTAAGGTTTGGTTTTATACCAGAAATAAGATTTGACTATAATTAAGAATATCTATTTAATCTATGGAGTGGAAGCGCATGACGTGAAATGAGTCAAGATCATCACCAAACACGTGTGGTATATTCTTTGATCTGAAATTAGTTCGGTTTGGGTAATCAATCTAATATTTTATGATTGTTGAATCATTTTTTGGGGTTCTCACCTGGAAGCCACGTAATCACCTAATGCCACATCTTGATTTTTCAGACCTAATTACGTATACTATAATAGAGTGCAACTTGCCTAAATCACCTAATCGGGGAGTGAGTGTCCATCATATCAGGTCAATGTCCTTATAATAAAAAATATATATTTTAAAATTAGTGAGAACATATATTTTTTTTTAAGGACATTGTCTAATCCTAATTTTATTGTGCCCGCAAATTCAATTCATCTTATATTGAATGCCTCTATAAGTACCTTGGTCTCACCATAGACTTTAATATATTAATTCAACCAAGAAATGCCTATTGCTTTGACATTCTTAACCCTGCAGCTATCAAAAGACTAGATTCATTTTCAATTTTGACATAATTCATCAATATAGACAAATTTATTAATAAACATTTAATAATTCATATGACATTATATTAATTAAAATTATACATATGTCCACCATATTCAGACATAAATAACATTGAAACTAGTTATCATATCCTTAGCATAACACTTGACATATTAAAATCAAACTAAAATACCAATATTGTTCCTATTGAAATTATTATTCTTACTAGTAAGTACAAATGACTACTATACACGGCTAAATCTAAGCCACAAATAGTATTAGCTACTACTGCTCTTTAACCCATTGATTGCTCATGCCGCATTATTTATTCCTGAAAAAGAAAATAGGTGAACTAATGCCCAGTGGATCACCTTAAACAATATTCATAAACTCTTATTTATTAATAGCATAATATATCAAATGCAATTAGATATTCAAACAAGTGCTATGTTGCAACATTAATTTGTTTTAAGTGTCATCGCTAACCATCTATTTGGGTCATAGACCACTCAGATAAAATCACCTTTCCCTTGGAACTCCTCTCGAATAGAGTCCGAAATTCACTGGCCATCATGACACATAACTTTGGCCTTTCGGAACACCTCAAGTTAGGCCAAAACACCTTTCAATGTATTGTTATCTTTTTAGCGTGTCTTTAGTGAGACAAATTATATGACTAACATACCAACATTATTAATGTAATGTATTAACATATCATGTCATTATAAAACTATTACTGAACAACATCAAATAACTCATATCATGTCATAATTTAATAATAATCATTTCATATATGTGAATAGTATCATATCACAAGGCTACTTTAAAAGAATAGTTCTCAATAAAATCAATCAGACCAGTCTCCAAGGTGAGTGGTAGAATCACAATGGTCTCGCTTAAATACCACTCTTCTAGAGTAACAAGCAGTCTCTCGTTCACTATTTAAAGATACTTGGGACAAGAGTGTGTCAAACTAATTAAATTAATTATTAATTTAATAGAGCAATAATATGACGCATGAATTTCTTATACTAAGGTACAAGCATAAATGACATAGTGTAAGTGAATATCACATATAAAGAAAATGCATAATAACTTTATGAAAAGACATAATTCATGTATCACAATAATGACTAACATGTAAATAATTTAAGAAGATAATTCACACACACTCATCTAACTAGATAGGATATAACATGCTAGAAATGAATAAGAATAAAGGAAAAAGTTAAGTATCACACCTACATGTATGTGTGTAATCTGTGTTCCTTAGTATGTGTTGATTTCCACCTAACCGTATACCAAACTCTTGACCTTCACCTGGTTTTTTGTATGCTAGAAGTGAGAGGAGGATGAGTGTAGTTAAGGAAATGAGATCTATATAAGTGATGAGGTTGTTGTTGGAAGAAGAAAGGAGAACACTCAAGAAAATCTTTTCTGTTGTAGAAGATCAGTTAATACCGCAACCACAGAACATACTAGAAATTTCAAGAGAGCTAAAGAGAAGAGAATACTAAAGAGCATTCAAGAGAGAACTTGTTACTTGATGCTCAAACCTCTCATTTGAGGGGGTATTTATAGTTGGTTAATGCTAGGTTTATTTAATCCTCACCACTCAATTAAAAACTCTCAAAAAAATCATTATCTTACACTTGTAACCCACTTTTGACCACTTGCTCACCAATAATTCTCATAGTATTGGACTTGAGCTTTGAGCTTTATAACATTTTAGGTGATGGGCTTGGACTTGGGCTTGATCTTAATATTAATTTTGATTTTATGTTGGGTTTGGCCTTTAGACTTAACCATGGACATAGGATCTAAATAAATTTATACTATACTAATTTTCTTATTTTGTGACATGTAGATAGAAATGGGGATGAAAATATTAATTTTTACTTATTTATTTATTGCTTATCTATTTTATAAGTTGATGGAAATTTTGGAGTATTACACCTAAGCTGCCTCAATATTCAAAAATGACGTTAGCTCATAGATCCAACTACTTTATCAGGCGATTGACCACTCTACATAGCCTGATGTGCTCAATAACGACATTGACAACAACTCATAGTTCCGAGTAAGTACCGGGCTATCGACCAAGTACCAACCTATGAACACAGCCAGATGGACTCGGACACGACGACAGACCATAAGCTTGACATACCGAGCTGAGCTTACTTGACCACCCGACGACAGATAAGGACGATGCGGAATTCACTGCGCCAAATCCTGAATTTTATGCGACTATTATGGCAATAAGTCAGCTTGGCCGAAGATCCTAAACACTATAAATACTCTTTAAACCCTCATTAACGATGTAAGCAATTAATTACTACAGTCAGTGTGATTAATACCCGATAGAGCTTGAAATTAACTTAAGAATCAGAGGGTCTTTAGCCGATACCACATCGGTGCTCCTTACGATAGTCTATTCTTTTCTGTCTCTATCTTTCAAGTCCGAGGTACCGAGCAGGCGAATTAACACTTAGACGGTCCCAACTCAGCACGTTCCCTCCACTTTATTATCTACTGGTGTTGGTCAAATCTTATACCAACAGTTAAAATCAAACTGATTGATTAACCATAACAAATCGAAACAAACACATTCAATTTAATTTTATGTATTCAAAATTCAAAATATACGTTCTATATATGCATAAATTAACAAAATCTTTATTTAAAAAAAAATGATAATGTAAATGTTTATTACATACAAAACTACAAAATGTTAAACATAAAAATAAAAAAAAATAAAATAGTAATACTTTAATTTTGAAGTTAGCTCAAGTTTGATTTGAATTGGTTATTAAGGGTCTATTTTATAGGTAGAAAAATAGAATTTTTCTCGAAAAAATATTAGATGTTTGATTGGCAAAAAAAGGTAAGAAAATTTTTTTAAAAACTTTTCTCGGGCCCACCATTTTCTCACTATAATTTTCTCAATGAAGAGGGTGAGAAAATTTTTTTGAACTAAATTTGAAGGAGTTTTAGTTAAATAACTAAATAACTAATTAATAACCAACTATGAAAAAAAATTCTCATGTTCACCAAACAACCATGAGAAAATGTTTTTAGCTATAAAACATCCCCTTAAAGTTCTAAATCGTAAAATGAAACGAACCAATTTAAATTATATATTTTTTAAATCAAGTTTATTTAAAAATTTTATTTTACAATTCGACCAACTAAAACTCAACCCATAAATTTTAGAAGGTAATGCTAAAGGAGTAATGCTTGAGTAACAACACTTAAAAAAACATAAATTTTTAACATTATTTATGAGAGTTGTTAGATCGCTTTAAATCATGTGACGCACGATTTAATACAATCCAATAACTCTTAAGGACAATATTAAAAATATATGTTACCAAAGCATTTTTCATGCTAGATAGATATAATAATAATAATAAACAACTTAGCATATAAACTTGGTGAGTTAGCACACACGTACATGAAACATATAACATTCAAAGTGATAAAATCGATCAAAGGTGTATATAAATGTATATCAACTCAACCTAGTTTATATATATATATATATATTTTTTCTTCTAATTATGTGTATCTAGCCAACGGCTCGTTGGTTTGATAATCTGGAGGCACAGTTCCATCCTTATGGTTTTGAGTTCCAACCGGAGAAATTGCAAGAAGTCACTTCATGCGGGGAAATATCCAAAACTCGTGGGTCTAACTCGGCTTCTCCATGGGCCTTTTTTACGGGACACTCAACCAAATGGAGCACTCTAAAGGAACGTCTGATCATTGTGTTGTGTAGAAATTAATGGGTCCAAAAAGGACTTGATACCCAATCAGGACACATATGCGTTCATTGAGACCCGACCAAATCAATATGATCGATTCGATTTTGTGTGAAGTTCGGTTCAGTTTTGATTTAGACATTAAAAAATTAAATTTAACCCAAATCGAATCAACTTTGAGGGTAATACTGTCATTTTTTCTATTATTCTAAGCGTAGGAATATAATTAAAATATCTTTTAAACTTATTTTTAATTTTTATTTGTTTAACTACATAACACATGGAATTGAATGTATGAGTACATTAAAAAAATTGTCTTAACCCAAATTAAATTCGGTTTGACTTCAATTTTTACCAAAAATCTAGTCTGAGCCAAAGTTTGCACGTTGTTACCTAGTCCTTTGTAGGAACCTGCCCTTTTTTAAATTGTACACGTGGAGCTCATCCAAAAGCTTCGCACATACGACCGATTGCATCAATGTCGGAATAATGACAAAAAATAATATAATAATAATTCCGTTCTCGAATCCAAACGGGCCCTTTTCTTGATTTTCTCATCATGTTAAATTTTGTCTCTTTTAACTTCTTTTATTTTTTATTTTTTTTCTTTTGAGAATTATACATGCACGTGAGCTTCTCTGCTTGATAAAGCAATCATTTAAACGTAAGTAGGATCCTAACCGTTAATTTTCTCGTGATCCCATATTTAAATTATTTTTTATATATAATTATTTTACAACAATTTGATCGATGTCTCGGTGTTCCCACTCGCCGCATAAGGTAGCCGCTCCTCAAACGTTCCAGACATGCCACGTGTTCTCCAAAAGCCCACCGACTTTTACAAACGTGGCACGCGTTCCGCTGAGACGTAACTTTTTGACTTGGCTTTCGGCGACTCTGTAACAACACACCATCTCAGCCAAAATTTGCGGCGATATATCGATCTGGATCTAAGACTGACGTGAGACCAACACGTGGCAGATAGAAGTGGTGGGACCACATGATTTAATGGTGAACGTGGCAGTGTTACGGGTTGGGAACAGTGTAAGAACTGTAGGACAGGGGATCATGTGACGAGCGGCAGGTTCTCTGATTGGTGCACTCAATATGGCTCGTCGTTTATAATTGCTATGATCCCATGGATATGGAAATATTACCAAATGATTGGTGGGTCTGAGTCATGTGAGCTTGTTTTTTAATCAATAGGTGTGTGGGGCTTTTAGATTTGTGGTTTAGCCCAAATGGGCCTGACCGACCTCTAATATATATACATTTGTTTTTTTCTTCAAGTTTGTAAATGATTCTTTTTAAAAAAAGAAAAAAAAATAAATTGGATAAATTTCTATTTCTATGCTCCATATAATGGAGTTGTTTGTGTCTTGTTTATTTATATCTTTCAATATTAATTTTTGTTAAAGTTAATTTTGGCCTACTTCACACGTCGTAAGATATTGTCTCTTTAATAGGCCGTCAGGTTTGACCGACACCTAAGTTGGATCATCGTATCTGTGGACGCTCATGTAGAGTGTTTCATAAAGACAATTCCAAAATTGGCTTCAACCCCTTTAAAAAAGTTTTATGTTTTATAATGATCTTGTTTAGTATAACGTAACCTTTTTTTTGTCCTAAAAGTATTCCTAAAAGTATTTATTTTATTTCTAAAAAAAATAAAAACCTTTTTTTAGTATATATATATATATATATATGTGTGACCATCATACAAAAGTTTCGTTCTCAACTAAAATTAGTCTGACAACTGATCGAGAATCCAAACAGCTTGAATGACCTACCTTCAAGTTGGAATGTATGAAATCAATCAATAGTAAAAATTACATAAGAGAAGCCGAGAAACGGAGGGCAACACAACCATTAATGGGGTGAAGATAAAAATTTATTTTTTTTATTTTTTTTTTAAAAAGAATACTAGATTTTTTTTTTCTTATTAATATATCAAAGACACTTGAGTTAAACAAAAAAGGTTTTTCTTTTTTGGTCCACCACTGAGCCAAACTTAGTGGTTTCTTCTTCTACTTTACGATAAAACTAATTCATCTAAATTTAACTTAATTGACACAAAAAAAAATAGTAAAAGTATTGAACGTAACGAAATTTCGTATCATCGCGCGACTAAAGGAAACAGCGAACCGTAAGAACCACGGCGCCGTTGGTGTTAAACAAACGTTTCGTGTACTACCGACAGAACTACAGGCGCACGATTCTAATCTGCGCCGGGTTACCATTTTCCTTAACATACGCATATCTATCGTTTCCTCGTTCTTATACACCTTCGATGAACGCACAGAACCAAATGAATGAGAAGAAACCGAGCCCTCTTCAAACAGATCAAAATTAGGGTTCCTAACCTAAACCCATTTGGATGTCTGTAAGTTAATTAATTTCGCATTTTCATTTCCTTATATATATTCAATGTAAATCAATTTCTCTGTAGATTTCCTTTGGTTCCTATGTAGAATCATCTCATGCCTAAATCAGATGGATTAATGTGGCTATTTTGCAATATCTTGAGGTAATTCTCGTTAAAAATCTGAACTTTCTTGCCAGATTCGTCTCGTTCCGTGAATTTCCTTAGCTCATTCTTCCATTTTTGTTGAAAAAAATTAGTACCCAAATCGTGTTTGGTTTGGTTTGATTTGATCTTCCCTGTTTTCAGAGAATCAAGATTAGGGTTTGGGTTAGGGTTACTGTTTTCTTGAGAAATTTGAGACATTTTCCAGATGCATGTAAGGATCCTTGGTGGGAAAATTGGGTCATTTTGATTGTGGTCTGATCGGATCTTTCAGTTGGTGTTTAATTGATGAGACGCCGGTTAACGGCGAGCATTCCGCCGGATTTGATGGAGAAAACAAACGGGAAGAGCCAACGCTCTCGTATTTGTTTCTTAGCGTCTTTATCTGCGTTGTTTTGGTTCTTGTTGTTCTATTTCCATTTTGCCGTCCTCGGAAGCCCTCCCACCGATGATTTCGCACAAAGTAAGACTGGTCCAGTTCATCCTGATTCCAGGAAAACATTGAAAGCCCGAGAGAATAATTTTCCGTTCATGCGAGCATTGCGAACCGTAGAGAATAAGAGTGATCCGTGTGGAGGAAGGTACATTTATGTCCATGATCTTCCTGCCCAATTCAATGAAGATATGCTCAAGGAATGCAAAAGCCTCAGTCTTTGGACCAATATGTGTAAATTCACTAGTAATAAAGGGCTTGGTCCGCCGCTTGAGAATGTTGAAGGGGTGTTCTCGAATACTGGGTGGTATGCGACGAACCAATTTGCGGTTGATGTGATCTTCAGCAATCGAATGAAGCAATATAAGTGCTTGACACGAGATTCGTCTATTGCCGCAGCTGTATTTGTTCCGTTCTATGCTGGATTGGATATATCACGGTATCTTTGGGGATATAATACTTCGGTTAGGGATGCGGCCTCGCTTGCTTTGGTGGATTGGCTTGTTAAGAGACCGGAGTGGAGTGTTATGGGTGGAAAGGATCATTTTCTTGTTGCGGGCAGGATAACGTGGGATTTTAGAAGGTTAACAGATCTTGAAAGGGATTGGGGTAGCAAGCTTTTGTTTCTTCCAGCTGCGAGAAACATGTCGATGCTGGTGGTTGAATCGAGCCCATGGAATGCGAATGATTTTGCTATCCCGTACCCTACTTACTTTCACCCGGCAAAGGATTCTGATGTGTTCATTTGGCAGGACCGAATGAGGAAACTGGAGCGGCCATGGCTTTTCTCATTTGCTGGAGCACCTCGTCCTGATAACCCCAAGTCAATTAGAGGGCAGATTATTGAACAGTGCAAGAAGTCAAAAGTTTGCAAGTTATTGGAATGCGATTTTGGGGAGAGTAAATGTCATTCGCCCAGTAGCATAATGCAAATGTTCCAGAGTTCCCTGTTTTGCTTACAACCACAGGGTGATTCATACACTCGGAGGTCAGCTTTTGACTCAATGTTGGCTGGTTGTATACCTGTCTTCTTTCATCCTGGTTCAGCGTACACCCAGTACACATGGCATCTCCCTAGGAATTTTTCAAGGTATTCTGTGTTCATTCCAGAGGATGATATTCGTAAAAGGAATGTTAGTATAGAGGAGAGACTCAAGCAAATTTCTGCTGAAGAAGTGAAGATCATGAGAGAGGAGGTTATAAGCCTTATACCCAGGCTTGTTTATGCTGATCCTCGGTCTAGATTGGAGACTCTTAGAGATGCATTTGATGTAGCTGTAGAGGCAGTTATCAACAAAGTTACAAAGTTGAGGAAGGACATAGTTGAAGGTCGTACTAATGATAACTTTGTGGAGGAGAACAGTTGGAAATATGAGTTACTCGAGGAAGGGCAGCGTGAAGTGGGACCTCATGAATGGGATCCGTTCTTCTCAAAACCAAAAGGTGAAGCAGATTCTGGTAGTTCATCAGCAGAAGCTGCTAAAAAATCTTGGAAGAATGAGCGAAGGGATCAAACATGAATGGCAGGCAAGAAATCTCATCAACACAACAAGAGAGTTCCTATTTAGCTTACTACTTGCAATTAGGAGCTCAAACCAGCTTGCCGGTGACAACTCTCGGAGTAGATGGGCAGGTATGGATTTTGTCATGATGATAAACCCATATGGATGGTGTGCCATCAAGCACCTTTGTATACAACTGTTTCTAAAACCTAAACATAGTTAATAGAATTTTTCCAGTTCTATTATAGAAAATTTTATTATAGTTAAGGGTTATTGCATTTTTTATTATTATTTATTGTGGTAATAATGCATTGTAATGTTTGCCTCACTTGGTATTTCCATTTATCAGGATAGAGTAGTTTTTTGTATGTTTTTAGCTGGATTTTGAATCCGGCCAATGTAGCTGAGTAATAGCTGAACATCAGTGTCCATGACCATTTGGTTTACTAGGTAGTTTTTTAAAGTCCTGTTTTAAAAATGTTCTTATTAATATTAGAGGCTTTAGTGCAGAATATGATGTTTTGTAGCTTTTGTTGGGTAACTTGAATTTTGATTCCCACGCTCGCATCATTAAGCTGCATAAATATCTTGTTAATAACTTATAAGCTTACCATGCATTACTACTTAGCTTAATCTGACCCAAGTATCTTGATGAATGTCTCTTCTCAAGTTAACTTCTGGTAAGTAACACAATCTTCACGTTTTGTTCCATGGGAAAAAAAGACAGGAGTCCAACAATATATCAGATACGAAAGAGAGAATGGGGCATTGAAGTTCAATTATCGGGGTGTATGCATCTCCCCCCTCTCCCATAAAGCTCCTTGGAGTTTGCTCATTTTTTGAGCGGCTCCTATCGAGTTACCTGTGTGAGAGTTAAAAGAGTGGAGTGTGTATGTGCATCTTTGAGGAAAAAAAAAAAAAGTTCAATTATCTGTTTCAGACCTCATAGTCACTGCTGCTTCTACATATGAGTTTGAGAGTACATGTTCTAGTTACACTATTGTTTTAGAGCACCCTGAATATGAGTTTTGGTTCCGTAATTCTTTCTTTTTTATATATGTTCAAAGATCACAAAAAGAATTACTTTGAGGGACACTTGTTTTAAGATTTACAGGTCAATGTAGTGTGTGATCTGTTGCCAGGAATGATTATATATATGGTCAACTACCCAAGTGTCATAAAGACTACAGGGTCTCAGTAGTATATATGGTGTTGCCTATGAGCACTACCTCTAGCACGAATTGTGAGTGAAGCACACTTCCCTTATTAACTTCAAAATATTCAGCTGGTTTATGTTGCATGTATCTGTCATATTAGTGGTCGGTGCCATGTATCTAACAGCTCAATCTGTGGTGACCATGTCGCTGCTTTATAACCTGGATTGTATATAATAATACATATTCTTGACACAGATAACTTGGGGATTGAAGTTGCTTTGGTGACTTTTGAAGGGCAATGTGTGTTTTTTTTTTTTTTTTCTTTCTTTTTTTGAGAAGAAACAAAGCAATAGTATTAATAGAAATGTAAAAGTACAAGAAATAAGCGTTTTGTACTTAATGTTTTTTTTTAAGAAGAAACAAAGCAATTGTATTAATAAAAATGTAAGGTTGCGTTTGGTTTATGATTTGGATACAATTTTTTATATTTTAAATTTTGAAAATACGAAAAACATGTTTGGTTTGTTAAAATTGAAAAACTGTTTTCTAAAATTTACAAAAAAAGCAAGTTTTCATGAAATGACAAAATGTTATTTTTTGAATTGTATTTTATTTTTTGGATCACTAATCAAACGAATTCTAAAAGTATAAGAAATAAGCTAACAGAGTACCAACAATACTGGAAGACAACCAACAACTTACAACAACCCACCTAGCAGCAAAACTGGGCACAACAGGCTAGAGAACAACTCAACCTAGCAAAAATACAACAACCAACAAAAGCACTTAAACCAAGCAAGAACACTAGTTTCTAGCCCAATCACTAATAGAGTAACCACCATTAACCTTGAATGCTATCAACCACGAGCTAGCTAGATTAATGATATCGCTCCATAGATTGTCAACGTTCTAGATTAATGATATCGCTCCATAGATTGTCAACGTTCCTATGAACACCTTTAAAAACTCGTTGATTGCATTCTAACCAAATCATCCAAAGAGTTGCTAAGGAGGCCGTTTTCATAATCTTCAATCCTTCTCTAGAAAGACCATGCAAGTTTTCTAAAGCCAAACACTCCTCACAGGATAACGGGGAAGGGGGGGAGGGGATTTCCTACCAAGCCTTCTATGCCACTCCTCCCACAACCTGTGTTAAGCCTATTATGGGCTAGAATCCACCCAAACACTTTCACCTTGGAAAGAATATGAGCTTTCCAAGCATCGGAGGCAATAGCAAAAGGCTGAGAATCTTCGTCATCAGTGAGGAAGTGGAAAAAATAATTACAAGAGAAAAAGCCCGGAGGATGGAGGGACCAAAGGAATCTATCACACCCCATGGAAAGACAAACCGGGGTTAAGAGGGAGAGGAGGATTAAGCTCAACTTGTTGACCAACTGTAAGAGACGAAGGGAGGAAAATATTCCAATGAATAGGACATATTAGAAGGGGTTTTGTACTTATTGTTATAAATGTCAAAATGAATAATAAACATATAACTAAAAATTTGTGGTTATTCCTCTATTGTAACAATAATTTAACACCACATGAAAGATTAAACTCAAAAGAATAATAAAAAGGGTCACTTCCAATCATCATTTCATAGTTACCTCCAATTATTTTATTGCTAAAGCGGGATGCTATATGATCACAAATAAGTTTGTTAGTAGTCTAATTTTTGCATTGTTAGCCAACTTTAATCGTTCTTGAATTCATGTAATTAAATGTTAAAGCCTAAAGGTAATATGATAATTGTTATCGAAAAATTCAGATAATTATCATTTAGAATTGTTCTTCAGTTATAACAACTTCTTATCCAATGTGTGTGAGTGTAGTTCCCTTTACTTGAATCAAGCCCTTAGTTCTAGAGGTCAAAACTGATAGCTTTTGTTGTTGTCTTTGCCCTTGTCTTATTTCTTTGTTTTCCATTGAGGCAATATCACTTCCCCTAGGGTGTTTTTTATGTCCTTCTTCCTACCCCTTTTTGTCTCAAATTTGAGGACACAATCCATTTATAGGTGGTTTCCATTTGAGATATTCTTCTTGTTCTTAAACATATATACAAACACACACAGATGCAAATCAAAATAACAAGAAGAACACACACAGATTTACGTGGTTCTACAAAGATCCGCTTACATCTGTAGGAGATGAAGATTTTACTAATCTGAAAGAATACAATACAATACTCACAATGTCTCTCTAGTTTTTCTATTTCCTCTCAATCCCCAATACTAGGTTTATATAAAGAGCTTTAGACTTAGTTCCCAATTCAGACTGAGAAAATTTTCTACTCAGTGTAGGAAACTGATACAGTCAAAGAAACTAATAAATAGAAATACATAGAATAGAAATATCATTGGTACTCATAATGAGCCGGGCCACACTATACATAACAAGCTATGACATTTGATCATTTAAGAATCTTGATACCAAATTTGCAATGTCCAAATGGCGCCAACATCGATCGTTTCCCATGACTCGTATGATTCTTGCCTCGTCTTAAGGCAAATGATAAAATGACTTGACCGAGAACATTCTCCATTCATGGCGGTTTAGGATGATAGGGATGGATTATCTTCGCCTCATGGTTCATAAAGACGGGTGTAGATCCATGGCCTGTAACTATGATATTACTCACTTTCATGCCTAGCAAGGTTATGTGATATTCTTGGACTAAGACTCGCGAGACTCGGAATTTTGGTTGCTTGGGTCTTTCCGTACTTGAATTGGATCGTTGTTTCTACCCTCCGGCGCAATCTTAATTTCCTTCTATTAATTGGCTAGTGTGGCTTTTTGTTGAATGATTCATTGAACGTACCTAAACTTCAATCCTCCCTCTCTCTATTGTGGGTAGCACTTATCATTTTAGCCATTTTAACTAGAGTGTACTAGGTAGGGTTAGGTTGGATTCGAGCTAAAACTCAACTCAACTCAACTCAACTCAAATAATGTAAGTTCAAAAAAAATAAAGCCCAACCCGAACTAAATTAACTCCTTAACTCAATTCAACCTAACCCAAATTAGTTCGGATTGGGTTGATCATTCGAGTTGAGATGACTTCAATATTTTTCTTTTTTCATGAAAATGTCTTGAACTTCAGATGAAAAAAAAAATCTAAGAAAAAGAAGAAACAAAGAAGAAGAAGAAGAAAAAAAAAAACAAATAAGAAGAAGGGTTATGAGGTTTTATGTAAAAGGCTAAAAATATTGTAATTTGGGTTTAAGACTTTAATTAAGGATTTTGTTAGTTTCACAATTTAGAGGCTTTAGAGGATAAAAAATTTAAAGGTTAACGTTGGATTCAGGTCGGATTAAGTTCTAAGGGTATCAACTCATGATCTAACTTAAACCGTTCGAGTTTAGATTTTTAAACTCATATCAACCCAAAAACCTAAATTAACTCAATCCAACCCATTAAATTATGTTCAATTCGGTCGAATTGGCTTACACTTCTAATTTTAACCTCTTGTCCTTGATAGATCATAACTTCACCTATGTTTGGGACATATGGTCCTATTAAGCCTAGTTTGTGTTACCTCTTGAATTGTATATGGTCCTATCCATAGTGTAGAAGATGCCACCTAAGCCTAGTTTGTATTTTAAATTTTTGAGTTTGTTTTTGTTTTTGTTCTCGAATCATTAGGGGACAATAAGGAATGAGACTGCATGACTTTACCGTGTTAAGTTGCGTGATTCCATCACGTTAGGCTTGTATATTCTGAAGTTAGGTCTCTGAGTCTAGCTGTGAATAATGAATTCGCAATGTCCTCGGGTTAAATTATTCAGTGTTTCATTCTATATCATCTCCTAATAATTTTCAAAAAAAAAAAAAAAAATTGTTTTTGAGTTCATTTAGCATTACCATACTATTTTAATGGGCTCATGGGGCTGGCCCCACATGTCCACGTCATGTGCCACGTAATAGTCTGATCATAACATTATCATATATGGGATCATATCAAAGGGGTAGTAGGAGCTAAGGCCCACGAGCCAAACGTGGAAGAGGAGCCTAAGAAAACCATCCCCAAAGAGCGTCTGCAAAATTCATAAAACCCCATCTATTTAATCATATATCAAATCAAAATTTCCAAATTTAACTATTAAATTTATTTATAAAATATTGGTTTTTTATGAGGTGGTATCATCTATATCATTGATTTTTTCATCATTAAAATTGTATATGGTCCCATCAATTCAATCGTGTGGACGATGTCACCTCATCTTAGTTTAAATTTTGTATATATATATATATATATATATATATATATTTATATTCTAGTTTATTTAAAAAACTTTCTCAAGAGGGTCTTTTCTTAAAATTCAAACATCCCATATTTTATAAATAATTTTCTTTTAATCAACATATTTTTAATAAATAAAAATATATTTTTTTTTGAAAAAAAAAAATCTATAATGGGCTAAAAGTACTACAAACAACGAAAAAGGAAACAAAACAAAAATAAAAAATAAAAAATACTAAATTCTTGTTTCTCTCAAAGAAGTAAAATAACGGCAGAATGGAATGTAATAATTCCAACCAAAAGATCTCGTGAAAATTGAAAAACACTTCTGATTCTCTCTCTCTCTCTCTCTCTCTCTCTCTCTCTCTCTCAACAAAGGATCCTCGTGATGAAGAGCTCTAAAACATCACGAGTTGCAGCTCCTCTCAGAAATGTAATAATCCCATTTTTTTCAAATTCTCAAACCATACATATATATATATATACCCCTAAAAACCCCATTCTCAAAACCATGCAAAAATCTCATCCAATTTTTTTTTTTTATTGAAAAAATGCAACTCTCCAAACACTTTCTTCTCTCCTCCTCATTCTCATTCTTCTTCTTCTTCAACTTTGTCTCCTCCTCCAACACCCCCCTCCAAACCTACATTGTCCAATTACACCCCCATGCACCGACCAAGTCCGCCTTTGATCGGACCCTTGACTGGCATCTCTCTTTCCTCCATGCAACGGTTACAGCATTCGAAAACGATGACGACCCGTCTTCTCGCCTTCTCTACTCTTACCGTTCTGCCATGGAAGGCTTCGCCGCCCGCTTCACCGAAGACGAATTGAAGGCCTTGCAAAGCATGCCCGATGTCATAGCAGTTAGACCCGACCGACGGCTTCAAGTCCACACCACTTACTCATACAAGTTCTTGGGACTCAATGCTGGTTCAAGGGAAGGAGCTTGGAAGCAGTTTGGCTTCGGCCGAGGAGTAGTCATTGGCGTCCTCGACACTGGCGTGTGGCCCGAGAGCCCGAGCTTCAATGATCATGGAATGCCTCCGGTGCCTAAAAAGTGGAGAGGCATTTGCCAAGAAGGAGAAAGATTCAATGCCACCCTTTGCAACCGTAAGCTCATCGGAGCAAGGTTCTACGCTAAAGGCCACCATGCATCTCGGGCCTCCATGCCATCATCGACACCCATTATGGAATATATATCTCCTCGTGATGCACATGGTCATGGAACACACACTTCATCAACGGCGGCAGGAGCCTCCGTTGCCATGGCAAGTGTTCTAGGAAACGGACTTGGTGTGGCTCGAGGAATGGCGCCAGGGGCCCATCTTGCAATGTATAAAGTTTGCTGGTTCAGTGGCTGCTACAGCTCAGACATTCTTGCTGCAATGGATGATGCCATTAGAGATGGAGTAGATGTCCTTTCGCTCTCTTTAGGCGGCTTTCCTATACCACTTTATGACGATAGCATTGCCATCGGGAGTTTCCGAGCTACGGAGAAGGGTGTTGTGGTGATATGCGCTGCTGGAAATAATGGACCAATTCCGAGCTCGGTGGCAAATGAAGCTCCATGGATAACAACTGTTGGTGCCAGCACTCTCGATCGGAGATTTCCGGCCATTGTGAGTTTGGGCAATGGCCAACGGCTTTATGGAGAGTCTATGTACCCAGGACATGGACAATGGGGCGGGCGTAGAGAGCTAGAGCTGGTCTACTTGGCCGGCAGTAACAAAGGAAGTGAATTATGCTATAGAGGGTCTCTTCCTGAGGCTGAAGTCCGGGGGAAAATGGTGGTTTGTGATCGAGGCGTGAATGGAAGAGCAGAAAAAGGAGAAGTTGTGAAGGAGGCTGGTGGTGCTGCAATGATTCTGGCTAACACAGAGATCAACTTGGAGGAAGATTCTGTTGATGTACATGTCTTACCTGCAACATTGATAGGTTATTCAAAATCAGTTATACTAAAGAGTTACATAAACTCTACAAGGAAACCAAGAGCTAGAATAGAATTTCTAGGAACTGAAATAGGCAAGTCTAGAGCACCTGAAGTTGCTTTGTTTTCTTCAAGAGGACCAAGCTTAACCAATCCTTCAATACTCAAACCAGATATAATTGCTCCTGGGGTGAACATAATTGCTGCTTGGCCTCAAAACTTGGGTCCGACCGGGCTTCCGGAAGATTCTAGAAGAGTGAATTTCTCAGTCTTGTCTGGCACTTCCATGGCATGTCCACACATCAGTGGTATTGCTGCTCTTGTACTTTCCATCCACCCTACCTGGAGTTCAGCTACAATTAAGTCCGCTCTGATGACAACAGCTGACACGGCCGACCATTACGGCAAGCCAATAATGGATGGAGAAAAGCCAGCAGAAGTGTTTGCAATTGGGGCTGGACATGTGAACCCTGAAAGAGCAATAAATCCTGGTTTGGTCTACAATATAATGCCAGATGAGTATATTATTTATCTCTGCACACTTGGATACACAAATTCAGAGATTTTCATGATCACACACAAGAACATAAGTTGCCCTGAAATCATAGCAAAGAACAGAGGATTTAGCCTTAATTACCCTTCAATGACGGTGATTTTCAGACATCAGAAAATGAGTAAGATGATCAGAAGAAGACTAACTAATGTCGGGTCACCCAACTCGACGTACTTCTTGGAGGTAAATGCACCTGAAGGAGTTGAAGTAAGAGTTAAACCACAAATTCTAAGATTTGATCATGTTTACCAAAGTATGAGTTACAAAGTGTGGATGAAATCAAGGAGAAGATATGCTAAAAGGATTCTAACACATGCTCAAGGATATTTGACATGGGTGCATGTTCATGATAGTAAATATAGGGTCAGGAGTGCAATTTCTGTCACTTGGGCAGGTAAATAACTGTAGAAGAAGCAAAATATGTTGGTTCCCAGGTTTCATATTCAAGTAGATTTATATATGTTGGAAACTAGGCATTGTTAAATTTTAGCAGAAAAGATGAAAGTAGAAGTTGATTATTAAGTTTAAGCTTCTTTACCTTTCGATAAAGAAGCTGGTCTATTCTTGTATCAAGTTCTAGACAACATCAAGAATATTGCAGTCTCTTTCAACTCAATATATTGTTTTTAGTCTGAAAAAAGTGTTCCGTATGACCAGCTCTTCATCCATGAGAACCACACACTTCCATGCATAATGAACAATTTCCTCATTCATGAAGCAATCAAAATGAAAAATTCTTTCAAATGTTAATCAAAGACATTAAACATTTCCAAGAAAAAAAAGTCTTATATTACCCTTTTTCTAACCGCATCTTTAATAACCATATTCTTTGGCTTCTGAAAGAAAGAAGGAAAAGTAGGGGCAAAATGAAAGGAGTTGATAAATATGAGCACAAAATTCTAATTTAAAAGGCAAGTAAATCAAACATTGTTAAGATGGGAAAGACTGATATAAATGCGAATATATAAAGTAATTGCAACAAAGTAGAAAAAACGGATGCAACAAGCGTTGCAAGTATCCAACATGATACAATGAAAAGAAGTTACATAGAGGGTAGATGAAAATGATACAAACTGAGAAGATAACAAAAAAAAATGATAAATAGATTGCCTCAGTTCTTAACGAACTGCAAGCCGTTTGCATTCGAGTAACGCTCCATGAATCTCATGAACCTATCCCACTCTCGTGGAGTCCGCATTACATATTTTGCTTCTATTCTCGAGGGCTTTCCGTTAACAAATTTGGCACTAACATCCACAGATTGAAGAACTCCTTCCTCATCAATCATGTAAAAGCCAGTAATATCACCAAGTTCACCAGATGAGTCAAATACTGAGGGCTGTTCAAATATGAAAATTGCCATGCCATTTGTACCATCTCTTGATTTGGTTAGTCTAACATCTGGTATTGTTTGCTCATCGGTTCCTTGGATAAACTGAATTTTTGGCTTCACCATCATCTTTATGGTTCGAGATATATGAGAAATGCCTCTTAATGGGATCCATTGTGATGAAGTTAGCTGCAAAGTTTGGCCATTGAATGAGGAACGCAGGCTTGGAGAAAGAACCCAAGACGAAGATGCAAAGCCGCCTGCAGAAAAGCAAAGAAATATGAGGGATTCACATGGAAACATCAAGAGCTATTGAATTTTATGTCGAGTCCAATAAAACTTCTTGGTTATATATAAATGTGAATTATAATAGGTTGCAGACAACATAAAAAAAAATGGGAATCTGTTTGGCCACCATACTAAGCTCTTAAGTTTTAAGGCTTAAATATATATTCTCTATAGAGCTTTTTACCTCCGAAAATGTATGATACAACTATGGTGTTCCTTAGGATTCATAGATATTAAAATTAATGATAATAATAATCAGAATCTAAGGGCCGTTAGTTTAGGATTTAGAAACAATTTTGAAAAGAGTTTTTGGAGTAATGATTTCAGAAAAACAATAAAAAGTTGTTTCTTATTTTCCATCACAAAACTTAAAGTTCTATTGGAAAACAGTTTTCAGTTTTTGAAAACAACTCAATGAAACATTTATTCATGAAATCTTTGTTTCAAAAACAGAAAACAGTTTTTGGAATCCCAAACCAAACAGGCCCCAAGAAATCTCCTATTCCAATAAAGCACTTTATTTCTGTCTAAGTCATTTTTTGTAAAATTTCTGATTCTCATGCTGAATATGAATCCTATATTTAAGATTGACTTTCCTTCCATACAAAATATGACAATGTAACAATAAGTAGAGATCTTTAAGAACACATAGGAGGGAAAAACACAATTCAATCTCATTTAGGAGCAGGAAGATGTCATATTTTCAGGAAAAAAAATGGTGGAATCAGAAAAATTACTAATGAAAAATAAAACCATCTTTACCTGGGGAAAAATTGCTTTGTCCAAGACAATTGATTTTTGGTGAACCTCAAGGAAAAGCACAAAACCATCTCAGTTTTATAATTTCTGTTATGAATAATCATTCCTAAGTTACCTTTTCTTCACACAAGAATACAAAATAAATATCATGATGAACCACAGAGATTAGTCAAATGAAAATGAGGATGACCCATTTCACTATTTTGTATGTTCTTCCATTCAAGAGCTCTCCAAAAGTGTCATTTCTTCACAGAAATCTCCCTAATTTTTTTTCAAAAAAGCCCCATTTTTAAGAAGGAAAAGAATTCTCTTACAAAACTAATAAAATGAAATTAGCCCAAAAAAAACTAATAAAATCCCAAGAAAATAGGCAACCCCTCATTGCTTCTCTCATGTAATAGCAAGAACACAAAAGCCTCTGGTTCTGAAAAAGAAACTTAAGCTACTCTCATAGCTCTCTCCTTCCAGCCATTAGTGATTCTCATGCTAAATACAAAATCCCAATTCCCAACCTTTCTTTGACATGGAAATACCAAAAAATTTTAAAAAGAAATGTTGCAGCAATTAAACATCATGAAGAAACCAATCATTGCTCAAGCAAAAAAATGAGAACTATCACTACCTCTTCTTCCATCTACTACTAAACTTAATAAAAAAAGTGACATTTTTTTTCAGAATCAGATTATAAAACAAACCAACATTTCCAAAGAAAGAAAATTCCAATCAACTAACTAATCTCACTTAAAAACCCAGAAATGCAAAGAACCCACATCAGATTTCCTGCTTCTAAGCGATTAAAAACAGTACCCAGAAACCAAACAGCCCTTAATTCATCAAAATTGATGGAAACCCAGAACTTATTTCACATAGAAAACACCAAGAAGAGTGGAAAAAAGGGACCTGTAGAATGAGAGTGTTTTTGCTTTGGACAGCGAGAAATCGGAGAAGTGAAGAAAAGGGCCTGCATTGTTGCCATTTCTGAACCGGAAATTGCAGAATTAACAAGAATTGATTGATAGCTCAAAATGCTGAATTGTTTGGTGTTGGTGTGGTGTGTTGTGTTCCAAACTCAACCATTCGCTTTAATTCCTGTTGTTTTAATTTTTAATGGATAGAAGATAGGCGGTGAGACTGAAGAAGAAGACAACAAATTAAAATTAAAAAAAAAAGAAAACAAAATGTAAAAGTTCGCGTACTTTTAAAGAAATTTTAATAATATTATAATTTTATACTATGTACTTTTAAAAAAAATGCAAAATACATCCAAAACTTATATTATGTGGTATATTTATCACTTAATCCAAATATTCCTTCACTTTTTTTATTTTTAAGCTACTTAAAATTTAAGTTATCTTTTATATTTTGCTAATTATAATATTTTAGCAAAATCGTAATAATAATAATAATATTATTTATTATATCTTTCATTTCAGATTTTTAATTAAAATCTCTTCTAAAACTAGAACTAAGAACCTTTTTTTTATTTCTTTTTTATTTTGAAATGTTATTTTAGTATACTAATTTAATCAACCAGTTTTTTCTTTACTACTTTCCTCACACAATTATTTGTTGATATATTTTTAATTTCACCCTTCTCAACTATAGGATATTACCTTTCCTTATCTCCATTATTTTATTTTATTAACAAAGACAATATTAGTTTTTAATTTATATTTGAAGATAATATGTTTTTTTCTAAAAAACAATATAAATATTATCAAACTAAAGTTTTATAATAAAAGTGCAGTCCATTTTCAATTAGTCAATTGAGTAAGGGAATCATAAATTGCAAAATTGTAAAAGCGTGGTATTAGAATCAATATTCTTAGACCATGATTATTTATGTAATACAAAAAATTGGAGACTTGCATTGTTTTCATTTTTATTTTCTTTAAATAATATCACGAAGATAATTATAAAAAATAATAAAAAATACCAATTCATGAGAGGGAGAGAGTGATCTATTTGCATAAGCCACTCATGAAGCAATTGAAATAGAGGTCAAACCAATCCCCCAAAATTGGAAGTGCTAAATGAGTTTATTTAAATTGGATGCCATCAAGGAACGCATTAAAATATTAAATATGCTTCAATTAAAACTTAAAATAAGATTAATTATGTAAGAATCTTAAAAAAAAAATAAAAAAAAAATGTGACTCTTCAACTTCATGTAATTATGAAAGTTTTGATTATTGTTAATATAATTAAGTATATATTAGTAAATGTTGGCTAACTTTAACGGTGTGCATTCAAACCCCTTCACTTAAAATTGGGAGTTCAAGAGTTTTTACTCCCTTAATAAAAGGTGAGAGCGAGACCATAATAATTGGTTCGCATGATCTCCATTTGAGCCTCTTATACCCTCTCGTCTTATTGGTCCTTCTAAAGAGTCTTTAACTTCCTTTTGACTTTAGTACCAGTCATAAAAAACACAAGGGGCTCTAGAGTTGTATGTGAAGTCAAGAATACCCATATAAGATTGCAAGGTGGGACTTGTCAAGACCAGTTAAAAACACACAGGGGAGTCATTGGTTCAGATTGGATTAGTTTAGTGCTTAAAGCAAAACCAATCTGATTACTTGACCAAACGAAACTAAGTCAAATCGAACAAAAAGTCGATTTGGTTTGATTGGGGTTAATGGGTTAAATATTTAGCCTAGAATAATATTTATTTTTAAATATAAAGTAATAAAAATATATAATTTTACAAATAAGAGTTATATTTATATTTATATAACAAGAACATGTTACAATATATCCAACATAAATAATAGTATAAATCTTGATCGGGTTTGTTTAGTGGGTACAGTTTTAAATTCTTAACCTGCAACTAGAATCAAATCAAACTAAGCACAATAGTTCCATTCAATTTCACAATTTTGATCAAACTACTAACACCCTTAGAAATGCCTATATAGCATACATCCCACAACAACACACAAAGGTCCTAGGTTGTAGACAACGGTAGCCTAATTAAAACAAAGCCCTCACAAAATTCCTTTCAATCTTGTTCTCCTTTAGTAGCTATCATGTCTGGGTTGGGTGGGTTTTCGATTGTTGTGCCTGCACGCTGGTTATACTTGTCAAAAAAGAAAAGAAAAGAATCCTTTCAATCCTCTTTTGCAATATTCAAGCACCCACTAATGAGGGGAGAGGCCTTCTTGTTGCCGTTGAACCATACCATGAAGATATGCAAATCTTAATGCAATAGTTGAGATTATTCTATTGTGATTAGAAAGTTCCAAGTTTAAATTTGAAAATAGCTTCTTCAATATAAAGGTAAAATTGCATACATTATTCATTCTCCAAACCTTGTAATAGCAATAAAGTACCTCGTATTTTTTCCTGTGCCTCTAATTGTCTTGCGATACCTTCTACGGCTTGGCCCGCAGCAGCACCTTGACCAACCCCAGCTCAATTGATGTAAGTACTGTAAAGATACTTTTTTTTTTTTTTTTTTTTTTTGTAGATACCGACCAAATTCTCCCAAATCGACCAAGAACTTATCCAATTGCCTTTTCACCTTATCCTATATAAAATGAGTTAATTCATTGGCTCTTATGATTAAAGTTCCTTCAAAGGTCTTCTTGAATTGACATATTTTATTCAATTATATTGGTCACATCTATTCTATGACATAAGTTTTCAATAAATAATAATCTTATGGGCCCATAGAAGAGTAAATATCAACATAAATGTTAGGAAATATTTTAAAAATTAGGTTAGAGATGACCATCCAAAGCACTTCCCTCACATGCTAAATAAAAGGAAAGAACGCAATATAAGATAGAGAAATTGCACCAAGAGGTAAAAGAGCTCTAGCCCAATAGAAAATAAAATAAAATAAATGAAGGGGTTTTTACTGTTTTTATCATGAATACCTTATTTCTATGTATAAGTATGTGTACATATATAGGTAAATACCTTAGATTATTATTATTATATATATTTTTTAGATCAGCGGGTATCAGGAACTTGTATTCCCACTAATTCTTTTTGGGCACGGTTATAAACACTCTTAAAACTGTTAGCCAATACCGTGGTGGCTTGGTGGGTGGATGAGTTACATAATACCTTAGATATATTATACTATCAAAGAAATAAATTAAGTAGTGACATCTCAATATGATGAAGAAAAAATAGAAACTACTAATGAATATTGTATATTACAGGCATTAAATTGTTGTAAGCATTATGGAAATTCACAAAGAAAAATCTGATTCAAAATTGTCTAGCTACTTTTTTGTTTGCATGTACAAAAATCATGACAATCAGTTGCCATGATACATCTTTTTAAAGATTTTCTATTTAATTATCATTTTATAGCATCTTTAATTTTAGATATCAACTTCACACCTATTAAATAGATACTTAGATGCTTAAGTTGGAAGAGAACTAAACTTTTGCTGATTTCATTAGGTCATGCCTTAGAGTCAAGCTTTTAGAGATTAATTTGATTATAACTAATTAATTTGATAGGATAGTTACATACAATTATATATATTAATGCACCAATAGGTTACGGGTTCGAACCTCGTATACTTGTTTCTCCTCTAAAATATAAGTCTGAATATGAATTTTTTGCAAGGTTTCAGGGGGTGTCTCTTTTGCAGGCTAAGGGGCTCGCACCTTTCTGTGATTAGTCAGGTACACGTAAACTGGGTCAGATATCCAAGTTTCAAAAAATAAAAAATAAAAAAATAAAATTTAATGCACCAAAAGTTGCTAAAATACACACATATTAATACATGATAATGTATGGAATAGTCTTAAGAGGTATTATTTTCCAAATTAACCAATGCCATTTAGCAAGTAACATAGCATATGTGCATATCCAAAGAGATACCTTTGTCGAGTGATTTTTGTTTAATTATATTGATTTGACTTTTTTTTTTCTTTTTTTTTTTTTTTTTTTGGAGGAAATTGATTTGACTTTCAAACCATATGACTTGATTTAACATTTCATTCATGTTTAATGTTAGGAATTTTTATAAGATTTCAAATTTTAAATATGTACTTAAAAGAACGTATTAGTTACTTCATTTGGACGAGACTAATCCTTCCGGACTCAGTCATGATAGAGGCATTTGAGCTGATTCTCCTAACAGGAACAGATAAATAGAGACAAACCCTGCCTCGAACTCAAGACCTGAACCTCAATCCTATTTATATTCAGTTACTCAACCAATTGAGCTACTACATGTTGATAAAACACTTCTTTTAAACCTTTTTATTTTTAAACATTAAAAACTTATAATCGCATGCAAATCACCTCAAGAACCTTATAGAATTATTTATGCTCATTAAATATTTAATGTTCAAGTTTTTCTTTTCTTTGGTAACTATAGATAACTATAACTGTAGGATGGGATCTAAAGCTTTTCTTTTTCATGATAATTTGATTAAACTTTACCTATTAAAATGTCATATGTCGAATCTTACTATAGCCATCATTGTATATATATACATACATACATATATATTAAACATTTTCAACTTGCAATTATTAAACGTTTATCATAAAAGTGAACATTATTAACAAGAACTCCAATTTAAATAATAATAATAATGGCCTCACTAAGCAATGATAATAATGGTGACTGTGAAATGATGCCAAGCTGATGCAAAACACAGGTTTGCAGCAACCACACACCCAATTAACCCATACATCCCGCCACCCCCCACCCGAACCAGGACCCGAACCCGAACCCGAACCCGAAAAAGAAACCGTGCTTTACACGTCACGTGGAGACCATGAGACCTAAGTTATAACATAGGAAGGCCGCCCCCCGCCGGCTCTTCCATCTCTACTCTCTCTCTCTCTAGTTTTTTTTTGTCTCTCTAACTCGCTTTCTTACATTTAAAAAGCTTTCCGTTTCCCTCGACTCACCGATCAAATTAATAACAATACAAATAATCTTCGAATGAACTCTCTATCTCTCTCTACTTTCTCTCTCTAGCTTCTTGCGCTCGCTAATTGTTGATGCGTTTTGGCTTGAATTCGATTTACAATTCTTCATCATCATCTTCTTGCAAAATCATCGTTTCAGAACTGATCAGATTCGGGAATCTTCGCGATCGTCTCAATCCGAATATCGTCCGATCTCGTTGTTCAGCGAGACTCTTCTCCTCATTCTCTTGCGATCGGAAGTGGAAGAACCTGAAACACTCGGAAGAACTGACGGCAGCAGCAACGATGAGAGTCGTAGCGGCATCGGAGGAAGAGCGCGTGGCGAGGCGGTTCTGGATCAAGTTCAGGAAAGAGTCTGTGTTCGCCATGTACACGCCGTTCGTAGTCGGCTTGGCGTCTGGAAAGCTCGAGATGGACACTTTCAGGAATTATCTCGGTCAGGACGTCCATTTCCTTAGGGCTTTTGCGCAGGCGTGAGTTTCTAGGGGTTTTTGTTTTTTGTTTTTTTGTGGTTTCTTGTTATTGGTGGTGATTTTAGGGTTTTGTTGTTTTGATGGATGATTTCAGGTATGAATTGGCGGAAGATTGTGCTGATGATGATGAGGCGAAGTCTGGGATTAGAGAACTGAGGAAAGATGTGGTGCAGGAGCTTAAAATGCACGATTCTTTTGTAAAGGTGAAGAGTTTTACCTTTTCTTGCAAGATCTCGTCTCTTTGGTAGTGCTTGATGGAAAGTGAAACAGTCTTTGATTAGATTTCGAGATTTTTGTTTTGGTTGCACTGTTCAAGAATTGGTTTCCGTTTAAAACAGAGTAGTTTCTAACTTCTAAGAGGTCTAGGGGAATAGCTATCTGTGCAGTAGTAATTGGATTAGCAATAGCACTGGGAATGTAGATATTGTAGATTTCTTCTTTCAACTTTTCTGTGTAAAACTGCGAAGAAGGATAACTGATAAAGAACTTTTGGGGAAAGATGTCATTATGCCCAGTTGATGGGTGAGAACGATTGAAATCATGAATTTGGTGAAATTGGCTTTATTTGGTATGTGAACATGGCTTTGAAAACCAAAGAATTAAATAGTAGTTGATCCCTTGGGATCACCATAACTAGTTCAATCCCTGTGTATTTCCTTGTTTGAATCTTGCTTATAATTTTTTTAACATCTGTTTTTTATCTGTTGTAAATTGATGTTTCGTTTGCGAGTTGTGAGTTTGAATCTTTTCTATGTCACCTTTCTTTGTCATCAAATCCCTGGGTTTTGTTCTCTGTTTGTTAGATCTGAGATTTTTCTTGACCTAAGCTTTCAATTCCTTTTTTTCTTTCTGTTTTTTTCTGTACAAAGCCTTGTTATAATCAGAACTTCACAAGATTCAGGTGGTTGTAGTAGTTCAATTATGAGTGTACTTCATATTGCTTGATTTTGTCTCATTTAGGTTTTCCTGGCAAAATCCCAATGACAGCAAAGTAATTCAATTCTTTATGATAGTTGTATCAGAAGGGTTCTTTTTCTCCTTTATTTGTGATAGGATGAATTTGGGTGCACGTTGATGTGTTGAATTGCACTTGACTGAACGAGAGTGAGTGGATTTTCATCTGAGAACCCAACTTGCAAAGTGGATTTTGAAATTTTCACACTACATCATAGTAAGCTGTCTTTGGACATCTTGTCCATTTTCTAGCTTTGTATCAAGTTCTGTTGTGCATATCTAAGATACTAAGATAATTTAGATGCTTACCAAGGAGAGGTTTGGCACAAGATTGGTTCCAAGGGGACAATCTCTTCTATTAGAAGAGATCAAACCACCATTCCAAATTGTATCCCTTCCAAAGACGTTTGGAATCATTGTATCTACAATATAATTCTAGGAAATCATTTTTGAGAGGAAATCAAGAGCCTTTGGTATGAGATTCTAGTTCCAAATAAGATTCCATGAGTTGTGTGATTCTTTTTCCAGAATTGGGATCAGCCCCATAAAATATATAACAAGGTTGATTTAAGCCTAAAGTAGGTATAGTTATGAGCTCGGAAAGGTGATTAATCCACGATCACCTGGGATTGGAATGGACCTATGAGTTTTTCTTTTGAAGAACTAATTTTAAAATATCCACCAATTATTTCAGGGATTTGGTGACACTGATGAGTTCTCAAAAAGATCAAGTCTGGGAATGATGAATAATGGTTATTATTAATTTTTTTTTAAAGAAAGACACTAGTTTATTATTAAGAGTATCAACATGCCTGCCTGAAGGTACCACCTCTCATTGTTGTCGTTACTATAAGCATGTTAATTGAACATAACTTGTGCATGAACTTGAACTTTTCTTTTCTTTTTCCCCCTCTTTTAATGATTTTCTGGCATTTCTTTGCAATCATTTTGAGACAGTTTATAGATATGTGATTTGAAGAAAATCAGTTTTGCAGGAATGGGGTTTTGATCCTGCAGCAGAGAGCACTTCTAACTTGGCAACAGTAAAATACACAGATTTTTTGCTTGCAACAGCTTCTGGAAAGGTTGAAGGAGGAAAAGCTAAAATTGCAACGCCGTTTGAAAAGACGAAAGTTGCTGCATATACTCTAGGTGCAATGACACCTTGCATGAGGCTTTATGCCTTTCTGGGCAAGGAGCTTCAAGCACTTATGGATCCTGATGACATTGGTCATCCCTATAAGAGGTGGATTGATAATTACGCTTCGGAAGGTTTTGAGGTTTGTCTTTTTATCAACAAATTAAGTTTCTTTCTTTTTGTTTTCTAATTGACGACTTTGCTGAAGTCAGTTTAGCCATTTACCTATCTTTCTTCTATATATATATATATATATATAATTTTTTTTGAGAAGATTCTTCTGTTTAGTGTTTATATTTGTACAAAGGGGCTTTGTTTTATCAAAACTCTAACCTTGTTTTAAATTCTGAATGTTCGCAGGCATCAGCTCTGAAGACGGAGGATTTGCTTGACAATCTGAGTATCTCCTTGACAGGAGAAGAGCTTGAAGTCATTGAAAAGCTTTACCATCAAGCTATGAAACTTGAGATAGAGTTTTTTTCTGCTCAACCAATTACTCAGCAAACCATTGTCCCTTTATCCAGAGTGCATGATCCTGCAAAGCATCTAGTTATATTTTCAGATTTTGATTTGACGTGCACCATTCTAGATTCTTCTGCTATTCTAGCAGAAATTGCAATAATTACTGCATCAAGAGTTAGCCAAGATGAGTCTGAAAATGTACAAGCTCAGAGGTCATCGACTGATCTGAGGAGCACTTGGGGCTTACTTTCCAAACAGTATGCTGAAGAGTATGAGCAATGCATAGAAAGTGCTTTGCCTAATGTGAAAGGTAGAGTAAGCATATGGGCTTTGTGGTTGGTCTTTGTTATTTCTTCTAGCATTTTCCCAACTAGCCTAGAAATTCTATATTTAATATGTGTCTCAACTCTCAACTGTATTACATGGACAATGAGTGTAAGAGTAAAATAAAGGCGTGTAGTGTTGGATTCATCAGATCTCAAAAAATATGTTTTGTGTATTATTGTAGTTTAAATTAGTTAATCCAAACTAATCAAATAAATCATAAATGCATTTAAGAAAAGTGATGGATTTTTTGTTGGTATGCATTGTGATGCATTAGCACATATAGGGACAAGGAAAACTACCTCTTGGTGGACAAATGATGGATTTTATGTTGGAATGCACAGTCATACATTAGTGCACCTTGAGACGAGGAAAACTACTTTTTGGTGGAAAAATAAATGGAAAAGATGAGAATACTTGAGAACTTCGTATTTGTTCAGTATTATTTATTTATTTTTATCTGCAAAATAAGTGAGAATTGAACAAGTAAAGCTCACTCTTAGTGCTGGCCAATACTAAGGATTTATAATGTTTGGAACTTTGAATTTAACATGTTTCCGACACAGCTTTACTTCACCTTCTACAGGAATATGCTTTGGATTTTCTTGGACGAATTATAGTGATAGGCATTCTTCTTGATACACTTATGAATTTGAATACATGTTTTTGTGATTTTGCAGAGGAAAAATTTAACTATGAAGGTTTATGCAAAGCACTAGAACTAATTTCAGATTTTGAGAAACGGGCAAATTCAAGAGTGGTAGATTCAGGGGTACTGAAGGGTATAAATGTGGAAGATGTAAAGCGGGCTGGTGAACATCTCAAACTCCAAGATGGTTGTGTGAAGTTCTTTCAAACAATTGTAAACAATGAAAAGCTTAATGCAGATGTCCATTTACTTTCATATTGTTGGTGTGGGGATCTCATCAGGGCAGTCTTCTTTTCAGGTATTTGCTTTTCCAGCACATTCATGTACAATGGCATGTTTAATCTGTAATTTTGTTTTTGCGGATTATATTGTCATTTTACTATCTAATTTCATAGATGAAGGTTGCAGCAGTATCATTTTTTTCTTGAAAAAAAAAATTGCATATTTGTTCATACCCTAAATACTTGTGGCAGTACTATCATATCTTGGGTGCCAAGTTTATCCTCCCTGTGGAAAACAGGTTCTTCTATATTATGAATTTAAACCCAAACCCCAAAATGAGTTGTTCAGTCATTGCTGGCTTTGGATCAAGTACAGAGCTTGATCAGAATGAGCTCAAAATGGACTTTCCCTCTTGACAAAAATTAATGGACTTTCCCAAAGTGAAGAAAATTGAAATCATCCACACTAAAAAAACAAAAGTGTTATCCTCACGATAAATGTAGAAGTTAAATCCCATGAGTGTATTTATGGGTCTGCCTATATGGTCTCATACAAACACACGATATGAATGTCATCTTACAATTGATTCGGATTTTTTTTTCCCAACTCCTGAATAATTTAGTTAAAGAGTTATTGATTATAACAAATTAGTTACTGGAAAATCATGGAAGTTTTTGGAACAAAGATAGTGCAGGGGAATTATCTATCACATTAAAGCATAAATTAGTTATGACTTATGAGTTTTGGCTTTCTAGCGTGGGTGCTGCTCTCTTGTTTATTTGGGGTCCCAAAGTGACATTGAATGCCTACTGTATGCTGACCATATTACCCACATGTGGAACCAAAATGAATTGAAAGGTACAGAAGCTGATTCAGATGTAGCTTGTACAAGTTCCCGTGAGATATAGGAAATGGCAAGTTATGCAGGGCCATGTGCCAAAATGAGTTTGGCATTAAGATACCTAGTGTCATGCACTGCAGTAAATTCTATACATCTTAATGCCACTTCCTTATAATTATTAGGGTTGCATGCATTATGGTAATGGATGACTGTTTACTTAAGCAAAAACAAAGATGATTTAGAGTCGACATAATAATGATGAATCATGAATATTCAGGCAACTCAACAAGTCAATGGCGGTGTGTTTTTAAAGAATGAAGGAATGCATGCAAATATATAGTATATGCCATTCATCCCTATCTAGGACAGTACTTTTTGTCAAAAGAAGGATTGCGTAAATGATAGTATATGCTGACAAACAGTTATTATCTTATATGATCACTACTTGTCCAAATAACTATGGAATAATTAAGAGCTGAAAACAACTGTTAACTAGAGGATGTTTGAGAATGCTAATTAATCTAATATGGTTCTTACTCTCAAAGGTCCTTGGAGTTCAGATATTATCCTTGTTTTAGAATCATTTCTGTCAAACACATAGAGCACTTACTCACCCACTCGCATCTGCGGCACACACGCACACACAAATACTCATGGTTATGCCTTTGAAGGGAAAATCTTGAAACTTTGCAACTTGGATAGGGAATCAGCATTCTTGGCAGTAAACAAATGTATCAATACCTTTTCATATTGTCATTTGTTATTGGAAAGTAGGTTGTGTTTTTCTTTATGGTATGCCTTCAAGCTTTTGCTGGACAAAAGTTGATAAGCTTTGCATTTGCTTTGATGGGCAGGGGGTTTGACTAATGTAAATATTCATGCAAATGAATTCATTTATGACAATGATATTTCAACGGGTGAAATTCTTAAGAAGGTGGAATCTCCCATGGACAAACTTCAAGCTTTCAAGGAAGCTCTAAAAAAGAAGAGTGAAAATGGCAATCACTTTTCCGTTTACATTGGAGACTCGGTGGGTGACTTGCTTTGCTTGCTTGAAGCAGACGTGGGTATTGTGGTTGGGTCAAGCTTGGGCCTGAGGAGATTGGGCAGTCAGTTTGGAGTTTCTTTTGTTCCTTTGTTCTCTGGTTTGGTGAAAAAACAGAAAGAATTCGTTGATAGTGAAACGTCAAATTGGAAGGGTCTCTCCGGCATTCTTTACACGGTCTCTAGTTGGGCTGAAATACATGCCTTCATCTTGGGGCCGTAGAGTCATTATCTTGATGATGCTCTCTCTCTCTTTCTCCTTGTTGTCTAGAATAATTCTGGGGAATTCATATATTGTAGTATACATAGATACAAATGGTGGCTAGTTTTACCAATGCCACAGTTCAACTATTGTTTTTTTCTTCTGAAAATGTCCTCCAACAGACATGTAAAATGCTGTACTTCAGTAGAGGCTATGCTTATGTTTTGGGTAAGTATGAACCATTTTTCCTTCTATATTTTCTAGATCGCGGTTTTTTTTTTTCTTACGTTTCTGTTTGCTAATGGCGTTTTCTGCTTGTTCAGGTATTTGGGAGGACAGAAGGTCTCAGACACTTAATTATCTTGGGAGATGGAGGGAGATGTATCAATTTGTTTGTCTAAATAGATTTTGTGTTCAAATTCTTTCCCCCTTTTATATAGGTTTTGCTACTCATTTTTTTTTGAGTTCGGCAAATGGAAACGTACATATAGATTTTCAGTTACGTCGGCAATGCTAAGTGAAATCATTTCTTCTGTTTCTTGAGCTTTTGTTGTTTCTGGACACTTCTTTTTTCTTATTTGGAAAGGCCAAGATGGTCTACATTTGTAATCCCATTGCAGAGATTGATTCTTGAACTGTTTCTGATACTTTCTTTTAAAATCTCTGTCAAGCTTATTACTTCTTGTTTGTTCCTGTTGGATTTGGCACTTGTTCATTTTAAAACTTTGAACAAAAAAGTATGCACAGATGCAAAACAGAAGATGCTGAGGGGAGTGAGTACCTATATTGCATGTTTGACATTGTGGCTTTATGACAAAAGCAGATTGAGTTCAAGATGTTCATTGTATCAACTGCTTTTGCCATAGTGAAGGAATGAATGGTAAGGGTTTCAGAATTTCTTAATTGCATAGGCAATAGAGTTTCCTTTTTTATTTTAATTTGTATTTTATAGGTCTTGGGGGGAGAGGTGGAATGGAGATATGTTCCATAAACTATTTGTTGAATCAAGCCATTACCGTTCATTGCAAAAGGATAACATTTTGAAAACAAGGTTGTGTTTAGTTGGTGATTTAGAAACAATGATTCAATCAATAAATAGAAATGTTAGAAATTGTTTTTCGAATTCACTTAAATCAAATGGAATTTTTTTTAAGATTTTTGGATACAGAAAATTGTATTCGAATCACTAACGAAAGGGGCCTTTATCTCTTGGTGCTCTCCATTTTATAAGTGTTATAATCAATTTGCTCATTCAACAAAAATGCTATGGAAACTTTAAATTTTACTTTTCCATAACTATTATTTCATGGTTTTGAGCGGAATAGAATGCCTTCTCCGAAATTTCTTGAGTTGGATTAAAGCAAAGAAACAAATGGTTAAGTGGATCTCACTAGAGAGAGAGATGACAGATATTTGTTATGGTAGTATTGCATAGTAATTAAGAATCTACCATTCATATAATTTCCGGCTTGATACAAAGTACTTTTTTTTTTTTTATCAAAATACATAGAATCGGTGACATCAATTCCCTTTTTTCATCCTATTTATATTTGGTTGAATAAGAAGTGAACTTTGCCAATGGAAGTGTTGGCACGTTTGCTCATGGGACTCTTTCTCGGGGTTATGAGTTTGAGTCCTCTGCGGTAGGTGGTATTGTCACAAACAAAGCACGAGTACATACAAAGCAGTAACAAGGACTTGAGATTGTTTCTATGTCAACAAAAAAAAAAAAAAAAAAAAAAAAAAAAAAAAAACTTATTTTAAAAAAAAATTATTTTATTTTTTGAGAAAATCTTACTAGATATTAAACATGCTCTTTTAGCTTCAAACACGTTTATAGATAACTCTTCTTCGCTTTTGTAGCTTCCTCTGCCACTCGCTCAATCAACTGATATGTTGAAGGTACGAGAATCTGTTCTGCGTCAATTTTTCATCTCTCTCCGCTCTTCCCATTGCGTGAGTTTTGCACTTATTTTCAGTAAGATTTCGTTTTTGCCATGAAAATCTTTTACGGGAATGTTGCAAAATCTCATCTTTTCTCATTCTGTGTTTTCTCGAAATGTACCCTTTTGTAAAAATCCTCATTCATTTTCTTGGTATTGAAGATGAATTCTATCATGGGTGTCCTTTAAAATCTCTTCTTTCTTTGATTTTCATCATTTAAATTCCATCACATGAAAAATGTTTTACTGGGTTTTCTCAAAATCACAGTATTCCCCCCTTTGTTCTTTAGTTGGCTTTTTTCTGTTTCTTAATTCAACCTAATTCATTTACTTCATTAGATTTTAATCAGTAGTTTTTGGTTTTGAATTTTTTTTCTTTTTCGCTATTTAATTTCTTCTTCTTCTTATCAACAGATGCAATGTTGGCTGTGTAGATTATAAGCATCTTCAGTAAGAAGTTTGTAAGTATCGGATTGTCTGAGCCAGTTCCCATGAATTCTATATGTTCAAGAGGCCTCTTTGGCCGCTCTCTTTTGCTCTACTCATCACCATTTTTCTTGAAGAAAAATGGAGTAGCTTTCTTCTGCACTATGCAAAGCTCTGGAACACAAACCACAACACAAAGTGAGAAACCAAAGACCCAATTGAAATCATCCCCACACCTTAAAACCAAACAAAATGAGAAAATTCAAAGTGAATATGAAGCAGTTATTGGTATAGAGACTCATGTTCAACTCTCAACTATCAGCAAGGCCTTCTGTAGTTGCCCTTATATCTATGGTTGTCTGCCTAATTCTACTGTCTGCCCGGTTTGTATGGGTCTACCTGGTGCTCTTCCGGTTTTGAACTTGAAGATGATTGAGTTTGCGGTGAAATTAGGCCTTGCCCTCAATTGCAATTTGTCGTTGAATTCTAAGTTTGATAGGAAGCAGTACTTCTACCCTGATCTCCCAAAAGGATATCAGATATCACAATTTGATGTCCCGATTGCGAGAAATGGGTTCATTGATTTGGATCTTCCAGTTGAGTTTGGTGGCGGGCACAGGAGGTTTGGGATAACTAGGGTTCATATGGAAGAGGATGCAGGGAAGTTACTTCATGCTGATAATGGGAGTTACTCACAGGAAATGCCTTGTTCTTTGACTAGTTTCTCATTAATATGCCATTTATTTTGTTAGTTATGCATTGTAGACTTGTTAGTTGTATTTGCAGTTTCAGTTGAATAAAGGATTTTTGGTGCAGGTTGGAATTAAGTGCAAAAGTTTACCATCTAACATGAACTCTGCTCTTTCATTCCATTCAGGGCTTCAAGTATAATTGAAATAAGGAATGTGGTTCTTTTGGCTGTGTGTGTGATATGCTTGTATAATCACCAGTTTTTTAATAAAGGAAATATGTTCCGCCCTTCTGTTGAGAAAAAAAAATGGGTTAGTTAAAATTTTTTATGGGTTCTTCTTGCAGGTTGATTTGAATAGAGCTGGAGTACCATTGCTTGAGATTGTTTCTGAGCCTGATATTAGAAGTGGCCTTGAGGCTGCAGAGTATGCAGCTGAAATACAGAGGTTGGTTAGATATTTGGGTGTGAGTAATGGCAACATGCAGGAAGGTTCACTTCGTTGTGATGTTAATATCTCGATTCGACCAATTGGGCAATTGGAGTTTGGAACAAAAGTAACTTCATTCTGATCATTTAAAGTTTCTTTGCTGTTTATATATATCTGCTTAGTGCACATTCCTTTTGACTTGGGTGTCTCAGCTTGTTGAGCATGATTAGAACATTTCAGCTGGGTGTTTGTTAGCTTAGCTCTGATTGAGTATACCTACTCTTTCAAATATTTTGCAATGCTTTTTTTCTTTAATATATATCTTTTTTTATTTTTATTTTGGATAAGTAACTTTTGATCTTTCTTAATCTATTCACTCATGTGGAATGCTCAAAAGGTGTTTAGCTCGCAATGACGCATCCTTCTCAAAAGGTGTCTAGAGTTGTGTGCTCGTACAAAATTTGAAGTTGGTAATTTTTGGTTATGCCTTATGCAAATAAGCAAATCCTTGTAAAGAGGTGAGTTCAAATCTGAAACCAAGAGAGTGAACAACCAATTTTTGTTTCATATTGCTCGTGTAAAGTCTTATGTAGGTTTGTTATTCCAACTTGTTTGCAATTTTTGGACTTAATTTTCTTTTTTCATGGTGTTCTTCTCACTGATATGGCCATGAGGGAGTGGTGGCAAAACTCGTAGATGGATCAACGCGAGTGAACTGTGCTTAGATGCTTTGTAAAACACACCGCATCCATGAGAGGAGCTGATGGATGAGTGGGTTTCCCCTTTCCATTCACAGAATGTGATCTGGGACATGTTTGGAGTTTGCGTTCCTCGGCAGGAAAGAGATCACCGGAGTATAGCTCAAGATCGCCTTTTCTTGCTGCCATGAGGTCAACCTGTGAACAAGGTAAAGCCAATGGGAAGCAAAAAAGGGGAGGGTTCCACAGATATAGGCTTGTGAGTGACCTACTTCCCCAGCTTGGCAAAACCTACTTAATGCTCTCTCTTTTAGATGGCCACAAACTCACTGTTGTTGCCTTTTAGGCAGTATGTTAAGATCCTTGTCTTAACAAATCAATCACAACGCCATTCAACATGTCTTGGGCCTTTAGGATTTTTACCAAGATTTGAGAAACCAAGAGTTGCAACAAGAGTTATAACATAGTGCTTTCTCAAGATGAGATAATGTTTTAATTCTATGACATACTACAACATTTCCTCTTTCTCGTCACCTTAGCATCTATTATATATCAAAGTAATTTGGACCAAATCTCGTTTACAATATGAATTTTACTATGGTCCTAGTTAAACTGGCCAGGTGATCAATCATTTTCTTTGGTAGTTGAGTCAGCCTGATGAAATGATTTATTTTCTCATGGAGAATAGGAGTTGCTTAAAGGACTTGCATCTGGGGTAACATCTTATTACTTCAATTAATTCGTGGTGCTTTGTGGAAATTACTTTAGGGTTGTAAAATTTGGTTTTAAGGAGGCCTTTGAGTTAGTGAAGCTTAAGAACCTTACTTGTTTGCTAGCTTGACTCTTAAGTGCTGAAGGGTCATTCCAAACTGCAATTGATGCCGTGAGCCTGAGGCTAAAGCTCAATCGGAAGTTCCTTCTTATTTTGGAGCTCAGGAAATGAGGTTCTATCAAACTTATTTGGGGAAAAGATGAACTTGAAATATCTTTGCAAGCAAATCTTTTGACTTGCTTTCTCTTGAAGGACAATTGCATTGTTTCATAATGAATATTTGTGGACATCAAGTTACTGGCATAGTAAAATGTTTTCCACTGAATTTTCAGCCAAGGAGGTGATACCAGTTGATGAAGGGAACACTAGATCTTTTTTTTTATAATATGTAATATGGAGAATCTTTGGCATTTCCCAGATTAAAAGCATGATTTACTTTCTAAATTTAGAGATTAGAGGTAGACACTGTTCATGGTGGTGGTGTTGTATTTCTCAGGGAGCTATGATAATTATAGATGGAGTTATTGGAAGGTGTTCATATAGGAATAGGCTATATTGGACAAAGTGCATAAAGGAAAATTGCTTGGATATACTACTGGTCTACTCGGACATACAGTAACCATTCTGTGGTGTTTTGCATAAGTAAAAAGGGTGGTATGACTTGTGGGGAAAGAGTGATTGTTGAAGTTACAATCATGTCTTTTTATCACAATTGAGGGGGCATTGACATCTTTAGAAGCGTTGTACAGGTGATCCGAGCAAGCTAGCTCGTGCATGATTGCAAAGCATTTCCTGCTGAAACTTTTTGCTCTCTTTCTCAACTCTTGGTAAAATCTCTAGAGGCCCAAGGTGTAGGGGTGTGTCATGACTCACTGTGAGCACACTTTTGTCATGACTTTAGTTGTGATTTTTGCAGCTATTATGTGCACAGAGAGATTATTGGAGCAACAACTCTGATTTTTGGAGCTGTAAAACAGAGTATGTCAAGAGTTTTGCTAGGTCTCTGGCAGGTAAACCTTGATACCTGCTCTTTGAATCATTTTGAAAAAGTTACGGGGTATTTAGTTTTTGATCTTGATAAAATTTGCATTCGAAAACAAGCAATCGACATTTGGTTGGTCCAATTTGACAAGGTCTTTCTGAATCAAATTTAGAAGGGCCACTTTCCAAAGATGATTGAAGGTTCTTTGAAATTTTTCTTCTTGGAAAACCTCAAAACAAAACAACCCCCCCCCCCCCCCCCCCCCCCCACCCCAAAAAAAAAAAAAAATAAAAATAAAATAATAATAATAATAATAAAGAAGAAAAAAAGAACAAGAAAAGAAAATTTTTTCTTCTTGGAGAACATGGGATCACACCCCTGTTTTCAGATATAATCCCAAATTTATTTCCAAAAGTTAAAATAATTTGAATAGAGCACAAATTTTCAAATATGCTTGGTTTTAGAACTCTTTAGGATCACAAATCAAATGGACCGTTGGAGAACTCCTAAGCCGTGTAATTTTTTAGTGTCTTGCTTGTGATTGCTGTCATAGTATCATTCATTGAATGCTGTATAGCTGAACAAGATACTTCAATGTTAGAATTGTTCTAGTGAGTTGAATTACAATGTGGTTCCTTCAAGTTTAGAGTTGTTTACAAGTTTAGAATTGTTTTCTTGAGTTGAATTACAACGTGTCAAGTATTTGACTTGTGTTGACCAGATGCATTTTATAAAATCTTACTGAGTGCATATGGAATTTGTTAAAGGATTTGATGCTAAGGAAAGTGGTTAGCCCTTTGAATTATGTGGCCCAAAGTAAAGTATCAAGGTGTTACTGACGCTACAATAAAACATACTTTGTTGTAAAATCTTTCCAAGTCCAGGCATACATATGTTTCAAGAGGCATAAGATTTTTCTTTGAAATTTGAGTAGAAAGTTAATTCTGAATGCACAAGCAATTTCATGACTTCTGTCAGATTCCTCAAAAACAAAAATCTTTAGTTAAGTTCGAGAGTTTGACACTTGGACATGTCTCAAAAACCTCATGGAAATAGTTTAGACTATCTGATGGAATCCAATTTGCCTGTTGCAAAGAGGGATCTAAGTTGCCTGTTCCAAAGATGGATTTTCTTGTGTTTTCTTTTTTTGTCTTTTTCCATTCCAAATATTATTGAGATCGATTAAAACACAAATATATCTTGATCGGAGAATTCTTAAGTTATGTCTAAGTGGTAACATTGCTGTAATTGAGATTAATGTGATTAGATGCTTGAGTTTGGAGACAATTCTTTGCTGAGATCAGTGCAATTGATGGGAATGGATCTCAAGTAAGTAGGAACAATATTTGCAATGAGCCATGAATCTACTACAATAAAAAAAAGGTAGAAAGGCTGAAGTACCTTTCCTGTGCTGATATAAAAATTTCAGTTGACCAAGGGATCGTCCAATTGAGTTTGATTATCAATTTACCTGAGTGTACAGCAGGAAAATCTGGCTGGAGGGACTGAAAAAAGTTACTTTACGATTCCTAAAATTTTCTATGTAATGTGAGAGGATAGGTGCCAAAAGAGAATGGTATTGTCATTAATGGAATGGTGATCTAGGAAAAGATCAAATTGGATTTCGTTGATGGCTGGGTATGACAAACAAGAGACTTGTAGAGATCCAAGGATGAGGGTCGTTCTTTTGTCCTTGGATAGTATTGTTCTCATTTGAATTAGTTGGGTCATTAAGTCATTTGGGTATCTAGTTCCATGGAAAGGTTTTCTTTTTGTCTTGATTGCCATTCTTAATGAAGTTGGGTGGAGCTTATTTTATGTTGATCTTACTGAATCTTTACTGTTGTATGTATCCTTCTTTTTGTAGGCCACATTTGGCTAACTAGGAGGGATATTTGGTGTATTTGGTAAATAATTATTTTCATAAGGTGTTATAAGCCTCGAGGCGTATGCCTCACAGCTTGAGGCGTGTAAGCCTCACAGAATTGGCTTTCGAGGCGCATGCTTCAAACGCCTTTTAAAACCATGGTTATAAGGTTTCCAAAATTGTAGAGGTATTTGGTGCATTTGTTAGAGTTTTTTTTTTTTAAGAACAGTGTTGTTTGAGAAAAGAAGAAATTACTGCTTCCTGAGATATGGATGGTCAGACACATTAATTTTTACAATGTTCAAAACTCGAGAAGGAAAATCTCTAGTGGTTATACTTATTAGGAATTGTGCAGCTTGGTTGACTCCTTGCAATAATGGTGAACATGTATAGCATGAACACTATCTACAAGGGAGGGAATGGATCTTATCCTTCAGGTACCTAAAGTAGATTTATTAAGCGGAAGTGGGGAACAAGCTTAACTCGACTCAATTCAACTTAACCCAACCAAGCCTTTTCCCAACTACATGGGGTTGGCTACATGAATCCACTTCCTCTATTCCGCTTTATCAAGTGGGGAACAAGCTTTAGTCTCTTTATATACTGCTTTTGTGCCAGATATTTGGTGTACATATGATGTGTTATATATTTAGCTTATATACATCAATTAGAAAGAGAGTCAATTAGGCTATTTGATGATTCTCAAAAGTTTTCTTTTTTTTTTTTCCTTTCTCCCCAATCAAAACTTATTGAAACAACTCATCGTATCTGACACACTTTACATGGTAGAATGCTGACATGTTTCCTTGTTAGGTAATTGTCTAAAGCTTTTAGTTGCTTACCAGGAACAACGAAAAAAAAATATAAGTTTACTTTTGGTATGTTTGTGAATATCTTCGGCTCGTGTTGCCATTGATTATGGGGATATTTTATTTTTAATTTGCATTGGTAAAATCATGTCTGAATTGCATTTGAACATCACACCGAAGTGTATTTATGGTTCAGATATTCTAGAGACTCATTTTTTAGTTTTTATTTTTTATTTTTTATTTTTTCATTGGCAGGTTGAGATAAAGAACATGAACTCATTTTCCGCAATGCATAGGGCTATTGATTTTGAGATATCTAGGCAAGTTCTTCTCCATAGTCAAGGCCAGGGTGATGAAATTATACAAGAAACTCGACTTTGGGAGGAGGGTGCTCAGGTTTCAACTAATTTTGTGTTCATTGAAGTTCATAAAACCCAATTATGTGAATCTGTATTTAAATTAACCTTGGTTTAACTCTTTAGAGAACATTTACTATGAGGAAAAAGGAGGGCCTTGCTGATTATCGATATTTTCCAGAACCAGACCTTCCAGAAGTGAGTCTTACAAGAGAGTATGTTGATAGTATCTGTGCTTCTTTACCAGAACTCCCAGAGATGAAGCGTAGGAGGTATGAGAAAATGGGCCTCAGCATGCAGGATGTTCTTTTTCTTTCCAATGACATAAATGTACGTACTTTTCATGATTTCCCTAAGTATCATATCTGTTCATTAGTTCTTGAATTTTAGTTTTTTTGATCTTTAACAGGTTCCAAATTTCCAAATGAATTTATCAGGTTTGCAATTTTTTTGATGCGACTGTTGAAAAGGGTGCTGATGTGAAGATGGCTGCCAATTGGATCATGGGCGATATTGCGGCCTATTTAAAAAATGAAAAGCTCTCTATAAATGAAATTAAGCTCACACCTCAAGAGTTGGCTGAACTTATATCCTCCATAAAAGGAGGATTAATCAGCGGAAAGATTGGAAAAGAAGTGAGTGTTCAACCTGGGTATTTCTATTTCTTAAATAACGTGTGTTTGAGCTCTTATAGTTCCTTGATTCTTTGTTGACTTGTCAATTTTGAGGATTTCTTCTGTGACACTTCAAGCTTATGTTTTCCTGCTTTGAATTGGGGTTTGCTATCACAAAATTTCGCTTCCTTGTCTTTTCTATACTATAGATTCAAAGTTCTTTATTTATTTATTTTTTGTCTTGTATCTTCTTTTTAGGTTTCCCTCATCTTTTCTGCAAAAAAATTGCAGATATTATTTGACCTTATATCAAAAGGAGGAACTGTCAAGGCAATTATAGAAGAGAAAGATCTTGTTCAGGCAAGTTATCCTATCTGTTTCAAGTTTATATTTCTTGCTGTATGTTCAAAACAGTTAGCCTTAAGAGGGTATGGTTTCATTACACAAACATGGAAATCAATTATTTCATTCTTCATTTGTGTAGAAACCGAAGATCCAAAACCTCAAATTTGATGACTTTTTAACCAAAGAAAAAGTAGAATCATGCAATTGGAGATGTTTGTTTTTGATGTGCCAGGCAACTCAAATGGATCTGCAACCTTTTTGTGCTACATTTATGTGTTCTGCCACCACGTTCCTTTGTTATATGCCACACTGAAACGTATCTTTAATTTTGAACAATGGCTAAATTGGCTCTCATCATGTTAATCATTCTTCTTCTTTAACCTAATATATACGATTCCTTTTTCATCCCGAAGCCAAAAACGTGACGGCATCAAGAGACTGGATGGCTATTTTGTTACAAAAATTGGCTCCTTGGGACCACTTTAATTGGATTTCCTTTTCTTCTCCCACTAGTAAAATGTTTTGCATCTTGTTGGTTGCAATATTGTAATTTACCTAAGATTATAGTTCATTGTAATCCAAATATGTTACTGGGTCCATGCATTTAGTTATTGTGACAAAAAGATAAGGTGGTTTCCTTGTTATTTGAACACAGATAACAGATCCTATCGAAATCGAAAAAATGGTCGAAAAAGTTATTGCGGAGAATCCAAAGCAGCTTGAGCAATATCGTGGAGGAAAGATGAAATTACAAGGTTTTTTTGCTGGCCAGGTATGGAAATGATGTAACTACTACTATATTTAATTTCGGATGAGTACTATTCATTTATGCACTTTTGCTCTCTTACCAATCAAATGCTAAGTGTTGTAACCATCTTTGAAAAAAAAAAAACAGATTTTTAAATATTTTGTCTCATATCTAAAACATTAATCTAATTTAACATCAAATGTATTTCATTATTTCTTTTCTTTTCCTTCTCAATTTTTTTTTTTTTTTTTTTTTGAAGTTTGTTGTTGAATTGTGTCAAACCATATGACCTATCTATCATATCATAAAAGGCTGTTCAAACATTGTCTGAAGACTGAAGTTTTCTTCCAATTTCTTACAGGTAATGAAGGTGTCGAAAGGTAAGGCAAATCCTATGCTCTTGAACAAGATCCTTTCAGAGAAATTAAATGCCAAGAGCTGATCATTTTAAAGGTCAGTGGATGCTAATAATTTTAGTTCCTGTGAAGCTTGGTTCTATCTTTAAATCACATGAATTATACACTTGGATTCGGATTTATTCCACAGGCAACTTTATGCCAAACTCACACAAAGCCAATGCTTCCCCTTGAGCATCGCAGAGATACTTCGTTTGGCTTCCAGATATACAGAGATTCAACAGCTGGTAACAGATCATCTTCGAATGGTCAGGGTTTAGGGTAACTAACAGGGTAGCATGAAATGCATGCCCTAGTAACATTTTTGCCATGCTGAGGTAGAACTTGAAAGTTAAAAAGTTGCTTGCATTCTTGCAGAAACATGAAGAAAAAGGAAAAAAATAAAATAAAAATGGCCAGTGTTCTCTTAAGTTACTGTCTGAATTATGGAGTGAATTCATGTGTAGGATTTCATTTTTTCTTCTTCTGTACAGTATGGAACAACTACAACATTATTGGTGTCATGACATTTGAGAGTTAAAATGATTTTTTAGTACATCCTCTTGCTCTGTATTTTACTTTGATACATTCAAAGGTGTGTAGTGAGATCAAACTGATTTTAATGTCCTGTATCTTTTATTATTGGCTATGATAAAATAGAAACATTAAAAGATAAAATTAGAGATGAACATATTCAAGAAACAGTAGGAGTAGCCCGTACTGAAGATATAATGAGAGAAAATTAATTAAAGTGGTTTGGACACGTACATGAAGACCTTTAGATGTCTTAGTTAAGAAGAGTGACTTATTAACAATTTATGATAACAATAGAGGTAGAGAGACTTAAACTAACGTTAACAAAAATAATTAAGAAATATATAACTACTTGTAATTTAAATGTTAATTTAGCCCATGATAAAATAGAGTGGATGAAGTAAATTTATGTAGTTAAGCTCATTTAGTTGGGAGAAGGTTGAGTTGAGTTGAGTTGAATATTTCTATGTGCAATTAATGCCTAATTACGGTGTTTAGAGATGCTTCGGCTGTGTTTAGTTCGTTATTTAAAAACAACAATACAATCTGGAAAGTGAAAATTTAAAAAATGACGTTTTATCGTTTTCTGAAAATAACATGTTTTCTTTGTAAATTTTAAAAAACTGTTTTCGGGTTTTAACCAACCAAATGCATTTTCTATGTTTTTAAATTTTTATGTATAAAAAATTGTATTTGAATCACAAATAAAATGCAACCTTCGTGTTGCTGAAATTTGTAACTTGGTTAGACGATTCTTTTCCAAAGTAACATCATAGATCCATTTCTTACCGTGCTCAATGCAGTCTTCTAGTGGGACTAGAGCTCTTCCTGAAGTCATCTAGGTCTTCCTGAGGAGGTCCTCTCGAAGTTCCATGTTTTTCTTAGTCTTTTTATTATTATTATTTTTTTTAGTGTTGGTCAATTCTTGCACCGACAAATTAATTTTTTAAAATAATTTAATTTAATTCGAATTAACTAGTTTTATTAAAAAATAAATACTTTTATTACTAAAAATAAAATAGTTTTATTAAAGAATTAAATGATTTTATAAAAAAAATTAAATAATTTTGCTAGAAAACTAGTTAACTTTTAGTAGAAAATAATTAAGTTTGTTTAAAAAATAATTATTTTATTTAATGAAAATAATTTTATAAATTCTCTAAAGAAATACTTTATTAACATTAATTATATAAAATTCATTTTCTTAATTTCTTAAAATTAATTTTTAAACTAAAAAATAATTTTATTAATTATTTTGGTACTTTTGTTTTTATTAAATGTAATAAAAGTAACTTCAGTAATTTCGAAAGTGGGTGATTTGACTCCATACCACATTCTAAGGTTTTCACACTCAATTCATGCAAGTTGAGTGTATTGATGATTTTCTAACTAGCTATATGTTCAAATTGCAAATTGGATTTTATTTCATTTCTTAGGCAAACAAATTATACATTTTCTAATGATATGTTTATACAATAATACCAAATAAATTGCGAACTCATTGAAAAAATTCTATAAAATTCTTTTCTATACTACATCGTGCAACTTTACATACATATTCATTACATAGTAGTGTTTTTCACGTCTCAAGGTGTGTAATAAATAATACTACAGATATAAACATATAGTTACAACTTTTTACAGTTAGATTAGCATTTTACTTCTATAAAATACTTTGTTTTATCTTATTACAACGTTATGAATGATTTGGATGAAACGTAATCTTCTTATTTTCGATGGTGCGTCTAGGAACGAGGATGAATTGTGGAACGAAATTATTCTTTTGGCAAGCTCTTGGTTATTGGCGTTTAAAATCAACCATCTGTTTGTTTATTCTCAAAAAAAATCAAATGCATATTTGATTGCAATTTGTAGAGTAAAACAATTCTTATAAAAACAAATTAATTATGGGAAGAGAAAAGCTTGTAATCTCAAATTCTTGTGTTGCCATAGTTTTGAAAGGCGGGTCTACCCAAAATAATTAAGGTTATTCCATTATGATCTAAAAGTTATGGATCCAAATCCAAAAAAAGTCTCTAATGTAGAGGTAGAACCTAGTGAACAACAAATAGAACCAAGATGGCTTTTATTTTACTAATAAAATTACCTTTGTTTCTTCTCACAAATAAAAAAAAAAAAGGAAAACAAGAAGAGAAAAAAAAGAACCAAGATGACAGGTCTGAAATTGACAGTTTCAACCAAGCAATTTACATGGAACTCCTTCATTTTCAAGTTCCAGATTCAAGTTTCCAATACAAGTTGTTCACAAGTCAGAAATACTAAGAATAAGTGGTTTTTGTAGAGTTACTGCAATGATTCACAACAGGGCAAAAGTGCAAAATACATTCACTTCAGAATCTTTACATATAAAAGATCATGAAAGCTGTGCTGAAGGTAATAAGTTAATATTCAATTAATAACTCAGAATAATCTCTGACATATTATAGAAATACATCATAAGCTACAACAAGGGCTGCTCTAACAAGTAATTTACATAAATAGTTCACTTGTAAACATTGGCAGGTCAACACATTCATTTGAACAACAAAAACTTTACATTTCATTTCAGCAGGTTAAAAAGGGAGTGCTACAAGTGGAGCAACCACTAACTAGACCCAAAACTGGTGCAGCCACAGTGAGTTCAATGGCACTCTCAAATTTTTCTGTCATGTAATTGCGATAACGCTAATGCTACAAAAACTCTCAAGAGGCACATCTTTCTCCTGAAACCTCAGAGGAGGCTTTTAAAGAAAGGTGAATTAGCTAATAACAATCTTATCAATTCAATGGTGCAATGTCAGGTTTTCTATGGAGAGGCTAGAGGTTCCAAAGTTACGATGTTTACCATCGGCAACATTTACAAGTTTGAATCCTTTAAGAGGAAGCTGATTGATGAGAAGGGTTTCGAGCTCGCTAGCAACACTCTTTCCTGGCACTATGATATAAAGGAATGACACGTTCTGCATCCCTTCCTGTGAACGATGTGAACGGACTCGGCCCTCAAGATCATCCGTCTGTATCAAGATTTATATGTTATAATTAAAAAAAAAGAAATTCATGATATAAATTTCTAAAAAGTAATAAAGTACTTGGAAAGAAAAGATAGAAGAGCAAGCACTACGAAGAACATGCACCTGTCCAACATAGAGTTTCTTATCAGGTCTTAACAATACGTACACACTTGAAGCACCTATAGTTGATGGAGGTGGCTGTTCCTTAGCAGCAACAGTAATGCAGGTAACCTCTGCAAGCTCTGGTATGCTCTTTTGTTGGTAGAGCTCACCCAATTTCTTCTGACAGATCTTGGTGATTGTGCTGGCAACTTTCCGTTGAAGAGTCTCCACTGAATTTAGGGTTTCAGCTTTGAAATGGATATTCCTTACCGCAACCTTGCTTGATGGATCATAGGTTTCCTCTGAACACTTGAAATTGGAGAAAAATGTTGGATGCTCATCTTTAATAGCTGTTTTTCCTAAAGATACATGTTTCCCGTTTAGTGAAAGATACAGCTCTTCAGCTCTTTTTATTACTGTTTCGGGAATTCCTTCTCTTTGAGCTGTTTCAAAGGCGAGACTTTCTCGACAGATCCCATCTATCAACTTCCATGTTGGTTTTGTATGACCATCCACATCTTCTGTTCCCATTGCTTTGTAAACTGTGTTCTTTGTGTTCAAAGGCAAGCTGAAAATTCCATGCAAGTGACTAGAGACAATACCCAAGCAACCAATATTATCAAGAGTTTCAACGATGCTGCCCGCAATACAAGTCCCCTTTGCAGTTTCTGTTCCCCTGCAAATTTCATCTACAAGCACAAGGCTACTTGAAGTGGCTCTGGAGATTATAGAACGAATTTCTGACATTTCAATCTGAGACATTAAGGCATTAAGCTATGTCAGATGGGAAAAATATTAGGGAGTAAGATTAGGGGTTTGGTAACTACACCAAATATTTAAGTAACACCGTAAAAGTGGAAAATACTAAAAAAAGTAACTTTTATGACAATGAAAAAATGGGTTTATCAAAGCCTGCTTTTCTGTTCACAAAATACTTCTTGGATATACCATTACTGCAAGAACAAGATAAAACAGAAACACTCTGATGACCTAACAAAGTCTTTGATACCTATACAAAGAAAAAACAAGAAAGAGAACAAAAAAAAGTCTTTGATCCATCCCCTTGAATGAGTTCATTATACACAGATCTTGCAATTCTTCCAATAATATGTGCAGAGCTTGTCGGAATTGCTGATTTTTTTCTACAATTGCTACCTCTTCCATGTTCTCTAGCATCTAGCTAAAGTACTCTCAGTAAACTGATGCGTGAAAGAATTTTTAAGTGAACTCTGTTGCATATATATATCAAAGAATAATTTCCCCTCATATAAACAACTAACAAAGAAACACACCTTTAGTCGTTTACTTGTTTAAGAAATAACTTACATACAGGAGAAGGCAAGAGAGAATCTGGAATATAGCAGTGTTATCTCCTTGTTGGTCAATTTGGTCAGAGAAGAATAGTACGACTTCTAAATTCTAATGAGACTCCTTGTGATGATACTCTCTGTGAGATCTAGTAAAGTACAGAGCTAATTTTGGATGTCTATGATAGAATATTAGGGATTTGTGCTATAATTGACTGGAAGCTGCTATTTTAATGCTTCTAGTTGTATGCTGAATAATGGATGTTAAGAAAATAAAATAACAAACGACACAAGATGTAACGTGGTTCGACTCTATGGCCTACATCCACGGGAGAAGAGAAAGGATATTTATTCTTGTGTAATGTCTTAATGGAGGGACTCCATATATATAGACATACAAGGCTATGTACTTATAGCTACATTTACAATTTTAGTAACTGTTATATTCCTTAAAGGAAATAAATCCTTAAGGAAATAATTCTGTACAGGAAACAAATCTATATAGGAAATAAGTTTGTATAGGAAACAAATCTCAACACTCCCCCTCAAGCTGGTGAATATAGGTTTACCATTCCCAGCTTGGACACATTTGCTTGAAATGCAGTATGATTTAACCCTTTAGTGAGCATATCGGCGAGCTGATTATTGGTAGACACATATGGAGTACAGATCAACCCACTGTCAAGCTTCTCTTTAATAAAGTGTCTATCAATCTCTATATGCTTGGTTCGATCATGTTGGACTGGGTTATGGGCAATGCTAATTGCAGATTTATTGTCACAATAAAGTCTCATAGGGCCATCCCAGTGTATCTTCAAATCTGTCAAAACTATCTGCAACCATAATAGCTCACAAACCCCTTGTGCCATTGCTCGGAATTCTACTTCAGCACTAGATCTGGCCACTACATTCTATTTTTTACTTCGCCATGTCACCAAATTCCCACCAAGAAACGTACAATATCCAGTAGTTGATCTTCTGTCAACTACTGAACTAGCATAGTCTGAATCAGTATATGCTTCAAGAACCATTCCTGTGTGTCGTTTAAATAAGATGCCCTGTCCTGGAGTCCCTTTAAGATACTGTAGAACGCGATTAGCTGCTTGCAAATGAATATCTTTAGGATTGTGCATGAACTGACTTATTACACTCACTGCATATGCAATATTAGGTCTTGTGCGAGAGAGATAGATGAGTCTTCCTACTAGTCTTTGATACATCTCTTTATTAACAGTCAGCGCTTCTTCAACTTCTCCAAGCTTGTGATTAAGATCAATAGGAGTATTCATTGGTTTGCATGCTAGCTTCCCTGTTTCTTTAAGAAGGTCTGTACTGTACTTCTGTTGAGAGATAAAGATTCCCTGTTTAGAGTGTGCCACTTCAATTCCTAGGAAGTATTTCAATCTCCCTAGTTCCTTGATCTCAAATTCCTCGGTCAAACATCGCTTCAAATTTTGTCTCTCGTTTTCATTGTTTCCTGTCATGATGATGTCATCAACATACACTAATAGAGCTGTAACTCCCCCTGAAGTCGAGTGCTTAATAAACAGAGTGTGATCTTCTTGGCCTTGTTTATATCCCATACTTGTCATTACTTTGGCAAACCGACCAAACCATGCCCTCGGAGATTGTTTAAGTCCATACAAGGCCTTTTTTAATTTGCACACTTTATCAGTGGTGCCAAATCCTGGAGGCACTTCCATATAGATTTCTTCCTCTAAATCCCCATGTAAAAATGCGTTTTTTACATCAAATTGTTGCAGATCCCAGTCATAATTAGCTGCCAATGACAAAAGAAGTCTCACAGTATTCATTTTTGCAACTGGAGCAAATGTCTCTTGATAGTCCACACCATATGTCTGAGTATATCCTTTGGCTACCAATCTTGCCTTGTAGCGCTCTAGGGATCCATCTGCTTTGTATTTTACTGTATAAACCCATTTGCATCTAACAAATTTCTTTCCTGGAGGCAAGTCTACCAACTCCCATGTTGTATTTTTCTCCAGGGCTTCCATTTCCACATCCATAGCTTGTTTCCAATTCGTATTAGATAAAGCCTCGGATAATGACGTAGGAGTCTGAATATTATTCAGGCTGGTAAGAAAACTCTTATGGGTTGGTGAGAACTTCTCAAAGGATACAACATGAGATAGTGGATACAAGGGATGGTTAGTGCATTCTCTTGTTCCCTTTCTAATGGCAATGAGAAGGTCATTGTCAGGTTCAGAAGCTAAAAGATCATTGTTAGTTTCAGGAACTAATGAAATTTGTAAGGAGGGTTCAGGATTTGTTACCTCATTCTCAGAGATTGGTTCAGATTCTTGAGCTTGCATCGGTTCAGGAGCTGCGGCTTTATTCCTTGAGTACGCTTGTCCAATCATCCGATCCTTAGGTTCGTCCTTGGGTACAGGGGTTGTAGGAGATTCAGGTTTGATTTGTTGGAGGGTAAAGGGGTCAAAAGGATCAAAAGGGTTATCAAGGGAGTTCCGATCCTTATCTTCCATGATGTCATTCTCCCCCGGAAGAGGAGGAGCGGAAAAATAAGGCTCAGGTTCACAGAAAGTGGCATCGGCTGAGACAAAGAATTTCTCTGATGGTGGATGATAGAAGTTATATCCCTTTTGAGTGGAAGAGTATCCGACAAAAACACACTTAAGAGCTCTAGGGTCCAACTTTCCCCGGTTGGGTTGGTGAACATGGACAAATGAAACACACCCAAACATTTTAGGTATAAGATTATTAGAGATTTTAAGCTTAGGGTAAAATTGACGTAGCTTTTCCATAGGACTTTTGAAATCAAGGGTCCGGGATGGTAAACAGTTAATAAGATGTGTTGCAGTAAGGACAACTTCCCCCCAATAGGACTTAGGTATATTATTCTGAAATAAAAAGACTCGGGTTGTATCAAGTAGGAGACCGTTTTTTCTTTCAGCAACTCCATTTTGTTGTGGAGTGTGAACACAGGATGATTCATGAAGGATCCCTTCGGTTTGGAAGTAATTTGTCAATGTTTGATTAAAATAGTCGCGAGCATTGTCAGATCGAAATCTCTTGATTTTAGCACCAAACTGGGTGTGTATCATGTTATGGAAGGTAGAGAGAATAAAGCTCACATCGGATTTTTGTTTTAATAAGAATATCCACAAAACTCTAGTACAATCATCAATGAAGGATACAAACCATCGCGCTCCAGAAACATTAGGCATTGGAGAGGGACCCCAAATATCACTATGAATGAGATCAAAAGGATCTAAACTTGTCATTACTAAGTGGAAAAGATATACGTTTGTGTTTCGCAAGTTCACACACTTCACAATGAAAATCTTCAACATTTAGAGATTTAAACAAAAAAGGAAACATGATTTTAAGAGATCGAAAAGAAGGATGGCCAAGGCGGCGATGATGGAGCCATAGTTTTTCTTTATTGGAAAGTTTGTGCTCAGAAAGAAATGAAGTGGTACTCTTGATAGGATGTACTGGTGTCTCAAGGTAATACAACCCGTCCTGTTCCTTAGCATGTCCAATCATCGTCCCCAAGTCCTGGTCCTGAAATGCACAGTAAGTAGGGAAGAAGGTTACATTACAACCCAGATCAAGGGTCAGTTTTTTAATAGAGATAAGATTGGTAGATAGTTTAGGGACATGAAGAACATTTCTGAGTGTAAGGGTGGGGCTGATGTGAACATCACCTATACCAGCAACTGTGGTTAAGGATCCATCAGCTGTGGCTATTTTCCGACTACTAGGACATGGGTTGTAGGTATGAAATATATTAGGAGAATTAGTCATGTGATCAGTAGCACCAAAATCTATAACCCAAGAGTTAGCAAAAGATTTATCCGAGACGTTAAATCCAATAGAAATAGGAAAATTACCTGAATGGGCCAATGAACAGGTACCTGATGGTTTGTCAAGAGTGCCAAGCAAAGATTTCAATCTTTCAATATCGTCTTGGCTGAATCCGTCTGGCACCGGGGAGGCTGCAACTGTTGAATCAGTAGACAGATGTGCTTGTCCATTGGTTTTCTGCTGTCCTCCGTTGTAACCCCATTCTTTACTGGAAGTTGAAGGCTTGCCATGAAGTTTCCAACACTTTTCTCTGGTATGTCTAGTCTTCTGACAATAAGTACACCTTAGATTGTCCCTATTGTCTCGATTTGGGACCTTTGATGATTCAGCGCGCGGAGTGTATGTCTTCTGATCATTTTCCCGATTGGCGACCATAGCTGAGCCTTCCAACTTCTGAGGTGTGAGCATAACACTTCTTCTGCTTTCTTCAGTCCTGATAGCGGAGATAGTCACATTCAGAGTTAGCAACTCTTTGCTATGAGTTTGAACTTGTACTTGATCAAACTCTGCATTGAGTCCAGCCAAGAAGTCATAGACTCGATCCTTCTCAATATAGTTCTTTAAAATTACAGCATCTGCAGGGCATTTAGTCTCAATACACCTATAATGGTCAAGTTCTTGCCAGAGATTTTTCAAAACATTGGCATATTCAATGACTGTGATGTTGCCTTGTTTTGTTTTTTCCAACTTTCACTTTGATTTCATACACTTGGGCTGCATCATGAGCTTTAGAGTATGTCTGATGAACGACATCCCAAATGTCTTTGGCGGTAGTTAGAAACATGCATGTATCGCTAATATTTCGCGCCATTGAATTCCATAGCCATGCCATTATAGAAGCATCTTCGTTATCCCACGCTCTAAATTTAGGATCTCCAGGTGTAGGTCCAGTGCCCAGAAGATGACTTAGTTTTCCTCTGCCCTTCAGAAAAGTACGTACCAGCTGAGACCACTTCAAATAATTTTTTCCATCAAGTCTGTAGGCTACTTGAATGTTTGGTAGTTCTCCTTTCTCTATCTTATCAACTGTGTCTTCTGTCTGCACTATTTCGGAAGTAATCGACATTTTTTTTCTTTTTTTCTTTGTTCTTCAAGATGAAGAACAGCAGAAACGAAAGACGAAGAACAATCGATAGTGAAAGAAAGAAGAAGAGGAAGAAGATGAAGAAGAATGAAGAAGAAGAAGACAGATCGAAGAAGGAGATGTAAAGAAGAAAGAAGAAGACAGATCGAAGAAGGAGATGTAAAGAAGAAGAAGACGAGGAGAAAGAAAGAAGAAAGAGAGATTGCAGACAGTGAACAGTGAGTTCAGAAAGGTCGAACAGAGGTTGCAGACAATCGCGATTCGCAGGATGGCGATTTGCAGACGATCGCGATTTGTAGAATGGCGATTTGCAGACGATCGCGATTCGCAGCAGCAGTTGCAGACGAACACAGATCGAGTTGCAGGGATTGAAAACAGTTGAGATGAAGGAAGACGATGAACAGTGCAGACGCGATTTGCAGCAACAATTGCAGATCGAAAAAGGAAAACGATGAACAGTGAGAGGATGAACAGTGCAGACGCGATTTGCAGCAACAGTTGCAGATCGAAAAAGGAAGACGATGAACAGTGAGACGATGAACAGTGCAGACGCGATTTGCAGCAACAGTTGCAGATCGAAAAATTGCAGATCGAAAAGGAAGACGATGAACAGTGCAGCATAAACACAACGGCGGCAACGGTGATGAAGATGGAGGATTCCGGCAGCGACGGCGATAAAGGCCACCCAAGAGGATTCCGACAATGAAGGCCGACAATGATGATTCCGGCGATGAAGGCCGAAACAAATTTCTCAGTAATAAAAACTAGGGCTCTGATACCATGTTAAGAAAATAAAATAACAAACGACACAAGATGTAACGTGGTTCGACTCTATGGCCTACATCCACGGGAGAAGAGAAAGGATATTTATTCTTGTGTAATGTCTTAATGGAGGGACTCCATATATATAGACATACAGGGCTATGTACTTATAGCTACATTTACAATTTTAGTAACTGCTATATTCCTTAAAGGAAATAATTATGTACAGGAAACAAATCTATACAGGAAATAAGTTTGTATAGGAAACAAATCTCAACAAATGGATGAGAAGAAAAGTTGAGAAAAATCATTCCCACACTTTCTCATGGCTACAGTAACTGTCCTTATATAGATAAAATTAGCTACATAGAGGTTTTAAGTTTATTAAGAGAATGGACATGCATGGCTTGGGTCTAGTCCATAGGCTTCTACGTAAGCAGGCTATTACAGGTCCTTCATTAATAATAATATCATTGTTTCCGATGTTTTAAAAAAAAAAAATTAAATAAATAAAAATAAAGAAAGAAAGAAAGAACAAAACAATAATAACAACTCCAGCCAAATGACAAATAAAGGAGTAACAGAAAATTCATGCCTTAAACAAGCAATTTTCTATCATCAAACTATTGGATATATCTAAGAAAATAGCTATAACACAAAATTGCACCTGAAATGAGCTTTTTCCATCAACAGGACTATCATAAGACTTCATATGAAGCATAATTGAATCAAAATGTGGAATCAAAGCTGATGCTGCAGGCACCATCAATCCACATATTCCAAGAAGTGCAGCTGCACAAACTGATCGTAGCAAGCTTGATTTACCACCACCATTTGGTCCAGTAAGAAGAAATAATGATTGCATTTCAACTGTATTATGTATGGCATTTCCCTGTGCTACATCAAACCAATATGGTGATAGGTTTGTTATCTTCATCACACCAGATTCATGTAATGAGCTTTTATCCTGCAATTGATACATCAGGCATCAGCATGAGAGGAAAAATAAAATGTGGATCAATGAATCTCAGTAGATTGTCATTACAATAAAATAAAATGTAGATCATCCAATGTCGGTAGATCATCATAATCACTGAAACTCAAGTCTTAAATATCTGACCAAATCCTGATAGTTTGGTAAATTTAATCTAAAAAGAAATAAAAGATCAGCAACCATGTTGAAGGTGGCTTTCTGCACAGGCTGTAAATCATGTATAATCAACAATGATTTAGAGTAGACAGAGCTAAAAGGAGGAGAATGAAAACAGAGACAACATGATCGTAGGTAGTCAAAGTGGAAGACAAAATGGATAGAAGACCAAAGCTAGAGAAAGAAGAAACAGGAAGAAGACATGATAGAAGATCAAACGTTTGAGGAGGTACTCAAGTAAAATTATAAGTACTATAAGAATAAAAGTACTTGGAAATTCATAGAAGATGTATCAGTAAAATGTAATGGATGTATTCAAATCATTAGAAATTTAGGAACGTAGCAAGCTAGCTAGACATTCTCCTGCCGGAATTAGTTAAGTGCATTCATTTCCCTAATGGCTATATTGTCTGACGTGTTTGGAATGTCAGTACCACACCAGATGTTGCCCAAGTGTCTATAAATTGGCCACAAGGAGCTCTGTGCTGTTTTGTCACAAGTAGCGAGTGTCCATAAATTGGCCACAAGGAGCTCTGAGCTGTTTTGTCACAAGTAGTAACCTAGGTTATATAGCCAGTTTAACAAAGTCCCTTGCTACAAGCACTCTTCACTCATTTATCACTGCAACAACTGATAATTTTACATCATCTACTCTTCTGTTATGCACTCTGTTTTACAGAGTTATGGATGCTAATAGAACTATGTTTTTTTCATGTGCAAGCATTTTAATTTCTTCATAAATGCCAATTTCATATTTTTCTACTAACCCCTTATTTTGTTTGTTAATGTATGTTGTTTTCATCAAGAAGTGCATAATCTTGAGGTTCATGCCTTGTGATTTCAGCTGCATGTGGCTTTGGGTAGCAAAATAACTCGTCTCATACCTTAGCATTTAAAGTTCATTCAATTTGCATGGATAACTTAGTTCAAGTTCAAATAGGGTGAAGAGACATAACCAATCAAATAAATGAAAGGCCAAAATAATTTGCCCATACTGTCATCATCACCTTGACTCAAACATCTTGGGATAAAAACAAAAATCCAGCTCTTCCACTTGTATCTATCTAGAGAAAACTTTCAATAAATGCAATTGTTTTCCTTGCTACTTCCAGAGCTCTCCTTCCTAGTGGCCCCCCTATCTTGTCGGATATTGCTAGCTGCACTAAAGCATTCCATTTAGATGTTTTTCATTTGGCCTACATACATGGAAAATCATCTCCATCTATTTAATCTAATCCAATAGCTGTCATGCTAAAATTCCTCATACAATCTAATTTGATGTCTCATATTATGGTTTTATGCCCAGATGGATCTTGATATTTGTTTACTTTAGTTTTTCAACATACCTGTTTTGTTTAAACTTTATAGTAGTAATAATTGCACATTTACAAATATGTTGTCAGTTTCATATATCTTTATTAGTGACATCACATGTTTCCACACTCTTCATCATTGAATCAAGTAGATGGAGATGGTTTAGTCTCAACCTATGAGACCCGCCATTGTAAAAGATGCTCGAGGTGTATGCTTCAAAATGTGCCTAAAGACAAGCACCCATTTACTTGCTTTGAGGCTTAGGTGGGAAATATGTGAAGCTCATGCTTCAAAGAAATCAACTCATTTCAACTCAAAATAGCCTTTTCTAAACTACATGGGGTTCACTTCATAGACATTAGATAAAAAATATCCTTAAAACTACATTTTAACAAAGGACAACTCCATTACTTGAATCTTTAAGAATCACAAATAATTTCAGATTTTATGACAAGTACCTCAGATTTTAGGAACTCATAGACTGTTGGAAAAGTCCACTTCCTTCTTCTCCCTTCACTGTGAATATAAGAATGCAAGTTAATTTAAAAACTTTCGAAGTATCAATCACAGCATGATGTAACTAGCGCCAGAAAATTTACCTAATGGCAACAGAGTCTACAGTACATCAAAAAAACATGCACCCAAACACAAAATCTCACATAAATTTCATAGAACAAATAGGTAAATAAGAATATAAGATGCCATCCAACCCCATGTTATCAACTTTGCAACAAGGCCTTAATGTCACTTGGCCCACTATAGTCTACCACAGGATATTCCAGTCTTCCTGATGTTTCATTTAAAAATGAAAGAAAAGGGCGATGAATTTTAACAGCAAATGTACGTCTAATGCAAGTGAAAAGATGATAACGATTTATTTTTTTCTCTTTTTGTAATGGTCACACAGTAGACAGACAACTATTTCCAAACCCTTGATCACCTTCCGCATTGGTCTAGTAGAGTTAAAGAAATTTGGAGGATTGCTTCTTTTGCTACTTTATGAGGATTGCTTCTTTTGCTACTTTATGGTCTATTTGGATGGAGAGGAATAGAAGGATCTTTATGGATCAATCTTTGGACTGTTTTCAGATTTGGGAAGAAGCTAAGTGGTTGGCTTGTAATTGGGTGGGGGTTCTCCATTTCAGATTGGTGTAACAATTGGGCTAGTTGTTTGCTGTGAGGAGGTTTGGTTTTATGATCTTTGTGGTCTTTGTTGGGTGGGGGTCTTTGGGTTTCTTCTTGCTGTTGTTGTCAGTGCATCTCTGATGCCCTGGTTTTTGTTTTTAGTCTTCATCTTTTAATTTAATATATTTATCTGTTTCTTCTAAAAAAAAAAATTAGTTACTTTTATCTAGACTTGCTAATGTTCATAAGATATCAAAGAAACATCTGACTAATGGCTAGTTGTTATCTTATAGCAAAGAAAAGGGCAAAAACAGAAAGAATTTTTTTTTTTTTCTAAAAGAGTGTGATCTCCACAAGCTCTCTTGCTCTTGTAACTATTTTTTTCTGAAATAAGATAGAGGATAGCTGGTAAATTTTCTTATTTTGCATTAATTAAACAAAATGAAATGATCAATAAGTATCACAATGAAGTCTAGAAATGATGAAAATTTTATCTTTCAGACATCCATTCTATATGGAATAAAATGTTGGGATCTTTTACTGTTGTACAGATAAAATAAAAAAAATAAAAAAATCATTAAATACAGATGATTTTAAAAAAAAAACACACAAACTACAACAAATTCTTTTTTTTTTTTTAATTGGCATTGTGAGACCACAATTTGAGTAGGAGTTCTAACAATGCCAATTAATAAAAAAGGTGGATCATGTGACAAACATCCAGACATGTGTTTCTTTTGAAAACAGAAGAGAACCGCCACTGAGTGTTCTTGCGTAATTTTAATACAAACAGGGCGTTCTCATGGATCTGAAAAGGAAATTGTTAAGTTACTCCCTCACTTCCTTCTCACTTCTCAGGTTGCAACAACACAATTACTAGTTGAACTTCAACTACACATCATTTTATAAATTCATAGGCTAGAGCTTCGTGCACATGGCTACTCTTTTCTTTATTAGTATACTCTTAAAATCAATGTGACCAATTTCCAATTATTGCAACCAATTAGCTTATTCTTTGGTCTCTTCTTCTAACAACTTTTACTCCTAGATCCTAATTTTCTTAGCTCGTTACAACACCATCTTGGTTGTTATTGGAAATTGATTCCCTCAGCCGCCCCCGGATGACCAAATAGGCTTATTCTTTGAAGTACGTTGAGTGTAGCTTAACAAAAGCTACACATAATCACAGCCATACACTTCTTTCCAGTCTCTTCTCTTCTAGCAACTTTCAAATCTCATATCTGAACTTTTTTAGCTAGTTACAACACCACCTTAGCAAAAAGGAATTGTATGCATTCATGAAAAATTTGCAAAAAAGATTATCCGTATTTAACAACTTTAACACTAGAACATTTTAGTAGGCAATTCCTCAAATACTATGAGTGTTGTATTTCATCAAATACCATGCGTGTTACATTCATCAAATTGCACAAGTGTGACATTTTATGGTTTCATCAAATACCACCAAGTGCATCATAATGCATAAAACCATCGCAAAGTATATCTAAAATGGTGGTATTGTAAATTTAACTTAGAGAAGATTTTACAATGATAACAAAAACCTTACCAAAAATATCAACAGTAAACATTTTCCTCCAATTCCCCTTTCTGCCATATCCCATTTCTTACTTTCACCTTTATTTCACTTTCCCTTCCTTCTTTTGGTAGCCTTAGTTCTATATGTTTGTGCTTTGTAGATAGCAGAGACCAAGAGTTGTAACTCTTGATGTTACCACCCACACATTTTTTCTTCCTAAGGTCCTATTTAGCACAACTCCTACTTATAGCTTATAATTTTAGTAAAAGTGATTATGAAAAGAACTGTTTTGAAGAAGCTCATAAAAACATCTTTAATAATTTTTCTTAAAAGTGCTTTTGTTGTAATAAAAATGTTTGGTAAAATATTTTAAAAGTGTTCTCTACTTTTTTTTTCCTTTTTTGAGAGGAAACAACTAACAATTGCATTAATCGTGGTTTTCAAAATCGTGAATTAGAATCGAATCGTTTTGAGGCTTGATGAATCGAATCAGGATTTAGTTAGATGATCATAAGATTCACAATACATATTGAATCGTATATTTGTACATATTAAGCACTCGTAGAGTTATAAAGACATTAGTTTTTTTTAGCAAATTAACAATTCAAACCGATTCGCTACGATTTTGCTAGCAATTTAGTTTGATTAACTTATGATTCAATATCGATTCGAACCGATTCGCAAGTATAGAGATCCAGAAATTCGACTCTAATAGTGCAGGGATAAATTGAATCGTGAATTGTACGATTCAACAATTCGAAATCATGATTCTAACTACTATGGAATCAACAACAAAAAATAGGAAAAGTGTTTTTTACTTAAAATGATATGTTTATCCTTTTTATCACTAATAACTACTTAATGTAAAAAACTTGAGTGGGGTAGTTTACTAAATGCATCTCATAAGTAAAAGCTTAGGAAAAAAAGCTCGTTCTCACCAACTTCTCAAAAAAGTGCTTTAAGCCCATTTTGAATAAAAGCTATAGTTGCAAATGGGCGTAAAAATAGCTTTTGCTTTAAAAGTAAGTCAAAGCACTTCTAGTTGCTCTACTAATGGGCTTTAAGGCCCAACAGAACACCTACTCAAAGGGTGATTTAACATGTTTTTCTTAAAATACACACGCGGAATGGAGAAAGCAAATTCATGCAACCGACCTCATGTACTTGGAAAAATTGGAAAAGGTTTAGTCAAGTTGATTTGAGTTGAGTTCTTAAAATACACACACACAAGTGTTCTCACATGCTCCACTCTTTTTCTAAAGTGGTGTTATGAGAACACACACTTAGAAGGCGCTTTCACAATGCCACTTAATGATATATATATTTTCAGGTTGTTGCTATAATATGACAAAAAGCCCTAAGGAAGCACTATGTTAATAAATTAAGTGTAATGAAAGTTTGAATGTTAAGATGGATATATAGGTTGAACAAAATATGGTTCAACAAGAAGGTTTGCCATCTAAGATGGTACAGATAATTAAGAAAGATATAAAAAAGGCAACTTGATGCACAAAGCTCTCGCCTATGCGGGGTCCTGGGGAAGGGTTGGGCCACATTTGGTCTATTGTACACAACCTTACTTTGCTTCGCAAGAGGTTATTTCCACGACTCGAACCCATGACCACATGGTCATACGGCAACAACTCTTACCATTGCACCAAGGCTCCCCTTCATAATTAAGAAAGATATAATTACTGCCAATGATGGCATTGGACAGTGGTAGGACAAGGGCGCAAGGTTGTAGGGACAGGGCCATAAGTCGAGAGTTCGAATCCTACCATTGTTGTCCTTCCCACTTGGTGACAGGATTAGTGGGGCTTTGTCCCAAGACAAAGGGGTCCTGATACCTCTCGGGAGACACACGGTGCACACGCACACTTGTATCCAAGGATCGAAAATTTAATTTCGACTAGACTTCGATCACTTGAAAATTGGAATTAATTCGGAGAAGTTTAATTTGACATGGAGAATTTTTGTAAAAATTTGCTAAATTAGAGAAGTTTAGAGAGTTTTTGCATATATACTTAAATATCTAGATTTATTGTAGTATAAGATAAAAACTAATATAAGTACACTTTTAATACATAAAAATACCAATAAGTGACCTAACAAAATCAATCTTGTTAAGTGGGTTGATGAATTTGAAATGGTGGCTTTTGGTCTTATTTCCTTTTCTTTGTTTTGATATTTAATCTTGTGGTGGCTTGCTTCTCTACTATATACTTTGCTAGTTTGAATTCCATCATGCTTAATTTATTAGTTTATTATTTAAATGTATTATTTTTTAATCTTGTTTTATAAGAGTTAACTAAAAGAAGATGGCTTTGAGAACTCTCTTAATTTATTTTTAAGTTTTTAAGTTTTTATCTTATTTCAACTTTAATTATTTATCTTTTTGCTTCTTTTCTTCTCTTTTTGGTAAAGCATATCCCATAAAGTACATAATTTGTTAGCTTGTTAAATTATTTTTTAAAATTTATATTGCTATGTTGGTTGATGAAGTTGAAAATAATACATAATTATTGGTATTTTTTTTTCTTTTTCTATTGATGAAATAACATTTTTTAACTTCTCTGTCGAATTTTATCAATTTTTTTGTCAAATTTTTGCATTTTTAAATTGAAAAATAAAAATTTTATCGAAGTTAATTGAATTTTGCGAATTTTATCGAAGTATTTCGGTGAATTTTTGCATTTTTTATTTTACATCCACTTCGCACTTCGGTGGAAAAAATTTGTGAGAGTTCGCCGAATTTCAAGAAATGTTTGAACCATGCTTGTATCTTCTCAAAAAATAGAAAAAAGAAAAAAAGAAGAAGATATAATTACCTATTATATAACTAAATATTCATTCCTTGACTACATTGGTTCAACAACAGGTTCGCCATCTAGATCATTGTGTTTGTTCATAATCGGACGAAACTCAATCATTCCATTTAATGTTTTCCTATTAGACCATGCAGCCATACTAGGATCTAATTTGCTTCAACTTACCATTGAAAGGATATGCTTTACCACCTTAAACAAGACAGGAAAATTTGTTAGTTTGTTACAAGTTTATGAAAGTCATTTCTCAAATATTAAAAAACATCTTTCTATGAGCAAATTGTACTATTATGCCTTGTGGCACTTGAGGAACGATATAAAGAACCAATAATGCTAGCATGAAATCCAACCTCACATGAGAGAAGAGTGCCTTCGCAATAATAAGCAACATGGAAGCGAAGACAAGGACATTTATTTTGGTTTGTAATTCCGCAGAGAGTCCTCTCAACAACTCCAAGACCTTGGCCTTTGCCTTAGCACCTGCTTCATGGTACCTGGATCAAAGAGAAATTAGTCCACATCAATTACAAGAAAGATAAAATAAATAAATGACTTGAAAGAGGTCATAAATTATATTCAACTTTAGTCATTGCAAGCAAAAAAAACTGCACCTAAATAGTGCATCCTCCACCTTTTTGGTGGTAAACCATTCATCTCCAACTTTTCTCCCCTTTGAATCAGTAGCAGGTCTCAGCTGTTTGATTTGTTCTTCTCCAGGGGTACCAGCCCACACAGATGGTGTGAAACGCTTTCCCTTGAACCAGATGGCCTCATGCTCTCTAGCAAATAGTATGTCACCTTTAGGACCACCAAGCGGGGCTGTGGTAGCTTTGACTCTTGTAACAATTGGAAGGAAATCTTCCATAACCTAGATGACATAAGATTTATCTAATGGTGAAACAATAAAAGAGGTGATGAAACACAGTTGAGCTTCACAATCAGCCCATGCAAGCACATTAATCCTTCAGCTACAAATAAATGTCACCAAAATACAAAAAAGAAAAAAAATCAAAATTGTTTTCTCAACCACTCCTAAAAAATTATCCAAGTCTGTCCAACTGTCGACTTATTTTCTTCGTTTTGAATGTATGAAGGGGAATCTACCCATATTTCACCTTCATTTTGGGAATATGTATGTCACTTCAATGAAAATAAGTTGAAAAATACGAAAAGAGAAAAATCATATATAGGTGTAGAACAACTGTCACATTGATGATAGAACAATTGTGGCAACAAAGCATGTAAAGGAATTATATCCAACTCTAAACAATTCATATCCAAATAAATATCCAGAACTTTGTTGTTTATGTTGATGGTTGTTTTCACGTAATAGAAGCCATTACGTTCGTTAATGCAAGGATAAAATGTACTTGAACCACTTCAAAAACATGGAAAGGGTGACATTTAGGAAAATAAATCAAATATTTCTATGAGTTTTCAAATGGAGCTTGTAGAGGTCCTAGTGAACATTCAGGAACAATTAAATAGTTCTAAACATGTAATGTTTGACTCTGGCGTCAAGATGCTATGATACACACTTTACAATGCACATTTGAACATCTAAATGCCACTTTTTCTAACTGTTTAGGAGGTGTTTACATAATTACATGGATTACTGTCAGTAATGATCTACTAAAGAGAAACTGCAAAACAGCAATGGAAGAATAAGATAAATGAGCAAAAGTGCTAAAATATCCAAATACACAGCAGAAAGAATGCCATAACATGCAGAAGCTGATTGAGATCAAGAATAATAATGGTGGTAAATTCAGGTCAATATAGTTTACAAATTACATATTCTTTCCTTTTTCAAGTCAATATTGAAGTCTTTAAACCTTGTTTTCTTTCTTCCTCTTGTGATTCTTTTAGTTTTTATTTATGTTCCATGAGATTAAACTTCAAATTTATAGTCATTATGTCAAAATGTCGCTAAACTAAACAACTTTTTGTCCTTAAACATTTCATCTAGGCTTAATCCATACTGAGTTATAAGCTGATAATGTTTGATCTATATTCTCTAGCTTGAAGGGGAGTCTCAAGGAGTTTTGTTTTCTATACTTTTTTATGTTTATTTAAGGGGAGTCTTGGCCCAACGGTAAGACTATAAGAGTTGTTGCCGTGTGACCTTGTAATCAAGGGCTCGAGTCGTGGAAACAACCTTTTGCGACACAAGGTAAGGTTACGTAATATAGACCCAAACGTGGTCCGACCCTTCCTCGGGTCCCCGTGCATAGGCGGAAGCTTCGTGCACCGTGCCGCCCTTTATTTATGTTTATTCTTAAGTAGGACAAAAGGGAATTTTTTTTTTCTTTTTGGCCTACTCAAATATTTAAATATAAAGAGAGAAGAGGCGCAACTACTAGATCCATACTTTGAAAACCCCCATTTCATTTGTTTTTTTTTTCTTTTCTTTTTTTCCAATGTCTTCTTTTTTTCCGACTTTTTTTTTTCCTCTATTTATTCCTTGGATCTAATACCTGGTTATTGATTTTAAACTCAGTGTTGATATAAATGAAGTACAAAACAACGCATCCATATCCAAAAGGAAAAAAAAAAAAAAAAGCTATTAAAAATGAGGAATGCCTAAATCACCTTGCATGCTTGTACATAACCAAATAAAGAAGAAAAGAAAAAACTAGTCATGCTAAACAAAATTGAGGCACAAGAACCTACTGTTGTAGATAAGGCCTCAGCTGCTCTCTCTACTTCAGCAAAAATGTCTTCTGCATGGATCCTCTTCACACGACCTCTCCAGGATGACTCCATTACCTCAAAGAAGTCACTTGGGATAACAGGAGAAGAATTTGCTTTCTGATCATTTTCCCCATCCAACGATATCAGCTCACCAATTTTATTTGAAATCCATTGACACTCATTCACCTACGCAAAAAGCATAATATAAATTAGAAGCAAACATCAATCAGTGTTACACAAAAACATACATTAATCCATTTTCATTTAGGTGAAAATGAGATGCAAAGGCGGTGGTATCCAAAGTGTCAAGAAGGCTTGATGGATGGAAAAGATGTTTTCTGTCTAAAGGAGGTCGACTTACATTGATCAAGTCTGTGTTGGATGATCTTCCAACCTATTATCTTTTGTTGAAAAATAAACAAAACAAAAACACCAAAATATAACGTGGTTCGGAGCTATGGCCTACGTCCACGGGAGAAGAGAGGGGAGTATTTCTTATTCTTTTATGATGTCACAATGGAGGGACACCATATATATAGACATACAGGGCTATGCACACATATAACAATAATTACAATTTTAGTAACTACTAAATAAAACCTGCTAAACAAAACAACTACAAAAATTATCATCTTTCCTTGAAGGAAATAAATCCCAAAGATTTTGCTCTTCTCCACAACACTCCCCCTCAAGCTGGTGAATAAAGGTTTACCATTCCTAGCTTTGACACACTTGCTTGAAATGCAGTATGGTTTAACCCTTTAGTGAGCACATCGGCGAGCTGATTATTGGTAGACACATATGGAGTACATATCAACCCACTATCAAGCTTCTCTTTAATGAAGTGTCTATCAATCTCTATATGCTTGGTTCGATCATGTTGAACTGGGTTATGGGCAATGCTAATTGCATATTTATTGTCACAATAGAGTCTCATAGGACCATCCCAGTGTATCTTCAAATTTGTCAAAATTATCTGCAACCATAATAGCTCACAAACCCCTTGTGTCATTGCTCAAAATTCTGCTTCAACACTAGATCTGACCACTACATTCTGCATTTTACTTCGCCATGTCACCAAATTCCCACCAAGAAACGTACAATATCTAGTAGTTGATCTTCTGTCAACTACTGAACCAGCATAGTCTGAATTAGTATATACTTCAAGAACCACTCCTATGTGTCGTTTAAATAAGATGCCCTGTCCTAGAGTCCCTTTAAGATACTGTAAAACGTGATTAGCTGCTTGAAAATGGATATCTTTAGAGTTGTGCATGAACTGACTTATTACACTTACTGCATATGCAATATCAGGTCTTGGGTGAGAGAGATAGACGAGTCTCCCTACTAGTCTTTGATACATCCCCTTATTAACAGTCAACGCTTCTTCAGCTTCTCCAAGCTTGTGATTAAGATCAATAGGAGTATTCATTGGTTTGCATGCTAGCTTCCCTGTTTCTTTAAGAAGATCTGTACTGTATTTCTGTTGAGAAATAAAGATTCCCTAGAAAGTATTTCAATCTCCCTAGTTCCTTGATCTCAAATTCCTCGACCAAACACTGCTTCAAGCTCTGTTTCGCATGCTCATTGTTTTCCGTCATAATGATGTCATCTACATATACCAAAAGTGCAGTAACTCCCCCTAAAGCTGAGTGTCTAATGAATAAGGTACGATCCCCTTGACTCTGCATGTACCCCATTTCTTTCATTACTTTGGCGAAGCGGCCAAACCATGCTCTTGGAGACTGTTTAAGTCCATACAAGGCCTTTTTCAGTTTGCATACTTTACCAGTGGTTAGGTTGTTCTCAAATCCAGGAAGGACTTCCATATAGATCTCTTCTTCCAGATCTCCGTGAAGAAATGCATTTTTCAAGTCAAATTGTTGTAAGTCCTAGTCGTAGTTGGCTGCCAAAGAGAGTAGTAATCGGACAATATTCATTTTGGCAACTGGTGCAAATGTCTCCAAATAGTCCACACCGTATGTTTGAGTGTACCCTTTCGCTACCAGTCTTGCCTCGTATCTCTCCAGTGACCCATATGCTCTGTATTTAATTGTATAAACCCATTTGCATCCCACAGGTTTCTTCTCGACAGGCAAATCAACCAACTCTCATGTTGTATTTTTCTGCAGGGCTTCCATTTCCACATTCATAGCTTGTTTCCAATTTGTATTAGTTAAGGCCTCGGATAATGATGTAGGAGTCTGGATATTGTTCAAGCTGGTAAAAAAACTCTTATGGGTTGGTGAAAACTTTTCAAAGGATACAACATGAGATAGTGGATACAAGGGATGTTTAGAGCATTCCCTTGTTCCCTTTCTAATGGCAATGGGAAGATCACTGTCAGGTTCAGAGGATAAAAAATCATTGTTAGTTTCAGGAACTAATGAAATTTGTAAGGAAGGTTCAGGATTTGTTACCACATTTTTAGGGATTGGTTCAGATTCTTGAACTTGCATCGGCTCAAGAGCTGCAACTTTCTTCCTTGAGTACATTGGTCTAGTCATCCAATCCTTAGGTTCATCATTGGGTACAGAGGGTGTAGGAGATTCAGGTGTTTGTTGGAGGTTAAACAGGTCAAAAAGATCAAAAGAGTTATCAAGGGAGTTTCGATCCTTGTCTTCCATGATGACACTCTCCCCTTGAAGAGGAGGAGCGAAAAAATAGGGCTCAAGTTCATAGAAAGTGACATCGGTAGAGACAAAGAATTTCTTTGATGGTGGATGATAGCATTTATATCCCTTGAGTGGAAGAGTATTCGACAAAGACACACATGAGAGCTCTGGGGTCCAACTTCCCCCTATTGGGTTGGTGAACATGGACAAATGATACACACCCAAATATCTTAGGTATAAGATTATTGGAGATTTTGAGCTTAGGGTAAAATTGACAGAGCTTTTCCATAGGACTTTTGAAACCAAGGGTCCGGGATGGTATGCGGTTAATAAGGTGTGTTGCAGTAAGGACAGCTTCCCCCCAATAGGACTTCGGCATATTATTCTGAAATAAAAAGGCTCGAGTTGTATCAAGCAGGTGGTCGTTTTTTCTTTCAGCAACTTCATTTTGTTGTGGGGTGTGAACACAAGATGATTAATGAAGGATCCCCTCGTTTTGGAAGTAATTGGTCAAGGTTCGATTAAAATAGTCTCTAGCATTGTCAGATCAAAATCTCTTGATTTTTGCACCAAACTGGGTGTGTATCATGTTATGGAAGGTAGGAAGAACAAAGCTCACATCGGATTTTTGTTTCAGTAAGAATATCCACGAGACTCTAGTACAGTCATCAATGAAGGACACAAACCATCGCGCTCCAGAAACATTAGGTATTGGAGAGGGACCCCAAATATCACTATGAATGAGATCAAAAGGATCTGAACTTCTTTCATTACTAAGTGGAAAAGATATACGCTTGTGTTTTACTAGTTCACACACTTCACAATGAAATTCTTCAACATTTAGAGACTTAGACAAAAAAGGAAACATGATTTTAAGGGTTCGAAAAGAAGGATGGCCAAGGCGGCGATGATGAAGCCATAGCTTTTCTTTATTGGAAAACTTGTGCTCGGAGAGAAATGAAGTGTTACTTTTGATAGGATGTACTGGTGTCTCAAGGTAATACAGCCCGTCCTGTTCCTTAGCACGTCCAATCATCGTCCCCAAGTCCTGGTCTTGAAATACACAGTAAGTAGGGAAGAAGGTTACATTACAACTCAGATCATGGGTCAGTTTTTTAAGGGTGGGGCTGATGTGAACATCACTTATACTAGCAACTATGGTTAAGGATCCGTCAGCTATGGCTATTTTCCGACTACTAGGATAGGGGTTGTAGGTATGACATATATTGGGGAAATTTGTCATGTGAACAGTAGCATCAGAATCTATAACCCAAGAGTGAGCAAAAGACTTATCCGAGACGTTAAATCCAATAGAAATAGGAAAGTTACCTGAATGTGCCAATGAACAGGTACTTGAGGGTTTGTCCAGTGTGCCAAGCAAAGATTTCAATCTGTCAATGTCGTCTTGGCTGAAGCCTACGGGCACCAGGAGGTTTGCAACTGTTTGTTCCGTAGACAAATGTGCTTGTCCACCGGTCTTCTGCAGTCCTTCGTTGTAGCCCCATTCTTTACTGGAAGTTGTAGGCTTGCCATGAAGTTTCCAATACTTCTCCCTGGTATGTCTAGCCTTCTGACAATAAGTACACCATAGATTGTCTCTATTGTCTCGATTTGGAACCTTTGATGATTCAGCTCACGGAGTGTTTGTCTTTTGAGCATTTCCCCTATTGGCAACCATAGCTGAGCCTTCCATCTTCTGAGGTACGAGCATAACACTTCTTCTGCTTTCTTCAGTTCGGATAACAGATATAGTCTCATTTAGAGCTGCCAACTCTTTGCTGAGAGTCTGAACTCGCACTTTATCAAACTCTGCATTGAGTCCAGCCAAGAAGTCATAGACTCGATCCTTCTCAATGTAGTTTTTTAAAACTACAGCATCTGCAGGGCATTTAGCCTCAATACATCTATAATGGTCAAGTTCCTGCCAGAGATTTTTCAATACATTGGCAAATTTTGTGACCGTCATGTTGCCTTGTTTTGTTGTTCCAACTTTCACTTTGATCTCATACACTTGAGCTGCATCATGGGCCTTAGAGTATGTCTGATGAACGGCATCCCAAATGTCTTTGGTGGAAGTCAGAAACATGCATGTATCACTAATATTTCGCGTCCTTGAATTCCATAGCCACGCCATTATAGAAGCATCTTCGTTATCCCACGCTATAAACTTAGGATCTTTAGGTGTAGGTCCAGTGCCCAAAAGATGACTCAATTTCCCTTTGCCCTTCAAAAAGGTACGCACCAGCTGAGTCCACTTCAAGTGATTCTTTCCACTAAGTTTGTCAACTACTTCGCCAGTCTGCACAATTTCTGAAGTGATTGACATTTTATTTATTTTTTTCCTTTTCTTTTTTAAGGGTTTACAAGAAAAAGAAAAAAGAAAGAAGAAAGGAGAGAAAAGGAGAGGCGTAGACGACGAAAACGAAGAAGGAGAAGAAGGGGAAGAGAGAGAGAGACGACGAACCAGCAGAGAGAGACGATGAACTAGAGAGAGAGACAGGAGAATCAGAGATGCTCAGCGGCAGTGTTGATGGTGATGAACCAGGGCAGTGGCAGTGACAACGACGATGAACACCAACGACAGAGATGAAGGCCGGCAACGATAGTGGAGCGCACAACAGCGGGATTCGAGTCGATGATAGCAATCGCAAACGGTAGATGATAAGCAGCAGACAACGATGATGATGATCAAGATTTCTTCGAGCAGCAGACAACGATGATGACGATCAAGATTTCTTCGAGCAGCACGAACGACAAGGATGATGCAACGATGGTGCTAAACAGTCGCACGAACCAGAGAGATGGGTAGCACAAACCAGTCGCATGAACCAATCGATGGTGCTAAACAGTCGCACGAACCAATCGATGGTGAGATGGTGTGCAACAATGTCGTCGGAAACATAGCGTTCCGACAAGCTGGTGTAAGTCGGACACTGCGATGGCGATGAAGGCGACCACAAAAATTCGGCGATGAAGGTCGGCACAAAAGATTTTGGCGATGAAGGTCGAAAAACGTATTCCCAGTTGTACGAGCCTAAAGCTCTAATACCATGTTGAAAAATAAACAAAACAAAAACAACAAAATATAACGTGGTTCGGCTCTATGGCCTACATCCACAGGAGAAGAGATGAGAGTATTTCTTATTCTTTTATGATGTCTCAATGGAGGGACACCATATATATAGACATACAGGTCTATGCTCACATATAACAATAATTACAATTTTAGTAACTACTAAATAAAACCTACTAAATAAAACAACTACTAAAATTATCATCTTTCCTTGAAGGAAATAAATCCCACAGATTTTGCTCTTCTCCACAACATCTTTCTGTGTTTCGAGCTCCAAAGAAGGTCATGGTTCTTTTGGAGAAGTTAATGAGGGACTGCTTGTGGAAGCATGATGATAAGGCGCATGGTTCTAATCTGGTGGCATGGAATATTGTTCAGTGGGCGATGGATCAGGGTGGATTGGGAATTGGGAACATCTCTATTAGGAATAAAGCTTTAGTGGGGAAATGGTTGTTGAGGTTTCCAAGCGAGCAAGATCGATTGTGGGTGAAGGTGATCAAGAGTAGGCATGGGTTGCAGGATAACCTTCAGGATGTTGGTTTGGCATCTAGAGTAACCTATAAGAGCCCTTGAAAATTTATCCCATGTAAGGACCTTTAACCAGACTTAAACTTGGGTGTGGTAATTTGATCCGATTCTAGGAGGATCTATGGTGTGGGAATGATTCCTTCCAATCACTTTTTTCGAATCTTTTCCCGCGTTCTTCCCTACACAATAAACCCATTTCTGAGTTTGTGGCAAGGGGCGGGGGCCCTTTGTCTTGGGACTTGCATCCGGGGGGGAACTTATCCTCTAGGGACGAACATGAGTTGGTGTCCCATGTTAGCCTTCTTGAGGGGTGTTTTCTATCGGAGGATAACGATAGAGTTTCTTCGCCTTGGGAGTCCCTGGGTTTATTTTCTACTAAATCCTTCCATGCAGCTATTCTACATGTCTCTAATGTCCATTCCTTTCCCTATCATAATCTAATATGGAAAGCACAGGTGCCATCAAAAGTAAAATTTTTGGGATGAGTAACTGCACATGGGAAGATTAATACTGGGGATATGTTGCAAAAAAGATTTCCAACTACGTGTTTGTCCATGTACTGGTGCTATCTATCTCGGCAAGATCTGGAGTCCGCCGACCATTTATGTTGGAGTTGTCCATTCTCCAATGAGGTGTGGAGTAGGTGGAGCCTCCACTTTCCAGTGATGAGTGGCGTTGATAGTGGAGGGGATCCCATAAATATTTTCCCGTTTATGGATCACATCCTCCCCTCGTGGAGAGATCATTGGAAGGTGGTGTGCTTGGCGGTTTTGTGGTCATTATGGAAGGAGAGGAACAATCGGATCTTTAATGGTGCGACGGTGCCAGCTGCTAAAGTTTGGGAGCAATCTCAGCTTTTAGCCTCTTTTTGGGTGGCAAATAGCAATTTGTCAAAGGGTTATGCTCTAGGGGATTGGCTTCGAGGGTGGGGTAATTTTGTGTAATTGTTGGTGGGCCTTGGTGGTGCCCAAGTGTATAGTTATTTCGTCCCATATATTCATATATACAAAATCTTTTCCTTGTTTCTTTGAAAAAAAAAAACAAGAGATGCAAAGACAAGATCCTAGATTCCAATCATCAACTCAACTCAACTCAACTCAACTAAGCCTTTTCCCAACTACATGTGGGCAGCTAATTTGATTCCAACCATCTCAAAAGAAATTTATTTGTAGGATTAAAAATGATAATTTAACCAACCAACATGCAAGGTCAAAACAAGCAAATGGAGCAAGTCAAAAACTGGAACTGTTACAGAACTAGGTAAATAAAAAATATATTGACAATATTACATTCAGAAGTCAAGAATAATGAATTGTAGAGGATGGCTACACCCAGGTCAAAGGCACATTCATTGACAATGAGGTTCACTAATAGAATGATTTACCTAGTAGCAAGGGATAGGCTTGAGGTGACTTGGTATTATTTTTTTAAAGCTGCTTGGTTAAGTAACTTCAACATTTATGAGGATTCGATTTGAATCCATAGATGACCAAATACAAGGCTAAGATGTCATCTTATTTAACAACTTAAGTAAGAGGATAGCCAGTGCACAAAGCTCCAGTCTATTTGGAATCTGGGAAGGGATTGGACCACTTTGGTTCTAATTTAATACATTTAGTGTGAAACATATTTACAGAAAATTTAGTAATATTAGTAATATTTTGTCATCAGTCATCACAAAAACTTAAAACATCCAATTTCAAATGCAAGGTACATTACATGGCCTGATTATTTCACATTTTGGGCCAGTATGAATTTGGAACATTTAATGGAACTTTCAGCATAAAAAACTTATTTTGATCTAAATTTTAATATTTGCTTCCTTAGAGCACCATGTATCTTTGATTAGTATTTGATGTTGCACTTACTTATAGTGTATCCTTGTGTTATAATGATTTTTAATGGTATATTCTACATGCTTCTACAAGAAGTGCAATCTATCTCATGGTAATATTTGAGTTTTCACTTACAAATCAGTTTAAAACTTAGAAGTCTAAGAGATACAAGAATGGATGACAAACAATAAGGAGTCCAGGAAAAAAGGTCACCTGCACTTGCAATGCACGGTGCTATCTGAATTCTGCTGTGATTGTACAATCATATTATTTTTAACACAAACTGTAAGTTGGATACTTCATAATTGTAGATCTCCTATACAATCTTTTACTACACTTAAACAGTGAGCTAAACTGATTTTAGAAACTTATCTCTAATCCAAAAAAATCAGTTCCTTCCAAAAGTTTTAAAAAGTTTAATTTGTCTTATAATCCCCAGGTTTAATTGCACAAATGAAGCAACTAATTTGAAACTTAAATGCTGATAACGCATATTTTAATAATATTATTTATTAGATATAAATAATTTAGTTAATCCATTTTCAATCACTAAATGAAATTCAAAATACACTGCAGTAACTTTCGGTTAGCACTAATTAAGTTAGAAACTACCCAATAGCGTCTCAAATGCCAACATCACTTAAGGTACCCTATATTTATGATAGGATTAAGCCAGCAATCTGAATTATTTTCAGATTGAACTGCTAATTCTTGGCCATACCCATACTGACTTCAATTCTTTTGGTCAAAACATACCCGCAATGTATCATGTAGGAATGAATATTCATATAAACTTAACAGCTAAGCCAATGATAGATATCGTTAGTAGAGGCAACAACTCAACTAAGCCTTTTCCAAACTATATGTGGTCGGCGGCTACATGAATCCACTTCCTCCACTTCGCTCTATCGAGGGCTAAGTCGGCAATCAAATTACAAGAAATTAAATTTTTCTTAATTATCTCCTTCATGTTATTTTAGGTCTACCCCTACCTCTATTGTTACCATTTAGTGTTAATAGGCGGCTAATCTTCCTAACCAGTGCATCTAAAGGTCTACGTTGTATGTGTCCAAACCACCTTCGGTTCTCTCTTTTATCTCCTATTAGTGCTACTCCTACCATTTCCCAATAGCCGATATGCTCATTTCTATTTTTCTCTCTTTAAGTATTGTGTGGGGGGTGGATGGTATTGATTGGTGTCCAACTGAAGGGGCAGAGAGTGATGGGATTGAGCAGCCTTTCGATTTGGAGGAGATCAGACAAGTCGTGTTTGAATGTGAGGGTTCAAAAGCTCCTAGGCCGGATGGTCTAGCTATGTCTTTTTTCCAGGCATGCTGGGACATTGTGAAAGACGATCTTATGAAGGTGTTGGTGGAATCATGGTTCAAAAATTCCTCGAAATTCAACGAACTTCCACGAATTTTTTCCCTTTCTTTTATCCAATGAAGTGCGCAATGGATGTAAAATAAAAAAATGCAAAAATTTGATAAAATTTTAAAAATTCGACAAAATTCGATAAACTTCGATAAAATTTCTATTTTTCAATTCCAAATTCGACAAAAAATTAGACAAAATTTGATAAAACTCAGCAAAATTCGACAGAGAAGTAAACAAATGTTATCTCATCAATAGAAAGCAAAAAAAATACCAATAATTATGTATTATTTTCAACTTCATCAACCAACATAGCAATATAAAATTTTAAAAAATAATTTAACAAGCTAACAAATTATGTAGTTTATGGGATATACTGTACCAGAAAGAGAAGAAAAGAAGCGAAATAAATAAATAAATAAAGTTGAAATTAGATAAAAACTTAAAAATAAATTAAAAGAGTTCCCAAAGTCATGTTCTGTTAGTTAACTCTTATAAAACAAGATTAAAAAATAATAAATTTAAATAATAAACTAATAAATTAAGTATGGTGGAATTCAAACTAGCAAAGTATATGGTCGAGAAGCAAGGCACCACAAAATTAAATATTAAAATAAAGAACAAGAATTAAGACCAAAAACCATCATTTCAAATTCATCAACCCACTTAACAAGATTGATTTTGTTAGATCACTTATTGGTATTTTTATGTATTAAAGTGACTATTTATATTAGTTTTTAACTGGGCTTTTGACATGATTACCCTTTAAAAATAAAAAAATTTCACAAATGCCATCACAACACAAATATTGACCCCTTTGCCCTACTTTACTATTCATCGCCCAGTCAGCGTGCCAAACAAGCGCTACGTGGGCGGCGGAGGTGGCATTTTTTACAAGGAAAAAGACGCCTTCCCTTCAAATTTTTTTTTTTAGTAAAGGGAAGGCATCTTTTCACAGGGAAGGCGTTTCTCTTTTCGCTTTGGTAAAAGCTTTTGAGATGTTAATGCAGCTGCTGTTGCCGAGAATGAGTGTGAGAAAGGCCTCTTAAATTCAAATGGAGTATGTGAAATAGAATCTCACCATTCCACCTCAAGAGAAGTAGCTCTGACCAAGTACCGATTGAAGCGGAAGGATAGATGCTTTGAGAAAAAGGTATTTTAATGGTTATTAGTGTAAGACATGATAAATTTGTTTTTTAATATCTTAGAACTTGCCATGCATGAGTAGCTCTTAATCAATTAAATATTTTAAGACCTGATATGATGCCGAGTTTTTTTGGACATTTTATTAAACACGTAAGAGACCTTTTTTACCTCTTAACATGAAATGCTTCCTTTGCAGGTTCGGTACCAAAGCAGGAAGAGACTTGCAGAGCAGCGTCCGCGAGTAAAAGGACAGTACTTAGCAACTGAATTAAAAGAAAACCCAATTTCAACATGATTCTTGGCAGTCCCAACAACAACCCTGGAAGCAAAATATGATTTCGCCTCTCTTACCAGAACTTTATGGATCGAAGACCCACGACAGATTTTAAGCTTAAGATCAACCTTAAAACACCAAAAACACTTCACAAAATCAAAATCACAGATACCTAGAAACATAACACACCAAAAATACATCCAAAATAAATAAATAATGGAATTGGAAAGAAATTGAACCTGTTTCAAGTTGTAGAAACCTTCGTAAACAGCAAGAACGGAATCAAAAGCTTTTACCAAAGCCAGAGAAGACGCCTTACTGTGCAAAAAAAAAATTCTTTAAAGGAATGCGTCTTTTCAAAAAAATTCTTCAAAAGACGCCTTCCTTATACTTAAAAAAAAAAAAATTGAACGGAAGGCGTATTTTGAAAAGACGCCTTCCCTTTACTAAAAAAAAAAATTTAAAGGTTAAAAAATGCCACCTCCGCCTCCCACGTGGGGCTTGTTTGGCATGCTGACTGGGCGATGAATAGTAAAGTAGAGCAAAGGGGTCAATATTTGTGTTTTGATGGCATTTGTGAAATTTTTTTATTTTTGAAGGGTAATCATGTAAAAAGCCCGTTTTTAGCTTATACTACAATAAATCTAGTTATTTAAGCATATATGCAAAAATTCTCTAAACTTCCCTAATTTAGCAAATTTTTACAAAAATTCTCCATGTCGAATTAAATTTCTCTGAATTAATTCCAATTTTCAAGTGACTGAAGTCAAGTCGAAATCGAATTTTCGATCCTTGGGTGGAATTTTATCATAATGGGGTTATTAATGGGTGTACTAATGAGACATATTTTTCTAATCCCAAAGAAGACTGCCTCTAGAAAGGTGGCGGACTTTAGGAGTATTAGCTTAACTACCAGTCTCCACAAGATAATTGCAAAGATTTTGGTAAATAGATTGAAGGGTGTATTACAAGGGACGGTCTCTGAGAACCAAATGGCTTTTGTACAAGGGCGCCAAATTGTCGATGCGGTTTTAGTAGCCAATGAATTGGTGGAGAACTATCGATCCAATAAGAAGGCGGGGGTGGTATCCAAATTGGTTAACTGCGATTTTCTTGATTATGTCTTGATGAAGAAGGGGTTCGGTATCAGGTGGAGGAAATGGATTCAAGGGTGTTTAAGATCCGTCTCTTTCTCTATGTTTGTGAATGGTCATCCTCGAGGTAAGATTGCGGGGGAAAGAGGCTTGAGGAAGGGAGATCCACTCTCTCCTTTCTTGTTCACTTTGGTGGTTGATGTGCTGGGTAGATTGATGGACAAGGCAAGGTTGTCTGGGTAGATTAAGGGTTTCTCGGCTGGTAGGGAGGATGTGGAGGTCGCTCACCTACAATTTGCTAACGATAACCTTTTATTCTTCGATGGAAGTGATAGTTGTATCCATGGTTCAAAAATTCTCCGAAATTTGGCGAACTTCCACGAATTTTTTTCCCTTTTTTCTACCACCGAAGTGCGAAGTGGATGCAAAATAAAAAATGCAAAAATTTGCCGAAATAATTTGATAAAATTAGAAAAATTCGATAAACTTTGATAAAATTTCTATTTTTCAATTTAAAAAATGCAAAAATTCAATAAAATTCAAAAACATTTGATGAAATTCGACAGAGAAGTAAAAAAATGTTATTTAATCAATAGAAAACAAAGAAATACCAATAATTATGTATTATTTTCAACTTCATCAACCAACATAGCAATATAAATTTAAAAAAATAATTTAACAAGCTAACAAATTATGTAGTTTATGGGAAATGTTTTACCAAACAGAGCAAAAAAGAGGCATAAAAATAAATAAATAAAGTTGAAATAAGATAAAAACTTAAAAATAAATTAAAAGAGTTCTCAAAACCATCTTCTTTAGTTAACTCTTATAAAAAAAGATTAAAAAATAATAAATTTAAATAATAAACTAAATAATATGGTCGAGAACCAAGCCACCATAAAATTAAATATCAAAACAAAGAAAAAGATTTAAGACCAAAAACCACCATTTCAAATTGATCAACCCACTTAACAAGATTGATTTTGCTAGGTCACTTATTGATATTTTTATGTATTAAAAGTGTCTATTTATATTAGTTTTTAGCTTATACTACAATAACTCTAGATATTTAAGCATATATGCAAAAGTCCTCCAAACCCCTCTAATTTAGCGAATTTTTACAAAAATTCTCCATGTCGAATTAAACTTCTCCAAATTAATTCCAATTTTCAAGTGACCGAAGTCAAGTCGAAATTGAATTTTCGATCCTTGGTTGTATCCGTAACGCATCCATGGTGGTCAAATGCTTCTGTTGGCTCTCAGGCATGGTTATCAATATGTCTAAGAGTCAATTGGCGGGAATTAGTGTCTGTCAGGACTGGATTGAAGAGTCGGCAAATCAACTCGGATGCACCACTTGTTCATGGCTTATGAAATATTTGGGAATGCCACTTGGGGGTAATTCTTCCAAGTTGATTTCTGGGATCCAGTGATTGATAGGGTCTCAAGAAGGCTTGATGGATGGAAAAGAAGCTTTCTCTCAAAGGGGGGCAGGCTTACACTGATTAAGTCAGTACTGGACGTCTTCCTGCATACTTCCTGTCAGTGTTTTGGATTCCAACGAAGGTGGCGGGTAAAATTGAGATTAATGAGGAATTTTCTTTGGGGGAATGAAGAAAGGTTATGTGGGGCGTATCTAGTTGCTTGGAAAATTATTCAAAGGAGTATTGAGCAGGGTGGTTTGGGTATTGGTAATATTTTGGACAGAAACAAGGAGTTGATTGGTAAATGGTTATGGAGATTCTCAAGTGCAAAGGATCAATTGTGGAGAAGGGTCATTTGTAGTAGGCATGGGCTTCGAGACAACCAATGGGTTGTTGGGTTAGTTGCTAGAGCCACCTTTAGGAGCCCTTGGAAGTTCATTTCATCAGTGTACCCCATTTTTTTACCAATGATTAGACTTAAACTTGGGAAGGGTGATTCGATACGCTTTTGGGAGGACCCATGGTGTGGCACTGACACTTTTCAATTACTGCTCCCCAACCTTTATCACCGTTCTACCTCACATAATAAACCTGTTACTGATTTTGTGCGGTCCTCGGAGGGTGCACATTTGTCCTGGGATTTACATTTAAGGCGAAATGCTCACCCTTGGGAGGAGGAGGATGTGTTGTCACTACTTGGGATGTTAGAGGGTTGTTACCTATCCAGGGATGAGGATAGAGTTTCTTGGCCTTGGGATTCATCCGGTTTGCTCTCCACAAAATGTTTCGTTTCAAAAATCCTCCACCTTTCTAATGTTTCTACTTTTCCTCACCACTACCTATTATGGAAAGCTCCGGTACCATCGAAGGTTAAATTCTTGGGTTGGTTTGCTTCCCATAGGAAGTTGAATACGGGGGATATGTTGCAAAAAATATTCCCATATAGATGCTTATTCCCTCTTTGGTGTTATTTGTGTAGTTAGGATCTTGAATTTGTGCCCCACATATGTTGGGATTGCCCATTTGCCAAGGAGGTTTGGGGTAGATGGCGAGCATACTTTCCTATTACATATGATGAGATTGAGGTGGAAGAGTATGTAAATATCTTCCCATTTTTGGATAGAGTTCATTCATCATGGAGAGATCATTCGAAGGTGGTGTGTTTGTCAGTACTATGGTCTCTATGGAAGGAGAGCAACAATCGGGTGTTCCTTGATGAGTTTTCTCAGGCATTTGAAGTGTTGGAGAAGTCTCACCTCCTCGCTTCTTTTTGGGTAGCCAATAGTAATTTGTCTAAGGGATACTCTTTAGGTGATTGGCTAAGGGGCTGGGGAAACATTGTATTTGTATAGGGTTATGGTCCTGTGGACATTTGTTGTACAGGTTATTAACAATTACTTATATGTATACAATACTGTTAGTTTCTTTTAAAAAAAAACACATGTTTTTAATTGCCCACCATTTTGTACTATATAGCATGGCTAGCCTAATAGCAACTCTATAAAATTTTCCCTTTGACTTAAATGGGATGTCTATCATATATAACTCCAAAGGCACTTCTCCACTTGACCCATCCTACTTTACTCTATGGTCCACATTCTCACCTATTTCTCCTTCTTTATGTATAGTGGATCCCAAATACCTAAAATTTCTTTTGTATCTCTTGACTTCCAATCTTCACTATCTCTTCATTTGTATTTCTACTTCTACTAAAATTACATTTAATGTATTCAATCTTAGTCCTACTAATCTTGAACCCTTAAGATTCTGGAACCTCTCTCCAAACCTCTAGCTTAGCATTTACTCCAAATGCAGTTTCATCAATCAATACTATATCATCAGCAAATAACATACACCATAGAATATCTTCTTGAATATGTTTAGTCAATTCATCCATAACTAGTGCAAAAAGGCAGGGGCTTAAGGCAGATCCTTGGTGTAAATCTACTGTAATTGAAAATTTGTTAGTTTTCCCTACTATTGATTTTACAATGGTTCTTGTCCCATCAGTCCCATCATACATGTCTTTATATCAATTCAATGTACCTAGTTGTAACTCTCTTTTTTCCCTAATATTCACCATATTATTGCTCTAGGTATTCTATCATAGGCTTTCTCTAAATCAATAAAAACCATATGGAGGTCTAGTACAGGCAATAGAAGAACAATTCTATCAGAAACTAAACAAACATTCTAGAAACATGAAATTATATTGTAAAAAACCCAAGGTCTATCAGCTTTATCTATGAAAATAGATGTACAAGCACAACAAATATCATGTCATAGGATAGCTGCAAACCATTCAATGACTAACAAATCGGTGGGTTGTAACTACACACATAACTCTAATGAGAAGACATCAGTCCCTTTTGGGGCTCTAATGAGAAGACAAGATGTATATTATCAATGAAATGAGGTTATGAGTGAAAATCAGTCCCTTTTGGGGGAGAACCGCCTAGGCTTTTTGCTAGGTAGTCAGAGGGGGGTCTAAGAAATTTTCAAAGAGTCGAAAGAAAGAGGGACCTATAAATAAATAAATAAATTTTCTAGGGGCTTCTAAATAAATATTTTATATGTGGCCTAGGAGCTGCCTAGGCCTCGCCTAGCCTAAATAGGATATATCGCCTATCATCGCCTTACCGCCTTGATAACACTGGTGAAAATCTCAAGCTGGTCTTGCTTTAGTAGTTGATAAGGTAAAAAAGATGGCTAACTGAAACTCTCCAAGCAAGAACTCAGGGTACCCAAGGCAAAAGTTTCATTGGTGATTCATAGTGTCGCTTTGTGACAAATTAAAATCTATCATTTATGCAGATGGAAAAAAATGTAACTGAGAAGAAATATTAAGAGAATGAAAATAGACAAAAATGAATATTAGACAGATACCAAGGTTTCAAATTCAATTTTTAGCCCAGTTGCCACCCATGTAGGATCCATTAGTAACTTTAAGATATCATAAAGCTCAGAGTTTCCATACATCATCAACATCTCATCAACTACATTCTTGATTCTGCAGAATTCAATATGATTAACTTCCTTTAATTCAAGCAGTTTCACAAGCTGCAAAACATGAAGGAGAAGTATGGGTCAGTCTTGAAAATATGAAAATGACATGCAGAAATGATTGAAACAAACATAGATCTTGCATTTACAAGAATGTAGAGGTGCTAAGTTTTCAATGCCTATAAAGACAAATCAATGTGCCAAAGAGTTACACACCACAATGGAAAAGCATGACAGACCTCAGTAATAGAAACCAACACTGTAGTGGCACAAGTTGGCAGTCTTTCAAATGCAGAATCAGGCATAAATTTGACATTGGATAGTCTCTTTGGGAGGAGATTTGACAGAAACATCTACAACTCAAACCAGAAATACCCATAAACAAAGGTCCATCTTAATCATCTTTATCGGTTCTGTCTCTGTCTCTCTCATATATTCCAATTACATATTCCTACTATTTCTTGAATATATTTATTCCTAATATTTTATCTTTCAATGTTTTACCTTATATCCATCTTAAAATTCTCATTTCCATTACAGTTAATTTGTTAACATATTTTTACTATATTTTGTTCCATAAAGTATGTTGGCCTAACAGTGGTCTTATAAAAGTTTCCTTTTAACTTCAAATGAGATTCATTGATCATAAAATACTCCAAAAGCACTCCACTTACACATTTTTATTTTAATTCAACGATTTATTACCTCTCCTATTTCTCCCTCCTCATAAAATACTTGAGGCCAAGTACCTGAACTCCTATCTCTTGGCTTTCAATCTTCACAGTTTCTTATCTCTATTTCCATTTCAACTAAAATTAAATATACTTAATCTTAGTCCTACTAATCTTGAACCCTCTAAATTATAAAACCTCTCTTCCAACCTCTAATTCAGCATTTACTTTCACTTTAGTTTCATCAATTAGCATTATATCCCTAGTAAATAGCATAAATTATGAAATATCTTCTTGAATATGTTTAATCAACTCATTGTTACATGTGTATAAAGAATACAACTAATATTCACTATGATACACATATCAACGGATAGTGGTAATACATCCAAAAAAAATAAAAAAATCATATCGATGGAAATAACAATCAAATATGGATGAAATGAGAAAAAGCATTCAAAAAGGCTCCTGCATTAAACTAATAAAAGAAGTTACCAGAATATAACCTTTGAAGCTGATATGCATGTAAATTCAGGAATTGAGCATGTTACATTGCTCATCAGCTTGCATGTTCCTGTAAAAAGAACACACTTTCAGCACAGCTTCTTGTGAGATTAATTCCAACACGAGATTAATATATATATATATATATATAATAAATATTACGCCGAAAAAAAATAAAAATAAACCAAAAGAATCATCCATATTAAACCAGAAAACTTCATGCACTCCAGGCTCTCAAGCGTTGAAAAGGTGAAGTTTTAAAAGTAAAAAAATGAACTTGAAAAAGATAGGCCAATGAAACTTAAGGGTCCAGCCAATCACTGGCAATTATAAAGCAAACCAACTGTAGATGCCATTGAGCAATATTATCAAAGGGAATTACTTGTTAAAAGTAAAAGATCAGAATACAGATTTTGGAGAAACAGCTATAATTGGTCCATAAGGACAAATATACTATACACAAGATTGTTTCAAGTTCATCTCGTGGGAAAGCTTCAAATTTGGATATGGATACTTGGATGGGGTTATGCTCATTACTACACCTATATTCTGTCATTTCTTTCCTTTTTTTCTTCTTTTTAATCATTGATTGTCTTTTTTTTCTCTTCCTCATGTAAGTGAATTGTCACCTACTAGTCATTCTCTTCTTTTGCGTTTTCCCTACCTTCTTTGTAAAATCCACATAGTAGTATTCCAAAATCTGAAGTGTCCGACACATATCCATCACCTATGTCAGTATAATGAAGTGTTGACGAAGGTACGTTTAGGTAAAGAGTCCGGGTAGCATAGGTCCTTGCTTCCCAAGTCCGTCATTGTAGATTTAAATTTTCTATAATGATTAATTGTAACACTCTAAAGCATTCAAATTCAAAGAAATGAATCAAAGATCCCACAACACCATATTTAATTAAGCACAAAACCTCTCAAAAGATGAAATGTCCACTAGTCTAACAAACCTAAAAAAAAAACAATCAACTAAGGATAGTATATCCACACAAGTTCTAACAGAAATACTATTACAGGGATTTCAAACCCTCTTGAACTCTATCAAGAGCAACCACAACCTCCAGTAGTCCACCAAGAGTTCACAATTTGTGTACAAAATTCATTCACCAATAGCTCTCAAAGATTCTTTTAGAAACTTCTACACTATTCATCACAACTTTCATTCAGGTAGGACCAATCCTAAATTTTCTATGATTGACCCTATTGTATTAATTCTTTGTTCACTAGGATCCATCCTCCAAACCTTTAATCACATCTCAGATGGCTTCTTGTGCCAATGAAATGTGGCTTTAATATGGTCCTTGGCAAAAACATAGGAGCAATGATCTTAGAATACATTCGTTCTACATCATCCAGTTTAGTCTTAGAGCCAAAATCCTTACACCTACTGGAGGCACTAGTCCTTGGAAAGGAAAGAAATACTAAAAACTCGTGTCATGTGTCTAGATAGCTCTTTGGACACTTGAAAATTAAGGTTGTGTTTGATTTGTTACACAAAAAAAGGATACAATCCAAAAAGAGAAAATTTTAGTATCAGCTTTTATTGTCATCCGAAAATCTTGGATTGAAATTGAATTGTAAGATTAGTGTATATTAAATACATATAAAGGTCAATACTCAATACCGACAAACACATGAGATTTAATTTAAAATTTGTCAATTGATCATTTTGGTTGTAGTTGTTCGTGCAGTTGGGAAAAGTCTTTGTTAAGTTGAATTCTAGTTAAAGTTGAAGATCTATAAAGGCAAAAATAATCTGAAAGGATGATCCCTTCACCCAGGAGATTATCTTTATGAAAACTAATCAACCAAAAATTTCTACTAAATCCCTCTAAGATTGATTTTTGGGAGCCTGTTCTCTCAAAGGTTGCAAGAAGATTGGATGGGTGGAAGAGAAGCTTTTTATCTAAAGGCGGGAGACTCACTTTGATAAAGGTTGTTTTGGATGCTCTTCCTACGTACTACTTGTCAGTGTTCTGGATTCCTAGAAAGGTGGCAGCTCGTATCGAGAAGGTGATAAGGGATTTTCTGTGGGAGAATGATGTCTCATCGCATGGGTCTCATCTAGTGGCGTGGAATATTTTCCAAAGGAAGGTTGAGGACGGTGGTTTGGGGATTGGCAACTTGTCAGCTAGGAACACGACATTGGTTGGGAAATGGTTGTGGAGGTTTCCTCGAGAGTCAGATCAATTATGGGGGAAGGTGATTCGGAGCAGGCACGGTCTTAAGGATAACCAAAGGGCTGCGGGGTTGGCCCCAAGAGCTGCTTTTAGAAGCCCTTGAAAATTTATTTCATCTGTATACCCATTGTTTGCCCCTATGGTGCGGTTTAAGATTGGCAAAGGGGATTCCATTCATTTTTGGGAGGATGTATGGTGGGAGGCGGTTTCATTCCACAATAGGCCGATAGTTGACTTTGTCCGTAATCCTGGTAACTCTATTTTATCTTGGGATATTCATGTGGGAGGTGCTCTTTCATCTAAGGAAGCGAGGGAGTTGGAGTCTTTACTTGGGGTGCTTGAGGGGTGTTATCTTTCTGGGGACAATGACAGAATAGTATGGTAATGGGATTCCTCTGGATTATTTACCACTAAATCCTTCCACTCCTCTATTCTCTCTGTGCCAGTTGGTCTTTCTTTTCCTAACCATAGTTTTATTTAGAAGGCCCACGTGCCTTCAAAAGTTAGGTTCCTGGGTTGGGTGGCGTCTCAAGGGAAGATGAACACTGGGGATATGATGCAGAAGAGGTTCCCATATATGTGCTTGTCTCCATACTGGTGCTTTCTTTGTAGGAGAGAGTTGGAGTCAGTTAGTCATATTTGTTGGCAGTGCCTTTTGCTAATGAGGTATGGAATAGATGGCGTTCCCATTTCCCTGTCATGGGAGATGATGAGGTTGCTACGGATAGCATTGTTCTTTTTCCCTTCATTCAGAATATTCATACTAAGTGGCGTGAACACTAGAAGGTTGTTTGTTTGGTTGTTTTATGGTCTGTATAGAAGGAGCAGAACAACAGGGTGTTTCATGAAGACTTTTCCTCGGCGGCTACTGTGTTGAAGAAATCACATTTCCTAGCGTCTTTTTGGGTGGCAAATAATTGTTTGTATAATGGGTTTGGGTTGGAGCTTGGCTCAAAGGATGGGCTGACTTTTTGTAATTAGTCAGCGGGGTGCCTCTATGAGGTTTTGTACAGATTGATTATATCCGTTACACATATATATAATATAATACACTTTTAGTTCCTTTTTAAAAAAAAAATCTAATAAAAAGGGTTTACCTAGATACACTTTTTAAATTTTTTCTTTTAAAAGAAACTAAGGAAAGTATATATATATATATATATATGTTGTAAAGCTAACTAATGGAATTGTAAATACGAATAAATAAACTACAAACTTAGATGAGAAGAATTTCAGATAGAATTATTTTATTTCCTTTTATTTCATTTCATATCACATATATATCTGAGATGGTGAGAATAATAGCTTGTTGAAAAAGTCATGGTTAGCTTGTTGAAAAAGTCATGGTTAGCTTGTTAAAGAAACCATAAGTAGCTCGTTGAGGAAGCTTGCACCAAGAAACCAAGAAACCACTAACCATGGTGACTCTAACTATGGTGAAGATGAACTCTGGTTAAAGAATTCCTCCCACTTGATGAATGGGCAACCCTATTCACACTTAGTGGGTGACAGCTTGATAGTGGGGATACAACATATATATATATATATGTATATAACACTCCCCCTTTGAATCCTCACTATATGTAGAATATGCCTCGTTAAAATCTTACAAGAGAAAACCCAGTGGAAAAAAGTCTAGTGAAGAAAAAAAAGTACAATATTCTATTGGAGTCTTATATTGTTAGGACTGCCTCATTAAAACCTTGCTAGGAAAACCCAGTGGGACAAAACCATAACGAAAAGAAAAAAGAGTACAGTGCACTAAACAATAACTCCTTTTTAATTCTCCCCCTCAAGATGACATGGGTGAATTAACTTCTGTAACTCTGCCTGAGAGATCTCTAAATCAACGCACCCCAATATTGTGTACAATCTTCTTGAAAGTTCCAGTTGCAAAGTTTTGGTAAATAAATCTGCAAGATTGTCGCTCGATTTTATTTGTTGGACATCAATTTCACCATTCTTTTGTAGTTCATGTGTGAAAAAGAATTTTGCTGAAATGTGTTTGGTTCCATCTCCTTTGATATGACCTTCCCTTAGTTGTGCAATACATGCAGTGTTGTCTTCATATAATATTGTAGGAGAAATTTTGATTGATGATAATGTTGTGGAGAAGAGCAAAATCTGTGGGATTTATTTCCTTTAAGGTTTATTTCCTTTAAGGAAGGATGATAATTCTGTGGGATTTATTTCCTTTAAGGAAAGATGATAATTTTAGTAGTCGTTTTATTTAGCAGTTACTAAAATTGTAACTATAGCTATATGTGTGCATAGCCCTGTATGTCTATATATATGGTATCCCTCCATTAAGACATCATCAAGAATAAGAAAATATTTTCTCTCTTCTCCCGTGGACGTAGGCCTTAGAGCCGAACCACGTAACATCTTTGTGTCTTTTATTAGTATTTAACATGGTATCAGAGCTTTATAGGGAAATTGTTGGAAGCAAAATGGCCTCATTTGTATTGGACTCCATGTGCGACTCATTGTCTCGATCTAATGTTGGAGGATATGGGAAAAGTACCAGAATTTAGCAGAGTAATCAAGAAGGGAATTGTTTTAAGTGGTTTTATTTACAACCACACTGGTGTTTTGAATATGATGAGGAAGTTCACCAAGCAAAGAGAATTAGTAAGACCGGGAATCACAAGATTTGCCACATCATTCTTGACACTGCAGAGTCTTCATAACCAGAAAAGAAATTTAAGAACAACGTTTTCTTCACAAGAGTGGACAAACAGCAAGTGGGTCAAGGATATTAAGGGGAAGAGAGCTGAAAAAACTGTTTTAACCACTTCATTTTGGAATGATGTTGTCTACGTTTTGAAAGTGACATCTCCATTGGTTAAGAGTTCTTCGTTTGGTTGATAGTGAGAAGAAACCAGCAATGGGGTACATCTATGAGGCAATGGATAGAGCAAAAGAGACAATTGAAAAAGCTTTTAATGGAAGACAAGAAAAGTACATTAAAATATTTGAAATCATTGATAGGCGGTGGGACTGCCAACTTCATAGGCCTTTACATGTCGCAGGGTATTATCTAAATCCGGGACTTTTCTATGCAAATCCATATGTAGATAATGACCAAGAAGTTGTTGGAGGCTTGTACAAATGCATCCAAAGACTTGTATCTAACAAGTCTAAACAAAATAAGATCATTGACGAGATACCTCTTTATATGTAATTATATTTTGTCTTATGTATTTTTTTGCTTACTTTCTTAATTGTTATAATTGACGTTGCTGCTCAAATTAACAGATTCATACCAAAAAAAGAAATAGGTTGGAGCAACAAAGGCTCAATGATCTGGTTTATGTCAAGTACAACCAAATGTTGAAGGAGCGGTTCAACCACAAGGATACAATTGATCCCATCTCATTAGCTAATATTGATGATATTTGTAAGTGGTTGGTTGGCTTGTCTTTAGATGATGATGCAGCCAATGATTTGGTTGATGAAGGTGATTCTCTTACTTGGGGTGATGTTGAAAGGGCTAGTGGTGTTGGACAACCATCAAGAGGTAGACGTAGATCTTCACAACATACCCCTTCAAGCAGTTTTGCTACCAATAGATCAAGAAAGGGGAAGTCTCCAATGAATTTAAGAGATACAACAACAGATGATGAGGATGAATTAGAAATAGAAGAAGCAGAAAGAGAGGAAGAAGAAGTAGGAGAAGATGACCTCAATGATACCGAAGAAGAAGCTGCCAACATCATTGGAGAAAATTGTTCAACTGATGGTGATGGTGATGGTGCACAAGAAGAAGAAGAAGAAGAAGAAGAAGAAGAACTCCTTAAAGAGAATGAATGAACTCTTAGTACTTTAGTTGTAGTTAAGATTTTGGACATTAGAACTTAGAAGTTAGAACTAAACAATATTATGTGACTCATGGAACAAGTATGTGTTTAGTGTTTACGTAATTAATATTTACTGTTTTGACCTTTGTTTGCTTTCTTTTTTTTTAATTTTATTCAATTGTTTGGTATGCATGCAAATTGTGAATTTGTGACATATATATAATTTGCTATGTTTTAGACTTTTAGTGCGCCTTGGGTGACTCAGGCGTGTGCCTCGCCTTGCGCCTTGCGCCTCAGGCTTTCTTGCTTGCCCTCGCCTTAAGTGCGCCTTTCGCTTTTAATTACACTGATATCAATTCAGAGTATTTTGTAAATCTACGTTCTCGATATTGCAGCTGCAGGAGCACATTCGAAGCGTGAAAAGTTGTGAATGTTTTTCTATCATGTCTTCATCAGTAACTTTCTCACCACATATATTCAATTTAGAGCTAATTCTATACAATGTTGAGTTATATTCACTGACTGTCTTAAAATCTTCAATCGAAACGAGCTTTCTGTAAGATTTGGGTCTTTTGATGGTCAAACCTTTCCTTTAGACTACTCCAAAGGATATATGGGTTCTTCACTGTAAGATATTTAGTTTTTAAACTATCATGGAGATGATGTCGAAGAAAAATTAAAGCCTTTGCACGATCTTGCAAAGTTGCTTTATTTCCTTCTTTAATTGTTTCTCCTAGATTTTTAGCATTTAGATATATTTCGGCATCAAGGACCCACGACAAGTAATTATTTCCACAAATGTCTAATGCAACAAATTCAAGTTTTGTAATGTTTTGTCATTTCCTGAACAAAAATAACTTTGGTAAGATTTGAAAAAAAAAAAAAAATCATCAATGACAAGTTATTAATACTTTTAACTTTATCGAAGAGATATCTCATGATACTTTGATATTGCAACGTCATGTGCAATTCATCATTTTAATCATAATAAATTTCAAGTTCATATGATCGTAACATTGTAACTTAAGGTGCAACTTTAATTATGATATACCTTTTAATAAAAGGTTATAAGTCTTTGTCATGAGATGTCTTAATAAAATAAATAAATTCAAAACGTTAAATCATCAAAAGCAATTACATTAAATAATTGAAAGGACTAATTAATCATAAACAATTATTCAAGTAATAAAAGAAAATATTAGTGTCAGTGTTAATGTAAATGTTAGTGTCAATGTTAATGTTAGTGCATTATATTAACTTCGGGCTAATTTACAAATCCACAAATAAGTGGGTCCTGTGGACAAAACTCATGTGATTTCACATGGAATATTGTTAATGAAAAAAATACATGAAATTTTACCTTCAATGTACTTTTTATGATTAAACTCCTAAGTTAGACAGAGCTTTCATGTTGATAACGTGTTGTAAAACTAACTAATGGAATTGTAAATACGGATAAATAAACTACAAACTTAGATAAGAAGAATTGCAGCTAGAATTCTTTTATTTCCTTTTATTTCCCACTATCAAGCTTTCACCCACTAAGCGTGAAAAGGGTTGCCCACTCATCAAGTGGGAGGAGTTCTTTAACCAGAGTTCATCTTCACCATAGTTAGAGTCACCATGGTTAGTGGTTTCTTGGTGCAAGCTTTCTCAACAAGCTACTTATGGCTTCTTTAACAAGCTAACCATGACTTCTTCAACAAGCTACCTAATGATGCCTATAAATAGGCATTATCCTCACCATCTCAAACATGTGTGATATGAAATGAAATAAAAAAATTCTATGTGCATTTCTTCTCATCTAAGTTTGTAGTTTATTTATCCGTATTTAGAATTCCATTAGTTAGTTTTACAACAATAATATATATATATATATATATATATATATATGTATATCTGTGTGTGAAATGAGATTAAAAAATGGCTATACATCACAACCACCCATGGCCCTTCCTCTAAGAATGTACAAAATTGCCCCACCCTCTTAACCAATCCCCTAGAGCATAGGCCTTAGCCAAGTTGCTATTTCCAACCCAAAATGAGGCTAAGAGATGAGATTTCTCCCACACTTTGGCCGTCGGGTGCTCCTCCTCGACGAACACCTGATTATTCCTCTCCTTCCATAGGGACCAGAGCACTACCAAACATACTACTTGTCAATCGCCTCTCCACTCAAATTGGATACTATGAATGACAGGAAATAAGTTGTACTGGTCCACATCAACCTCCTCCGCGCGCACAACAGGAAAATGATAACACCATCTACACCATACCGCTTTGGAGAAAGGGCAGCTCCAAAGTAGATGTTCAATGGACTTTGAATCTTGATTGCATAGGTAACACCAAGATGGCGATAAACACATGTTTGGGAACCTTTTTTGCAACATATCTCCAGTGTTCATCTTCTCATGGGCAGCCACCCATCCCAAAAATTTAATCTCTAATGGTACTTGTGCTTTCAAGATGAGATTATGATATGGGAATGCGGGGATACTAGGATCATTGAGGATAGCTGCGTGGAAGGATTTAGTGGTAAATTTGCCCGAGGGATCCCACGGCCAATGGGTTTTGTCTTCATTCCCAAATAGGGCACACCCCCCAAGAAGGCTAAGTAGGGACTCAACATCCTGCTCCCCCCTACGAGAGAATAAACTGCCTCAATGCAAATCCCACCCCCCATGGGCTTCTCCCCTAGAGTTTGGGCTTTGTCTAAAAGCCGATATGGGTTTATTGTGGTGCGAAGAACGCCAGTAAAGGTTCGGGAATAAATTCTGAAAGGTATTGTTCCCGCACCATAAGTCCTCCCAAAACCAGATGGAATCTCATCTCCCTAGTTTAAGTTTGATCAAGGGTAAGTAGGTTGGGTAAATGAAGGATATGAATTTCCACGGGCACCTTTATGTCGCTCCACCTACTAACCCAGCATCCTTGCGACATTCTCGAAGTTCGTGCCTACTACGGATCACCTTCCCCCATAACTGATCTTGTTCACATGAGAATCTTCAAAGCCATTTTCCAACCAAGGCTCTATTCCTGTTGACAATGTTCCCAATACCCAAGCCTCCCTGTTCGCTCATCCTCTGCACAGTGCTCCACGCCACAACGTGTGATCCCTACCCCTTGATGTCATTCTCCCATAGAAAGTCCCTCATAAGCTGCTCCACTTTTTAATTTTAAGTACCACTTTCAAGAGCTTAATCAAATTATTGTTTGTTGACTAAACAATATCTCTTTGCAAATCATCAATGGTCTCGACTTGGAAGGAGTCCTTCCCATAGCAAGCCTTGGGGCTGGCTAATCACGACATGGAGCACATCTTTTTCATATGTAATGCTATTAATTTCTTTGATAAAACCTTACATATCAAAATAAATGATAAAGAACTTAACCTAAAAGCTATAGATATCGGATAGAGGCCCTAAAAGCTATAGATATCGGATAGAGGCCCAACAATATATATCAAGCTATTACTAACACTCCTCGTCACGTGCAGCCCCATTTACACATGGAAGAAAATGAGATAGCAAAACATACAAATACCAAACATGCGAAATGGGTAATATGCAAATGTAGACAACGAGACATAGACCGAAGGCCTCTCACAAAACCAAAGCTTTGATACGATGAAAGACACCACTTAATCTAAACACTATAACTATCTAACAGATGACCCACAATGTGTATCACACCACTTCTAACAAGTAACAACTACATTTCTACAAATTTTTGATGACATCTACTGATCCATAGAGTGTTTCCTCGAAGATGAACTTTCTATTCCTACAAAAGAACCTAATCACACAAATTCAAATCACTATACCGTACGGTCTGCAATTAAATTTCTCTCCCAGCAATCTAAATCACATGTCAAAATTGGTATGCATTAGAGTCACACTCTAACTCGGTGCCAGTCATCCAAAATCATGCAATTCAAGTATGAATTGCATGATTCGATGATTTACATCGATTCATGGGGCTTTTTTTGTTTGTAGTCTAGCTCAACATCAGGCCAAACATACCCAAAAAAAAAAGTTTTTATTTGTTTTTTGAGAAGAAACAAAAATTTAATAATGAGAAAAAAGAAACAAGGGGGAGCTTGGGCTCAACTAGGAGATGAGCAAGAGAATGCATAGGTTCTCCCATCTTTGCTCTTTTTTTTGTTCATCCTCGATTGAACAAAGCTGCGATACGCTCCTTTTCTTTTCGTATTTCTTCTTCAATCAAACAAAGTTTGTTGAGTTGCGAAAGTTTGGAAAACTTGTATATGTGGGAAAGAAATCAATCAAACGACTAAGGGAAATGGTTTTCGTAGCTAGGAGATGAATCATGGGTAAAAAGACTGCACTTCTTTTCCATTCTCCAAGCTTGGGCAAAATTATCAACGGTGCACTCTACCACTAAGCTAATATCCCGTCGTGCAAGCCTCCACTAGTGGCCCGCTATGCCAAAAGCAAGAGAAACCCCACCCCTCTCTTCTAACTTTGAATAAGTTATTCCACTACAAAAATCGAGGTTATCTGCTTCATTCGGAAGAGAGGAATTTTAATTGAAGCTCAAAAAATATTCAAAGGCGGTCTTGTCCAACGTTTTTTTTCTTTTGTTCAGTAATGTCAAAAACTTTTGGGTTGATTGATTTTCGGCATGCTCTAAATCATTTTTAAGGTTTGTTTTCTTGAAAAACTTTGTTTGCTTTAAATTGTGTTTCTTTGTTTGAAAATTCGAGTTGGGGATATTTTACTACTTGATGTGGTTTTGTTGTTACATGTTTGATGATTGTATCACCAACTATTGATTTTGGACCAACATATAATTGCTTTACGTATAATCTCTATTGTCACTTGCCAACCACTTGTGTGAGCTCTCAATTATGCGAGTTCTTAGAGAGTATGCCACTCCTGTGCCTTCAAGATATTTCATATGTGATGGTTTAACGAAGTTGTTAGAATGAATAGCAACATATAACTTAATACCTATACGGCAAAATTTGAAGTTCATAGATTAGATTTAATAGATTAAATCACAAACAAAAACAAGATATTGAAATTAATAATAGAAAGCCAATGTTACATTATGACTACCAATAAATGTCTAGGACAACCAAATTTAACACGATTCACATTTGTATCCTAATTCTTACAATTCATTGGCCAAAATCCAAATTCAATTCAACGAAACCCTGAACGATTCACTTCTAATTCACGATTTTGATAACCATGTTTCTATCCCTAAACCATATTGTAACACCTACTGGTCCTCAAACATTGTCTACTAGTTGGGGGCCACTGACCGTCCATTGACTAATTCAATCAATCTAGTGAAGTTTGAGGGTGTCATTTCAATCCAATGGTTTCAAGGCGCCACGGCGATCTCTAGAGGATTTGGCTATTTGGGAAAGACGTGGCCTAGGCAAGGCCTAAACGGTGCCTAGTCCATAAAAAAAATATTAATATACAGGTCCCTGAATAATTAATTATTTCTTTATAGGTCCTTGGATAATTCATACATAGAATTATATGTATCTAAGTGTGTTCTATAATGAATGTCAAATTGTCATAAAATGATCAAAAACACTGCATATTAAATGAAATCACGTCCAAAAATCATAAATTCATGCCAATGATTTAAAGAGTCATGTTTGATGTAATACTTATATATAAGTACAACAAAATGGGAAAAAAAAATAATAAGAATTAGAAAAAAAAAGAAGAAAAAAAAAGAAAGATAACTTTCATAATAGAAATACAAGTATGCTACTTGAGTTGAAAGTTGTGCGAATATTTTAGACAAACAATCATATTGTAACAATATAAAGACAGAGAACCTTACGCCTTATATATTTACACCGGCCCCCTTACACTTTTAAAAAATTTCAAAGAGCCCCATGATCTACCTTAAGTATGGCCTAGGCGATTTAGTTTTAAATGGCCTAGGCGATGGACTACTCGTGGCCTAGACATGGCCTTGAAAACACTGTTTCAATCAATTGGGTCATTTACAATCGTCTTCTTGTTAGACTATTCAATAATTCCTTAAAACAAACAATAACCCCATAAATCCATGTGCCTCGATTCCATTGATTTTTGCTGAAAAAACAACATTATGTCCCTTGATTGTATTTGCAAACATATCTGCACAACAAAGACTGTAAGAATTCAGAGAATTTCCTTGAAGTTTACTCCAATATCCCTTTAGATGATTTTTTTTGCTAAAATAAAGAGATGGAGGAACTTTCCTTACCCATCATTCAAATTTGTACACTCCCATTTCTCACTCCATGTACAACAAATAATTAACTAGAAAAAGTAAGATTAAGAGGCAGATCCCATTTTTCACTTCTAAGCAAAGCCGCATGTTCCTACCGATAGACGGCCATCTTCCAACATTATGCTTGTTCACACCATCTTAATCTGCTTTGTCCTATCTTATCATCTATTTGACCACGCTAACTTGAATTGCCCATCCCAGCAAACCTCATGTATACTACACTAAACATATAAATAGATTATTTCTTTATTAACAATATAAAGTTCTATAAACTATAAAGACTAAGATGGTCATGAACATTTTGTTTTTACATTGCCGGGCATGCGATGATACTACCGCAATCAGAAAGGTATGATGGAAATTGTAATAAGAATCAATAACCACACAGATGTTGAAAATAAAAACATTAAGGTATATCATAGTTAAAAAATAATTTTGTGCAGTAGTCAAGCAGCACAAATTTGGAAGTTTATTCCCTCTCAGTATCAATGTTGTCTTCAATCCATTTGGCACAGACCCAAATCCAGCAATTGCACCATTCAAAGTGATGCATAGAATCAGAAAAGATTGGAAATTTGAAGCATGTACATATCACATATTTCTCAACCTTCAATATAAATACTCTCTGATCACAAGATTATGATCTAGACAATCAGGACTCAGCAAATGTTAGACTCAAACAACTATGCCAGAATTATGTACAATAGCATCTACATACCAATTCAACCATTCTTGATATAAATGAGTTACTTTCTTTTCCAATAAATAATTATTAATACTGTTGCGGGTAGAAGACCACTCTAACCTTAGAACTGCATGCAATATGTATTCCATTGTAAAGGATCATCTTACCTTGAATAGCCAGTGCAATCTCATAAGTTGGAGGATTTAGAAGAAGATCTCGAACATACCTGAGAAAAAAATATGACATACTAAAGGTCCCAGAGACCATGCATGAAAAACAGCTCATTAGGCTATTCAAACTAAGAAAGTAAGAACCAGGCTTCAACCATTGTAGGAAGTTAATTTAAAATACACCAAATTCTGAATAATTAAACAAAAAAATAAAAATAAAACTCAAAAGGTTGAAAATTTTCACAAGAGATCTTGTTCTCAAACCACCAGAAATTATAAGTAACAGCTATCAAGTATTAATCTAAACAAAGGAAACCACTTTCCAGTCCATCTTCAAACCCACGAGTTAAGACTATGGGTAATGGTAGTTCATTATGGTAATATACGTCTCACATGTATTTGCTGTAATAAGAGAATAGGATGCATCTCCTCTGTGGTGGTAGTGGTACAAAACAATAGTTATGGGTGCACATAGCAAATATATAATCTTGTAGATTATATGAGACATTTATATATTTAAGATTCACATGAAATACTCAATCACATCCAAAAGAAAAGGAATTAAAAATAAAACTAAACCACACAAGGCCCAAGAGTTTTTTAACAAGGTCAAAATAGAGTTTTTTACAACGGTAATAGCAAAAAAATTTACCAAAATGCAGATAATATAAAAGTATTTTGCAATTTAGGACAAATTCCTTTTGAAAAAATTGGCATTGTAACAGAATGCTCAATTTTTGGACCAAATTGTCCACATGGACCTCACAGATTGTTTTCTTGTGCATAGATACAATTGAACATGTCCAACCCAACACCATCCAATCGGGTTCAAGCAAGTCCGTCTGTTTGCTAAAATCAAAAAATGGAATGAACAGGTCAAATTTTGATGTCTAAGACTCTAAATTTTGAACCCAATACCCACACACACACGCGCACACACACACATATAGCTAGTTTCATATCATATCCATCCAAATATTTTATGTTAATAAAACAAACATTTTTTAAGGAACCTTGCAGCTCCAGTCCAGTCCTCACCCTCAACATGACAACAGAAAAAATGAGAAGAGCGGGGTGGGGGGAGATCCTTAAGCTAAATAACCTCTGGCTATTCATATAACCAAAGCTAATAACTAAAATCAAACACCATAGATAGCTCCCAGGATCCCAAGAACAATTGTTTATTTTTACACAAAATGTGAAATTGATCCTAAAATTTCAAGATCTATCATCTCCTATGGCAAAATTCTTGAATAATCAATCTTGATGACATTGTGGATGAGTCTCACATCAAAATAAGACATATAAACCCCAATTTGCATGTTCCTAAAGTCAATGCCTACATTTTTTCCCTAGAAAATCTAGTGATACATCTTATTTCCAAACTTCTCTCCCATCAAGACTTAATAATTTTAGATGATTGACATGCTTCATGAGATTTTTCATTGAATGTTTCATTATGTCAACAACTTGTGATCAGTTCTTAAACGCACAATATCAATGGCAAAATCCAATTATAAAAGCAAACTTTTTTTTCTAACAAGAAACAGAAATTGTATTGTATTAACTATGTATGATGTACATTAAAATTTACAAACAGACAAGTTGTCCGAGCAGAAAACAAAATTATAACTCAAAACATTCCAAAATAGGGGTCCATCCCCTTAACCACTCCCCCAAGGAAAAACCCCTAGCAAGCCTACTAGCACTAACCCAAGTTGAGCCCAAGAGGAAAGAGTTGTCCCATACAACCCCCATCTCCTTCTCTTGGTTTTCAAAAATACGCGAATTCCTCTCCTTCCATATAGACCAAACTACAACAAAGACTACCACCCTCCAATAGTCTCTCAATCGCCTTGGAAGAAAGCTCTCATCGGGAAAAGCCCAAAGGATACGGTCAATAGGAATTCCCTCCCACTGAAGAAAATACTTCCACCTCCCCCACACTCCTTTGGTGAAATCACACTCAACGAATAAATGTTGACTAGATTGCCCTTCCTTTTTGCACAAGCAACACCAACTCGAAGAGAGAGCCCACCCCTTAAATCGCCTTTGGAGAACATCCGCACAGTTTAACCTGTCATGAGAAATAGTCCATCCCAGAAATTTGGCATTTGAAGAAACGTGAGCATTCCAAATGAAATCATGTGGGAAGTGATCAATAGGATGGTCAGGGTCAGGAGAAGAACAAAGATAGTGGAAAAAAGATTTTGAGCTGAACTCCCCTGAAGCATTCATCAACAAAGACACTCTATCACTCTCATTGGAAAGATGAACACCCTCTAAGATTTCAATAAGGGACGAGGCTTCTACAAACTCTTTATCCGAAAGGTTCCGACCAAGGTGGAGACACCAAGAAGACCCACCCCCCTCACTTTCCATTCTAGAAACTAGAAAATCACAAATGGGATCGTTCAACTTGTTGGATACCTATAAATAAGGAGAAACAACTCACAAAAACTTGTTGTACCGCACCAAGTGTCCTCCCGAAATTTAACATGAAGCCCATCACCTACTTTGAGCTTGATTAGGTTAGAGGAGGATGGATACTGGGCATGAATGAACTTCCAGGGGCTACGAAAAGAGGCTTTCGAAGACACACTAGCATCTCTCGAATACCGATAAAAGCAATGTTTTGATCACAGTTTAAGTTTAAACCTTTAATATAATTCTTGAAGCTCTACATATACACCAAATTTTGACATGCCAATTATGTATGCCTTTTTCTTCATCTCTTGAATTCATTGGCAAAATCTATTTTGCAAAACAACTTTCTAATTAAATTTCACCCGATTTTACGCTATCTATTAATGTTTACAATTCATAAATTATCATTGAATTCCATAAATTATCAATAGTGTATCAACAGTTATTTCTTTTAAACAAAATCAGCTTGTATGAATCATTAAAATTCACAAATAAAGTCAACAGACCAAACTTTCTTGCATAATACAAATTACAATAATACACTAAGCCTAATTCAAGTATCAAAGGCGTTAAAATGGTGGTTCAAAAAAGACATCATGGCTATCAAGGTTTTAAAATTCGTGAGGCGTAATCGAGGTGATTTCTCTTCGTGAGGTGAGGTTTAAGCCTCAAGGCGGTACGAGGCATAAGCCTCATATTTTTATAAAAAGAATACATACAAGCTTTTATATTAAATCTAAAAATTCAATATCATTAATAAATAGATAAACATGAAATAGAAATAAACTTGAGCTATTTTTTTGTTTACTTACCTTATCACATAGCATTGTTTTTAATAATGTTTATTATAACTGACGCTATTGATATGTTAATGAGGCAAATATTATAAGCCAAGATTTTTCAAATGTTATGTTTTTATAGATCAAAAAACAAAACTTATAGAAAATTAACAAATGAAAGACAACAATATTAGATATTACCACTTCCTAGTTTTCACATTCTTTAGTAACTTTTTGAAGTTTTTAAACTTGTTCTTATGATGCGTCTTGCAATTCACTTGGTAATGTGTATGTAGTTTATGAAAATTTAGGCTTTGAGATTTTAGAAAGAAAAGGAGCTAGCATATTCTTACTAATATCATTCGATGTGTTTTGGAATTTTGGAAAGAAAAATGTAATAGTTAAAATGACTTAGAGTTTAGGCTTGCAATTTTAGAACTTTGATTACTCCTAAATAATTAAGATTAGAACTTTAAAAAAGAAAAGTGTATTTATTCTAGTATTAGTTGAAGTATTTTAGAAAAGAATAGGAAAATGTAAATAGAAAAGGGGGATTAGGTTGAGCTTTATGGTTAAGCCTCACATGACCTTAAGGTGTAAGTTTCAAGGCATAAGCCTCATGTAACCAAGCAAGTCTCAAGGCAACCTCATGCAATCAAGTAAACCTCAAGAAGGTACCATTGCGGCTTAAGCCTTGAGGCAGTTTTCAATAGCCTCAAGGAGAGGCGAGCCTCAAGGTGTAAGCCTCAATGGATTTTAAAAACTATGATGGCTATCCAACTAGAAGATCAACCTTGATCCACAGTGTCTCACTGTCTCATTACATTGTCAAATTAGTTAATACATCAACATCAAAACACAAACTCTGGGTAGCTTGAGGAAAATGGACACAAACACAAAGACATGCAAATACCAGAAGAGATAATAACAGATGTCAATAGTTTAGCCTTGTGAATATTAATGGGAATTTCTCCAATGGGTTGTATTTGTGATAACAATGTATGTGTCACCTATAAACACAAAAGGTTATGCCCAATACCTGAGGTTTCGGCTAATGCATGGCCTAGGAAAGGTTCAATGTATGCAGCCAAAGTGGGGGTGTTTCTAATTCAAATTAATGACCTTCAAGTCACAATGAAGCAATCTATACCAATGCTAAACATGTGTTTAATAAACACAACATTAACACTCTTCCTTCAACTACACCTTGAGAAGAGTATAATAAGTCCAACATTACAAGAGAGCTTAGCAAATAACAATAAACTCAACAATGCACCACTTATATAGTTTCTACCAAAGAGATTCATTGGTTATAAGAGAAGTCTTTTGAGCTTTCAGCACTAAACGAACAAGTAATAATTAATGCCAAGGTTACCAAGTAAAGCCCACAACTTGAGAAGACAAGCCAACCACCTATGAAAGATGAGGCATTGCCAATTTACCATTGATGCTTAATTCCAAAGCTCCTACTAAGGAACATGTAGATTGATTGGATAGTGCTCAAAAGCACAAGTTACCACACAAATGTGAAAATTAACTGAAGGTTGATATCCATCATTTCCTAATTCAACATGATGAATACCAATCAACAGCAAGGATAAAAACAAGCTATGATATCCCTCCCTAATGAACAGAGAATATCAAGGATACTCTAAAATCAAGGTTTATTAGCCTCCTCTCCTCCATTGCGTCCTTCCTTTCATACTAATTCGAGCTTCAGAAAGTTCTTTAGCAAATACTACACAGTGTCCAAATTGTAGCAGCAGCAGCGGCCAATTGCAAATAACAGTCTAGACATCTATTTCAAACACATCTCAAATTGACTCAAAACAACGCCAAATTATGCTACTAGATTTTAAGTGAGTGTCAACAATGATAGTCTATAAGGGATAAGCATCTCACTTACAATATGGGAAGGCCAGTGCAAGTTGGTGGAAGCAACACCTTCAACAAACTAGGTATTCCTTCAGTTGGTATGGCTCCTGGAGAATATGCATAAATACAGAACAACTAAGCTCAATATTGTGAAAGTTGAGTAAAAAGAAACTAAAAAATGGATTCAGAAATTATTGAGAAAATAGAATTAACCAATTTGTGTAGCTGTTCCTAGATGTAAAGGGCGAGGCCTTGTCTCTGAAGAAATAGTGATATTTCGAAATGTAGCTTCAAGATCGAGACCATAGAGCTCCCTTACCTTAAAAATTCAAATAACTTCAAGATTTAAATTTTATGAGGACAACTTCAAACAAAACGGGAAAATAAAAAGAAGAAGAAGCTGATGATGAAGATGAAGAAGTTACAGCCTAGAGAACCAAGAAGCAACCTTGCACAAAAGCTCATCAACAGGGTCGCCTTCAAACCATTCAGAGTTTCTTCCCCGACATTCACCCCACAACAGCCCTCCTTCGCCAAATTCTCCCCAGCGAAATGTCCCTACAATTAGGGTTTAAATATATGAAAAAAATAACTGAGTATATTCCCTCACATTCATAAATGAGAACCATTGGCTAATGCCAATGACCTAAATGATTGAAAAAAGAATGCATCAATAGCAACAAGTATGCAGCAAAAGAGTTTTTAGAAGTATTAAACATCAAAAAAAAAAAATCTGCTTCACTTGATAACGATTATAAAAGCAAATTCAAAAAAAAAAAAAAAAAACCAAAATATGAAGGCCGGGATAAAACACGACAGCTCAAAATCCAAAACAAGCATCACAGAAAGGAAAATTAATTAGTAAGCAATGGGACAGAAAAAGGCTTTCAAAAAGGAAGCTACCAACAATGAGAAACTAGTATTTAAACAGAGAGCCTGAGCAAGATCAGAGTCCCCCTTTCCATTTTTCTGGTTTTAATACACATTTAACGTTTAGGATGTTGGTGTCTCAAATATTTTATTAAAACTTTATTTCCAAATATAAAATCATATGGGCTAGGCCTAGATTCAACTTTGGGAATGAAACTGGTGAATTTGAGAAATAAAGGATTTTCCTGTTCAGAAAACTAGGAATAAGACACAAGAATAAAAAATACATACCTACTTTTCATTGTTCAGAACAATGGTTCAGTAATTCGTAACAATGCATTATAACATTGAAACTCTTCACTCATCTTCTTCCTTGTTTTACTAAAGAGCCTCATATTACTCCAACACATTTGTGGTTGATTGAAACATTGATTTTGGAGGAAAATCTTCCTGGTTTTGTAGGTAAAAGTCCCCCCCCCCCCCCCCCCCCCCCCCCCCCCGGGCAACAAAGAAACAACAACAACTAATGCTTAAACAGCATAATTTTAACTGTTGCCTTTTTTTATGAGAAGAAACAGAGATATATTAATAATGATAAAGAGGGAACAAAGGGGTAATGCGATCATCCAAGAGATGAAAAAACACAAAATATCTAAAAAAGTAAAAGGGAAAAGAAGAGAGAGAACGAAATACAATGACCAACACAAGTTACAATAAAATTCTCAGATTTTCCCATCCTCTTAACCAATCACCAAAAGAGAGTCCTTTGGAAAGCTTATCCACAATGAAGCTGAAATCTCCTAAACTGCATAATCATTCCTCTCTTCCCCCTTGAAAATTCTATTATTTCCTTCGTCCCAAATTCACCACAGCACAGCAAACAATAACAAGGGCCAATACCCCCACAGTTTCCTATCGATAGAGGATGCATCCCAATTGAAAAAAGTCACCATCAATTCTGAAAGCCTATTAAGGAGATAACGATGAAATCAGCCTATCTTCTCCAAAAAATCCTAGAGAAAGAACACCCAAGGAAAATATGATCAATAGATTCCGCATCTTGCCTGCATAAGCAACACCAACTAGGAGAGAGGTAATAGTGAAGAAACCGCCTCTAAAGAACATCCACGGTGCTAATCTTGCCAAGGCAAATAAGCCAGCCTTAGACCTTAACCTTAGAGAGCACTTGACACTTCCAAATATGAGCACAGAAGCATGGCCTAGATTGAGGAGATTCAATCAACTTAGAGAAGAAAAGAGCCGGAAGAGAATTCCCCTGAGGGCTCAAGAACCCAAACAATGTGCTCCGCATTTTGAGACAACCTGACATTCTCAAGAGTGGAAATGAGAGAGAGAGCTTCAGCCTCCTGTCTAGCGGTAAGATTCTGGAGAAAGTAAAAATCCCAAGAGGTAGGGGAGCTACTGACTCCACCAGGATAAATCACAAAATTTGAGACTGGAAGACCTTTGGCTAAGCAACATCTAAAAAGATTGGGGAAACGACAACTGAATGGGGATCTCCACGCCAAGGATCCTCCTAGAACCGAAATGAATCCTGGTCACCAAGCCTAAGAATAACAAACATAGTGAAGGTATTACGAACAAAATGAATGTGCTTCCAAGGACTCCTGAAGGTGGTTCCAGGGGCTAATCCAGTCATTCTTCCATTGTCCAACAAGTCATGCCTACTTCGTATGACCCTACACCATAGAGACTGACTCTCCCTCTCCCTAGGAAATCGCCATAACCACTTTTCCAGAACAGCCATATTTCTTTTCTACAGGTTGCCCACCCCTAAGCCTCCCTGCTCAATGCTTCGGCCCACTACTTCCTAATTTACGAGGTGAATATTAGAAGAGAAATCTCGACCTTCCCAAAAGAAATTTCTCATCCTAAAGAAATTTGCTTTTTTTTAGAGAGGATTCATTGACCATCGATCATTTCCATATCTGAGGTTTAAAAAATATAATAATACTTCAAATTTAAAGCTTCTTTGTTGGTAATTGTAACTATTTCGATGTATTTCAACAACTTCATTTAGAATTTATGGATTTGTTTTATTTTTCAAATTGTTGGCTTCCTTGTCAAGATATTTCAGCAAATTTATTTTTGAAGCTCCATGAACTTCTTCCTCAATCACTTGCTTGGCAACCTCATTTTTAGTATCTTAGATTATTAAACTTAGTGAAGCTAATACAAAATCCCTTTTTCCTGGCTCAAACTTCAAAGTTTTGATAACCTTACAGAATCTTGAGAGATGTCAACAAGATAGTTAAGAAGAAATCACTAAAGAGAAGTTTTATCTTCAAAGAAGCAAATATTACCCTTTTTTACAGTGAAAAACAATATTTCAGCACCCATGAATTACTAATTTATATTGCCTTCCAATAAATAAGTAGACACGAGAATTTCCGATTAATAAAAGGAGAAGAGCATGCAAACCTGAAGAATTGTGTCTTAACGATGTATGCAGAAATAAATGATGATAACAAGAAGTACGAAGCTTGGTAACTATCGCCTCCTCAGTCAGCCCATCATCAGCTGAAAATGTCTTCATAGTCTCCAGGACTAAAATCATGCAATAACCCTTAGCAGAACGAGATATCCCTAATGAACCAGATAAGATTTCAAGTACTTAGATGAATACATATATTAAAAAAAATTACCAGCTTTATTTAACCACAATTCATTGATACTGTTATATTACTCATGCAGAGAGTTGTTTCATCCAATGTTTCATAATGTGAATGAAGAGAACATTACAGAAAAGGGAAAAATATCAAATAGATAAAATAAACTCCGACTACTTGGAGTAATAAGCTTCATTCCAATTTTAACACTAAAATTAGAATAGATTAAATATAGTTGAATGTGTGCATAGAGCTACTATGACGAGCAGTCAACATAAAGGATAATAATTGACCAGCTAAAATAAAGACAAAAGCCTTCCTTATTATGACAAGAAATTTTCAAAAGCCACCAACAGAAAACTAGAGCCAGAGTATGTCTTCCAAATAAGTCTATATGAATTATGAACTAAATGTGGAAATAAGTGACTAAAATAGTAACAACTTTTGGGAGTTTGGATATGATAAGAGTATTATCCTTGGGAGATTTCCAAGTTGAAGGAAATGTAAAAGGAATTAGTTTTATCCTATAACGCTAGGAGAAGCGCAAAAATCAATGAGGATTGAAAAGAATACACGGCTAGGAGAAATCCATGTCAAAACAACTAGAGGATTGACACAGACACTTGGAAGGTTCTCTTTAGGAAAATAAGGATCAAGAAATATCTCAGCTTTGATAGCAAATGGGCTGCTGTGGAACAGCATAAATGAATTTCCAACATAACCAATTACATCAAGACCACTTCTTGAAGGTTTGAACTCAAGAAAATATCAATGGGAGATAAAAACTAGCTTATAATAAATGAAGAAACTTTTCCATGGCACTAGAATCATTTCCTATCTATTAGGCATCATCCTGAGTTTTGAATGTATTGCTGATGTCACCAAAACCTAGCAGTCCTTGTTCGTCCTTTATTCTTTCAGGAGTGGGCATATATATTGATAAAATCCATGATATGCTGAACAGCAAGATGGAGCAGACGTGTACCTTTGACAGTAAATAGGTTACATTCTTCAATTATACTTCTAAACAAGAATGGTCAGCTCCTATTATGGTCCTAAGTTATTTGAGGAATGATCAGCTTTTCTTTTACTATCTTTCAAATGCAGGTAGACGAGAACCATGAATTTGAGAGCTATAATCAATCAAGTGATGAAATCACAATTTTGAATTTTTTTATTCCAATTTTTAATGATTTTAGGTTTAAAAAAGAAAAAATAATGAACAAAATAAATAAATAAAATTCTTTAGGTCACATTTTAAAACTTTTAGGACATTTTAGGCTACTTTAGTAATGCATTTTTAGTAAAGAAAATATTGTTTCTCATTTTGGAGTAAGGTCATTGAGCTTTTATTTTTATTTTTATTTTCATTTATTAGGGTCAAAAGTTTTGGAGTTCTCACTATTTATTTTTAGGGAACAATTTTTTGGTAGATCTTTAGAGCATTTTTCTTTATATGTTGGTGTCTCACTTGGTCTTCAAGTACCTTTTTCAAGATACTTTCAGGTCAAAATAATTCTCTAAGCATCAAATGAAAAGATTTCATATTTCTGGAAAATCTACACCACATATGTACGTGTCATGGGCCAGATGTAAAGAAGTTGAGCTACTAAATCCTACAAGGCTGAAGCGATATTAATCCAAGTCCGTTTGATTGGATTTTCTCATCTACTTAAAGATTTTGAACAAATGGGCCCACGTGGTTGCAGTCTTTTGCTAATATCAAGCCTTGATGAAAATCTGATTCAGCCCAAATCAACCCATTTATGGTCCAAGTAAAAGATGTCACATGTCAAAAAGATGAAAATGGAAACTTCTCCACATATGGACACAATATACTTCTTATTTTGGTGATTGGGAATCTTCATGTAATTAAAAAGTGTCCATTTTTAAAAGATTTTGTAGAGAATAATAAGTTTCCAATAAAGTTTGTGGGTGTATTTTTGGAAACCCAGAGGTGGACAAGTCTATAAAAGGGGATAGATTTCAAGAGAAAGAACCATCCATTCTCTACGAATTCTCTTTCTCTCTTTTTAATTTTGTATTGTTATTTTTAAAAGTTTGAAACTTTTAAGTAATCTGGAAGTTCGTGTCAAAGGAATTAGCTGGCCATTTAAAGCTAGCAGATTTTATGCCTTGTACAGCTGTGACAACTGTCTTTATGATTGTAAATCTTTTATCTTTTCCTTAATTAGGATATTCTAGCTGTAGGATATTTTTGGACAGATCTGTATATGGTAGTTTAGCTATTTTAAGGGCTAAAAATCAGCTTGTATTCATGATATATAATGGGAATTCTCCTCCAAGACAAAGATACTTTTTTGCTCAAAACTCTCTAAGATTGTCATGGTATCAGAGCCACAGTTCTAAATTCTCACGTGTCTCTTCTTCTTAAGTCCAACTCAGTCCTAGTTCAATCTCTTGTTCTTAGTTATTCTTGATCAAGTTATCCCAGCCTCATGTCTTCAGATAAGTATGATGCCTTCTTGATTCGTTTTAATGGCAAAAACTACTCAGCCTGGGCATTCCACTTCAAGATATTGGTTAAAGGCAAAGATCTATGGGGCCATGTTGATGGCAGCAAACCTGCTCCTGACAAAGACAAAGACAGGGATGAGCGCGCCAAGTGGGAGGTCAAGGATGCTCAAATCATGGCATGGATTCTAGGATCTGTGGAATCCAACATCATCTTGAATCTTCGACCCTTCAAGACTGCAGCTGAAATGTGGAATTACCTGAAGAAACTCTACAGTCAACACAACATTGCTCGTCAGTTCCAGCTTGAACATGAGTTAGCCACTCTCCAACAGGGCAGTCTCTCTATTTCTGATTTTTATTCCAGCTTTATGAATCTTTGGGCTGAATATACTGATATAGTCTATGCTACCTTACAAGATTGCCTCCAACAAAAGTACAATACCCTGAAGTTGATCTCCTGTCAATGACACTTCCGGCCCAATCTGCATCAGTAAACACGTCCACTTGGAGATGTCCTCGATTCTCATATAGAAGTCCTTTTCCTGGAGTCCCCTTCAAGTACCGTAAAATTATGTACACAACATGAAAGTGTCCCTGATTTGGTGAGCGCATGAATCGACTCACCATGCTTACCGCAAATGCAATATCGGGACGAGTATGAGAGAGATATATAAGTCTCCCAACTAAGCGTTGATATTTCTCCTTGTCAATCACCTCTTCTAGACTTGTTGGTTGGAGTTTCAAATTTGGTTCTATAGGAGTTTATGTTGCCTTACACCCAAGTAAATTGGTTTCACCCAATAAATCAAGTATATATTTCCTTTGAGAAATGAAAACACCTTTCTCGGATCTAGCAAACTCAATACCAAGAAAGTATTCTAGGGAACCCAAATCTTTAATCTCAAATTCATGGGCTAGATCTTTCTGCAATCTCTCAAGTTCGAGGTTGTCATCACCAGCTAGGGTTATGTCGTCCACATAAACTATTAACACAACAATCTTCCCTTCCCTTGAGTGTTTGTAAAACATTGTATGGTCAGCTTGACTTTGAACATATCCTTGAAGTTTGACTACCTATCCAAATCTCTCGAACCAAGCCCTAGGAGACTGCTTAAAGCCGTACAAGGACTTCTTTAATCTGAAAACTTTTTCTCTTCCCAGCTCTTTTTCGAAACCCGGTGGCAAATCCATAAACACTTCTTCCTCCAAATCGCCATTTAAGAAAGCATTCTTCACATCTAATTGGTATAAAGACCAACTAAAGTGTACTGCAAGAGAAAGTAAAACCCGAATGGAATTGATTTTTGCAACATGTGCAAAGGTCTCTTGGTAATCAATTCCATAGGTTTGCGTGAAACCTTTGGCTACTAACCTTGCTTTGTATCTTTCAATGCTACCATCGGGCTTACACTTGACTGTGAAAACCCATTTGCACCCCACTGTCTTCTTCTCCTTAGGTAGATCAACCATTTCCAAGGTTCTATTTTTCTGAAGAGCATTCATTTCTTCTTGAACAGCTGACCTCCACTCCAAGTGTCCTAGTGCTTCCTTTATAGTTCTAGGAATAAACAAGTGAGAGACATTTGAAGTGAAAGCTCTATGTTTTTTTGAGAGTCGTTTGTACGACAGATTTTTCGCAATGGGATATTTGGTACAATTCCTAACTCCTTTCTCGGATTGCAATAGGAATATCAAGATCAGAAAGAGGTAAAAGAGTAGATTCCATAGGAAGATTACCTGGATTTTGAGAACTAGGAGGTGATGATTGACCATGCTCAAGATTGATTGGATTATTCTCAGTATTAGAATTTGTTGAAATACCCGATCCCTGATTTTCAGGGATACAGCTGCAGCAATCAGTTTCCTTTATTAGTTGTCTACATTAATTTAGGAATAAAGAGATTCTGGAAATTCTTGATATCTCTATTAGTTTGTTTCTTATTTTATAGTTTCCTATTTTACTAGTTTCTTGATTTTTAGTAATTAGTATCTTGTTACCAAATATAGTGAAAGGAACGTTTCTTCCTTCCATTATATATTCAGACTGTACAGTGATCATGAATAAGATATATGAGAATTATTTTCTTCTCTAAATTCAACATGGTATCAGAGCTGCCACCTCTAACCTATAGATAGATGACAAAATACGGGATGACAATGGCTCAACAAAGCCAATCCTCCTCAGAAGTCACTTCCCATTCTGAAACCCCAGCCGCAAGCAGCAACGGAGGACCAGATGGAAATCTTCTACCCATTACAGGGAACAAACTCAATGGACAAAATTACTTTCAATGGTCACAATAAGTAATGATGTTCATTTGCGGAAAGGGAAGAGACGACTACCTCACTGGAGTAGCAGTCTCACCAAGCAAAGAAGATCCAAAATACATAACATGGAAGTCAAAAAACAACATGGTGATATCTTGGCTTATCAACTCGATGACAAACGAAATTGGAGAAAATCTCCTATTGTATGTGGCTGCAAAGGACATCTGGGATGTAGCCAGAGAAACATATTCTAGCTTCGATAACTCATCCGAACTATTTGCTGTTGAAAGTATCCTTCACGATCTACGTCAAGAAGACCTCATGGTCACTCAATACTTCAACACTCTCACACGGAATTGGCAGCTATTAGACATGTTTGAAGAATACAATTGGCATTGCCCAGAAGATGGAATTAAATATAGAAAAATCATTGAAAAGAAAAGACTCTATAAGTTTCTGTTGGGCCTCAACAAGGACCTCGATGAAGTTCGAGGAAGAATCATGGGACTAAAACCACTACCTAGTCTTCGAGAGGCATTTTTAGAAGTTCGCATGGAAGAGAGCCGAAAGAAAGTGATGATGGGACCACCAACTACGGCACACAGCTCTGAAGGATTTGCACTCTTAGTTCAAGGGCCTCAACATCAAGCTGGCGACTATAGACAAAAAAAAAAGGACGACCTTGGTGTGATCACTGCCGAAAGACTGGTCACACCAAGGAGACCTGCTGGAAGATCCATGGAAAACCCATTAATTGGAAGCCCTCACGTCCATTCAACAACAGAGAAAGTCGTGGGCATTTGGCCTCCTGTGACGAGAACCACACACAGCCAGAACAAAGCCTATTCAGCAAAGAACAAATGGCACATTTGCAAAAGTTAATCAACCAGCAACAATCCTCCAATATCTCTATCATTGGAACCGGATCCTTGGCTCACAAAGGTAATTTCTTAAACGCACTCAGTGGAACAAGAGAAAAAATCAGACCATGGATTGTGGATTCAGGAGCCTCCGAGCACATGACTGGAGATGCAAGGATTCTTAATACTTATAGTCCATGTCATGAAAATTTCTCTATCAGAATTGCAGATGGATCTCTCTCAAGAGCAGCACGAACAGGTTATGTGATTATCTCAAAGAACCTCACCCTAAACTTAGTCCTCTTGGTCCCAAACTTAGATTGCAATTTACTTTCTATTAGTAAACTCACTCAAGAGCTTAACTGTGTTACTAAGCTCTTCCCTAACTCGTGTGAATTTTAGGACTTGAATTCGGGGAAGATGATTGGCAATGCTAAGATGTGCTCAGGGCACTACATCCTCAGGATTGACGATCTTCCGGAACAACATACTCACAAGGCAGATTCGGACAAGGCAAACAATCAGCCTACAAAAATTTCGTTTTCTGTTTCTCGTTTCAATAATGATAGTGAAGTTATGTTATGGCACTATAGATTAGGCCATCCCAATTTCGTGTACCTTCAAAAACTTGTTCCCTCATTATTCAGCACTAAAAGTTCAAAAGATTTTCAGTGTGAAGTTTGCCAATTTGCTAAACATGCCCGTACTCCTTATTCAATTCAACAATATAAAAAATCTCATCCATTCTCAATGATCCATAGTGATGTTTGGGGACCTTAACGTATCAAAGGTGTGACTGGTACCCCCTGGTTTATCTTATTTGTAGATGATCATACTAGGATCACTTGGGTGTTTCTCATGAAAGAAAAATCAGAGGTCGGGCAAATCTTCAAGAATTTCAACAGCATGACTCAAACCCAATTCCATACCAAAATCCAAATCTTTAGAATTGATAATGCCAAGGATTACTTCAACCACATTCTCGGAGATTACCTACAAAGTCAAGGCATTATACACCAAAGTTCATGTGTCGATATTCCTCAACAAAACGGCGTAGCGGAAAGGAAAAATAGACACATTCTAGAGGTTGCTAGATCACTTATGTTTTCCACTCGTGTTCCAAAACAGTTTTGGGGGGAAGCCATACTCACAGCAACTTATCTTATAAACCGAATGCCTTCCCGTGTCTTAAATTTCCAAACACCGTGCCAACTCCTTTGTCACTCTTATCCCAACACCCGCATTGTCTCAACAATACCTCTCAAAGTATTCGGGTGCTCCGTGTTTGTCCATGTGCATCAACAACACCGAAGTAAACTCGACCCCAAAGCACTCAAGTGTATATTCCTTGGTTACTCTCCAAACCAAAAAGGATACAAATGCTATTCTCCTATTACAAAAAGACTATACACTTCCATGGATGTTACTTTCTTTGATCATCAACCTTATTACCCCAAATCTGATATTCAGGGGGAGAATCTCATACAGGAATACCAGCTTTGGGATATTGATGCCACAACATCCAACAACTACCCAAGTTCCCAAGTCACCATCCCTCCTATCTCAACTACTCCTACTCCAAACCAAAGCCACCAAACAGAAACAAATTCTGATTTGGAAAATTATGAATCTAAACATGAAAATCCTCCACCTTCAAGTCCTGTCCAATGTCCGAAACCTGCAATCAATGGTGAGTTCATTGTATATTCTCGGAAGAAGAAGATCCAAGAGGATGTTGAGCAACAACCACCTCCCAAGCAAAGTCAAGAATCTGACCCGAGTGCAAGAAATCATGAAAATTCACCAGGTAACACTACCTCTGAATTGATCACTAGTGAGTCTATTGCTAATGACCATGACTGTCCCATTGCTTTAAGGAAAGGTAGAAGGTCATGTACCAGTCATTCAATCTACAATTTTGTCTCTTATAAAGGGTTGTCACCTAGCTTCCAAACATTTGTGGCAAATTTGAACAAAGTTCAAATTCCTAACTCCATTCAAGAAGCCATTTCAATTCCAGAATGGAAGACTGCAGTATGGGAAGAAATGCAAGCACTAAAGAAGAATGGAACTTGGGAGATTTCAGACCTACCGAGTGGGAAACATCCAGTAGGATGTAAATGGATTTTCACTGTCAAATACAAGGCTGATGGAAGTGTGGACAGATTTAAAGCGCGGCTGGTTGCAAAAGGGTTCACTCAATCCTATAGCATCGACTACCAAGAGACGTTTGCTCCAGTAGCCAAATTAAACACCATTCGGGTACTACTATCATTAGCTGCCAATCTTGACTGGCCTCTCCACCAACTTGATGTGAAGAATGCATTCCTCAATGGAGACCTTACAGAAGAAGTTTATATGGATATTCCTCCCGGCTTTGAAACAAAGGTAACTATGAATAAGGTGTGTAAGCTCAAGAAAACCCTTTATGGACTGAAGCAATCTCCAAGAGCTTGGTTTGGCAGATTCAACAAAACAGTGAAGAAGTATGGGTACTCTCAGTGTCAAGCTGATCACACTTTGTTTATCAAACACTCAACCAAAGGAAAGTTGGCGATTCTCATTGTATATGTAGATGACGTCATCTTAACATGTGATGATGAAGATGAATTGATCAAGCTCAAAACCCTACTTGCCAAAGAATTTGAAACCAAGGATCTTGGGAGCCTAAAATATTTCCTTGGAATGGAAGTAGCACGGGCAAGCAAGGGAATTTCAGTGTCACAACGGAAGTACGTACTAGATCTACTTAAAGAGACGGGAATGCTTGGGTGCAAACCGGCTGAAACACCCATGGATTCAAACACTAAAATTGGAGCTAATAAGGACAATATTCCAGTGGACACAGGAAGATATCAAAGACTTGTTGGGAAACTGATTTATCTCTCACACACCAGACCTGATATTGGGTTCTCGGTTAGTGTAGTCAGTCAATTCATGAATGATCCAACTGAAGAACATATGGAAGTTGTCTATCGGATACTAAGGTATCTTAAAATGACACCAGGTAAAGGCTTGTACTTCAAGAAAAACACAAGGAAAGATGTTGAAGTGTTTGTTGATGCTGACTGGGCCGGATCAATAACGGACTGAAGGTCAACATCTGGTTATTGTACGTATGTGTGGGGAAACTTAGTAACATGGCGAAGTAAGAAACAACCGGTAGTTTCTCGAAGCAGTACAGAAGCAGCGTTCAGAGCTATGGCACTCGGAATTTGTGAGGGAATATGGCTGGAAAGACTAATGAGGGAACTAGGAATCATCACTTCTGAATCAATGAAGGTATTTTGTGACAATCAGTCAGCTATTAACATTGCAAAAAATCCAGTACATCATGACAGGACCAAGCATGTGGAGATAGATCGCCACTTCATAAAGGAGAAGATAGAAAATGGGACAGTTAGTCTGCTATACACACCGACAAGTCAGCAAATAGCAGATATCCTCACTAAAGCTCTACCAAGGAAGAATTTTGAAGATTTGACTATCAAGCTTGGCTTGATTAACATCTACGCCTAGCTTGAGGGGGAGTGTTGAAATGCCCGATCCCTGATTTTCAGGGATACAGCTGCAGCAATCAGTTTCCTTTATTAGTTGTCTACATTAATTTAGGAATAAAGAGATTCTGGAAATTCCGGATATCTCTATTAGTTTGTTTCCTATTTTATAGTTTCCGATTTTACTAGTTTCCTGATTTTTAGTAATTAGAATCTTGTTACCAAATATAGTGAAAGGAACGTTTCTTCCTTCCATTATATATTCAGGCTATTCAGTGATCATGAATAAGATATATGAGAATTATTTTCTTCTCTAAATTCAACAGAATTAAACTTGCGCTAGTATAAACACGAAGCTCGGTGGACGTAGGTTGTAGAGTTTCTCCCCCCGTTTGTGATACAATTTTATTGGCATGGATAGATCAGTATTTCCCCCTTTTTCACTAGTTAAAACATTTGTATTCTGATTTATTTCAAGAGAAAAAACAGCGGGTTTTGGTTGTTCTTGTTGCCAAAACTGGTTTTCATTAGAACTTTTCAGTTGTTCTTGTTGCCAAAACTGGTCCTCATTAAAACTCTCCCCCTGAAGAGTAGGTTTGCTATAAAACAGAATATTTTCAAGAAAGTTTACATCCATACTAACATGGATTTTCCTAGTAATAGGATTAAAACACTTATACCCTTTTTTATTAGGAGCATAGCCTAGAAAAATATATTTTTCAGCTCGAGGATCAAATTTGGATCGGAGATGAGTTAGCACATGGACAAAGACCGTACAACCAAAAAGTTTTAAGGGTAAATTTGAGGTGAGGCGAGTGTTTGGAAAAGTATGCTTAAGAGTTTGTATAGGTGTTTCATATTGTAAAACCCTAGTAGGCATTCTATTAATCAAATAACAACTTGTTAAGATTGCATCCCCACAAAGATATTTAGGATCATTCACATGAAACATAAGGGCTCTACCTACTTCAAGTAAGTGTCTGTTTTTACGTTCTGCAATTCCATTTTGTTGAGGAGTGTCCCTACAAGTTAATTGATGTAAAATACCTTTCTCTAGCAAAAAATCACCTAAACAATCATTATAAAATTTTGTTCCATTGTCACTCCGAAGAATACTGATTTTGGTTTGAAATTGGTTTACGACAATAGAATAAAAATCCTTAAAAGAGTTTTGCCACCTCAGATTTAGAACTCATTAAATAAAGCCAGCATAGGCGTGTGATCATCAATAAATGTCACAAACCATTTTTTCCCCGTTAAAGAGGTAATCCTAGAAGGACCCCAAACATCACAATGTATCAAATAAAAAGGCTTTGAGGCACAATACGATTTTATTTTATAAGAATTTTGATGACTCTTGGCCAAAAAACAGGTTTCACAATTAAAAGAAGTACAATCTAATCCAGTAAATAAATATGGAAACAAATGTTTTAAATAGGAAAAACTAGGATGTCCTAATCTATTATGCCAGAGCATTATTTGATCATGCAAAGGGATTGAACAAACACTACCAATTAAACCCTGAGATTGTTTATTCACAAATCGATTGTCATCAAAATAGTAGAGATTGTCTATCGATCTAGCATTGCCAATCATCATCCCCGAGTTCAAGTCCTAGAATTCACAAAGAGAGGTACCAAAAACGACATGACAATTAGAATCCTTCGATAAACGACTCACAAATAAGAGATTACAAGAGAGTTTTGGGACGTGTAAAACAGATTGTAAAACAATCTTATCAGACAAACGAATAGAGCCTTGGCCAGCAATAGAAGATAAGCTTCTATCTGCAATACGTACTTTTTTATCTCCAGAACAAGGTGTATAAGAGATAAACAAAAGGGACAGATTAGTCATATGGGTAGAGGCACCTGAATCTATGATCCAAGGTGCAGATAATGAAAGGGGAATATGCACACGAAAGACTACCTGACTGAGCTAGTACCGAGCGGCGGCAGAGCAGGTTTCAGCAGCTGTAACAGTTGGTCTAATTGTTCTTTGCACAATGAGGATGTCTCGGTAGTATGTGCTTTGACAGGGGTACGATTGGAGTTGCCGTACTTATTGGTCTTCCATTCAACGTGCTTCCAATCAGCGGGCTTCCCATGCAATTTCCAGCAGGTTTCATGAGTGTGGCGCGGTTTATTGCAATGATCACACCAAACTCTTGGTTTGTCATCCGGACGGCGCTGGTTATTAGGAGGGGATGAAGCCGCAGCTGCACTGCCTAGTAAAGCTGAGTTTTCCACCGGTCCAATAGAGGGCTTCTTCCCAAGAATAACATTTCTCCTACTTTCCTCACGGCGCACTTCAGAGAACACTTCACCAAGAGAAGGAAGGGGTTGTCGACCAATGATTCTACCCCGAGCTTCATCAAACTCGCCATTGAGCCCCGCCAAAAATTTGAATATTCGTGAACTTTCTACCACCTTAAAATAGTTACAATCATTTGGATTCTTCCACTCATAGTCATTGAATAAGTCAAGATCCTGCCATAAACCCTTGAGGACATTAAAATATTTAGTAACTGAATTCTCACCTTGACGAATATCGCCCAGTTTGAGCTGTAACTCGTAGATTTGGGACAGATTCCCAAGGTCTAAATACATTTGAGTAACATTGTCCACAAGAGCTTTGGCAGTAGGATAGCACATATAATTTGAGCTAATCTCTTCCTCCATGGAATTCACCAGCCATGCCATGATCATGGAGTTCTCTGCATCCCAAGTGGCATAGTTGGAGTCGGTCTTTGCTGGTTCTTTGGTCTCACCGGTCAAATAACCGATTTTTGCCTCGACCCCTAATGTACATCCGAACAGATTGTGACCACCTAAGAAAATTGTTCTCATTAAGGCGGATTGTGGTGATCTGGACGGAGTGGGAATGAGAATTGGAACCAACAGTAATAGAAGGAGTGGATTCAGAAATTTCTGACATTGTAAAGAGATAGCAATAGGAACAGAAAAGAAAGAAAGAACAGAAAATGTTGAGGGAATAGCCAATGATGTCGGCTCTGATACCATCTGGAGTAGGGTGAAAATATTATGTAAGCTACAACAAATCAAACTAAATCTAAAGCTATACACCCAGATTTCTAGGAACAAAACATAATCTCTAAATTTACAAGATAGACAACAAATTATCCCTAAAACTCAGGTAACAAACAATCAGATCAGATTTCTCTGATTTGATCAAGATTCTCAACAACAAATTATACTTTAAGCCACTTATGAAGATGACAAACCAATTCTTGAGACATAGTCCAACCTTATACCCAACGGCTTGAGGAAGTCCACTTTATCAATGTTTAAAACCTAATTCTAGGCCTAGTTAGATGTGAGTGCAAATTAAGGAGTTTTCAATTATTTATTCTCTAAAAATTGCATGACTCAAACTCATACTTCTGTCCATTTCACTAGATAGGTCAATTAACACATTTTTTACCATTTGCCTTGAATAAACAATTTTCACACTTAATTTAACAAACTTATACAAGTGAACACTTTTCCGAAACACTCCAAAAAAAAAAAAAAGAAAAAAAAAATTCTACAACTTTAAAGAAAAAAAAAAAATCTCATGACCTAAAATGACTAAATGACCCTAACCTAAAATTCACTAAAATGATCAAGCCCTTTGGCTTTTATTTTTTTTAAATTGCAAGTGCACAGCGCTGCTTCTTGATAGGAATTTCTTCATAATACTATGACAAATTAAAGGTGATAAACAATTCTTAAAAGAACCAAGGATTTTATGGTGTCTTAGTAACCAAATAACTAACATATTTGTCATATTAAGAAGAACAAAGACTGTATCAACTGAGAGAAAATTTGACATGAGCATAACTTAGGTAAAGAACCAACAATTTCTAAGAGATTCAAAATGCATACCAATTACTGGCATTGGATCAGGAAAGTCAACATCATGGTCAACCCCTGCAAGTCCAAATACATACGGGCTACCCGGATGTGCATGGCTGAAATGATCAAGAAAAAGTCAGAACAATACATGTACATCAGGTATTTTAAGCTAAAGCTAAGCTAAGAAGAAAAATAAATCTTGAACTATATTACATGCACTCATAAATCAAGGCTAATGTATTGCTCAAATGCTAATGAGTTCTCAGGTCATAACTAGGTCCTGTAGCAACAAACATCATAGGCCAGATTTTGAGGGATTTAAAGTCATAATGGGGAACGCAAGGAATGCAAATTGAATGCAACAAAGAATAAGTATTCAAGTTATTAGGACACTTGTGACTTGTATTAAAGGTCAAACAAAGCTAAAAGTTGTGCAAATAATATTATTACATATTTTGTACCATAACAAAATCTGTCTGTGTTGCCATGTTCCAAGACAAATGCTACTTGTACAACTATTCACCCTTCATTTCAATGACACTTCGTAGAAAATACCTTTCAAATGAGGGAAGAAGGAGGGAGAGTAAAAGAAAGAGAGATACACCCTCTAAAATGGAATTCTTAAAGTCAAAGTCTGGGTGGTCTCTGGTAAAAAAGAAAAAACTACAAAAAGAGAATGTGTTTTGAGAGGACCCAACATGTTAGTTAAGTACAATTTTCCTACAATAGTTTACTGCAATTTTCCTAGAACCATCGAGGTAAACATAAGATTTTTCAAAATGATTCAAAACATTCATATTGATCAGTCTATGAGCTTATTCTTATGGGAAAAGAATCACTTAATGGGCTTACTGAACTCTCTTTTTTTTTTTTTTTCTTTTTTGAAGAAAAACAAACCAAATATATTAATAAAAACTGAAAATAAATAGCAGCAACAGAATACATCAGCAGAAGGGAGTACAAGAGGTACTCTCACATACAAAATGGAAAACCACAGCACAAATCGCCCACTAAGCTAAAGACGTAACAAGACTGAAATTACAAACAGTTTTCCCAATTTCTAACCCAATTATTAATGGAATAAACACCATTAATCTTGAAAGCAACCAACCAAGACCTTGCCATAACAATAATGTCATTCCAAAGTGCATCAACACTCCTAGAAACGCCTTCAAAAATTCTCTAATTACGTTCAAGCCATATCATCCATAATGAAGCCAAAGATCCTAATCTCATCACTCTCAATCCATTACCATGAAGGCCTTGATTGTTCCCCAAGACCAAACACTCCTCAAATGATAATGGGATCATGAATCTCTCCCCAAGTCTTCGATGCCACTTCTCCCATAAGTCAATAGAGAAGGAGCATCTAAAGAAAAGGTGCTTCGATGTTTGTCCTTCCTGTAGACAAAGAGGGCAACAATGGGGAAGAAGAGATATGTGAGGGAATCTTCTTTGTACTACTTCTCCTGTATTAAGCTTGTTATGCATAAGGATCCATCCAAACACTTTGACTTTAGAAGGAACATGAGCTTTCCACAGATTAAGGACAAAAGGGTGAGGAGGAATAGAATTGTCATCAATGAGGCACTGGAACAGAGATTTACAACAAAAATTGCCAAAATTATGAAGGGACCAAGAAAATCTATCAGGGCCAAGGGAAAGGTGAACCAAGTTCAGGATAGGAAGCAACGAGGTTAGTTCAGACTGTTGATCAATTGTGAGGGTGTTTGGGAGAAAGAGGTTCCATTGGATAGGCTCTAAGTTGTCGTTATTTGAACAGAAGTGAGCAATATGGTGATTAGGGTAGGGTGAAAGGTGGTACAATCTAGGAAAAAGCTCGGCTAGAGGTAGATCATTAATCCAACGGTCCTCACAAAAATGAAAGGTCCTACCATCCCCCACCCTTGGGCACAGATGAGGAAGAAAATCAGGGAGAATAGACACAATAAATTTTCAAGGACTTCTAAGGGTGGACCTAACTCTTAAATTCTTAATATGTTGCATCCAAAACATGTGATGAATAAATGTAGTTTACCACAAAGTAAAGAGAAATTTTTCAAAATGTTTCAAAAAATGGAAATCCTACTAGCTTAATAAATTTCCTTGGACTTCCACTAATAAAAATACTGTTTTAACACTATTAAGATTTAAACACTACGAAGGAATTTACAAGCAAGCCCCTCCGAAAAAATGGTCCACTAGCACCAGAACATAAATCATTGAAAGTTCCTTTCCGGATGAAACTAGATGAGTTCCTTCTATTTGTTGTTTACTCGAACTCCACCAGCAATATAAGTATATGTGTTTATACATATATAGTTACCCAATAGTTATTTCACGTGGTAACATCTATAAAAATCCAAAAACACTAGGAAGGAATTTACAAGCAAGCCCCTCCGAGAAAATGGTCAACTAGCACCAGAACATAAATCATTGAAAGTTACTTTCCGGATGCAACTAGATGAGCTCCTTCTATTTGTTGTTTACTCCAACTCCACCAGCAATATATGTATATGTGTTTATACATATATAGTTACCCAATAGTTATTTCAAGTGGTAACATCTACAAAAATCCTACAAGGATAGGTACCTTGTTGACCTAGGGTTGTATACTCCAAAATATGATTGCTCTTTTCCTAAATTGAAAGCAAATAAAGGGGGAAATACAATCCATTTACTCTCCCTTTTTGCGAGTTTAAAATTCTTAAGACTGAATTATTGCGTTGAAATGAAATGTACTGGGTGAAACATAGTATTAAATATTAAAGTGCAATGGTTTCAAACGGCTATGAACATGAAAAAGCCCTAACAGGTTTCGATTCATCTAATCCGCAAATATGTTCTCACTTACAAATTCTATGTGAATGCAGGTAGTGGTGTTGGTGTTTGGAGCTGGTGTTACAAGTATAGTGGGCTGGGTTCGCTTACTCTAGGAAAGTCCCAAGGATTGTTTAGAGTTGGATGATAGCATGAAGTTGCTTAGGTCTTATGCCAATAATGTAAGAAGTTTACTACAACATTTTACAATGGGTTGCATTACTATGTCCTTAGTTTAACTTTAACTTGCCCTTTGACTATGACTCATTGATTAATTATGGCCTAAAAGTTGTGCATGAAATTGATTACCCCAACCTGATGATGTAACTAAGTTAACAAAGTAAACCAAAGGTGGGGGCACGACAATGTAGTCCTAAATTTTCTTCATCAAATCTTTTACAAGCTATTGTACATTCACGATTCACCCCTCATTTAATTTGGGCAACTGAACCAAAATCAACTTCTTTGTAAGAAATACAAGTAGCACAATCATTCAATGTCGTTCCAATTATTTTGTTTAGATATTTCCTTTGCAAGGTAACGTAGCGGAAGCATAATTTGAATCAATAGATTCAAGAGAAAAATAAAAGATGAAGAACTAATAGATAAAATTAATTGCTTGAATTGAGAATTAAATTGATAATTGGATGCTTAAACTCGAATTCGGAGCTCCTTATATAGATAACTCCATCGAAACAACTTGGAAACTTTCTAAAACACTTAAAAATAAGTTTCCTATGCTTTCTATAACAGTATAGAAATTTCTAATGCACTTACAACTATATCTAGACTCTTTTAGATAATTTCTAATTACATTAATTAACAAAAACGAATTTAGAAACCTCTAAACTACCACTAAAATACCAAAATAGAAACATTTCACTTGACTAGAAAATAGAAAGAAATTAATAATTAAATAATAGAACCTTCCTAAATATTATTCTATGTCCTACATCATTCCCCCTTTCTTGAGAAGAACTCGTCCTCGAGTTCACTTGAAAAAGAAAAACTCCTTCATCTTCACATTGATGGTAGGCAAAAAACCTTGACAAAATCTATCCTTTTGCAAGTGAGCCCACCATGAATAAGATGCTTCACTAAGTTTGAATGCAAGAAGCTTCACTCTTTTTTCTTCAAATATGCTCTTGTTGTCAAAAAAAACTCTCCACTAAAAATAACCAATCAAATAAATCTTCAACATGTAAAACGCCATTGAATTGTAGAAGATTCACATCTAGACTATGTCCAATTTGGAAACATAAAAGGATGTATTTTTAAGGGGTAAACAAGTATCAATTTCATGCAAAAAACTGAAACATGTCGCTGCATTTTGTTGCTTAAAAGAAGTTGGGAATGAAAAAAAGTTTTGGGAGGGTGTGTCATAATGTGGGAAGGAATGGGTGGTTGGAGCATGTGTGTAATGGGGTTGAGAAGGGATTATTTGCTGTATATTTTGTGACTTCTCATGATTCTCATCAACTGAATCTCGTAGATTAGAAGTTGACTGAGAGTCATTTGTGGTAGTGGAGTCATGAGGAAGATTTGGGATGATTGTAGAAGGCTTTTGAGGGTTTGAAGATGGATTAAGAGGGTGTTGGGAAGTGGGAGCAGCAACATGAGAGGGTTGTTGAAAAGTTGGAGCATGGTTGAAACGTGCTTGATCGCCTTCGAATGGTTCGACTAAGTCTCCTCCTTCCTTCTTCCCAGCGTGCTTGTCTAACATCTCTTTCAACTCCATGAGCAAGCGATCTTCTTGTTCCTTGAACTTTTGATCCAATTGCTAATGTGTTACATATGTGGAATGGTTTTCAACCATGATGAAGAAAGTAGCAGGCTCTCAATCAAGGCTCTAATACCACTTAATGTAGCAAAAGCGTGTTTGAATCAATGGATTCAAGAGAAAAATAAAATATGAACTAATGGATAAAATTGATTGCTTGAATTGATAATTGGATGCTTAAACTCGAATTTGGAGCTCCTTATATAGATAACTCCATCGAAACAACTTGGAAACTTTCTAAAACACTTAAAAATAAGTTTCCTAAGCTATCTATAACAATATAAAAAAATTTAATGCACTTACAGTATCTAGAAACTTTTAGATACTTTCCAATTACATTAATTAACAAAAACAAATTTAGAAACCTCTAAACTACGACTAAAATACCAAAATAGAAACATTCCACTTGACTAGAAAATAGAAAGAAGCTAATAATTAAACAATAGAACCTTCCTAAATATTATTTTATGTCCTACATCACAGAGGTATTGTAAATAAAGATCATACATGGTAAGAAAGAGGAATCGGGAATGTAGTTAAGAAGAACGTGGCTTTATGTGGGAAATGGTTATGGAGGATATTGAATGAACAAGACTCTTTGTGGGCACAGGTGATAGTCAGCAGATATGGCAGAACATCATTCTTAGAACAAGGTGTTGGGGTGAGGGGCAATGGAAGATTTTCATTCAGAGGCCCATGGAAGTTTATTGCTTCTTTGGCGCCAGTAGTGTTTGATCATGTCCGCCCCTTTGTTGGTAACGGGGAGACCTTTCGCTTTTGGGAGGACAGTTGGTTGGGAGATGTTCCATTGGCAAGGTCATTTCTGAATTTGTATAGACTGTCCACTATCCACAATCAGCCTATATCACATTTTATTAGTTCCTCCCATGCCTCACCACCCAATGGAATGACATGGAATCTTCACCGACCTAGAGCCTTGACTTCTAGGGAGCAAGAGGAGATAACCAACCTCTTATCTACACTGGAATTAGTTAGATTGTCAAACACACAGATAAATACCAATGGACCCTTGAACCTAATGGAGATTTCTCATGTAAATCTCTTGTTGGCCTTACACTCTTCACCTAACCAAACTCACTCTTACTTCCCATTATCGGCATACATATGGAAAACACAAATCCCATCTAAAGTTAAAGTGTTCAGTTGGCTACTAAGTCATAGGAGAATAAATACTCTGGACCTATTACAAAGGCGTCTTCCTAATCTGTATTTGTCTTCACAGTGCTGTGTTTTTTTGTTTTCAGGCGGAAGAGAATCTGGATCATCTTTTCTTGCATTGCCCCTTCGCAAGAAGGTTGTGGGAGAGATGGGTTAGTTTTTCAGGGGGGGGGGGGGGGGGGGGGAGATTCTATCCTCCAACCAACATAGAGGAGTGCATGTCTTTGTCTCACGGCTCTCTCATATCTAGCACTGCAAAGGAGGTGGCTCTCATTGTCTCATTTGCCACCTTTTGGCATATATGGCTTGAAAGAAACAATAGGATATTCAATGTAAGGAGCTGAATAAACTTTGGGAGGACATTAGATTTGTAGCCAGTTCTTGGGTTCAAGCGGCGGCTTTAGTTCGAGGCCCTTCTCTTACAGATTGGGTTCTTGACTAGGGAAATAGCTTGTTTCAGGTGTAGAGTTTCATTGTTTGACATGGTATGCATTTTGTCATAGAATCTCAGGGTTGTTGTTCTATTTGATTTGTATGTTTTAATTGGCGATGTTGCACTTCTGGTGCTCCTTGAGGTTGTAGTTCATATTTTACAATAAATGCAATATTTGTTTCTACTCGAAAAAAAAAAAAAAACAAAAAAAAAAAAAAAAAACCTGGTAAGAAAGAAAAGCTCACTTCGTAACTGTGATCACTCTCCTCGTAACATGATATTTGGAATGGAAGTAACCAAAACAAGCATGCCCAAATCCTAGAGGAGCTTTGACCACACATTCAATGGCCCAAGGAGGACCCATATATTTTAAGATGATTGCATAAATACCCTATAGATCAACTTCAAAGAACCTTCTATTTCTTCCCAATCAAACAGAGGAAATCCTACCAGCGTGGCTAGCTCTAAAGCATGAACTAAACACTATATTATACATATTGTCCAAGATGAACTCTAAAACTACAAGAATTCCAAATATTAGATGAAACTGCAATATTTTTCTCTTCTTTGAAATAATAATTCAATTTATATATTATCCAAGATGCACTCTAAAACTACAAGAATTCCAAATACGACATGAAACTGCAATACGTTTCTTTTTATAAATGTAATTCAACTTTTATTTTTGACAAGAAATGAACATTGCATTACTAAATAATATAAGTACAGAGGATAGTAGTCATATCCGAAGGAGGACACGGCATTCCCCTAGTTGTTCTACAAGCAAACCAAAAATAGTACTCCAATCCCTAACCTACTCAAAACTGTAGTCCATGGTCTAGCACTCACTCTCCGAGTTGCCACCTAGTGTGACTCCTTCCAAACTTTCACTCTATCCCAATTTACCTCCTCAAAAATTCTGGCATTTCTTTCTTATTAAATGTACCACAATACAGCAAAAGTTACCAGCCTCCAATAGCCTTTTATTTTAACAGGACACTGCTCCCTCCCTGGGAAAGAGAAGAGGCATTCCTCATTTGGCAAGCTTTCCCACTAAAGATACGTTTTCCATCTCTCCCATATGATTCTAGAAAATCACATAGCATGAAGATATGATTAGGAGACTCAATGTCCGGCCTGCACAAGGAATATCAATTAGGGGAAGAGCCCAATTATAAAATCCGCGCCGTAACATATCTACACTATTTAATTTTTTATGAGCAGTTAGCCACACCAAAATTTTGACTTTGGAGGGCATATGGGCTTTTCATATTAATCTTTATGGGAGAACGGTCGAGGTGCCTGGTTTGGTAATGATTTCATTGAAGAAGGATCTAGTGGTAAAATTTCTAGAGGGGTCCAAACACCCTAATAGGGAAACTAACTCACTGGTTTCTCAGTCATAGAGGTTCCTAATCAAGCGCAAGTTCCATTCAGACCCATTTTAACTAGGGCAACACATCAAGGATGAAATTGTGCTATCATGACACGAGGACAATCTATAAAGGTTAGGGTGTATCCTAAAAGCTACTCATTCCACACCAAACATACCCACCAAAACCTAATTGATCCTCCATCTCCAAAGACAAGTCTAACATGATTTGAAAAGAATGTTCAAATCAGTGATTTCAAGGAGTCGCCTAGATGATCACCTAGGCGATTTGAAGAGAAATCGCCTAGGCGACATCCTAGGCAGGTGGTAAGGGTATTTGTAATTTTTAAAATTTTGAGGGGGTCTCTATAAATTTAAAAAAAAACACCCTTTAAAAGCAACTACCCCCCAATTCTCAATTGTAAACCCTCGATTCCTCTCTCCCAAACTATGCATGCAACTGTGGCTAAAGACCTATCAGCTGTGGTTATTTTTCGATTGCTCGGACATGGATTATTGGTATGAAATATATGACAGGAATTGGTCATGTGATCAGTAGCACCGGAATCTATAATCCAAGTTTGCAAAGGATTTATCTGAGACTTTGAATCCAATAGAAATAGGAAACTTACCTGAATGTGCCAATGAGTTGGTACCTGAGGGTTTTCCAAGAGTGTCAAGTAGAGTTCTCAATCTCTTAATCTCATCCTGATTGAATCTGACTTGCCTAAGAGAGTGCACTTCAATTGATTGTACCCTGGACACCTTTATTTTGGCTCACGTACCGGTAGAAGCATCAACGAAAATAATGATGTCTGGTCAGATTCTTCAATAACAGCAATGAAGGCCAAATAAGTCTCTCTTTGGCAATGAAGGCCGAAGATGGAGGTTGATTTTTTTCTTTCTTTTTCTTTTCTTTTTTTTTCAGATCTCTTTTTTTTTTTTTGGCATCTGAAAGGAGAGGGAAGGAAAAAAAAAAGATGGCGACAGTAGCAGCTTGAACAGTAACAGACGACGAAGACAAAAAAAAATAGAAAAGATAATTTCGCAAAGATGGGTTTCGCACCAGCGATGAAGGAGTAAAGATTATGGCAATGAAGGCCAAATAATTATGGCAATGAAGGCCGAATAGACTAGGCTTCGGCTATAAAGGCCAACACAAAAAAAAAGTTCAGGCAATAAACGTCGAAACAAATTCCCAATTGTTCGAGCCTAAAGCTCTGATACCATGTTGTAAAATAAAACAATAAAGAAACACAGAGATGTAACATGGTTCGTCTCTATGGCCTACATCCACGGGAAAAGAGAGGGGATATGTTCTTATTCTTTATGATGTCTCAATGGAGGGACACCATATATATAGACATACAGGGAGGGACACCATATATATAGACATACAGGGATATGCACACATATAGCAATAATTATAGTTTTAGTAACTGCTAAATAAAACAACTACTAAAATTATCATCTTTCCTTAAAGGAAATAAATCCCACAGATTTTGCTCTTCTCCACAACAAATTTTATACCATGTAGGAAGCATGTCTCTTGACATTGATGACATGACACTTTTTTTAAAAAATACAATCCACTTTTACATTGAAGATGCTCTTAGCCCACAAATTTCTTAAGGAATCTCCATAGCCATTTACCAGCCAATGTTATATTCCTCTTGCTCAAATTTCCAAGTGCTAAACCTTCAAGTGCCAACTTGCCCTTGACCACCTCCCACTTCATCAAATGACCCCCTTTATGACCCCCTTTCCATAAGAAATTCCTGAACGTCTTCTCAATCAAGCTCACCACTTTTCTCAGAATCCTAAATACTGATAAAAATAGGTTAGTATTACCGCCGCCGCCCCCCCCCCCCCTCCTTTTTTTCCCTTGGATAGGAAACCCCTTTTCTGCCAATCACGGGATCCCATAAGCCCATCTTTATTGGATTTCCCCCTAGTGACAGCTAGATACTTCAATGGCCAAGACCCTATAATGCATCCACACAACCGTGCCATACAAGCTAGCTCCTCCTATTTGGGATTTGCCATACCAATAACCTACAAAAGCATTGAATCACTTTGAGCATGTTTGCCAAGCTCAATCCATTCTCTACAAAGAAAACATAGTCATTCACAAATTGTAAATGAGACACCCCTATCATCTCTCTCCCCGCCAAAAAACCTTTCACTAGTCCTGTCTTCTTAGCCTTTGCCACCAATCCCCCAAGCATATAGCTAGAAAAAGTAAACAAGCATGGTGATAGTGGGTCTCCCAGTCAAAGCCCCTTGAACCCTCAAACTTACCTCTTGGGCTACCATTAACAAAGATAAAGTAAGAGACATTTTTCAAGCACCCTATAATTCACTTCCTCGACCGAGTCCCCAAACCCTTCTTTAATATCACAAACTCAAGGAAACCCAATTCACCATATATTTGCCTTGGCAAAATCAATTTTAAACACAGTCCCTCCAATCTACTTAGCCCTATAATCCTCTACTACCTCATTTGCAATTAGGATAGCGTTAATTATTTGTCTCCCCTTTCACAAAGGCCATCTGGGTCTCAGCAACTATGTGATGAATGATTGCCTTAACCTTAGTGCTAAGATAATCCAATTTATTAAGAAATTTAAGCCTACTACATCAATTCCATGTCTCACTCTTTTCTTTTTCTTTTCTTTTTTGACAAGAAACATAATTTATTGATTGAGAGTAATAATGTATTACAACCTAAAATGCAGAAAGGACAAGTAAACCATGGTAATTCAATCTTCTTGGTCCCCTTTTCTCTGCCTTAACGTTGTTGTCTTTCATTTTTCAAAACTTTGGCTTTACTCAAATTCTTCCATCTTTTAAGTCCATACAAAGTTTACATGTATTTTTCCATGGCCCAAGAAATATTCAAATATTTTCACAACAACGGCTAAGCAAATTTAGAGTCTTCTTCCCTTAAAAATATTTAGAGGGTGTGGAAATAAAGGGTAAAAAGGAGTAAAAGTGTAAAATAGAAAAGGAGGAAGGCATTCACAATATCAATCAACCTTGTAATGAATACCCGTCCATATTCCCCATCCAAGCTTTATTGAGGAATGTTATAGTTTATTGGGATACCCATTTAACCAGGAACCTTGGTCCTTATTAGCATCTATGCCTCTATAGGAGGTGCTCTAATTGTCCTCCACCATCTACCCCTCACCTAGGCATTTTCTTTCTCTTTTGCATCTTAGTAACATTAACATAGTTTCAATATGAAAATACAAAAACAAATATAATATGTTGAACTTTGAAAGAGGCTTCGTCAACAATTGAGGTTGCTCCATTGTGACCTGGTGATCATGGGTTCGAATCCAAGAGGCCAGAACAGCCTCTCCGATATAAAGGTAACGCATACATCGTCCCTTCTACAAACCCCGCAATGACAAAACTCTTGTGCATTGTGTATACCGTTATAATGTATTAATAATTAAAACATTAAATAGAACAATTTCCTTTTATTAAGTATCGTTGACCAGTAGGATCATCTAAATCTTTGCCAAGGGGGGCATAACTCAAGAAAGTCAAAATAGCTTGACACTACATAACTTGTAAGAGTAACAATACAACCTGGATATCTCAATTTCATAATAACCTAATCCAAGATGGTTCAAGAAATACTAAGGATGTCCTCCTTCTCATAACTCATGAGTCATATCTTATATATTAACCAAATAAGCATATGGTACCGATACTTATCAGATAAAATGGATAACCATAAGGAATAGATGGAATCAACAATTGCAAGGTACAATTCTTTACCCCGATATAAAGCGACCTTTCCGAGCACGAGCTTGAGTTGGACCTTGAACTTCTTCAACAATGCACTGCAAAGAGCAAGTGAGAATTAAGCATTCAATTATCCCCAATAATTATGGCGTATGTGCACCTAATTCAACTAAAAAATCAAATATTATATATATACACTCTTAAGTCTATGGCTGTGCATGTAGCAAGATGTTTACGATGTATCTCAACATAATACTAAGCGTCTAGTAATTTCTCAATCCAATAACTTACAAAATTAACAATGCCTCTACTTCATCTGCTAGCCTATCACCAAGATGCTCTCAATATTACCATTAATCCATCTAAACTTACCAAAGTCCTTAATTTAATTCTCGATATGCCAAATAGAATAGAATACATTGTTTGCACCAGTTTTAGTCCCAAGGGAATGAAAAAGGAGAAGAGCCTAAATCTACCAAAATTCATACCTTCATCAAAGAAAATATAGGAATCCAAGCTTACTTCGTCCATTTAGTTGAAGCCTTTATCATTGATATAGTTGCTAATGAAGTATCCAAAAATTTCGAACAAAGATAGAACATCTTTATATAATGAAAATAGCCTCTTGATCATCATTTTTTTCCACGCCTACCTAAGCTCACAATCACCTACAGTATGACCTCATTGACTCCTCCAAGCCATCCAATATAATGCAGATCTTGATAGAAAAAGGTGTCATTCCAATGGTGAAGCTTCCAGAAACCATTTAGTTAATCATCTGAACAACTAATAACTATGAGGAGTTTAAGAGCCTATCCTTACCAACGAAAGCCTCCTCAGTAGCAAATACTATAATTGTTAATGATAGATTGATATAGATTGTTGAACCTCCACCTATTAAACTATAGCTTTTAGGCCCAATGGTGTGTAACACTGTAACTTAGTATCAAAACTTTGGTTTGGTGAAAGGTCCTGAGCTCAATTTCCTCTAATGGCATTTGGATAGTCCCCATTTGCATGTTTGGTATTTGACTATTCTCCTACCTCCCTTTTGTCTCTCCATGTGCAAGATAAGGTTGTAGATGAGGGGAAGTTCAATGACAATTTGATATAGATTGTCGAAGCTCCACCTATTTAACAACAGCTTCTATGTTCGATGATTTCTAACAATATCAACAATGTTGCTCCTTGTTGAATGAGCTAATCAAGTTGAGAAGATGAAGCCTTCGTAGTATCCTCTTAGTGTAGACTATTGACTATAGTTGCCTTACAATAGATAGCCACTAGTTCTAACTCTCGAGCAAATGTATATTTTAAAACGTCCACAAAAACAATTTAGAACATGACCCCAATTGCAAAAAATGGAATTGAGAAAGGACGAAAGGCCAATATTAGATCTAGTTGCAGATTGAATACAAAAGTTTTCCCAGACCAATATTAACCCCCCCTTCCTGAAAATAAAAACACAGAGATAACAGACACCTATGTGTTAATGATGAATAGCACAGCCGAATGAATAATTACCTATTGTGCTTACCACTCTCTCATTTTAGAAAGAAGGAATGATTGGTATTGCTGAGTTTCAAAATCAAGACTTTAACTATGGATCATATTATGTCTGTTATCCTCACATCATAGTTCTACTCCAAAGCTACCCTCCTCCAAAGACATCCAACAGTTCAGTTACCCAAATGTTATAGCTAATGTTACCAAGATTTGGTAAGCACCTTTTTTGTCTACAATGTGCATACATCGGCTTTCACTCTTGCTGTGGCCTTGCTCTTTATACAGAGCAAGCTAGTCTCTCTTCTGTTCATACATACATACATACATACATACATACACACACACACATATGTATGAACATCACTTATATATATATATATGAAAATATTTTATTCTCAGCCCTAAAATAAAAAGAAAGGTTCCAAATTGTAATCAAAGTTAAAGAGTTGGAAAATGTCACAATGAAATAAATACATAACACGTTAACAAATTGAAAAACTCAAACTCACCACTGAATAGCCAGAACGTGTCAAGTCATCTAAAGTCTGCCGCAAGTTCTGCAAAAGAAGCATCGATCACAAAAACAAAAAAAGCAACATAGATGGCAATGAAAGAGAATAAAAGCACACATTGCCAGAGATACCCATATAAGAATATATAACTACATAAGAACACACAAATTGAACATAGAGCAAAAGTACTTTGAAAAGGCACTAAAGTTTTTTTTTAACAATTTGTCTTTTAAATAAGAAAACAAAGACAATATTTGAACAACACAATACACAGCCGGTTGTTTCTAAGGTAAAAATCAAAATACAAAATTAGTAATTAGTATTCATAAGCATGACAAAAGTGAAAAAAGAAATTTGATGTACGTCGACACAAGAAAGAATTCGAAATTAGTACACAAATTTTTGGCTTTACAAGACTAATAGGGTGACTAATTTTTGGCTTTACAAGACTAAAAAGAAGGCAACAACATCATACTCATACATATTTTCACTTCATCAAAATTGAGTCCAAGGTTTTAAAAATTCAAGAGGCATAGACAAGACATTTTCCTTGGTGAGGCACGGAGTAAGCCTCAAGGAGATACGAGGCATAAGCCTCAAATATTCAAAAAATATATATATAGCAAAAAACTTTAGTAAAAAATGTAAATGGTTCTAGATATCATTATTAAATTGAAAAACATTAAAAAAAATGACATTTTTAATAAAGAATTAAGAACGAATGAACAATAATACCATGCTAATTGTATTTGTCAATTGAGTGTTCATGTAAATGTAATAATGCAACTATTCATTTGCTAACTTATATTTGTACTAGTTTATTCATTATTAAGTACTAACAATTTTGTTTTCTTTGATATAGGGCTCATGGAATCAAGCAACCCTTGCTGCAATAAAACGATGTTATATGGAGGATTTCTGCTACTACAAGAGCAGCAACAGGAGCAACACCCTTGCTACTATAACTGCAGCAGTAGATGGGAGCAGTAGAAACAAACTTGTTGCTCCCATTTGCTGTTGCAAATAGAGAGCAATGGTGCCGCTCAAGCTGCAAATCTTGCCTCTATTGCAGCATAAGGTTGTGGCACAGTGAGGCAACCTTTTGCAGCAGCAACAGGAGCAAGGAGTGTTGCTTAAAGTAGTAGAGCAGCACCTTTCCTTTTTTTTCTCCTTTCCCAAAGAAAAACCTGAGGAGGGGAAAAACAGATGAAGAAGAAATACTTGGAAGTTGGAACTGGGAAACACAGGCCTACTAGGGAAATGCCATAGACACAGGGAAGAACGGATGAAGAAGAAATACTTGAAAGTTGGAATTGGGAATCACAGGCCTACCTGGGAAATGCCATAGGCACTAAAAGCTAGAATGCATGTTTTTCAAGCCCTATTCCAAGGCTGCCTTTGTCCTTAGGGCTTCTCACTGCCTCCCAAACCACTAAATGTTCATGTCTCCCCCATCATACATCACCCAAGCCAAAAGAAATCTCCCATTATACCTCCAATCTCATTGGCCAACACTGAGTAGATACCAAAAAGAGATATAAAGTAATTCAGTATAGTTATTAAAACTACTTGAATGAGGGTTAATTTTTCCCCCCACTCCAATTTGACAGAATACCCTCCTTTCATCCATCCAATCTTTTGCCACTTTCCTAGTGATGGAATCCCAAAACCCTATCTTCACAGGTTTCCCTCAAGGGAAGACCTAGGTAGCCCAGAAACCACTCAACCATGTTTGCCATGATTCCCAAGTCTAGTTGATCAATAATGATCCCAAACAATTAACTTTTCTCCTCATTAATTTTTAGATCAGAGGCTAAGTAAAAGCAATTGACATCATTGAGTGATTGTAACTCCATTACCTCATAACTGATGGAGGGCATGAATAGGGAAGACAATAAACACACCTTCTTTAACTCGTTGATTCACAAGAATACCGAGGAAAGAGGAAAAAATAAGACTAAAATCTCAAATTCTATTAATCTGCCCTCAAATAACACATACAACGGCCTTAAATAGGCAAAACCTATGACAATACTTCTATCCGACTCAAATACTAAAAATAGCAAAATTTGCCAAAAATAGAAAGTACGCCCAAACCTATCAAGAAAGAAAGATCTCATGATGTATATAGCATAAAAAAAACGAAAACAAAATCAGACTCTCCAACGTCGAGTTATACTCGAAATAAAAGTTTCCTAAAATAGTAAAAACATGAATTTGCAGGCCTAAATAATGGAATTTGCTCAAAAAAACACGTTAGTTACGGCGTTAGCCGTGAATATTGATTGGCACACCGTTTTCCTTTGGAAACAAGTGTTGTTTCGTCAAAATTCATGGAGTGAGAATTCGAAATAGTTCTCTAGAGCAAAGACAACATCTTGCGATCAACAACTGAACGAAAGCCAACGTGGCGTGGATGACGTCCGAAAGAAGACTGGAAGGGAAATCGAGGCCCAGGCAGGGAGGCCGGTGGAGTCGTAACCGGAAAAGTACCCTCTCCAGCAAGCGTGACGATGATAAACAAGGGACGGGGGTCACTCCAAACTCTTTATTTACTTTTCAAACCTCAGTGAAATGGTTCAAGGTGTGGAAAATTGGTAAAGACGACTCTATTATCATTGAGGAGTCGACGAAATCTTCCTCTTTCAGGCTTCGCGTGGACGTCGGAACTACTAAATGGATGGTGAAGGCAACATTTGAGGTTGCCGGTGCAAGTAGGGACGGAAGCTTCAAGAGAATCTTTAGGACTCGAAACTATTTCTCGTTGGCAGAGACGTTCTCTAACACAAGAGGTAACTACTTACGGTTCACTAAGGTGGAGAATGGTGTTCAACATATGATATTCATTCTAGAGGAGAGGAACAATTTGCAGTGGGTTAGTTTTGTCAAGGTTGTTCAAGCATGTATCGACGTCTCTCGTGCAAATGTCAAAAAGAATGGCATGCAGGTCATGCGTGAGCCTAATGTGATGCCCTTGCCCTATGGGACTGGCGGAGGTGGGATTAATGGTGGGAAGCATGAACCGGTGGTGAAGGCGAAGTTGGATGAGGTGGAGCGTAAAGACAACTTATGGTTGTTGGTTTATCGTTTCTCAGTCGAGGTTAAATGGGAGGAAGTGGAGGATGAACTGTCCGGGAAGTTTGGGCGAATAGTTTTACTGATTCCTATTTGCGCTGATCGTGTTTTAATCAAATGCGAATCTCGTATGGAGAAAGACGCTCTGTTGAAAGGGAAAATGGAGAGAAGCAATCTCCATTATAGCATTCAGGTATGAAGAAAGGAAGGGCAGTAGGAAAATCGTCGTTTTTGTTGCCGAAACAAATGGATCGGAGTGGAAGGCATCCCAACTGAAGCTTGGACGCCAAGAATTTTACGAGAGATTGGCAAGAGATGCGGAGGGCTGCTTGAGCTTGAACCTTCGACAACTGTTGGTCTTGCATTTGACATGGCACGAATGAGAGTGGTGGGATGGTCTTCTGGTTTCTTGTCGGACACCATGATCATTTCAGAAGGTCGGTTATCTTTTCCAATAAGATTGTTTGAGCTAGGAATGAGTGAAGTGGAGCCCGTCGACTGCGACGACGCACATGAATGCTTTAACCAAGTGGAGTCGCTGGAAATAATGGAGTCATCATCTCTGCCGGCGGATATTCCGAAAGTTGGAGGCGACTATTTGGCAGTTGCAGAGAAGATACACATCGTTGCAATTGCCAGAAGCTGGCTCCATGGGGAATCGACGTGTGGCGGAGTTCTGCAGGGGGCAGGTGTACGTTCTACAAGGAATTGTAATGAGCAAGTGAGTGGTGTTAGCTCACACGTGCGACAGGTTGTAGGTGTAGCGGATAATGAGTCGAACTCTGTATGGCTACAGTGTGCGGGCCGCTATTCTCAATGGGGTCCAGTGGGCCCAAAGGTGCTTTTAGATGAACCGAGTCCAAGCACTCATAGGCTTTTGCTAAACAATCACAAAGGCATGTGTTCGGTGCGCCGTGCGTGTCTATCTGACCCAAATCGGATGGCTCAGCCTGCCAAGTTAGTGCCTATTCACATGAGGCTGGGTGATGAGGCACGTGATCGTGCTTCTCTCCTTAAGCAGAAATCTCCATTTAGCGGGCAGAATGAAATCAATGGCAGAGTGAAGTCTGGGGAACTGAGGTCTGCTAACGCCTTGGGTGGTAAGGTTTACAAGCAAAGGAATGCAAAATCCGTAAGCTTTTTTCAGCAAGCATTAACAGCGGAGGAGGCACCATCAAGGGCGAGGATGGCAAAGGCAATCGACAGAGGGGTCCTTCGTTGCTCACCAATAGTTGTAGTGACGTTGGGTTTGAAGATGAGAGGGTGTTGGATTCTTTAGCGACAGAGTCGTCGCAGTACGAGAGCAACTCTTCAGATGGTGGAGGTCAGTCTGATGATGATGGCGCTGGGGGTGAAACTTGGGGAAAGACACACGTTGTAATGATACTCGGGTGTTCGCACGCCCACGGCCCAGGTATGCACCCATGACATTTATTTAAATGATAGTTGTGTTTTTCATCTCCCTTCCTCTTCACACGAAGTCAATCTTCCCTTCGCTCCTGAAACTATCCCTCAAGCCACCCATCCTATAGCTCTGACCCAGCAAAACCATAAGAGCACGACCTGTCCCAATGTCCCGGAGGGTAGTCCTGGTGTTGATTGTCAGGGGTGGGAGTCGAGGGGCCGGAGGGATTCGCATCAGCAGGCAGTAGTTCAGCCTCGACGTAATGAGGATAGACTTTCGAAGGAGGAGGTGGTTGAGTTCTTGAGAAAAATGTCCTTGTTACTGGTCGAGCTAAAAAGTGGCGGGCCGACTGCAACCAGTGCAGAGTGATTCGTTTGGTTGTGTAGTGTTTCTTGGTGGGATAAAATGTTCTCAATGAAGATTCTTACATGTAACATTCGATGATGCGGTTCTAAGGAGAAGAGGCGGATGATCAAACGGTACATCGGGAAGAGTAGTCCAGATTTTGTGATTTTGCAGGAAGTTAAAAGACAGAAGATTGATAGAGATTTAATAGGGGCTCTTTGGCAGTCACGGTTCAAGGACTGGGTTTATCTCCCAGCCAATAGCTCTGCTGGAGGGTTAGCAGTGGTATGGGATTCTAGGGGGTCTAAAGTGGTTGACAATCTCCTGGGGGAATTTACTGTCTCTGTGAAGGTGGATCGTGGGGATGGGGATACTTGGTGGATGACTGGTGTGTACGGGCCCAATGACAGACAAGCTCGGCGTCGTTTTTGGGATGAGTTAGCGGGGCTCAGTAGTATTTGCGGGGGAAAGTGGTGCGTCGATGGAAATTTTAATGTTGTGCGGGGTCTCTCCGAGAAGGCTAACAGTGGTAGGGTAACAAGGAGCATGAGAGAGTTTGATGAATTAATTAGGGAGTTGGACCTTATTGACCCTCCATTACTCAATGGCCTCTTTACGTGGTCTAATTTCCGCGCTTCTCTAGTTTGTTGCAGACTTGATAGATTCTTGATGGGTGCGGAGTGGGCAGTGATGTTCTTTTTTTTTAGACAAGAGGTTGGTGGGAGGTTCCTCTCAGAACACTGGCCGGTTGTTTTGGACACTTCAAAGCCTAAGTGGGGACCTGCCCCCCCCTAGGTTTAACAATAGTCTAATCTCTCATGGGGAGTTCAAGAGTCGTGTTAAGGGGTGGTGGAGGGAAGGTCCTTCTTATGCTCGGGAGGGTTATAGATTCATGCAGACGGTCAAGTCTGTTAAAAATAAGATTCATGGTTGGGAGATGGAAATTAGGGGTTGGGAAGCGGTGAGGAGGAAGGAACCGGAGGTTGAAGTCCTTCGGCTCGACAAAAAGGAAGGAGGGGCTATGTGGAACGAAGATTTGGGGCGTCAAAGAAGGCTGGCCAAAGCTGAATTATGGAAGTTGTGTATGATTGAAGACAGGGAAGCCATCATTAAATCTAGAGTTCAATGGTTCAAGGAGGGAGATGCCAACTCGAAATTTTTTCATAGGCTCATGAGTGGTAGAAGATCTGCAAACTCCATTACTAGTTTGGAGATGGTTGATGGGTCTAAGGTGGTTGATGAGGAGGGGATTGTTAAGGAGATTACTGATTATTTCAGCAAAGTTTATGCTAGCAGTGAACAATGTGCATGGGGTGTGGACGGCTTGGATTGGAGTCCCATTAGAGATGAGGATAGTGCAGAGTTGGAAGTACCTTTTGTTGAAGATGAGGTTAAGCAAGTTGTGTTTAATTGTGAAGGGTCCAAGGCCCCTGGTCCCGATGGCATGACACTGTCTTTTTTTCAAAGTTGTTGGGAGGTGGTTAAAGCCGATCTAATGAAAGTGCTTTTGGAGTTCCATCAAACAGGGATTGTCAATGGTTGTACTAACGAGACGTATATATGTCTAATACCTAAAAAGACTGTGTCCCGTAATGTTGCTGACTTTAGACCCATTAGTCTGGTTACTTGTCTTTATAAGATCCTTGCGAAGGTGTTGGCAAATAGGTTGAAGGGAGTTTTACATACCACAATTTCAGAAAATCAGATGGCTTTTGTTCAAGGGCGGCAAATTATTGATGCGGTTCTGGTTGCAAATGAACTGATTGAAGACTATCAAGCTAGACGAAAAGAAGGGGTTGTGTTTAAGCTTGATTTTGCCAAAGCGTATGATATGGTGAATTGGCAATTTCTTGATTTGTTTTGATGAAGAAGGGTTTTGGAAAGAAATGGAGGAAATGGATGCGGGGGTGTCTGAGATCAGTTTCTTATTCTATTTTTGTCAATGGTCGTCCAAGGGGACAAATTTTGGTGAAAGGGGTCTAAGGCAAGGTGATCCTTTATCCCCGTTCCTTTTTACTTTAGTGGTTGATGTGCTAGGAAGAATGTTGGATGAAGCAAAGGATGTCAGATTGAGCAAGGGTTTTGTGGTAGGGCGGGATGATGTGGAAGTTACTCACCTTCAGTTTGCTGATGACACATTGATTTTCCTGAATGGAGACAAGGAGTGTATTAGTAATGCATCCAATATTGTGAAGTGCTTTTGTTGGGTGGCGGTAATGGTGATCAATATGGCCAAGAGTCAGATGTCGAGTGTTTCCGTTCAGCAAGAGTAGTTGAGGAATATGGCCAATCTAGTTGGTTGTTCTGTGGGGAGTTGGCCTATGACGTATCTGGGTATGCCTCTAGGTGGTAATCCATATACGCTTGATTTTTGGGATCCGGTGATTTCTAAGGTGTCGAGAAGGTCAGATGGCTGGAAGAGGAGTTTCCTGTCAAAGGGGGCCAGGGTGACTCTCAATAAGTCTGTGTTGGATGCTCGTCCTACGTATTATATGTCAGTGTTCAAAGTCCCAGGAAAGGTGGAGAACATTATAGAGAAGATTATGAGGGATTTTTTGTGGGGAAATGACATCATGGGTCAAGGCTCTCATCTTGATGCTTGGCAAATTGTTCAGAGGAAGGTGGAGCTTGGCGGTCTGGGAGTAGGTAATATAAGGAGGAAAAATAAAGCTTTGGTGGGCAAGTGGCTGTGGAGGTTCCCTCGTGAGCAGGAGCAACTTTGGACTTTGGAGCCGGGTGATTCGCAGTAGGCATGGGATTTTTGAAAGTCGTTGGGTCACGGGCCTCGCTCCGAGGGCAACACACAGATGCCCATGGAAATTCATATATTCTGTATACCCCGACTATCTTCCTTACACCAGATTTAAGCTTGGGAATGGTGCTTCCATTCGTTTTTGGGAGAACCTTTGGTGTGGGACCGACACCTTTTAGAATCTTTTTCCAAGCCTCTACCTTCGCCCCTTGTTCCCCAACAGACCTATTTCAAATTTTAGGAGTGCCCATAACCTTAGGGAGGGAATGTTTGGGGGATGGGATTTTCACTTTGGAAGCAATTTCCATCCTAAAGCGGAGCGGGATGTCGAGTCTCTTGTTTGTTTACTTGAGGGATGTGTTATCACCGGGGATGGGGACAAAATCGTGTGGCCTTGGGATCCATCAGGTATCTTTTCCACCAAATCATTCTTTTCAGCCCTCCTTGATGATACCTCTATTCCTTTTTTTTCTCAACATATTTCTCTATGGAAAGCACAAGTACCATCTAAAGTTAAATTTCTTGGGTGGGCGGTGGCCCATGGTAAGGTGAATACTGGTGATTTGCTGCAAAGAAGATTCCCCAACATGTGTCTTTCTCCTTGCGGGTGTTTTCTATGCAAGAGTAGTGTGGAGTCCATTGATCATCTTTTCTGGAGGTCCCCATACTCCAGAGAGGTGTGGCACAGGTCGTCTATCCATTTTCCCGTCATGGGATTGGACGATGTTGAGGTTGATCATTTTTCTTTGTTCCCGTTCATTAACACTATCCACGTGGAGTGAAAAGATCATTGGCACGTGGTTTGTTTAGCGGTGGTGTGGTCGATGTGGAAGGAAAGGAATGCTAGGGTGTTTAAGGAAATTGAACTCCAGGCTGCAGAAGTTTGGAAAAAATCTCATTTGTTAGCTTGGTAATAACAGGTTGTCTAAGGGCTTTGCTCTGAGCAATTGGCTTAGAGGTTGGTTGGGGTAAATTTGTTCATTCGTAGGGGCCATGTTTGTTTGGGGCGCTTTGTATAGCTTTTGCTCTGTGCTTTCTAAAAATTAATACAATACATATTTGTTTCTTCTAAAAAAAAATTCAACAAAATTCCACGAGCAATCTATATTTATCATCTCCTCTAGTCCAATGTCATTCTAGAGTTTGGAATGTCTTCCTTCCCCCACAAGGGAAAGTGGATTGTCCCATACTTGACACTTGCTTTTGCCAAAATTCTAGTACCATCAACACAAAAGCAAAACTAATGTGAAAATAGCTAGCCTTTGCAGTCAATCATATAGCTAATTTGGATAAAATAAAATAAAAGAACTTTGGATCAAAATAACAGAGTATTAGGAGAAGATGCTCATTATCAAGGGATTCTTCATGCATGGCTTAAAATGTGGAATGAGTTTTTTAGGGCTTATTACCACACTTAAGCAGAGAAATAGACCCTACATATCAATCATGCATGTTTCTCCGTGAATCTTGTGTGCATTGCCTCATTATCATGTTTGGCCTAGTTACAGCCATTTAAAATTAAGCTGATATCAATGAATGGAAAACATAGAAATAGGATTTCAGAGCCAACATGTTTCACTGAGTATCCTTCAAGGCTTCAGATTTATACAAACCAGCAGAATAATAGCAGCATAAACTGAATACCATGACAGGACAGCCAGCTCTTGGAATGCTGTCAGAGCGCAAACCACCAAAAGGATTCAAACCAGCATGCTCAACAAGAACGCATGCATCAATTCCAATAGCTTCATAAAAATCGCCAACCTGACAAATAGAACTCACGATATATGTCAATGACTTGTAAGAAATCTATACACCTTAGGAAAGCAAAGTAAGTCTTCATTGACAAACGCATGCAACTCCAAAGAATACATAAGTAATAACACAATAACACCAATAATGACACTGGCCCTATAAGAGATCCAACCGAATCATCTATGAGATGAAGTAGCATAAAAAAAGAAAAAAGATGAGCAATATAGAAACTTACTCTACAGAGTAAAACTTCACGTGGAAACCTTGATTTAAATTGCAATATCTCCCAATTGAGTGTTCCTTCTTTCAAACTAAATGAACACAATGAAAAGAACAAGTAAGTATAAATTGACCCTAAAATATCTGCATAATTTGAAAACTTAAAAGTTTGAATTGAAATTGTAGAAAAAAAAGTTATAGAATCAACCTGCAAAGTGTCAAACATCTTCACCATCATATATTCATATGTTTCAGGAGGTATCCTCAACTAATCTAAAATTGATCGCAAAGCATTGACTCAATCAGTTCATGAAAGATCTCATATGATGAGAATGAATATTCCACTATTATGAAGGCATCACATAGACCTCCACAATGCAAAGTTTGTTTCCAGATTGGAACTCGTGACCACCAGGTCATAATGGACTAATTGACCAACCTCAACTGTTGTGTCAAGGCCTGCTTTTTTCATCTCTATATATTTTACTAAATTTTTTAGTTTCAAAATTTGCTCCAATATTCTCATAGAATTTTTTATGGTTGACACTTGATGGATCCTATATCTAATGGGACCCCAATAGACAAGCATGACTGTGAAAGGCATATATTAACTTAAAATTCAAACACTCACAGATGAAGATAACTATTCCTAATAACATTGGGGAGACTTAAACTTTCGATCTCACATATGGTGAAAGCAATGTTGAACAACTCCAACCAAGATGTAACCAACACTAATATTTTAACTAAACTAAAACATGAAAAGTATAGAAAACATCAAACTGCTTTACACATCTCATGCACATATGTTCATCAAAATGCTTGACACATCTCATGTGCATGTTATTTGGTTGAATATTTAAGTATCAACACAAGCAAGAATTTTTTACAAAAGAAAAAGGCATGAACTCCAAATTTCTCAAACAACTTGATCACATCCAAAACAACAGTCACAACTCTTTTCATCAACCTCTATTCTAGGAAAGGAACTCGCTGGCAACAGTTGTCCTCATGTTCTACAATAACGAACGAAATAGCTAGAAAAAGATCTAAAATGTTAAAAAATAATAATAATAATTAGCAATGGCAAAGTTGCAAATGCATGAGTTGTCAAATTTCCTATTTAAAAAGTTCTTAACCACCATGCATGTAGCATCTTAGATAAAGAGCTTCAAGTCATGCAAACGAAATTCCAAGATGATCCTGAACCAAATGGAGCTTTAAATATAACATGACATTAGCAAGAGATGCTCAGTCCAGGAATCCAACAATTATTGGGACAACAAGGATCATTTCAGCCAACTCTCACTCTAAACGGCATAGATATTTGATCATTCCATCAGCTTGGCACTATCTATCAGTAATATTTAGATCAAATGTCTTTAAACCATTTTTAATTATGAAGGAATAGAATTAGAACACGTATCTCTTTTACATGCAAGCATGTCTCTATTCTAAAATAGCAACTTCATGAATACTAAATTTCTATGCAAATACACTCGTTAAAAGTTTTCTCACCTTCCATTTTTCAGGTTAACATCCACACCAAGTAAATTGGAATAATTAAGCCTTTTTATTAGCTGAACGGAAGATGGTTTTCTGCACATATTCAGCCTCTGAACAACAAAAAAAAAAAAAACCCATGTTTTCAGTGATAGAAGTATATATACACCAATGTGTAGCATTCAATCAAAGAAATGCAGCTCAAATGGAAATTTGTCACATTCCAGTAGTATCACACACCTCCTTCCACCACATAATATGTAATTGATCTTCTTCATTAAAGAGATCTTTTGATACTTTCAGTTTTCTAGTTGCTTTGATGCTTCCTCTTGGAACCCTTTGCACAATGGAAGAATGAACTTGTTCTCCATGTTTACTGCCGCAGTCAGAATGGCAAGCCAAATGAGTTAAATTCTATATCTAAGACAAATAGCAGAGAAAACTATAAAATGTGATCTAGAATGAATAATGTGAGAAAGCTCATAAAATCAGCAATTATAATAAAGAGATCAAAGCTGTATATTTTTGTAAGGGGTATCTATACTATTATAATGTCAAAACTTAGAAAACCCAAGTGTGATAATTCTTATCATTTTTTTTCAAAATACCTTCAAAAACTTTATTGTTTATTAATTTTATAATATAGTTTAAGTTATGTGAAGCATAATATATTAACTTAACAATCTGAATTTTTCACCACTACTCTCACACCTCTTCCACTTTTTAAGGCTTTAATTAGTATTTTTCTAATTTTGTACACCTTAATTGTAATATTTTATTTTTATTTACTCATATTTTTATTTAAATAAATCAGACAATTTTACCTTCCTGATTTCATTAGAAGATATAATATTCTTTTAACAAAACATAAACTCAACTCACCTCAACTAACCCTTTCCCAACTGCATAGGGTCGACTTTTTAGAAAATGAAAAAATAAATCACAAAGCTTAAAATTTTGTTCATAAATAGTAGAATTACTTGCAAAGCTCGTCCACACTCACTTAGTACATCAGTAAAGAAATATTGGATGAAATGCAATTTACTAAGAAATCCAAACAACCATCATGAAAACAAAGTGCATAATAAACTATAGCAGCATTCAAGCTACTGGATAAATGGTACATGTACATCAAAAAAGTCCCTCTAAGCAGATAATTTGCATATGTCTGGCAAAAGTTGGACCCAAAATCATACAATAAAGCAATGTATTGTCTTTCGTTTTTCCTCCATTTGGCTAGCATTTAATGCTCATATGAGTTCTATAAAAAATGGCAGTTTGGTGCACGAAGCTCCTGCCTATGTGAGGTCTCAAGGAAGGGTCAGACCACTTTGGGTGTATATTGTATGCAGTCTTACCTTGCATCGCAGAAGGTTGCTTCTACGACTCAAACCCATGATAACCTCATCTCATGGCGACAACTCTTACCATTGCACCAAGTCTCCCCTCATACAAAACCATCATAAAGGAAGATAGAATATGCATTCATTATGTTGTTTATAAATTTACAATAAAGCCCATAACTCATAGAACATTCACGAAAGAAATGAGTAATTAAGAAAAAGTATCCGTTTAATTGAATGTATTGCCACTAGTAACCTTACATAAAATCACAGCTTGTTTCTCAATTAATTTAGATTGAGCAGCACTCCAATATAGGGAATCCAGACCTCCACCTTGCAGCAAGTCAGTATCGACCAACGCCAACTAAAGGGCCGAGTAAGATAGCTCTCAAAGAGCTTCACACTTATTGCTAACAATCGTGCAAATCCTAATTCATCAGTCCTTATCTCAAAGAGCTCACGTAACTAACAATCTACTGAGTGCAACATCCATGGTTTCAAAAAATAGAAATGTGTAAGATAGCTCAGGAATATTCATTCCTGAATATAAAAACAATGTCATTAATTTAGGGTTTGTTTCATTTAGAACTTTCTAATAATTTTTTCAACCTAAAAAAATAGAAAACAATCGTTTGATTTTTATTTTACAAAACAAAGAAAATAACATTTGTTTCCTTCACAAACTTGAATGTTATATCTGAAAAACAACTTTTTGAATTTTCCAAAAACAAGTCAACCAAACACTTATTCTAGAATCTTTGTTTTCAAAAACATAAAACAATGTTTGAAATCCAAACCAAACAAGGCCTTTGGTAACCAGTAAAATTCATTGCATAAAAGTCTACAGGCGACCTTCTATGTAGCCATCCACTCTCCCACCCCAAAAGAAGGGGAAAAAGAAGTATAATATACCCCCAAAAGGTTCACTTTTTTTTTAACTACTTCTGAAAGATGGATCATGATATCTACCGAAATATATAGAAATTTTAAAAAAATAATAAAATAACTTGTTTTTTAGAAGATACAAGGTCACTAGTTAGTTGTGTAACCAGCTCCATCACCAAACCGCACTCTCGGAAAGGTATCAGGCCCTTTCTTGACCCATTAATCTTTGCAGTGGCAAGAGTTCAACAGGGAACCTTTGGGTTCTAAAGCTACCTCTTTACCAACTCCATATTGGTAATTGTTTGCAATAACTTATGCTCAAAAAGGTGAAATCATCTTGTTACAATGGTAAAATGGGTAGCAAGTACAGCTATTTTTCATGCTTAACAACATAATGTAAAATGTGCCTCTAACATTAAAAACATTTACAACTCCACCTTGGATGCAGCATTTTCATATAGAAATTCAGAACTTGGACTTGAAAATGAAAAGGGTAGCTTTCATTTGAAAACATAGGCAAACCATCATTTTTTCTTTTTTCTTTTTTGGGATAACCGAGGACACTATGGCCTCTTGAAGCACCCAATTTAGATATTCACAGATGTCCAAACCTCACCACCATCCACACGCACCGAATAAATTCATTTGGGCACAATTCTAACTCATAACTCCCACTTCCTAAGACAAGTTTTTGTGTCCTTCACACCAAAAACTGCCCTCTTTTAAATCAGCTAAAGAGCCTCCATGTCTGTTCAACGGTATAACATGCTCAACGGACGTAACTTAGAAACCTCTTGACCTATTATAAGCTATATGGCCGATAAGTAGATGCCCGACCATGAATATATCAAGCCAACATAGACATTAACAACGAATTGAATTATTGCCCCTCCATTGCTTCATCCATTATAATGATACTTTAAAAAAAAAAGATTTCATTTTCACACAGCAAGCTAGTTCAATTCTAGTTTTTCCAAATATCCATTGCAGAATTCAAAGGCTTCGGCAGAGATTCCATGAAATTAACAAACAAAAAAGGGGCAAAAATGAAAGGAAGAAGAGAGGGTTTACAGAGGTAACGGCGAGGGAGCGAAGGAAGAGAAATGGTGAGCAGGAGAACCGAATAAAAGAGCGAGAGATCGCCAGCAGCGCGGGACTGAAGCTGCTAGGGTTCTTGTTGCAATCCAATGCATCGCTCTCTCTCCCTCTCTCTCTCTCTCTCTCTCTCTCTCTCTGCAACTCTTCTTCTTCTTTCCTCTCCCTCTAGGGCTTTTTTGAGCTGCTGGTCTTGCTCTTCCAGTTCTTCCCGCCAGAAGTTTTGGGCAATAGAGCTCTAAAAAAAAATGAAAGAAGTATTCGGGGCGGAAACCCGAACGTTCGGACAAAAATCCGGAATGTTCGGGCGAAAATCCGACCGTTCGAGTTTTGTATAAAAGGGGCCTTCTCTCCCCGTTTGGGCTTTTGACATGATTACCCTTAAAAAAAAAAAATATTTCACAAATGCCATTCATACAAAAATATTGTCAGGATTGCCCTAATTTACTGTTCATAGCCCAGTCAGCGTGCCAAACAAGCGCCACGTGGACGCGGAGGTGGCATTTTTTTTTAAGTGAAGGGAAGGCGTCTTTTGAAAAGACGCCTTCCCTTCACAAATTTTTTTTTTTTAAAATGAATGGAAGGCGTCTTTTGAAAAGACGCCTTCCCTTGAATTTTTTTTTTTTAAGTAAAAGGGAAGGCGTCTTTTCAAAAGACGCCTTCCCTTTAAAAATATTTTTTTGCGTAAGGAAGAGTTTCTTTGTAAAGGAAAGGGAAGGCGTCTTTTCAAAAGACGCCTTCCCTTTCCTCCAAAAAAAAAAAAATTTCATTTCTCTTTCTCTTTTGCTCACTCCTCTGCATGTGAGAGACCATTTTGAAAGCTAGGCAAGTGCATGACCCTCATCCCAAAGTGCATTTTGTGATGCATCGTTTTCTTTCAATATAAATGCAATCCCTTGAAAAGATTATGAAAAATACAAAATCTGTTAATGAGGTCAAGCTCCAAAAGCAACAGATTCACAGTGGCGGAACCAGTAAATAAAATCACTGATTCCTTTTCTCCATTACCTGATAATCTGATATGTCATGACAATGCGAAATCATGTGATGAGATGAGAAATCAATCTTTCCACCTATACAATCAAAACGCAGCAGCAGCAGCTACCGATCGATCCGAAATCATGCCTAAAGTTGCAAGCGAAATTAGTTGAAAAAAAAAACAAGACTCCAAAAAATATGATGAGAAATGAGGTTTTCAGAGTTCTTATATTAGAAGATACAATTCAAAATCCAAAACACCAGCAGCAGCAGAAGAGCTGCGGATCTGAAACCATACCTAAAATTGCAAGCGAAAATAGTTTAATGAGAAATGAGGTTTTCGGAGTTTGTGTAATCGCAGAAAAAACCTTTGGAAAAGTTGAAGAAGAAGATGAAGAAGAAAAGCGAGATGAGTTAGCTTTGGAAGCTTGCAAAATGTTCTCACATGTAATTTGCAGCCGACAGAGGAGTGAGCAATAGAGAGAGAAATGAAAAAAAATTTTTGAAAAAAAGGGAAGGCGTCTTTTCAAAAGACGCCTTCCCTTTCCTTTACAAAGAGACTCTGACGCAAAAAAATATTTTTAAAGGGAAGGCGTCTTTTCAAAAGACGCCTTCCCTTTTACTTAAAAAAAATTTCAAGAGAAGGCGTCTTTTGAAAAGACGCCTTCCATTCATTTTAAAAAAAAAAAATTTGTGAAAGGAAGGCGTCTTTTCAAAAGACGCCTTCCCTTCTACTTGTAAAAAAAAAAATTTGAAGGGAAGGCGTCTTTTCAAAAGACGCCTTCCCTTCATTTAAAAAAAATGCCACCTCGGCGTCGACGTGGCGCTTATTTGGCACGCTGACTGGGTTATGAACAGTAAATTAAGGCAAATGGGTCATTATTTCTATGTAGATGGCATTTGTGAAATTTTTTTTTTTTTGAGGGGTAATCATGTATTTTTCCCCTCCCCGTTTCCCATATCACCACTTTCTCTCTCTCTCTTTTGGATGGTTTCCTCCACCCTTTTTTTTTATTTCTTTTGAGACTTTTTCTCTTAAAAATTTTCTTTAGGATGCGAAGCTATTCTCTTTGGACAAAAGTGTCAGTTTAAAAAAAAAATACAATTTAAAGGTCGGAACAAAATATAAATTTGCATATTTTATGACTTTTTATAAAAATTATATTTATTTATTATTATGTTTATTATTCACTTACATTGTATTATTATATATAATATTCATACATGTCATGCTCATACCTTAATATTTGGAGTCCACGTATTACAATATTACTACATCGAATTAACGGTCAATTTGACTAAACCAGACTTAGTCTTGTCCTTAGTAACTTTGAATAATGAACAGGAGGTAGCTTGCTACTCTAAAAGACTTAGTATTTAAGCGGAACATTGTATTCTCACCTCTTGACTTAAGAACTGGTCTGGTTGGTCTCACTGAAAGTTATCTGCTTGTACAGGTGATATTGGACATTCTAACAATGCATGCGATGATGTCAACCCTGATAACACTGTCAAATATTATCTAATGTAAGTAAAGACCGAATCCGTACATGCATAGTTGTCATACATAAAATAAGAATCAACTAGGGACGTAAGTAGTTTGTGATCTATAGATTATTTACTGGTGTAATTGTGCCCACTATTATTGATGTTTCCCTTACAAATGGACGTAAAATGTGAACCTAGGATTACCTGAATATGAACATTTGTACGTGAACCTAGGGCGATATACGGTCACAAAGCCATTACGAGATGGTGTTATGTATACTTACATGTTAAGCTACGATGTTATATCGTGTACATTTGATGTATGATTATAATGTTTTCTTTACTAATTATCATATTCACGAACTATTGTACCCATTGGGCAATAGCTCATCTCGTTGCTAACCATTTTACAAGAGTCTAGGGTAGATTGGACGGAGGTGTTTTTGGCCCTCATTTTGTACCCCCTTACTTATTTGTTCAATTAATTAAAGAGATTTTTAGGAGGATGTTCCCTCATTATTGACGGTTTCAGACCACCTACACTTTGTACAAAATACATTATGAAATTAGTGAAAACAAACTTGTACTTGAATTGTATATCTGCGCACTTGATAGCTGTTATAATGCATTATTGTCTCGCTTGTGAGTGTCCCGCCAGTTTAGACATGTCTGGACGGGGTGTGACATTTAATGGTATCAAAACGAGAGGTTCACAACCCGCCCAAAGCCACTACTTAGGATCGCCTAGGGGAGTGAAGACAAAAAAAAATAATAATAATTTGTTGCTAATTAGAAACTTAGATGAAATGTTGGCATAAACATCAAGAGGAAAGGAAAAAATGTTGTCCAACAGACAAAAACATAAATCTTAAACAAAAATTTTAGGAATGCATTTTACAAGTTTTCTCTTCCTTTAAGCAAGATAATGACCACTAATGAAGGAACGACTTCTAGCAGTCGAGAACAAGTTTTCACAAGACTAACGGACCTTCACAATCGGAATGTTGTTTTAATGAGTAATAGAAACATGAAGAATCATCGCTTACGCCCACTCCTTCACTACAAGCTCGCGAAGCTGGGTGGCTAAACATAACTAATGTCAAGGGTCAGGTTTCTCTCTACTTAGTCAAGTTATTTTATGACAACATGAGTATTGCGGGACTCCAGGAGGATGGAAGCAGCTCTAACTTGGAGACACAGGTCAGGGGAGTGACAATTTCTGTCAACGCTGAAGTTATTTCTCGACTAATGGCAATTCCCATATGAACCAAGATCATAAATTCACATGAATCTCAAGCTACTGTGGAGCTCACAAAATAAAAAAAAATAACTATTCACGTCCCTCACTCTGAAGGCATACACCGATAAAAAATATGCCCGCTTCTCAAATACACTCCAAAGACCAAACCTTGCAGGCCTTAGAAAGATTGTGGTTGATAATATCCTACCCAAAATGGCGAGTAGGAGCACGATGTCAATGGCTCAACTCCTTGTCTTATATTGCATAGACAAGGAATTTTTGTCTCCCTACCTCACATCATCATTCAACAAATGGCCAGAATAACCCAAAACCATACCCAAAAGGAACACCTCGGCTATGGAGCTTTAATCATCAAGTTGCTAGCAGAGGCAAACCTTAAAATATTTGATGAATCCTCTATACCAATTACGAAAATGGTTTCACTGGCCTCCTATTCCAAAACCTTCAACTCAAAATGGGGGGTGACCGATGAAGAATTATTTGACGCTACTTCAGAGGAAAATAACGAAAGGGCTAACGACAACACAGATAGTAGTCGACGAAAAAGTCGATGCAAGATTCCTAACAAAGGAGCTCCGAATAAAAAAGCAAAATAGAGGACTGAGAGAGACCCTGACTCAAACAATGAACAACCTAATCAACAATGGGTCACGAGGCCAACTCCAGATCGTTCCTCACAAATGTACAGACTTGCCTATCAAACCAACTACCCTTCACCAATGGGTCAGCCAACCGACCAACAATTTTCAACAATGCCCACAGCCTACCCTCCGTCGATGGGACAACCAGCCTATCCTCCCCAGATGGGACTGCCAACCAACCAAGATGATCCATTACAAACTATTATGTCATGTGTTTGTTGAAATGCGTGATGGATTTAGAACTATGATCGACCAAATACAAGTCTTAGAAGACTAGTAGAACGCTTCTCAGCCCTTTTCTAGTGGTCACTCCGCGACTAGTAAGAGAACTAGGCGGAATAGTAGGCAGGGAAATTAGAGAAAGAAAAAAAAAATTACTGGCATTGTAAATTTTTTTTTTAATGAAATGTTTTGTTTAAAACTATTTTTGGTGGGCCGACTTATAACCATTATTTTCTTTCGTATCACTAACTTTGGAGTGGTATAAGACACAACAAAATTGGTAGATATCAAAATTGTATCTAGAAGACTTGGTATTTAAGTGCGACCTTGTATTCTCACCTCTCGACCTGGGGACTGCTCTGGTTGGTCCCATTAAAAGTTGTTTGCTTATATAGGTGATACTTGACATCATAACAATGCACGCGATAATGCCGATCTTGATAAGCATCACTGCAAAATCCTGTCGAATGTAAGTAAAGACCGGACTCGCACATGCATAGTCATCATACATAAAATAAAAATAACTAAAGGACGTAAGTGGTCTGTGATCTATAAATTATTCACTGGTGCAATTGTGTCCACTATTATTGATGTTTCCTCTAAAGATGGACGTACAACGTAAACCCAAGATTACCTGAAGATGGACATTTGTACGTGAACTTAGGACGATATGGTCACAGAGCCATTACGAGAAAATGTTATGTATACTTACATGTTAAGCTATGTTGCATTGTTTATGATGTTATGTCGTGTATATCTGATGTATGATTATGATGTCTTATTTATTAATTATCATATTCACGAATTATTTTACCCACTAAGTAATAGGGCTTTTGACATGATTACTCCTAAAAAAAAAATAATTTCACAAATACCATCGAAATATAAATAATGACTCATTTGCCATATTTTACTGTTCATTGCACAGTCAGCACGCCTAACAAGCGCCACCTCGGCACCTAGGTGGCATTTTAAGGAAGGCGTCTTTTCGAAAGACGCATTCCTTTCATATTTTTTTTAACGGGAAGGGAATGCGTCTTTTGAAAAGACGCCTTCCCTTCAAAATTTTTTTTTTTTTACCAAACTTTCATCCATCCCTTAATAGGTTTTTTTAAGTGAAGGGATTAAAAAAAAAAAATTGAACCCTTTACTTAAAAAAAACAACCGCGACAGATGGAAAGTTGGGTTTGTTGCCTTCCAACTCCTGTTTGATTTTTTGAAGATCTCGTCAACATTGTCGTTCATGGTGTTGTTCTTGTTTCTGGATATTTTTTGTACTCTGTTTTTTTAGGATGGAAGAGGAAGAAGATAAACTCTGGTTTTCAAAACCCAGGTGTGTTTCACCTTATGATTTTGTTGTGTTTCATGGTCTTTTCATCTTTTTCTCATTTAATTTGATTATTTGAGGCAGAAAAGGAAATACCCAGATACTCAATTTCTGCGGTTGGTGGAATAGATTATTATTAGATTTTAATATTTCAAGTTGGGATGTGTACTAGTGTTTCTAATTCATGTGGATTTCTTTTTGTCCTGCTTAATTTCGTTTATTTGATAATGGTGATTTCACAATGATTTTATCATGGTGATTTTAATCGTAACCTCTTCAAAGTTCATTGTACATAGATTTTATCATGGAAAAAGCTTTTTACTGTGGCCGCTCAAGGTCATATTGAGATGGATGAAAGTTTGGCAAAAAAAAAAAATTCTGAAGAGAATGCGTCTTTTTTCCATTTGTAAAAAAAAAAAATTTGAAGGGAATGTGTCTTTTGAAAAGACGTCTTCCCTTCACTTAAAAAAAAATATGAAAGGAAGGCGTCTTTTCAAAAGACGTCTTCCTTAAAATGTCACCTGAGCGCCGAGGTGGCGCTTGTTAGGCGTGCTGACTGTGCAATGAACAGTAAAATATGGCAAATGAATCATTATTTGTATTTCGATGGTATTTGTGATTTTTTTTTTTTTTAGGAGTAATCATGTCAAAAGCCCCTAAGTAATAGCTCATTCCGTTGCTAACCATTTTACAATAGTCTATGATGGATTGGGTAAAGGTGTTTTGGGCCCTTATTTTATATCCGCTTACTTATTTGTTCAATTAGTTAAAGATATTTTTTGAAGTATGTTTCTTATTATTGATGGTTCCAAACCGTCTATATTATGTACAAAATACATTCTAAAATTAATATAAAAAAACTTGTACTTGATAACTGTTATAATATATTTATGCCCCGCGTTTCTTGCCGATTTAGGTACTTCCGGACAGAATATAATGTTTTTTCGCTAGCTAGTGCTATATCTTCTAATATGGCCAATAGTTATCTACTGTACGTGGAAATTGGAATGAGGAGGGTGCTCAAGTAACATATATTTTAGTATTATATTAAGGATAAAAGTCTTTTTATTGGAGAAAAAGGATATCCCTAGATATCCTAAGTTGCCCGCCCAAACCTATGTTTCGTACTTGATTTTTCTTTTGAAAATGAAAAGCAAGCCAACCACTACTTCAACTTTACATAAAATCTCCACTATATATATAAATGTCACGTTTCCATTATCCCCTAAATAATAAGTTAAGCAACCCAAGACATGCTTGTGCTTTGGAGGAGGGTGATATCAGACTAACTTTAAAGATTTTCTTCCTTTGTCAACAACTATATCTAACGCTATAGGGCCGGTTGGATATAGATATTTTTAACTTTTATACAGTATTCTGAGGTGAGATAGAATGATATAAAAATTATTACACCTCATTTTTTTTATTTCACCCCCACCTTTTCTTTTCTTTTTTCTCGTCCTCCTCCTCTTCCTCCACGTCTTCTTCTCATGCATATTTATTCTTTAAAAATAAATAAAAATTTCAACTCCAACCAATTTTTGGCAAAAATCAATGATTTTGGTTTTTTATTTTATAGGTTTAAAATATTTTTTTTAAAAATTAAGTTGTAAAAAAAAAAATTAATTATTTTTTTATTTCAATCCCAACACACTCTAAATATAGAATTATACTATTTTAATGTTATTATATCTTATCCTATCATGTCCTATCTAATCTCACAAAAATAATCATATCTTATCCTGGATACCAAACGGATCCTATATGTAATAAATAAATTAATAAATATAAATTTTTAAAAGTGGCTTTGGTGCATATAAATTGGCATTTTACTAAGCTTTGATATCTAGTGGGATCCATGAAATATATTAGTATGTGGGTGATCAGTTTCCCTGGGGTACTGATAAGAAGTAGAATAAGGTTTTATTTCAACCCTTCAATTTCTCTATTAAGAATTAGAAATTTATTTAAAATAATCTGAAAAATATACAATTTAGGATGTGGGTGGTGTTACTATTATTCTATAAATTTCTTAAACCAAAAGTAAATATATAGGATAAAGAACACATGATTCTTGTTTAATTGACTTTTTTTTTTTTTAATGTCAAGGGTAAGATTTTTATAGATACGCAAGATCTTTTATAATATTAAATCTGGATTCCTTAAAAATAGAGACAAAGTATAGCTTACACATAAATAAATTAAGATAAAGAAAAAGATAAAATTTACCCCAAACTTGTCCAAAACCATCCTCCTCCGGATTTAGGATTTTTTATATTTTCATTAATTATTTGATTTTGTACATAAAAAAAACAAAAAAAAATGTTTCTCACATCTATTTATGAAAAAAAGAGAAAGAACGTTAAAGCTTCATCAAGGATGATTGCATAAGGAGTACTACCAATGACATAGATGAATAAATATTAGCTAGTTTTAATAGTGTACATTTGAACCTTTTTACTCGTAGTCGGGCCTTATGCCTCTCTCCGTTTTGCTCAGCTTCTTGGCCTTACTGAGGAGTCGGCCTCAATATCATACATCTTTTGACCTTGTGTCAGTACTAAAAAAAAAAAAACTCAATGGATGATTAGAAAATTTTAGTAGAAAACATATATGTGGCCCTAGAGAATATTCCTCAAGAAAAATTTGACAGGTACACAATTGACTTTCTTCTTAAAAAAAAAACACTAAGGGCCTGTTTGGTTTGTGATTCGGATACAATTTTGTATATCAAAAAATTCAAAAACATAAAAAATCCGTTTTGTTAACTCTGAGTGAATCCAAAAACAATTTAACTTTTTATAAATAAAAAACAACGAATCGTTGTTTTATGAGGTTTATATTTTCTGATTGAATCTTTATTTTTGGATCATCAACCACATACAACCTAATTTTTTCACCTATCAAACTTTTAAGTAATGAAATAGTAGAAAGAGAAAGTTTCTTAAAAAGCACTTAAAGTCATAAATCTATGGGCATATGTATAAAGTGATATATTAGCAAATATTATTTTTTTCATTAAAAAAATAGGCAATAGAACTTATTCTTGACGACCATCCATACCTGAATATAGTAATCAAGATGGATATGTTATTTTGTTTAAAAAGAACTCGTATAGAAAATATCACATCTCAAATGTAGACAAAAACAGGTAAATATATGTTAAAATTGTCTTATAATTTTTATTTCCTAAGAAATATATATATATATATATATATATATCCTTTATAAATCTTATTTACGATCATATATGTATTTAGATATATAATACGATGGGTGACGAGGAAAACACTGAGTTGTAAATAGGAATACTAGAACTTTTATAAGAATATTGATTACTATAGTAAAACCGAAGATTGTGAAATTATATATGTATATATATATATATATATATATATAGAGGGTAAACCCTTCGCCACGATATTAGTAGCTTAGATCTTTGCACTTCCAACAGGGATGAGCGGACAACAAAATGTTGGCTTTGTGCCTTTTTGTGCTTAAAGGGTACAAGGGCGGACCCAAACATCTTGATTTTAGGGGCTTTTGACATAATTACCCTTAAAAAAATTTACAAATGCCATCCATACACAAATAATGACTCATTTGTCATATTTTACTATTTATAGTACAGTCAGCGCGCCAAACAAGCGCCACGTCCGCGCTCAGGTGGCATTTTAAAGAAGGCGTCTTTTCAAAAAACGTCTTTCTTTCATATTTTTTTTAAGTGAAGGGAAGACGTCTTTTCCCTTCACAATTTTTTTTTAACGTGAAGGGAATGCGTTTTTTTAAAAGACGCATTCCCTTCACAAATTTTTTTTGCGTTTTTTCTTAAGGCAAGGGAAGACGTCTTTTCAAAAGACGCCTTCCCTTCACTTAAAAAAAAAATTTGTGAAGGGAAGCCCTCCCTTCACGTTAAAAAAAAAATTGTGAAGGGAAAAGACGCATTCCCTTGCAAATTTTTTATTTTTATTTTAAGGGAAGTCTTTTCAAAAGACGTCTTCCCTTAAACCCAACATATACCCCACCCGCGAGCACACATACTCACTCGTCGCCCCACTCCTCTCTCTGAAACTCTTCGGACAGTCTCGACCCGACATATCGACCGGACAGCTACTTCATTCGAGGACAATCCAACCTTGGGTGAAGAAGGATATTGGATAGGTAGACGACAAAGAATGCCAAGGCGAGGACGTGCATTTATAGCAGATACGGCTATTGAGGCGCATGATGATCGTGAGGATGACCGCATATCAGCTATGCCCGTTGACGATGAACCAGCACCATCGGTCGAGCAAGTTGTTCAGCTGCCTTTGTAGCAGTATACAAGAGATCACTTACGGTGCAATAAACGACGTAAATGGCCAATATGTGGCACAGATTGACAGCTTGTTTCTCATATAAACTTGTATATGTTTTGATAATGTTGTACTCAACATGTATGTATACTTGCTATTTCAATTCAATAAATTTTTTATAACAAAATTACCTTGTATATGTTTAGTAATAGCTTGATTTTTGATTTAAACTTGAATTCGGGATGGGGGTCCAAAAATGAAACCGGGGATGGGAATGGGTTTCCGTCGACTCCGGGGGATCGGGGGAGGATAGTGGGACGTGGTGAAAGTGATCGGGTTAAAAAAACCACGTGGTTTGGATTCGGTGAGGCCGAACAGTTTAGTAATAGCTTTGATTTTTCATTTAAACTTGAATTCGGGATGGAGGTCCAAAAATGAAACCGGGGATGGGAATGAGTTTCCGTCGACTTCGGGGGATCGGGGGAGGATAGTGGGACATGGTGAAAATGGTCGGGTTAAAAAAAACCACGTGGTTTGGATTCGGTAATGCCGAACAGTTTAGTAATAGCTTTGAATTTTCATTTAAACTTGAATTCGAGATGGGGGTCCAAAAATGAAACTGGGGATGGGAATGGGTTTCCGTCGACTCCAGGGGATCGGGGGAGGATAGTGGGACGTGGTGAAAATGGTCGGGTTAAAAAAATCCATGTGGTTTGGATTCGGTGAGGCCGAACAATTTAGTAATAGCTTTGAATTTTCATTTAGACTTGAATTCGGGATGGGGGTCCAAAAATAAAACCGGGGATGGGAATGGGTTTTCGTCGACTTCGGGGGATCGGGGGAGGATAGTGGGACGTGGTGAAAGTGGTCGGGTTAAAAAAAATCACGTGGTTTGGATTCGGTGAGGCCGAACAGTTTAGTAATAGCTTTGATTTTTCATTTAAACTTGAATTCGGGATGGAGGTCCAAAAATGAAACCGGGGATGGGAATGAGTTTCCGTCGACTTCGGGGGATCGGGGGAGGATAGTGGGACGTGGTGAAAGTGGTCGGGTTAAAAAAAACCACGTGGTTTGGATTCGATAATGCCGAACAGTTTAGTAATAGCTTTGAATTTTCATTTAAACTTGAATTCGAGATGGGGGTCCAAAAATGAAACCGGGGATGGGAATGGGTTTCCGTCGACTCCGGGGGATCGGGGGAGGCTAGTGGGACGTGGTGAAAGTGGTCGGGTTAAAAAAATCCAAGTGGTTTGGATTCGGTGAGACCGAACAGTTTAGTAATAGCTTTGAATTTTCATTTAAACTTGAATTCGGGATGGGGGTCCAAAAATAAAACCGGGGATGGGAATGGGTTTTCGTCGACTCCGGGGGATCGGGGGAGGATAGTGGGACGTGGTGAAAGTGGTCGGGTTAAAAAAAATCCAAGTGGTTTGGATTCGGTGAGGCCGAACAGTTTAGTAATAGCTTTGAATTTTCATTTAAACTTGAATTCGGGACGGGGGTCTAAAAATGAAACCGGGGATGGGAATGGGTTTCCGTTGACTCCGGGGGATCGGAGGAGGATAGTGGGACGTGGTGAAAGTGGTCGGGTTAAAAAAAAATCACGTGGTTTGGATTCGGTGAGGCCGAACAGTTTAGTAATAGCTTTGATTTTTGATTTAAACTTGAATTCGGGATGAGGGTCCAAAAATGAAACTGGGGATGGGAATGGGTTTTCGTCGACTCCGGGGGATCGGGGGAGGATAGTGGGACGTGGTGAAAGTGGCCGGGTTAAAAAAAACCACGTGGTTTGGATTCGGTGAGGCCGAACGGTTTAGTAATAGCTTTGAATTTTCATTTAAACTTGAATTCGGGATGGGGGTCTAAAAATGAAACCGGGGATGGGAATGGGTTTCCGTCGACTCCGGGGGATCGAGGGAGGATAGTGGGACGTGGTGAAAGTTGTCGGGTTAAAATAAACCACGTGGTTTGGATTCGGTGAGGCCGAACAATTTAGTAATAGCTTTGAATTTTCATTTAAACTTGAATTCGGGATGGGGGTCCAAAAATGAAACCCGGGATGGGAATGGGTTTTCGTCGACTCCGGGGGATCGGGGGAGGATAGTGGGACGTGGTGAAAGTGGTCGGGTTAAAAAAACCACGTGGTTTGGATTCGGTGAGGCCGAACAGTTTAGTAATAGCTTTGAATTTTCATTTAAACTTGAATTCGAGATGGGGGTCCAAAAATTTAACCGGGCATGGGAATGGGTTTCCGTCGACTCCGGTGGATCGGGGGAGGATAGTGGGACGTGGTGAAAGTGGTCGGGTTCAAAAAAACCACGTGGTTTAGATTCGGTGAGGCCGAACAGTTTAGTAATAGCTTTGAATTTTCATTTAAACTTAAATTCGGGATGGGGGTCGAAAAATAAAACCGGGCATGGGAATGGGTTTCCGTCGACTCCGGGGGATCGGGGGAGGATAGTGGGACGTGGTGAAAGTGGTCTGGTTAAAAAAAATCAAGTGGTTTGGATTCAGTGAGGTCGAACAGTTTAGTAATAACTTTGAATTTAACTTTGATTTTTCATTCATTTAAAAAAAAAATTATGAAGGGAATGCTTCTTTTGAAAAGACGAATTCCCTTCAGGTTAAAAAAAAATTTGTGAAGGGAAGACGTCTTTTGAAAAGGCGCCTTCCCTTCATGTTAAAATTAAATTGTGAAGGGAATGCGTCTTTTCAAAAGACGCTTTCCCTTCACTTAAAAAAAATATGAAAGGAAAAATGTCACCTGAGCGCGGACGTGGCGCTTGTTTGGCAAGCTGACTGTGCTATGAACAGTAAAGTATGACAAATAGGTCATTATTTATGTGTGGATGACATTTGTGAATTTTTTTTTTTAATAATCATGTCAAAAGCTCTTGATTTTAGTCATGTGCCGTGATTTATATATTTAAATTCAATATGCAACAAAAATATTAAAATAATAAATTTGGCAATTACATAATCAGTTTAACATGATTCGGTCAATCGATGTCTACGTTCAGAAATAGAAAAATTAATTATATTAAAAAGATTATAATATAAAAGATCATCTTTCGACACTCACCTCTTGTCACACACTTAATCACTCGTAATCTCTTCGTTTATAACTTGTTACTCGATCATTTTCTCACACTTCAATCTGATCGACCCATCTGGTATTTATAACAAACATTAGACAAACTTCTAATTCAACTCAAATACTAAAATTAAACATTTACTATAATTAAAAATCCTTTAAAATTAAAAATCTATTCAAACTAATATATTTTTTATTTTACTCATACTCAAATTAAACACTTTTTATTTTTAGTTGGAACTAAAATCTCAACAACTAGCTCATTGACTTAAATGCATTTTTTTTTTTTTTTTCTAACTAATTGTAATGATTGAATGGGGTAGTCATCCCAAAGTCAAGGCAGCTGTACTGTTTTCCCTGTCACAAAAGCCTGGAAAGAGAGCCTTTTCATGCTGGCTTTTTTAAGATTGGCCTATCCCAATAGAGAAGAGACCAATTGGTGCAGCCTTCCAACTGTATTTGCACTTCTAAGTACTTATTCTTTGGTATCTTTGGCCGTTACTAGACTTGTTCCTTCTCTCTCTTAAAGGTTTAATAATAATAATAATAAGATTATAGTAGTAATTAAGATCATAAGTGGCTAGCAACTAATAAAGTGATATATATATATATATATATGCAAAGATGTGGGTCATTTGCCCCAACAAAAGGCTAATTTAATCCAAAATATATAAGTGTTTTTACATATATGTGGCATCAGCCCATTGGCTGTCTCCTTATAATAATTTATTTTGAGGTCTCAAAGCAACAAATTAAGCTTTCTCAAAAGGAAAAATAAATAAATAAAGAAATAATAGCGACCCTTCCTTTACTAACTTGTTATTTGATCAGGGCAATTCCAATAGGAAATAAGATACTTATACTCTTCTATATATATATATATATATATAGCCACCCAATCCCTTCTCAGACATATCATCCTCCTCACCCCCAAGATATATATATATATATATATGTCTTACTGATCATCATTCTTCTTCTTCTTCTTCTTCTTCTTCTTGGTGCTGCTGTGTTGCTGAATCTATATATATAGCTATCATGTCTGCAGCTTGGAAAGTGAGAGGATCAAGAGGACTGGAATATTGTGGTTTTGCATCATCACCGTCATCAAGAGAAGAAAATTGGGTAGAGATGAAGATAAGGAGATCAGAAGGCAATAATATTATAAGAAGTATTAATATTCCTGTACTAGAAGAAAGAGGATGATGAATTGATGGAAGAATTATAATGTAATGTCATTATATTAGGCAAGTCTGATGCTTGGCTCTTCTTTATGTTAATTTCTTAAAATGCTCTGGCCTGTATTTGTTGATCTTTAATTCTGGAGAGTAATTAATGCTAGTGTTCTTTATCTTCTGCTGGACTTAGTTTATACATTTATAGTGACTTGAGGTTTGGAAGTACCTATATGTATCTTCTTGTTTTTCTAACATATATATAGAAATATATAAGAGATGGAATTCACTAAATAACCTAATTAACTTGCATATGATCTTATGTATTAATCTTCCTTCTTCTTCATGCCAAATACTAGATCATCAGTTGTTGAAATTAATAAAATTATTCTTGGATTAATTGATCCAAAATGCTCAGTATATATTCATTAAGTACTCTATTTAATCATATGTCTTTGCCCTATGTATTGAAATCATCATTCTTTTTCTTTGCTTCAAATTAAATTCTTCGATCCCCAATTCAAATGGTCAAGCATTATAATAGATTTCTGACGCATGGCGACGCCGATGATGAATATATCACTGTGTGACACTCGCCGACGATGATTATATATCTTTAATGTAATCGATTAGATTAACATGGTTTTCTGACCCCGATCGCCTCGACGATGATGTTATTATTGTGACGACGGAGATGATCTATGCGATAACAATCATCAAGAAGGTGAACAAGCTATAATCAAGTTATATCTCAATTCTCACACATTATCTCCCAGTCACATTAATTAGTTCTAGCTAGCTAAGATAAGGGTTTTGAGACTGGGAATTGTACAGTAAAATTTTCCTGAATCACAGATCTAGAGTACTATTTTTCATTAAAGTCAGACATAGAGTTATGAATAAAAAAAAATAAAAAAAAATCTTTTCAATTGGAATCAGATTCACATACAATACATATATTAATTCATGACCAGAATATATGATCAAGATATAGAACAAGCTTTAGTTTATAAATTAGCAGCTTCCATATCAATATATTCCTAATTCATATCTAATATTTCTGATCAATGGTGCATTAGAGCTAGTTAAACTCCTTAATTTAGTGGTATATATGCTATGCCATCAGTAAATTAATTTAACTGCCCATTTGATTCATTAATTTTCTTCTTTTTAACTCTTAATTAAAAAACATAAGAACCTTATATATATATATATATATGTCTTCTTCCATGGAATAACAGATGCAATATTTCAAATGAATATTTTTGATGAAAATGTCTTCAACTTCAAACACTGTATATTCTTACAGCTTTCTATAAGTTAAAAAGAAAGTAAATCATTTGATTGCATGTGTCTTTAGGCCCACATTAGGATAAGGATGATAAAAGTTTTCAATCTCTCCCAACCATCTTTTCTTGCTTTCATATTTTATATTGATGAACAAGTTGTTACCCTGTCTTAATCATAGGATAAAAGGACAAGCACATCACGAAGAATATGTATATAAAATGCATAGGATATCACATTTTTCTGTAGTTATTTGGCCTGTGATTCATCTGCTAGCTGCTAGTAATGACAACCTGATATTTTTAATTTATTCAAAATGCACTTCATTAAGCACATAATCTGGACACTTGGGAAGCGAATCAAATCAAAGTATAGTGTATTATGATCAAAGAAACTGCTTAATTTGTTAATTAATTAATATTCATCACCGTAATTAATTAATTAATTAATTTATTCATTAAAACCTGATTTTTTTGTGTGGTTTGACCTGGAATCTTGGTTCCTGTAATATTGCATTATTTCAGGGTTATTGCCTTCCTACAACTAGGTGCTGATAATTATATATATATATAAAAAAGATTAGTTCATGAGCCCCCTTTATTCAACCTACGTATATTTATATTGTTTGACCTGGAATCCAAGTTAAAATTTATAATATTGAAATCCTTGCTGGTCATTGCCTTTACAAAGGTGCTTGTGGCACTGGCCATCTCAATATTATGCTACTCGTGACCCACTAAGGCAAGCAAGCTTTTTTAAATGATGAACACTGGTATATGATTTCCCTTTACAATCCTTTTCTTTATAGTTTCTTCTTTATTTATTTATTTTTAAGAATAACATTTCTAAGAGTCGGCCTCAGCCTAATAATAATGTGTTATGCTACAATTTAATTATAATGGATAAGAATGCATATATTAACCTTTTTCTTTAAACTTCGATATGATTAGGTAAAAAAAAAGTGTGCTTAGTTTATGACCGTCTCACTATTAATATTGTGAGGTATAAGGAAACGTTGGATTTTGGAAACATAGATTCTTTGTTGAATTAGAAAATGAAACGTGCATTTAGAAAATAATTAAAACTTTTTAAATATAAATAAATGTTTTATGATCTAGTTGTATTTGAATAAAAAAATTATGTTGATATAAAATAAAAAATCCTTATTGGTCACAGTTTATAAGTATTGTGGCCGGAGAGTCTATAGATAGGAGGTTCTCATTATTTATTGATCATCCCAACATGTGAGAAATTAAGAAAAATGTGAAGCTTATGCCAAAGAAAAACTTGTTTATCCTTAAAAGTTTTGTGAAAAAATGTAGAGTTTAGAACTTGTGCGGATGACGCGGTTAGAGTTCTAATATTTTCTTGGGTATTCTCTTTCTGTTATTCTTCTTTATGATCAAAGTTTCAGATTTATGTACTATTTGATGTAAAAATACTTGAGGTGTTTAATTCTTCTGAGGTACTTGTTAATTGATAGTAGATTACTTTTTCTTATAGTTTTTTTTTTCACGTATATCTTTGGGTTGTGAACGTTGATCTCCATATCAGATTTGTATTTATTGAAAATTTTATTGTTTGGATGAATCTAAGTTATAAAGCTAACATGACATTAATTTGTAGTAAATGTTGTGGGCTCGGGTTTTCAATCCTTCTTACATTACTCTAATAAATAGTATATTAATAGTAAATTGCAAAGTGCATGCCTTTTCTTGTAGTAATTTGTTCCGGAAGAGAAGCATATAAAACCTAATTTGGGAAATAGGATTAGTGATAAGATAAAGTGTAACTTACTTGTCATAATGCAAAGGTGGACAAAGCGAAAGTGATCCCATAATTGTATATATATAAACGAAAAATTAGAGCCATTATAATTTGCAAGAAACTTGTGTCATACCTCTGTATTGTATTCTGCTTCACCAGAAGTTCAAAGCCAACATTTTGCTTTTATATTATTTTATAAAATAGGAACTATCCATAAAAAAAGTAAAATAGTCAGTTGTGTAGATCAATGAGTAATGGAACAACTAACCTAAGCATTATCAATATAAGAAATTAATTGAGAAACAACCAATTAAAATAGTTTAATTTGAATTTAAATTAAAAAATGTTCGTAACATGAACAAAGGTCATTTAATGCTATTAACGGAGGACATCAAGAGCTCCATTCCCCTCTTTTTGTATAAAAAGAGGTGCTTTCTCTTGGGACTTTTTACATAATTACCCTTCAAAAAAAAAAAATTTTTACAAATGCTATCCCCTAAAAAATAATGTCACATTTGCCACATTTTACTGTTCACCACACAGTCAGCACACAGTCAGCACGCCAAACATGCGCCATGTCAGCGCGGAGGTGGAAATTTTTTAAGTGGAAGGGAATGCGTCTTTTAAAAAGACGCCTTCCCTTCTACTTTAAAAAAAAAATGGTGAAGGGAAGGCGTCTTTTCAAAAGACGCCTTCCCTTCCACTAAAAAAAATTTGTGCAAGGGAAGGCGTAAATTTTTTTAAAGGTGAAGGGAAGGCGTCTTTTGAAAAGACGCCTTCCCCTGAATTTTTTTTTTTTTTGCATTTAAGTCTTCTTCCTTTCTTAATTAATATTATAATGGAGATTATTTATCATTTGAAAGTAGTTAGCGATTTTTTTAATGTAACTTTAGGATAAAATTAATATTATAATGGTTGAGCAGAGTAAAAAGGACGAAGAAAGAGTATAAAGTAGACAAAGAAGAGAGACGCCATGCTCAAATTTCTCTACTGATCAACGGCTTTTGAATGACTAAACTGAGTCTTCAACAGAGACGTGTTTCAAAATTTATTTTTTTTTTTAGGGAAGGCGTCTTTTGAAAAGACGCCTTCCCTTAAAATAAAAAAAAAAACTTTGAAGGGAAGGCGTCTTTTCAAAAGACGCATTCCCTTCACCATTTTTTTTTTAAGTGGAAGGGAAGGCGTCCCTTCTACTTAAAAAAATTCCACCTTCGCGCTGACATGGCGCATGTTTGGCATGCTGACTGTGTGCTGACTGTGTAGTGAACAGTAAAATATGGCAAATGTGACATTATTTTTAAGGGTATGGCATTTGTGAAATTTTTTTTTTTTGAAGGGTAATCATGTAAAAAGTCCGCTTTCTCTTACTTTTCCTTGCACTGAATTTTAAAGCTCTCTTATTCTTTCTAATAATTTTTGTTATTATTTGAGGTTTTTAGTTTGCCGTAATAGTCTTTTGTCAAGTTTAGCTGCTCAAGTGGTGACAAAGTACTAATCAACTACTCATCAACCATTGTATTTAAAGAAACAAACTACGATCTACCTCTTACACTAATATGAAGAACGAATCTATTTTAAGGACACTGTATGCTATACAACCACAATTCCATCCTGCTTAGTCTTTGCTTTGTTGTGATTTGATTTAATCCTACACACTCTCTTTTCACTTTCGTTATTATTGTTATAAGCATTTATTATTGCAATTTCAGTAGTAATATTTTGCTAATATTATTATTCTAATTTTATTTGTTTGTCTTTATATACGTTTGCTAACAACTAGCACACACCCTATGATATATCATGATGTGATTTTCTAGAATCTTGCATAAATTGAATAATTTACGATAAGAGAACATGCAATAACGACACTTTTAAGTAATTTGTAAACACAAAAGTTCTAGTCATGGAATCTCTTTTTCAGCTCAAATATTTTAATTTTGACATCCTTTTGTGTAATACAATTTGTTTACCTCCATAATGGTATTGGTTAAGTTATAAAAGTGCAATAATTACTAACAGGTGGTAGCTTAGTTGGATGAGTAACTGAGTATAAGTGAGGTTAAGATTTAGATCTCAAGTTTGAGCCTAAACGTGTCCCTATTTATCCGTCTCTGTTGGGAGATCCAGCCCAAACGCCTCTATCATATCCGAGTTTGAGAGGATTAGTCTCGGCCAAAGAGAAAGAAGACACCTCCCACTTGTCGAAAAATCGATAATCAAAAAAATAAATAAAAGCGCAATAATTGTTGATTGCATTAATTGATATAGAAGGGATAAAAATTGAGAATCAACTAAGTAGTTTAATACACATGTAGTGGCCAATATGGCCTTTTATGTTTGGAAGAGTCTTTAATTTAAAGGGGCAATTCTTTTCATCAAATGGAAGCAACCAATGATATCTTCGGCTTTTTTATGTTGTAAGAATATTGATCTAGATGCACTTTTTAAAGGTTATCTTTCATTTCATATTATATATAAAGTGTCGTCAATTCGGTTTGGGTTGATTTACTGGCCAAACTGTACCAAATCGAGTAACAAAGTTAGTTTAAATTGGGGTTTAGACTTTTAACTTGTGACAATAAATATAAAGACTGTTTATCTGCAATAATATAACAAAGGGTCCACCTAAATCCAACCACTCTTTTCTATCTCTTCACTAACTCATCAAAAAATAAAAAAGATGAAACAACCCTTATGTGAAGTTACCAAAAAGGATATGTATTAAACCCCTTAAACCCACCCACCTCTATCTTCACTCACTCACTTTTCACCCAAAACTCTTCAACGATCCAACTCTCCAACAACTATCAATCTTTAATCTTGTCATTTTATTGCATTTTTCGAATCAAAAACATATTTTCAAGTGTTTGCAAGTCGTTTCTTTCGATTTGGAAGTGTTCGCAAGTTGTTCGGCCAATGTTCAAAGTGGAAGTGTGCACCATCAAGCAAGTCGTTCGATTTACAATGGAAAGAGATACAAGCCGTTCTTCACACCTTGCGGTACGTGCATTTAGTATCTATACTATTTTTATGCTAAAACAAACTCAAAATCGAAGAGAAAAAAGGGCGAAAATGAGTTTCGAAACTCAAAAAATTGCCCACTATTTTGCAATGTCCAACCTTGCGTGGACGTACATAACGTGGTTTGTCCGACTAGAAGTGGTCGGACATACTACGTTTAGTTTGACCTGTCAAGGTCAGACTAAACAATATGAGTGGCTGGAAATGCCTTGTCCGATTGTGATCAGTCAGACAAAGCATTTTGAGGGTTTTTTTAAGTTTTTTTTTTTTTGTTTTCTTGTTTTATTTTGTATATAATACTATTTGAGTTGTAATGCATCAAGATGACGAGGGATTTGATGAATTCAATGTTGTTGGCTCTAAGTTGGTGTTGGTTCGGGACTACACCGATGAGTTCACAACTGATATTGTGTTAAAGAGTAAAGCCGAACTTATTGCATGAACGAGAGAAATAGGTTGGGAAAATGATATTGTGATGGTTATCAAGAGCTCAAATTCAGGGGGGACAAATGGTAGGCAACCACAAATCAAATTTTCATGTGAGAGATACAATGTCTATAAACTGAAAGAAACAAGAAAGAAGAAAGCCAATGATACCGCAACGAAAAAGTGTGATTGTCTTTTTTAGTATGGGGTCAAAAATTAGCCACCGATGATGATTGGATGATAAAAGGTGATTACGACACTCATAATTATCCACCTGCTGAGCAGATGGAAGGACATTCTTACATGAGCCGACTGACAAAGGATGAGATTGAAATGCTCGTGGATATGAGTAAGAGTCAATCATGGCCCAGAGATATACTGACTGCTCTGAAGCGAAGGGATACAAACAATGCATTTACACTGAAGATAATATACAATGCATGTAGCAAGTATAAATTGGTGGAATACGGTGGGACGTCACAGATACAATATTTGATGGCAAAGTTAGTCGAAGAACAATACGTCGAGTGATACAAGTTCAACGAAAAGATTGATCATATACAGGCGTTGTTTTATGCACACCCAGTCTCGGTAAACTTGTTATGTTGCTTTTCCAAAGTTTTGGTAATGGATTGCATGTATAAGACGAATATCTATAGATATCCATTACTTGAGATAGTTGACATTACATCAACTAATCTCACATTTTCGGTTGCGCATGTATTCATGAAAAACGAGCAAGAAGATAACTACATATGGGCACTTGAGAAGTTGAAAGATCTGGTGGAAGGGTGGCCACAACCAGAGATTTTTCTTACTGACAGAGACTTGGCCCTTATGAATGCAGTGAAAACGATTTTTTCAAATGTTATAAATTTATTGTGTAGTTGGCACATTAACAAGAATATTTTGGCGAAATCGAAACCGTTGTTCAAGAATAACAATGAACACTCGACATTCATGGACATGTGGCATGGTTTGGTGAATTCAGAGTCAGAGGAGCAGTATAAAGATAATTGGAAAGTGCTTAGCAAGTCTTTTGAAGATTATCCCACGCTCTTTGACTATTTAGCTGATGAGTGGTTGTTGAAGCATAAGGAAAGATTTGTGGCGACTTGGACAAATGAAGTCATGCATCTGGGTAATCTCACAACAAACCAGGCCAAAAGTCTGCATGCAAAATTGAAGAAACACTTGGGCTCTTCACAGGGAACTTTTGAGACATCGTGGATTACTATTCATTTTCTGTTGCTGTTGCAACATACCGAGATATCATCAGCATTTGAAAAGAGCTTATTCACCATACGACACGTCCACAGACATCCTCTAAACGGAGACTTGCAAGGGGTTGTCACGATTTACACACTTGACAAGATCCAAAAAGAATATGAACGTTGTAAGGAGAAACATTTTAAGAGTTCTACTTGCCGGTGCGTGCTGAGAAAAACTTATGGGTTACCCTATGCACGTGAGATCCTTAAATATCACAAAGATGGCCGGCCCATCCTACTACTTGAGTGGATGCAAATTGGAAGAAATTGGATATAGTTATCCCTGTTCGAGAGTCCCAAGAACAATTACAATATCACAAAGAGATCAGAGAGTTTTTAAAGGAGTTCGAGCGAAGTGACACATCCGGGAGGTCAAGAATGCTTAAAAGGTTGAGGGAGATATCCAAGCCATCATCTACAGTGGTCTCTGAGCTCGCCATAAAGTGAAACACTCGAGGAAGATCGAGTTTGAAAGTTGATAAATCAACCAAGAGAGATCCACCACTCTTTGGGCACGTCCTTTCCCAACAAGATAGTTTTTCCCTTAGAAACACGGTGCGTACGGTGAAGCGACGACCACCACCTAAGGTTCACAACACAAGGAACCTCGGCTCACACGTGTATATAAATCAATTTTCAGATGCTCTAAAAGCTTATATCCAACAGGTGAAAAATGTCAAAGCTGATGGACATTGTGGTTATTGAGCAGTTGCTCTTTATCTGGGTTATGAGGAAGGTAAATGGAAAAGGGTTAGGCAAGAGTTCTCAGAGGAACTCGTGAGTTACAGAGATCATTACGAGGTGGTTTTCTAATATAATGGCAGAGTTGATGAAATCATGAAGACACTTCACTATGATGAGACGCCAGCCTCATCAAATGCTTGAATGATAATGCCTGAGATGGGTCACTTAATTGTAAGCAAGTACAACCTGACATTTGTACTTATCTTAGCTCAACAATGTTTAACATTTATGCCACTGAGGAATGAACATGTTCCGGCATCTCAAAGATGTTTGTTTGCTATGAAGTTCGTGAATGAATGCCACTTTGTGCAGGTATGAAAACATAATATATTGTGTTGTATTTGTTAATGTCAAGAAATCTATGATTTACCTTATTTAGATGATTAACATTGTTAATTATTAATTTGCAGGTTATTTTGGCCCCTACAAGTCATGTGCCACCCATTGCTGCTGATTGGGCGAAGTATCATCTATCGTGCGCTAAAGGTTGGGACACCTCAAATCTAGATAGGATTTTACATTTTACTAGTAATGTTCACAATGTAGTAACTATAGAAACAATTGATGATTGGATTTTTTTTTTGAACTTCCAAAAAAGATAATACATGTAAGTTTTTGGTCATAGAAGTAAATGAAATTCTTGTTTGAAGTTCAAACATCCATCGCAAAAAAAAACAACAACAAATAAGTCTATTCTTGTCTCCTTTGAACTCGTGTTCAAAGCGCATGTTCTTTAGCAACTGCCTCTTCTTCGACCCCTCGCGAGCTCTCACCACGTTCGAAGTGAGCAATTGGAGTGCGTGACGCCTCAATGCGTTTGAACTGGACAACTGCAGTTTGAGCTTATTCTTCTTTTTCTTCTTCTTCGTTGATGCAAGTACCGAATAAAACTTAAATAACGTCATCAATCCCCAGGTACACAACATCAATCGATATATCTTGTACTTGATGTCACACCCCGATTTTTCAGACCTAATCACGTGCACTATAATGGAGTGCAACTCACCTAGATCACCTAACCAGGGCGTGAGTGTCCATCATCTCAGATCGATTTCCTTATAATAAAAAAATATTTTAAAATTAGTGAGACTGAATGTCTCTAACCGAGGCGTGAGTGTCCATCATCTCAGGCCTAACCCTAATCTGATTGTGCTTGCAAATTCAATTCATATGAGACTGAATGTCTCTATAATTACCTCGGTCTCACCATAGACCTTAATACATTAATTCAACCAAGAAATGCCTATTGCGTTGATATTTTTAACCCTGCAAACATCAAAAGACTAGATCCATTTTCAATTTTGACATTATTCATCAATAGAGACAAATTTATTAATAAACATTTAATAATTCACATGGCATTGGATTAATTAAAATTATACATATGTTCACCATGTTTTGACATAAATATCATTAAAACTAGTTGCCATACCCTTAGCATAACACTTGATATACTAAAATCAAACTAAAATACCAATATTGTTCTTATTAGAACTATTATTCTTACTAATAAGTACAAATGACCACTACACACAATCAAATCTAAGCCACCAATAGTACTAGCTACTATTGCTCTTCAACCCATGGATTGCTCATGTTGCATTATTTATTCCTGAGAAAGAAAGGGGTTTAGCTAATGCCCAATAGATCATGTTAAACAATATTCCTGAACTTTTATTTATTAATAGCATAATACATCAAATCCAATTAGATATTCAAACAAGTGCATACATTACGTTGCAACAGTAATTCGTTTTAAGTGTCGTCGCTAACCATCCATTTGAGTCATAGACCACCCACGCAAAATCACCTTTCCCTCGGAACTCTTCTCGAATAGAGTTCGAAATTCACTGGCCATCGTGGCACACAACCTTGGCCTTTCGAAACACCCGAGGCTAGGCCAAGACACTTTTCAATGTATTGTTATCTTTTTAGTGTGTCTTTAGTGAGACGAATCATATGACTAACATACCAACATTATTAATATAAAGTATTAACATATCATGCCATTGTAAAACTATTCCTGAACAACATCCAATAACTCATATTATGTCATAATTTAACAATAATTATTTCATATATGTGAATAGTATCGTATATGTGAATAATACTGTATACGTAAATAGTACCATACACCAAACTTTTGACCTTCACCTAGTTGCTTGTATGCTAGAAGTGAGAGGAGGATGAGTGTAGTTAAGGGAATGAGATCTATATAAGTGATGAGGTTGTTGTTGGAAGAAAGGAGGAGAAGACTCAAGAATTTTTTCTTTGTTATGGAAGATCAGTTGATACCGCAACCATAGAGCATACTAGAAATTTTAAGAGAGCTAAGGAGAGGAGAATACTCAAGAGCACTCAAGAGAGACTGTGGCGACCCCGCACCCCGGACCACCAACCCCGCAGGGAATGGCGTACGGAATGCCGGGGCGGGACGCCCGGCGTAGGCATCTCCGACCACTCCTCAACTCCCGTGAGGTGGTTGAGACCCTACAAGCCTTATCCCAAACAACAATATGATATCAAAAGGTATTAAACAAAACTACCCACCGTATTAATCATCCAAGACAAGAGATAATCCATAAAAAAATGAACCATAAATAATAATCATAATCCCTACAGTCCATTAAAATTGACATACTCATAAAGTCCAAAATTGTGGGTACAAATAAAACCGTCATATGCCCACATAGTCTATCTAACAAGTCCCAACTCACCCATACTACAATGTGGTAAGTGTTATAATTACATAATCCAAAATATAGTACTTCATAATTTAAAACACAAATCAATCAAAATGCCTCTCAACTCACATCGAGGCCTTGGATTCTCTCGCAGGCAAGGCCCTCAAGATATGACTACTCCTTTGCCCTTATTCGGGACAGAAGGACCTGAAAGAGGAAAATGAGGGTGAGCCAACAATGCCCAGTGAATAGAATTCAAATATGTTATCAATACTCATCAATAAATATCATGTATGCATGTCAATGTGTAGCATGATTAAAAGCTCATAACATATAGATATCAAGCATTTATAATAAGTTCGATGCAAGTAAAAGTTTATCAATTTGGATCCACATTCCACATGCCTTGGGTTACTAGTACACGTCTATTTCACCGTGCCGTTGATCCCAATCATGTTTATTTGGGTTACTAGTACACGTCTATTTCACCGTGCCGTTGATCCCAATCATTTTCTTTCCTGAAACCCTCTTATGACAAGGTTAAGTCCCCCTATTAGCCAGATAGATGGGTCCAACCAAAGTCATAAGGTTTTCTCAAATCAATGCATCATTCAAAACATTAGAATGCATTCATGCTTTCAAGATACACTATGTATAAGTGATATGATGACATAAAAGATATAATCATAAATGAAGTCTACTCACGACCAAGCCTCGCGAGAGTATTTAACCACACACGACCACCAAACCGAATCAACCCAACCAAGATCCTGAAACATACATCAATATCCTACCATACATCAATTTCTATGCTCAATCACATAGACATTACACATCAACCCTAAATCAGCCCACATATAAACAATAGGCCTAAATCCCATCTAATCCCATCATTCAACTCAAATCACATGACTTAGGCCTCTAATGCATAGTTCTCATACATAAACCATTCTATTAATCAAAAATACTGATTTTCAATTCCTTAGGCATAAACATGTCCAAATTTGGTCACTTGATCACAAGTAGGCCTAACCCATGATATGGTCACAACCACCAAATCAGTAGCCTAATCAACTCTAATCATGCTTAATTAAACATAAGTTGCATCAATTCAATGATTCTAGGCCAAAAGCATCAAAAGCCCTAAAATATGAAATTTTCCATACTTAGGCCATATTGTCGATTTACACTAGGTCACCATGTTCAGCCATGTATATCACTGATTTTGCATCATAGGTTCATCAACAATGGCAACTAGGTCAACATAGTTGACATGCAAGCTATTTGGAAATGTCTAAGTTCATATTCTAAATTTAGGTCCAATACAAGCACCTTACCAATTTTTCATTTAATATTCTGTTCAGATGTATTAATCTACCAATAGAAATATGTAATCACAAAATCAACCGTACATATTGAAGTATGTGAAGAAACAAACCTTCTGTCCAAATTTCAGCCCAATCCAACGGTGGACCGAAAAGATATGTATCTTTGATGAACAAGTATCTAATCAGACAGTTTCTCCTTTCCTGCGGCAAATATCCAAACTCAGATGGCTATATCACACACAATACTTCACGTATAAACATCTTCACCGTTCATAATACAGAAATATCTGTTATAAACTACATAACAAAATTTGATATCCATCCAACGGTATATTGAGGAGATCTGCAAGTTTGACCGAAACGGCACGAGAAACCCAGAAATTCCGATCAGCTTCGTTTGAGAGATTATATCTCTCAGAAAAAGCCTCTAATTAAGATCTTCACCGTTCAGAATGTATAAATATCAGTTTTAAACTACATACCAAAATTTTATAACCATCGGACGGTAGATTTAGGAGATCTATAAGTTTGAGCGAAACGGTGCAAGAAATCTAGACTTTCCGACCAGCTTTGTTTGAGAGGTTAGATCTCTTAGACGAAACTTCTGATCAAGATCTCCACCGACTAGAATGAAGAACCATAAGCTACGAACGTGCTGATAAAATTTGAGCTCAATCTGACCGTATATTCAAAAGATCCACCTTTTTGATGGAAACGTCGCAGGGATCTTCCTCCTGCAACTCTCTCCTTCCTTCTCTTCTTCTTTCCTTTCTCTTCTTTTCTTTCTCTCCACTCACCTCTTTCTAGCACTTCCTTGATTCCTTCCTTGATTCTCTCCTTAATTCTCTCCTTGATTCTCTCCTTGATTCCCTCCACTCATTCTAGCACTTCCTTGAAGAAGAGAAGTGGGCATTGGACACTTGTCCACTTTCATGCACCAACCTTCACATGTGTTGGTCTCATACTACCCATACCAACCACATGTATTTTAAATGTCCAATCCATTTAATACACCAAATTTTCAATTTCATTTATCCTTTTATTCAATCAATCCTAACCCACATCAATTCATGGTTTAATGAGCCCATGCATAAATCATAACATATGCATTATACTTTAATTTAACATGACTCATATACAATTTATGATACATATATTTATATACATTATCAAGCATCAACTATACAAACATTAAACAATCATCAAACAAACACCAAACCTATCAAGACAACACATAGAGTTTGGGCAAAAATGCAATTGGGTTATGGGCTAGATGAAATAATTTTCGGGGCGTCACACCACACCCACCTTAGAATGAACTTCGTCCTCGAAGTTTTAAGGTTAAGAATTACCTAAGCCCATGAACTCGGCAAAGTGCTCCATCATGTAGTCCTCATGCTCCCAAGTAACCTGTTCCTCGCCATGGAACTGCCATCTCACCTTAACCATCGGAATCTCGCGGTTACGTAACCTCTGGACCTTCCGGTCAAGTATCTGAATAGGTTCCTCATCATAAGTCTCATCCTGCCTCAGTTCAATGTTCCTCCAGTCCAAGACGTGATCAAAATCACTCTTGTACGCTCTCAGCATTGACACATGAAAGACATTGTGGACTGCTGCTAACTGAGGTGGCAAGGCTAATCGGTAAGCGACGGGGCCAATTCGTTCTAAAACCTCGAACGGCCCAATAAATCTCGGAGCGAGCTTGCCTTTTATCCCAAATCTAGTTTGGCCCTTCTGAGGTGAGACCTTCAATAAAACTTGGTCACCCACCTTGAACTCTACGGTCTTCCGCTTGGCATCAATGTAACTCTTCTGCCTGTCTTGGGCTACCTTTATATTATGCTTGATCCTCTTAATCTTCTCTGTGTGTTCATGTACAAACTCTGGTCCCATCACCGCAACATCCCCTACCTCCGTCCAACAGATCGGAGATTTACAGGGTCGACCATACAATGCCTCAAAAGGAGCCATGCCAATACTGGACTGATAGCTGTTGTTGTACGCGAACTCACACAGATGTATGTACTCCTCCCAGTTACCACTGGACTCAAGGACACAAGCTCGAAGCATATCCTCTAAAATCGATATCAACCTCTCAGACTGGCCATCCGTCTGGGGGTGAAAAGCGGTACTGAGATCTAGTCTAGTGCCGAGCTGCCTCTGCAACCCCTGCCAGAATACCGATGTAAACCTCGGATCCCTATCTGACACAATCGAAACAGGCACTCCATGTAATCTGACTATCTCCCGCATATAGAGTCTGCTCAGCTTTCCATAGAATCCCTAGTGTTCACCGGTAGAAAGTGAGCGGACTTGGTCAAGCGATCAATAATAACCCAAACAGCATTATGTCTCCTCGGGGTGTTAGGTAATCCCACAACAAAGTCCATAGTGACATGCTCCCATTTCCACTCAGGAATGGCAAGCGGTTGCATCTGCCCTCCAGGCCTCTGATGCTCAGCTTTGACTCTTTGACAGATCTCACACCTCTGAATGAACTGAGCTATTTCTCTCTTCATGTCGGGCCACCAATACATTCTTTTCATATCATGATACATCTTGGTTCCGCCAGGATGAATAGCATAATGAGATCTGTGAGCCTCTTGGAGAACACTCTGTCTAAGTCGTGGATCTGCGGGAACCCATAAACGTCCCCTAAATCTCAAGGCACCATCAGATGACAAGTGCCAATCAGTAAAATCACTGCTCTCAGCCCAAGACTTGTATATCCCATAATCAACGTCAAGTCTCTGTTGGTCAATTACCTCCTGGACTTGTGTAGGCTGAGCTCTCATTTGAGCACATATCACAATTTGATCTGAAGGGGTAGCACATATACTCATAACCGTAGCCGCCTCAAGTAGTCTCCACTCATGAGACATCTGGTGTGCTACCATAACTGTCTCTACCCGCTTTCTGCTCAATGCATCAGCCACTACATTGGCTTTACCTGGGTGGTATTCCAATGTAAAATCATAGTCTTTGAGGAGCTCTAACCACCTTCTCTGCCTCATGTTCAATTCCTTCTGAGAGAACAAGTACTTGAGGCTCTTATGGTCAGAATACAAAGTGAATCTCTCACCATAGAGATAATGCCTCCAAATCTTCAAAGAAAAAACCACTGCGGCCAATTCTAAGTCATGAACAGGGTAGTTTTTTTCATGCACCTTCAACTGCCTCGATGCATAAGCAATGACCCTATCCTTCTGCATCAACACGGAACCCAAGCCGATACGAGAGGCATCAGTATAGATAACTAACTCCTGATCAGGCTCTGGCAAAATCAACACTGGCGTAGATGTCAATCTTTTCTTCAACTCTAAAAAGGCATTCTCACACTCCTCGGTCCATACAAAGGACACATCTTTCTGGGTGAGCCTAGTCATAGGCGTAGCTATCTTGGAGAATCCCTGAACGAATCTCCTATAGTAACCAGCTAACCCAAGAAAGCTTCTGATCTCGGTCACTGTGGTAGGCCTAGGCCAACTGATAATGGCTTCAACCTTAGACGGATCAACTGAAATCCCCTCAGAACTCACCACATGACCTAAGAACTTCACTTCGGTGATCCAAAACTCGCACTTGCTCAGCTTTGCATATAGCCTATGCTCTCTCAGAGTTTGCAAGGTCACTCTAAGGTGTTCTTCATGCTCAGCTTAAGTCTTGGAATACACCAATATGTCATCAATGAAGACGATGACAAACTTATCCAGATACTGCCTAAAGACCCTCTGCATCAGGTCCATGAACATCGCCGGTGCATTAGTCACACCAAATGGCATCACAAGGAACTCATAATGTCCATAGCGGGTTCTGAATGCTGTCTTAGGCACATCTTCCTCCCTGATCCTCAGCTGATGATACCCGGAGCGCAAATCAATCTTCGAAAAATACTTCGCTCCCCTCAACTGATCAAATAAGTCATCAATCCTTGGGAGAGGATATTTGTTTTTGATGGTCACCCTGTTCAATTGGCGATAGTCGATGCATAACCGCAAGCTCCCATCTTTCTTTTTCACAAAAAGAACTGGAGCTCCCCAGGGTGACACACTCGGGCAAATAAAGCCTTTAGCCAATAACTCCTCGAGCTGTTTCTGCAACTCTTTCAACTCGGCTGGCGCCATTCTATATGGTGCCATGGAGATAGGCTTCGTGCCAGGGACTAGTTCAATAATGAAATCGATCTCTCGCTTCGGTGGTAATCCTGGAAGATCCGCAGGGAACACATCTTGAAAGTCCCTAACAATGGCAATATCCTCAAGTATCACCTCACTAGTCTCTTCCTCATCAGTCACTAACCCAGCCAAAATCTCCCTATCTCCATCAGTCACAAATCTACCCCTTGTGACTGTCTGGTCTGAAGCTTTACCCTGTAGTGTAAACACTGGGTGTCCGGGGATTTGAAAAATGATTCTCTTTGCGAAACAGTCGACAACTGCATAATATGCCACGAGCCAATCCATCCCTAGAATTGCATCAAACTCTAAAAACTCTAGGACTCGGAAGTCAATAGGCATCTCAACATCACCAATCTGAACCACACACTGGCTACAGATCATGTTCGGGTAGATTCTTTCCCCAGCTACAGTACTCACCACTAACCATGTACTAGCCCTAATGGGAGTCAAATGCAAACAATCTACCATACGTCCAGATATGAATGATAATGTAGAACCAACATCAAATAATACATGCATAGAAGTACCACAAATAATAAGAGTACCTTCCACCAAAGTCCTGGATGCTGTTGGGTCTGGCTCAGTAGCTGCCTTCGCTGTCTCTCTGGCACTGGACTGCTGCACAAATCCCTGAGCTCTCTGAAAATTTGGACACTCTAACTTCCTATGCCCAGCCTGCCCACAATGAAAACATAAGAATGGAGCCCTGGGCGCAAATGACCTAGTCTGAGATGTCGTCACATAACTTCCTCGGCCTCTACCTCTGCCTCGGCCAGCAGTCTGTGGGAATGGGGGTCTCGGTGCACTCAGTGCCTGGATAGGAATCGGGACAGGAGAGGAAACCACTGGTGAGGCCATCATACCAGTCTGAACCTGGGATGCCTTACTCTGAGCACCCTCGGACTGTGCTCCTCCATAAAACTTTCTCTTATTTTCCCATTTACCCCTCTTCCATGGAGTTTGGAACTGTCCCCCGGACTCTGCCTGTGAAGTCTGTACACCCGGAGCTGCCCGTGTAGACATACCATCAACCCGCTCAGCCAACTCATACTGTTTGGCCCTCTGGACCACTGTGGCAAAATCAGTCATCTTCGTTATAGACAAGGCCTGTCGGATCGCAGGCCTTAGGTTCAAAGAGAACCTCATAATCTTATCACTCGGTGTCTGAACTAACCCAGGAGCATAAACTGCGAGCTGCCTAAATCTGAGCTCGTACTCCCTAACTGACATGGTGCCCTGTGCGAGATTCAAAAACTCGAGTTGCTTAGCCTGTCTCTCAGTCTCTGGAACGTAAGCCTGTAAGAACAACCGTTTGAAGGTGTCCCAACTCTTCACTGTCCCCTGTGTATCCAACACTGAAAGCCACCAGTCCTCTACATCACTCTCCAGTGTGTGAGCAGCACATAGAACCTGAGACTCCTCATCAAGCTCTAAGGAGCGACTGATCTTCTCGACATTCTTCAGCCAATCTTCGGCCTTCTTCAAGTCAACCCCACCAGTGAATTCCTTAGGCTTTAGCTTCATGAACTTCTCTAGCAGTCTGATCCGCCGATCAGTGGGGTTCTCCACAACATTAGGAGCAGGTGTAGGCATAGGCTGAGGTACAGCCATTTGAGGTCCTGCTGCCCCTGCAGCTCCACTAGCCTCGGCCCCACTAGTGCCCGCCTCCTGAGGTATTGTTTGAGGTGACTGTCGAGCAATAGCCTCAACCTGCTGCACTAAGGCCTGTATCTGTGAAGTCTGTGCCTGAATGATCTCCTCCATCCTCCCTAACCGGTCATCATCGGATGGCCCTGTGCGTGGCTGTCCCAATCTCTCGTTCCTCCTCATGACACTGAGAAGTAGAAATACGAGCAACCATCACACATTTAAAACATTAACAAAGCCTCATAACTACCCATATCATATAATACACACAGAAAATATGATAGTAAGGCTTTTAAGTTAGTTCCTTTAAGCTTTTTATTCACCTAAATCTCTCACCCAATTCCTAGGTCAAAGTCATCTAAGTCCAATACATAAACCAAACCTAGTAAAATCAGGCTCTGATACCAACTGTGGCGTCCCGCCCCGGCATTCCGCATGCCATTCCCTGCGGGGTTGGTGGTCCGGGGCGCGGGGTCGCCACAGAGACCTTGCTACTTGATGCTCAAACCTCTCAATTGAGGGGGTATTTATTGTTGGTTCATGTTAAGCTTATTTAATCCTCACCACTCAATTAAAAACTCTCAAAAAAATCATGGCCTTATACTTATAACCCACTTTTGACCACTTGCACACAAATAATTCTCATAGTATTGGACTTGGACTTTGGGCTTTATAACATTTTAGGTGTTCTGCTTGAACTTGGGCTTGATCTCAATATTGATCTTGACTTTATGTTGGGTTTGGCCTTTGGACTTGACCATGGACATTGGCTCAAAATAAATTTATACTATACTAATTTTCTTATTTTGTGACATGTAGATAGTAATGGTGATGAAAATATTGATTTTAACTTATTTATTTATTGGTTATCTATTTCATAAGTTTATGAAAATTTTGGAGTATTACACTTGAGTTGCTCTCAGGGTGTGGCGACCCCGCGCCCCGGACCACCAACCCCACAGGGAATGGCATGCGGAATGCCGGGGCGGGACGCCCGGCGTAGGCATCTCCGACCACTCCTCAACTCCCGTGAGGTGGTTGAGACCCTACGAGCCTTATCTCAAACAACGACATAATATCAAAAGGTACTAAACAAAACTACCCACTGTATTAATCATCAAAGACGAGATAATCCATAAAAATGAACCATAAATAAAATCATAATTCCTACAGTCCATTAAAAATTGACATACACATAAAGTCCAAAATTGTGGGTACAAATAAAAAAAAACCGTCATGTGCCCACATGGTCTATCTAGCAAGTCCCAACTCACCCATACTAAAATGTGGTAAGTATTATAATTACATAATCCAAAATATAATACTTCATAATATAAAACACAATTCAATCAAAATGCCTCTCAACTCACATAGAGGACTTGGATTCTCTCGCAGGCAAGGCCCTCAAGATATGACTACCCCCTTGCCCTTATTCGGGACAGAAGGACCTGAAAGAGGAAAATGAGGGTGAGCCAACGATGCCCAGTGAATAGAATTCAAATATGCTATCAATACTCATCAATAAAAACCATGTATGCATGTCAATGTGTAGCATGATTAAAAGCTCATAACATATAGATATCAAGCATTTATAATAAGTTCGATGCAAGTAAAAGTTTATCAATTTGGATCCACATTCCACATGCCTTGGGTTACTAGTCCACGTCTATTTCGCCGTGTCGTTGATCCCAATCATGTTTACTTGGGTTACTAGTCCACGTCTATTTCACCGTGCCGTTGATCCCAATCATTTCCTTCTTAAAACCCTCCTATGACAAGGTCAAGTCCCCCTATTAGCCAGATAGATGGGCCCAACCAAAGTCATAAGGTTTTCTCAAATCAATGCATCATTCAAAACATTAGAACACATTCATGCTTTCAACATACAATATATATAAGTGATATGATGACATAAATGATATAATCATAAGTGAAGCCTACTCACAACCAAGCCTCGCGAGAGTATTTAAGCACACACGACCACCAAACCGAATCAACCCAATCAAGATCCTGAAACATACATCAATATCCTACCATACATCAATTTCTATGCTCAATTACATAGACATTACAAATCAACCCTAAATCAGCCCACATATAATTAATAGGCCTAAATCCCATTTAATCCCATCATTCAACTCAAATCACATGACTTAGGCCTCTAATGCATAGTTCTCATTCATAAACCATTCTATTAATCAAAAATACTGATTTTCAATTCCTTAGGCATAAACATGTCCAAATTTGGGTCACTTGATCACAAGTAGGCCTAACCCATGATATGGTCACAACCACCAAATCAGTAGCATAATCAACCCTAATCATGCTTAATTAAACATAAGTTGCATCAATTCAATGATTCTAAGCCAAAAGCATCAAAAGCCCTAAAATATGAAATTTTCCATACTTAGGCCATATTGTCGATTTACACTAGGTCGCCATGTTCAGCCATGTATATCACTGATTTTGCATCATGGGTTCATCCACAATGGCAACTAGGTCAACATAGTTGACATGCAAGCTATTTGGAAAGGTCTAAGTTCATATTCTAAATGTAGGTCTAATACAAACAACCCTACCAATTCTTCACTTGTATTATTCTGTTCAGATGTATCAATCTGCCAACAGAAATATGTAATCACAAAATCAACCGTACAGATTGAAGTATGTGAAGAAACAAACCTTCTGTCCAAATATCAGCCCAATCCAACGGTGGACCGAAAAGATATGTATCTTTGATGAGCAAGTGTCTAATCAGACAGTTTCTCCTTTCCTGCTGCAAATACCCAAACTCAGATGGCTATATCACACAAAATAATTAACGTATAAATATTTCCACCGTTCAGAATACAGAAATATCTGTTGTAAACTACATACTCAAATTTGATATCCATCCAACGGTACGTTGAGGAGATCTACAAGTTTTACCGAAACGGAACGAGAAACCCAGAAATTCCGACCAGCTTTGTTTCAGAGGTTATATCTCTTAGCACAAGCTTCTAATTACGATCTCCACCGTTCAGAATGTATAAATATCAGTTATAAACTACATACCCAAATTTGATAACCATCTAACGGTAGATTTAGGAGATCTATAAGTTTGAGCGAAACAGTGCGAGAAATCCAGACTTTCCGGCCAGCTTTGTTTGAGAGGTTAGATCTCTCAGAAGAAACCTCTGATCAAGATCTCCACGGACCAGAATGAAGAACCATAAGCTACGAACGTGCTGACAAAATTTGAGCTCAATCTGACCGTAAATTCCAAAGATCCACTTCTTTGATGAAAATCTCGCAGGGTTCTTACTCCTGCAACTCTCTCCTTCTTTCTCTTCTTCTTTCCTTTCTCTTCTTTTCTCTCTTCTTCTTTCTTTTCTCTCCACTCACCTCTTTCTAGCACTTCCTTGATTCCCTCCTTGATTCTCTCCTTGATTCTCTCCTTGTTTTCCTCTCCTTGGTTCCCTCCACTCATTCTAGCACTTCCTTGAAGAAGACAAGTGGGCATTGGACACTTGTCCACTTTCATGCACCAACCTTCACATGTGTTGGTCTCATACTACCCATACCAACCACATGTATTTTAAATGTCCAATCCATTTAATACACCAAATCTTCAATTTCATTTATCCTTTTATTCCATCAATCCTAACCCATATCAATTCATGGTTTAATGAGCCCATGCATAAATAATAACATATGCATTAAACTTTAATTTAACATGACTCATATACAATTTATGATACATATATTTATATACATTATCAAGCATTAACTATACAAACATTAAACAATCATCAAACAAACACCAAACATATCAAGGCAACACATAGAGTTTGGGCAAAATACAATTGGGTTATGGGCTAGATGAAATAATTTTCGGGGCGTCACACAGGGACCTTAGCATCGTCATAGATCGGTTGTTGCACTCCCTCTGAAAACGAAATATCAAGTAATGCCAAATATAATAAAATCAAAGACATTAATAATTTTTGTAGAGATTGATTTATTACCAAAATTTCTATAGTCTTGGATGAAGATGGCGCTAGAGTGGATAGCTGATTCTTAGGATTTTGCACCTTTGGATGTGAAACGCTTTCGAACCACTCAAGATATTCTGGTTTAACGTCCCATGGATAAGAAACTTGTGCCCCTTGTGCAACCGCATGTAACAAATGGTAGTCCCAACTTTCCCAATACTGATCAATGAACATGTGATAGACATTGTAATCATGTCCCTTAACACTCCTCTAAGCTCAAACAGGATGTATTGGTGGACGTGGGATCTTCTCTATATGTCCTAATTGACGCAAGACTCTATCTGGATGGTAGGACTCAACCACATCAAAGAACTTTATGTACAAGGTAAAAAATGTCACTTCATGTAGTGGGCATTCGTCCCTACAGTCTGTATAAGGGTTCCATACAACCTGAACAAAATAATATAGACCTAAAATATATATTGATATGTTGCATATATGAAATTTAATTTAAAATAGTAGCATTTACCTGATTCGGCTGAAGATCATCTATTGCCTCGCGTAGAACTTCTACGTTCTCTTCCGTCATTCCTTGTTCTTTGCGAGGTTTCCACTTCATAGCACGTGGGAGGTTGTTATCATACTCGCAATTTACGTGCGGTTGGACGAATGGGAAGTGCTCGTATATCCATGCTTACCAAATATAAGAAAAAAAAGTTTAACACAAGCATATTTAGAGACAAGTTTACTTTATTCAAAGCAAAATGATTGAAATAGTTGTACCTCCAGTAATGTCATGTAGCCCGCAAGTTGAGTAGGTAGTCTCGATGCAGTCCTACCTCGAAAAACAAAGACTGGCTCTCCGGGTATCTGAAAGACAACCCTCTTGCCAAAGCAATCAATGTGAGCGAGATACGCTGCCAGCCAATCCATACCCAAGATGGCATCAAACTCGAGGAACTCTAAGACTCTAAGGTCAACAGACATCTCATGGTCCTCGAATCTCACGGTGCATCCCACAAATACCATGTTAGGGTAAATCCTCTTACCGGCCGTCGTACTCAAAATCAACGGCGTACCAGTCCTAACAGTAGACAATCTCAATCTATCACCACACTACCAGAAATAAATGACAAAGTAGAACCAACATCAATTAGAACATACATCATAGAATCACAAATGATGATTGTACCTTCAATTAACTGCTTGCTGGCCTCAGGATCTGCCTGCGTAACACCTCTGGCCTGCTCTCTGGTAGGCGCTGGTGTAGGACTATACTGGCCAAAATACATCATCTGTGGACACTGATTCCTCTGATGCCTCTGATGCCCCGAAGCTCCACAACCAAAACAAACAATCGGCCTCGGTACTTTAGGTGCTGAAGATACAACCTGCAACTCAGCCCCGACTATTTGCTGTCCACCAGATCTGACAAAACTCTGTTGCTGCTGCTGGGATCGACCAGGAATCTAAATATTTTGGCTCGCAGCTGGTCGTACTATTGATACTGGAGTGGAGGCTATAGATGCCTCATATCCACTGTCGCGGAATCTTTGCCTCTTATTACGTCGGCCTCTCCTGCCCCCAAAATACTTAGCCTCTAACCCTGCCCGCTTAGTTTGAGCTGTAGGAGTTGCGGGTGCCTGGACCGCTATAGGTAATCTCATACGAGAATTGGTCTTTTTGGCCTCAAAATTTGCAGCATTCCCCATAGCTTGCGCATAACTCTGCACGCCAGCCAGTGCCAAACCCTGACAGATATGATCTCAGAAACCATCTCGTATCCTCTGCATCCTTAGCTCATCGATAGACACCATCTCTGGAGCGAAGAGTGCCAATCAATTGAACTCTTGCTCGTACTCTCTCAGGGACATGCTGCCCTGGGTTAGATGTAGGAACTGGATTTGACGCTGATCCCTCTCGGCCCGCAGATAGAACTCCACAAAAGAACAACTCCTTGAATCTAGCCCAAGTCTGAATCTCGCCCTCGAGACGCTCCATTCGTTCCCACCATTTGTTAGCCTTGTCAATCAGCTTGAACCTGGCAAGCTTGACCTTATCGTGCTCAAGAGCCCTCGTGTCACTGAAAATGGTCTCCATCCGAGTCAACCATCCCTCATCAAGCTCTACATCAAGACCTCCTGGAAACTCAACAGGAGTCCAATTTTTGAAGGCTTTCATAACCTTCTCATAACGGTCTTTTTCTGCCCTCTCAGCCTCAGTCTCACCCTCAACGGCATGCTCAACCTCAGCTGGTACTGCCTGTTCTGCCTGATCCCCTACTACTGCTGCCACGCTACTGTGCTCTGCCGCTGTTGTTATATTACCCTACAGTGGTGGCCTAACACCGTGCGTACAACCTAGCAACTCAAGGATCTGGGCCTGCTGCTGCTAAGTGGCCTCTAAGACTGCCTCAATACGCCTAAGGCGTTCCTCTGGGTCCATAGCTGATCCTGTTATTTCCTCTCTTGCAAATATCTGAAATTCACAATAAGGAAAAACTCAATAAGGATCACAATCCAGGAAAAAGTTACCCCTAAGATAACTACCCATAATCATACCCATAAAGGCAGTCATAATATCATATAAGTCTTTTATTCTTTTTAAGGATTTTAAACCTAAAACACTCGCTCTGATACCACAGTTGTCACGACCCACAATACGTGACGTCATGACTGGCACGGAATCCCCGAGTATACCCTCCATCGGTACAGTCGGCGTCCCGTCAGCCTAATATAAATTACAAATCCCAATAAAACACAAACCTAATTAACATCCATATAAACATGATCAATGATTTAATAAACATATTACATCTCCAAATTTACTAAAAATAAAATTTTATAAGTTCACAAAATAATACAACCCAACACATTCCATTTATGTGTTAAATATACAAATACTAGGTGTTATCATGTACATAATATCAAATACAAAAATAAATGTACAACACCTACATCAATTAAAATCAAGGGACGCTTTGCAGTCAAGCCTTCCCTTTACCCTTCCTATTAGATCTTGAAAGAAAATGGTGAGGTGTGAGTTACAACTAGCTCAGTAAATGTCATTTACAAGTGGCATATACGTGCATTTATAAAAACATAACAAGATCACGATGATGAAATAGATTACATACATGCTAACATAAATGCATCATGTCATAAATAAGACAATGAATATCATTTGTAATGATACACATCGATCCTAACACCTCATGAGTATGGGGGTTTCAAGGCTTGGTGCGCGACACACAGCCCCCGAACACACATACAATACTCGTATTCTAATAGAGTTTTTGGGGTCGTGCAACACGTACGATTAGTCTAAACTAACCTACCTATACACAAGCCATAAAACCCTCTGCAGGGTACACAACTGGGATCGCCGGTAGACTTACAAGAATTCCCCAGAAGGGAATTCCAACTAGGAGCCTCAACCCGAATTGTCATCACAATGAATTATGTTCAAATATATTTCATGGAAACATTAAGACATGCATACCATAATACATAAGCATTTAAAACATTTCTATGATACAATGCCACATATAAATAATCCAAAAGTAAAATAACACTCACTCTTGATTGGCTAAGTCTAGCTAATCCAATCACCAAAACTCTCCAATTGACTAAACGGGTTCTAGATCAATTACAAGACCCTGAAAAATAAGATGGTTCACACAAATTGAAAATTAGTCATAAAGTGTGTCAAAACCCCATGTTCAAACCCAATCAAAAGTCAATTAGATTCTAAATTGGTTATCCCCCTTGAGCCAAATTTCATATTGCCCAATTTGATCATTTAACTCTAATAAACCAAGATTGTCCCAAATTGAATGTAGTGGGTCGATCCCATGATCCAACCACTAATATACATGACATTCAATTATAATTATGGTCAATTAGACTATACATCAAGTCAATTTCATCAATTGACTAAGTCTTGGTCAAAATTCCCAATTAGGCCAATAAAAAACATAAAGTCAAAATGAACTAAGTCATACCAATTTAACATAGGTTCAAACATTCTAAACCCATGATTCTACTCAATTTGGGTCCAATTAAACAAGCCTCAAGTCAATTTTATCAATTGACTTGATTTGGATAAAAAGCCCCAAATCACATGCAAAATTGCCAAGGCACATGGAAATTGCCTAATTACTTAGCCTAGGTCAAAATTAGTTTACCATAGGGTGTCTAGCATGAGAACCCACTGAATTCAATCATCAAACAACCCTAATCATGCCCAATTAGGCCTACATTGCATAATTTTCCAGATTTTATATCAAGAGCATCAAAAGCCCCAAATCCGAAAATTTTCATACATAGGCTATATTGCCAATTTTATACTAGGCCACTATGTTCAGCCATGAATTTTACTGATCTTGCAACATGGAATCATTCAAAATGGCCACTAGGTCAACATAGTTGACATGCAAAGATTTTGAAAAAGTTTAAGGTCATGAACTAAGTATAGGTCATTTGAACTAAACCCCTCTAATTTCTTGCTAGAAATTGGGGGTTTCACCATTAGTGTACTCCTAACACTCTCTAATCACACATATATGACATGCAAGACTCAACTCCAACTTTGATTTTCCACCTATCTAAGGTTTATCACAATGCATGCATCAAAATGAAGCCCTCATGCTCAAAATGAAGCTATCATGCAACTAATAGAGAGATTCAAGGAAGAAATGGAGGAAAAATGCAAACCTCAGGTGTTCTTAAGCAAGAAACCACTAAACTCTAATTCTTCCTCTCCTTTCTCTTTTCCAGTACTTCTCTCATCTTTCTCAAGTGCAAAATGTGCAAATGAGCTGAAAAATCGTGTTAATAGCTTATATAGAAGTGTTTGGGACCACAACTAAAAGTTGTCAAAAACTGTTAAAAATCAATTTTCCTATTGCAATACTTGCATTTAGATAGTCAATTTCTTACAAACTACTAAACAAATTAACATCTTAACCGTTCAAAAGTTGTACGAGTCAGTTACCAACATTATGGTAAAATTTCAGCTCAATCCAACAGTGGAATTGTGAGATCCAACCGTTTGATCAAACATGCATAAGTAGATCCGCAAATCTGTGAAACAATATTTGGAGTCTTGTAACTCATAGTAGATAACTCCGATCAAGATCTTCACTTTTTATAATGAAGATATATTAGAGAAGAATAAGCTGACAAAATTTCAGCTCAATTGACCACGGATTTAGGAGATCAAGTCATTGATGTAATCGGTGACAACAATTTCTTCCTCCATAGAGTGAGCTCCACTGGATCCCAAACACCGTTTTCGACATGTTTTGACGACGAACGGGTCTCCTATGGTTCCGAAACTTTATGCGCACTCTCTAAGACCTAAAATCATGCAAAGACACTCGAACCTACGTGCGTCGAGCATCAAAATACATATACACATACATATATGTTTACGTATATGTACATATACGTATACAGGTACATTATGGGTCAAAGTGACGTCATCCTAAGATACGGGCGTTACAGTCTCTTGTGCCGAGAACCTTAGAGCTTCTTGAAGTATGGGCACTACTTTTGCATTAGTTAGTGCTTCTCCATTCACTGTCTTGCTCACTGTTGGAATCCTAAACAAGACCATTACATCGTCTAGTGCGATGGTCATTTCACCGAATGGTAAGTGAAATGAATTGGTCTCCGGTTGCTACTTCTCCACGAAAGCAACAATCAAAGGTTTGTTGGCACAACTGTACGTACAAGCCAACAAATGATGGAGACCAGATGTTGTAATTATCTCCATGACTCTCTCTCTCTCTTGGGATGTTCACGGAGGTCCCAAGAGACCAACTTTGCCCCATAGTTTTGACACTTTTGTATGGAACATTTCTATATAAATAAACAAAAAAGTATAAGTATGTACCAAGATTGAGATTTAATCATAAAAACAATTGAAAATTAAAGTAATAAATTGATATACCTTATTTTTCCACACACAATATGCCACGTGGCCCTTAAAATGAATGAGGACCGAAGGATCAGTAAGTCCCCCGGGGCAATGACCCCTCAATATGCCATCCTATTCTTCTTCTGGCAATTGCCCTTCTTCTCCCTCTTGGTCCGGTTCTTCTTCTGATTGTTGCTCTTCTTCTTTATGTAAAAATCAACTTAAAACATATAAAAATCAACTTAAAACATGTAAAAATCATCAGTTACTTACCGATTTGTGAACAAATATTTCACTTGAATCACTTTGAGTTCGAGGCCTCCAAAATCTGAAATAAGCCATTTTTTTTTGCAAGATTTCGCTAGGTAGTTGCTCACAAACCTTCCTAACGATGTTCTAACCCTTTGAATGAATGAAAAACTTGAAGAAATGGTAAAGAAGTAGAGAAGAGAAGAGAAGAAACGAGAGAGAGGGAAAGGGTTTGGGCGTTGAGTTTTTGAAAGTGAGAAGGGTTGAATGAGAATTTAGGTGGGTGAAGAGAGAATAAATGATTGATTTTAAATTTTCATGTGGGTGAAGAGATGAGAAAGGGTGATTGGATTTAGCCCCATATGTAATTTTGCAAATAAGAACCATATTTGTAACTATATAACAAAAACATGTTACGATATATATAACATAAATAATAATATTAACCTTGGTCAATTCAACTTGAGTTAGTGTGGTTTTAAAATTTTTTAAGTAAAAAATTGAACCGAACTGTTCATCGATTCAATTCGGTTTCGCCATTTGAAAACCAAAGCACTAACACCCCTTAACCCAATAATAATCACACTACATTCACTCACTTTTTAGATGTAGATAGAAAAGGATCCAACCAAAGAATAGGGTTTGGTTATAGGCTTTCAGGCCCAAACCTGCTAAAGAAAGTAGTTCAACTATGATATTGGGCTACTCAACGGGGGTATGGCTTAGTCGACAAATATTGTAAAAATCTATAGTGAATGGGTGGTCTTAACTTCGAATCTTCGTGTGACAATCTCCATTCTTGAATTACTTCTGAGTAGTGTGGTGGGCCCTCTAACCCTGGCATTTTTCGGTACGCAGTCTGTGGGTGGATATGTGGCCCTGTGGATTAGTCGGTCGATAAGGATGGATTCCACTGTTATCAAAAAAAAAAAAAACTATGATAATGGGTATTGCTGAAATTTATGACGCAGGCTATTATAAAGGCCTATATAGATATTATTATCATGTGTAACAATTAATTTGAAGGAGTAATTCTACTTATACCAATTTTTATTTTTATTTTTATTTTTTATTTTTTATCTTAGCAAATTCATTTTTCCTTTTCACACATGCTTAAAAAAGTTAGACTGTGATCCAAAAAATAGAATACAACTTAAAAAATAAAAACCCAAAAAATAATATTTTATTATTTTTTAAAAAATAGCTTGTTTTCTTTATAAATTTTTAAAAATTATTTTCGAGTTTCAATGAAGCAAATGCATTTTTCGTATTTCCAAGATTTTGAATTCAAAAAATTGTATCTAAATCTTAAACGCAATCTAGTTATCTCCTTACCTCACTTGCCAAAGATATCTTTATACTATTTTCTATTTCTTATTCTACTCATTTTTCTTTTGAGAAATATGCTGAAGTTGGTCAACTCCAACAATTATGACAAAAAAAAAACCTTCCACGAAAAAAAAATAATCTTAAACCATAATTGGATTCGCACATGCCATATTTATGTCTATGAAGTTCAATGGCCAAATTTGGGGACACACGAAACAAACAATGACCTTATTTAGAAAAACTATTTCATAAGCACTTTTCAAAAAAACGTTTCTAAGTTATCTCATAACTTCTTTCAAAAGCAGAAAAATGATATAGTTTCACTGTAATTTAGCTAGAAATATGTATTGTCAAACACTTTCAAATGTATTTTTTCTTTAAAAACACATTAAAAAAACTTTTTCAAGTGGGGCCAATATCTTGCATTCGACTAACTAGGTCTTGGTTACTTCGATCTTTGGCTAAAGAAAATAAATTGTAACTCAACACAAATGATTGAGAGTCTGTATTAAAGATAATTAAGGGGTGAAGCCATGGAGGTCTAAGAATTGAAATTTGTACCCACCTTAGTCGCCCACTTGAGGAGAGCCGCCCTATGCCCCTGAATTAGTCTCACCTAAAAGTTAGGAATACCGTGAGAATCCAAAAAAATAAAAATAAATTATAAATATTTTCAAATTTATGTTTTTTAAATTAGCGTGATTTGAAATTTAATGTTTTTTAAATTAGCCTGACGTTCATATAATCAATAAATTATTTTATTTCTATTTGTGCGATGGGCATTTGAATTCGAAATTTAATTTTAACATTTGAATTCAAATTTGCGTATTCCATTAAAGACAAACCGGCATTATTTTATTTTTTTCTACAAAAAAAAAAAAAAACACATGCTTTTGAGGTTTTTTTTGTTTGAAGGCACTTTCGAGGTAATAAACCATAGTATTTGTGGTGTACCCATCAAAGTGAACCTCACAATATATAAGGGCTTTTGACATGATTGCCCCTAAAAAATATAATAATTTCACAAATGCCATCCATTAAAAAATATTGTCACTTTTGCCTTGTTTTACTGTTCATTGTACATTCAGCGCACAATCAGCTGTCCACACAAGCGCCACGTCGGCGTAGAGGTGGATTTTTTGACCGTTGAAGGGAAGGCAAGACGCCTTCCCTTCAACATAAAAAAAAATTTACCGTGAAGGGAAGGCGTCTTTTGAAAAGATGCCTTCCCTTCAAATGCTTTTTTTTACCGAAGAGAAGGCGTCTTTTGAAAAGACGCCTTCTCTTCGGTATATTTTTTTTTAAGTTGAACGGAAGGCGTCTTTTGAAAAGACGCCTTCCCTTCAAAGTTTTTTTTATATACCCCCCACGAGCAAACGGATCACTCGCCCCCTCCTCTCTCTGAAAGTCTTCGCCGCCGCTCCTTCGCCGTCGTCTCGTTCCGTCATTTGGTCTCGCTCCGTCGCCGTCGTCTCGCTCCGTCGCCGTCGTTTGCAGCCGAGAGCCATTCCGCTTTAGATCTGACCGTCGTTGTTGCCATTCTCGATCACTAAGCAAAGGTGCCAGTTTTGATTTTTATTTTTTCATTTTCTTCTTCTTATTATAGGTTTGAAAATTTATTAGAAACACAAGACAGCAAATCAAAAATGTCACAAACTCCCCCGCTCTTCGGGGATGCCCTCAGCGTCGACGAACAATTTTTTCATTGTACTAGGGTGTGCGACTCGTTCAGATCATGAGTTGGAACAAAAGAAAGGAGACCCTTTTTCCAGTATCAATGACCAGTAGCAATGAATAGGGTCCACGAACTCCATTCTCTATCTCCTGCTATAGCTTGAAGTGCCATACTACACTGACCTGCAATTTTAAAACAAGTGAGTTCAGAAGGGTAGAAGATGATTAAGTTATCATCACAAATGCTGTAGTATCCAAAAAACTTTCATGTTGTACTTAGAAATTTTACTTTCGTAAGCACGTGTGTTCCACCCATTCCAGAAAGCCTTCGTGCAAGAATCAGGATTTTACTAGAACCATCCATATCAAAGATCCGAGCACCATCTACCACCAACTCATCCTGTATATTTAACTCATCCAATTGAGTTCTTCAAAAGAGGAAGAATGATGTGAATTATGAAGGAAAACATATTTATTTAATTAATCTTATTGAGTTTTAGTGATTTAAATTTATTAGGATTCTAGTATTTTATTTAGTAGAATTCTAGCTATGTTCTTGAGTAGGATTTAAGTTTTCAAATTGTAGTGGGAGTCACAATTTAGGAATTATGATTTCTAGAAATAATGGATTGTAATAGAATACAAGCAGAGCCATAATGAATTCAAATATCAAATCAATGAGATTTTCCTGTCTTTTCTTTCCTGGTCTGCATCAAGATGTCATCATATGAAGCCCTTTATACCTTGTGCACTAGGTATGCCCTTTTGTGTGAGCTTTCTCCTCTTTACACTTAAATGCTTAAGGAGTGCAAGGGTAACATAATTCTCTCTTTAGCATCTAAGTTGACAAGAAATAAACCTATTTAGTTTCTCAAGTGTCTAGTCCATCTCACTACAGCTGCACTTGTTAGTCACCTGGTACGGTATTCTTTCAATGAAATCTCAAATGTACCAAAATCCCCGCTGGACCGCACAAAAGAAAAGGAAAGAAAAGAATTGAAAAAGGTAAAACTATTCAAGTGGCATTCTATGCTCCTTTGAGGTGTTTGCTAACTCTGCTTGTCTAGGAAATGCAAGAATCGTGTGGGGTCTTTGTATGACCATGTTTTCTATTCATCTTCTTTCTTTTCCCTAAGAAATTGGTGGTCTTTCAAAGCTTTAGTTTGTGGTTTTGTTTGCTGAGATGTTGTAGACTGGAAACATTTTTTATTATTATTTTTTTAAGGTTTGGTGTGTGTAGATTTTTAATGAAAGACACATGAGTTATGGGATTTTTGTTGTTAGGAATGTTATTTTATATATGGGATAAAAATATTCCTGCTTGTGGTGAAAGTTTTTTATGTGAAAATTATGTGGGGAAAAAACAGTACTAAACACAATGTATGAATATGGAAAAGATTTTTTATGAACATTATTTGAGGAAGTCACCAATCATCGCCAGAGTGTGTGATTTTGCGAGTGATTTTGGTTCTTTGGCTACATTATTTTAATTGTTACTTTGTTGCACTCATAGGCTTTAATTTCATATTTTCTTTGAGAGAATGACGATTGTATTTTGCTTATTCCCATACAGATGACAAATAGACTTGTTTCCGTAATATGCTACAGTGGTGGTTCTGTAGTACATGATTCGCGAGGTGCATCATACGATAGACCGCCAGTGGGGCTGGTAAGAGTCCGATCAGGCATTGATTTTGAAGAATTTGAAGGGGTTATTCGAGGTAAACTACAGATTTCAACGTGTGCAACGATCAATATCACATATAGATATCCTTTGCTTTTTGGCGAAAAGGATTTCAATTATACGGTTCTTCCGATTAGCAATGAGGAAGAGCTAAGGGATATTTTTTCCATGTTGCAAGAGGTCCCACCTCCTACTAATATGGAGGTGTATGTAGAAGTTGTTGGTGGAAATCCAACCCAAGGTCGTCAATCGGGTCATCGGCGAAGCCACATGAATGTTGGCGGTCATAGTGCACGAAGATCAATGGAGCACATCGGTCCGAGTACAGCTTCACCTATTGATGCTACAGTGGATCACATGACCAATGATTCTGAAGATGACAGCCCTTCAAATGTACATTTGTCTGATGATGAATTCAATTTTGAAGACGACGACAGTGATGAGGATGACGGACATGAGATGGATAATTTTGTTGATTTGCGTGGTCCTTTGTTGAGAGTAATTGAAAATGATGGCTCTATGTATGCATCGCCACTACGAGAAGATGGCAATGGCGTAAGCATTGAAGAAACAGAGTTACAAGACACTGACTTCCGTAGTATGGGTGATACACCAGAACCTACCGTAGCAAGTTTTGAGCCTCCATCACCTAATTTCATGGAGCTTAATCATGAAGCTATGACCCCATTATCAGACAATCATGATAACATATCCATGGGGTGGAACGAGTCACAAGATCTTTGCGAAGGACTCATATTTCCCTCAAAGGAAGACTTGCAACATAGAGTAAAACGATGTTGTATAGCCAAGCAACAAGAATATGTTGTGGTCGATTCAGAACCCAAACTTTGGTCTATTAGGTGTAAGAAATCGAAAGATGGTTGTCAGTGGAGGCTACGGGCTTCGAAACGCAAGTAATCGGGATTGTTTGAGATCACAAAATGCCCATTTCCACACACATGTATTTATGGATCAATGTCGCAAGATCATAGACAATTGGATTTAAAGCTAATATATCACGAAATTTTTGATATTGTAAAGCGAGATCCTTCAACTTCTGTGTCAGCGCTACATCAAGTCATTAAAAATAATTACAAATACGATGTGCATTATAGAAAAGTGTGGCGTGCAAAAAAAAAGGTGATGGAAAAGATATTTGGTGATTGGGAGGGATCGTATAACCTACTCCCAAAATGGATGGATGCATTGAATGCTAGTAATCCAGGTTCGCACGCATTTGTAAATCACTACGAACCTGACAACAATGGGATAGTCATATTTCATCGTTCTTTTTGGGCTTTTGGTCCCTCAATTGAGGGTTTTAAGCATTGTAGGCCTATCATACAAATAGATGGTACACACTTATATGGAAAGTACCGTGGTAAGTTGCTGATCGCCACTGCAATCGATGCAGCTAGTCATATATTCCCTCTCGCATTTGCTATTGTTCATCAAGAAAATACTGACAATTGGGCATGGTTTCTAAGGAAACTTCGTTATAGCGTGACTAACAGAGAAGGCATTTGCCTAGTCAGTGATCGTCACCCTGGCATATTGAATGCAGTTAAAAGAGTAGAGAATGGTTGGACCGAGCCGGAGGCATATCATAGGTTCTGTTTGAGGCATGTGGGTAGTAATTTCAATGATAAGTACCGTAACGAGAAGTTGAGAGATTTGGTCAAGGCAGCAGGGTCACAACACCAACCACGTAAGTTTGAGGCACTAATGAAAGAACTAGAGCACCAGAAAGAGGGTTGCACAAGATGGTTTAATCCCATCAGCCTGCCTAGAGAGCGGTGGACAATGGCTTACGATGGCGGGGTGCGGTATGGTTGGATGACTACGAATGTCGCTGGTTAGTCTATGCATTTACTTATTTGATTTCTCTGAGTTATTTTTTTATTGTCAATTACCGTCTGATTCGTTACCTGTTTTTTCCTTTAGAGTGTTTCAATGGAGTATTGAAGGGGGCTCGATTTTATCCGGTCACAGCATTGGTTCAGTTGACGTTTTATCGATGTGTTCAGTGGTTTATCGTTAGACGACAAGAAATTGATGAAGCCATTGCTAATGGAGAGGTTTTCACAAAGTATGCGGTTCTGAAAATGAAAAATTGGGGCCTTAAGGCAGGGAACCACACTGTTACAATGATTAATCGACAGCTTGAGACATTTGAGGTTGTTACCGGTATATAAGATGTCCGTATGAACAAGGGGGGAAACAAGCAGGTGGTTCGACTAAAAGATCGTTTCTGCAGCTGCGGCAAATGGCAATGTTATGGGATTCCTTGTTCACACGTCCAAGCAGCGTGTCGTTATGCTTCGATCAATTGTGACCAATACATTGATCATTGGTACCTCCTCCAACATTACTCTAAGTGTTACGAATCGAAGTTCCATCCCATTCCGCACGAATCTTATTGGCCAGAATGTGCTATTCGTTATACGGTGATACCTGATTCTGGTCATGTTCGCAAATCTGGTCGACCGAGGTCGTCGCGCTTAAGAAATGAGATGGATATAAGGGAACCCTCGTCTAAGATTAGATGTAGACAATGTGGACAAGAAGGCCACAACAGGCGGAGGTGTCCAACCCTCCGTGATGGGACTGCATAAGCTATTGTTTGCCCACTTATATTTCATGTTTTCTACTTTTAAAGTCTTATGTAACTTTTGCAATGTAATATGCCACTGTGCGGGATAGACTTTGTCATGTACGATCTATTGTCTGATAATTATTCTCACATTTTTATCTTGTTCTAATATTTCTTTATCTACGTTTGATCGTAACATGTGGTAATTAACTATAATGTTACTTCATTTACGGTAGATGGAGCCAGGACCTTTAGATCCATCTGTACTTTCATTGCAGGCCCGTCATCGATCTGGTCCCATATGGGATGGAGAGGTAATTACGTATTATTTTGATATTTAATCCCTTTTCAATTAAATCTTTGACTGAGAATATAATAATTTCTTTTTGCAGCCAGTTCCAGAGTTACATTGTCGGCGTAGGGAAGCCGTTGTCCACCGCACACTTCCGCTTGACCCGCAGATTACTCCATACTTGCAGCGCGCTGGTTTTTATGGGGTTGCACGTGTGGGATACATTCAGTTAGACTGGCACTTAATAACTGCCTTCATAGAGCGTTGGCGTCAAGAGACTCATACTTTCCACCTTACTTGCGGAGAAGCGACTATTACACTGCAAGATGTGGAGGTCCAATTGGGCTTGCGTGTCGATGGTCTACCTGTGACGGGATCGACCAACCTTCTTTACGAAGAATTATGTGCTGAGTTACTCGGGTTCATACCAGTTGGAAAAGAAAGACGCGGGGGAAGATTGAGTCTCGTCACCCTTGGAGAAAGAGTTCCAAATTTACCAGAAGAAGCAACCGAAATTCAAATACAACAGTATGCACGCGCATATATTTTGCAGCTAATTGGAGGTGGGTTATTGTCAGACCAATCAAACAACCTTGTACACCTATGTGTTTTGCCTCTTCTTGCGGACTTCGATGTTGCCGGGACATACGCGTGGGGCAGTGCAGTGCTAGCATGGTTATATCGTCAATTGTGTCGTGCTGTTGATTATGAAAAACGAGGTGTGTCAGGAGCACTTGTACTACTACAACTATGGGCATGGGATAGATTTCCTTTTTTGGCTCCACGAAGACTGAACATTCCACGCGAGGATCATGCGGGCCCAAATGCACATCTGTTGCCACCACCACCATTGGCATATAGGTAAATGAGTACTTTCTTACTTAAGTCCACAACGATCTTCCTTTTCAACATTGACTGTTAACGTTTATTAATTTCGCCTTACTATTTGCAGGTGGAGACATGCGTTAATAAAGAAAGAAGTCTCAACGCATGTATTGAATAAATATAGAGAGACGTTGGACACTAAAGGTTTCGAAGAGGTACAATATTCCACACAATTTACATTAATGTACTCCTTATTTTTTTCCAATGTTTTACAATTTTGATGTAAGGGGTCCATGTACAGGTCATATGGACTCCATACACCGATGATTTGCTTGATGCGTTGCCAGAGTATTGCAAGCATGGGCGACACATATGGCACACCATTTCTCCACTCATTTGTTTCGCCATAGTTGAATTACATCGACCAGATCGAGTGTTACGTCAATTTGGCATGAGACAAACGATTCCGGAGCAATGCGACACGAGTATTGACCTTCACAAGTGTGATATGAGAAGCCAGTGTGACAGTAATTGGATTGAAAAGCACAGATATTACATTGATGAATGGCAACGCCGTGTCGATAACTTAGCAGTTGGTGAAAATAATTATTCGGTGCCTATGGAGTACAATGATCCATATATGATTTGGTATCGATCAATAACTCGGAGGTATATGACTGAAAGCGGTGCAACAATCGATTTCTTGGTAAGAAAGTACATTATGCAATTCACATTTTCACTTATTGGTAACCTAAGTTGTAGTTATTTTCGCTAACGTATGACACTTTTAATTTATTTAGGTTTGCAACGTGGCTCAAATGCATTTGCGCAGTGAGGTGAATGATATGACTGTAGCGAGGGACATTAACAGGATATCAATGACTACGCTACAAAGTGTGCATGCTGATTACATGATTAGGAGGGACACAGCAGAGGGACAATCATCAGCATATCATCAGAGTCCCATCACTCCTTCCGGTCGTGCTGATTCATTCACAGAGTTACACACGTCACCATTGCATCACGATCCATCCTCGTTTGCCGATGAAATACCCGATGTTCATATCGACCCGACAGCTACTTCATTCGAGGACAATCCAACCTTGGGTGAAGGACATTGGATAGGTAGACGCCAAAGAATGCCAAGGCGAGGACGTGCATTTATAGCACATACGGCTATTGAGGCGCATGATGATCCTGGGGATGACCACATATCAGCTATGCCCGTTGCCGATGATCCAGCACCATCTGTGGAGCAAGTTGTTCAGGTGCCTTTGCAGCAGTATACGAGAGATCACTTACGACGCAATAAACGACGTAAGTGGCCAATATGTGGCACAGATTGACAACTTGTATCTCAGTGTAACTTGTATATGTTTTGATAATGTTGTACTAAACATGTATGTATACTTGCTACTTCAATTCAATTAATTTCTTTAAAGAAAATTACATTGTATAAACAGTAATAGCGTTGAATTATCATTTTAACTTGAATTCTGCATGGGGGTCCAAAAATTAAACCGGGCATGGGAATGGGATTCCGTCGTGTCCGGGGGAACGGGGGAGGATAGTGGGACGTGTCGGAAGTGGTCGGGTTGAAAAAAACCACGTGGTTTGGCTTCGGTGAGGCCGAACAGTTTAGTAATAGCGTTGAATTTTCATTTTAACTTGAATTCTGCATGGGGGTTCAAAAATTAAACCGGGCATGGGAATGGGATTCCGTCAAGTCCGGGGGATCGGGGGAGGATAGTGGGACGTGTCGGAAGTGGTCGGGTTGAAAAATATCACGTGGTTTGGCTTCGGTGAGGCCGAACAGTTTAGTAATAGCGTTGAATTTTCATTTTAACTTGAATTCTGCATAAGGGTTCAAAAATTAAACCGGGCATGGGAATGAGATTCCGTCGAGTCCGGGGGATCGGGGGAGGATAGTGGGACGTGTCGGAAGTGGTCGGGTTGAAAAAAACCACGTGGTTTGGCTTCGGTGACAAAAGTACAAAATAAAAAAAAAAAAAATGGGGAAGGGAAGGCGTCTTTTCAAAAGACGCCTTCCCTTAAGCTTAAAAAACAATGCTGAACGGAAGGCGTCTTTCGAAAAGACGCCTTCCGTTAAACTTAAAAAAAATATACCGAAGAGAAGGCGTCTTTTGAAAAGACGCCTTCTCTTCGGTTAAAAAAAAAAGCATTTGAAGGGAAGGCGTCTTTTCAAAAGACGCCTTCCCTTCACGATAAATTTTTTTTTATGTTGAAGGGAAGGCGTCTTTTGAAAAGACGCATTCCCTTCAACGGTCAAAAATCCACCTCTGCGCCGACGTGACGCTTGTGTGGACAGCTGACTGTGCGCTGACTGTACAATGAACAGTAAAACAAGGCAAAAGTGACAATATTTTTGAATGGATGACATTTGTGAAATTATTATATTTTTTAGGGGCAATCATGTCAAAAGGCCCAATATATAATCACATCAATCTAATCGATAAAATCCTAGCCATTCGATCCAACAACTTCTCTTGATTAACGCTACTTTGCAACACGGTGTCCGTTAACACTAGCTAACTCCGGTTGCCAAGAATAGCACGTGGCAGTTGCAGAAAATTAAGAAATTGGCTCTTTCAAGAGCGCGCCAAGTACAAGAAAACAGCACCATTCAACAGATCTAAATTTCAAATCAGATACGCCCTTCGTACATCCAACCTAAATAAACCCTGATTTACCGAAAACACCCTCTCAATAACATCCGATTACATAGATAACCCAACTTCTAATCAATTCCCTAAATTAAGCTTTTTCTCAATATATAATTTTCTTCTTCCACCCTGTTCTATCAAGACTAAATTAATAATTTAATTAAAAATAATTATATTTTTTTAATTATTTTTATAAATATTATTTTAAATATTCTTTTAACTTTATTATTATCATAAATTATTAATAAAGCACGTTTTCTAATTGAAACAGGTTTTCGTTATTATTATCGTCAATTATTAATAAAATACATGTAATTTTTCAAACAAAATTATATTTATTAGGATTTTTAAATTTTCAATTTTGACCAACTCGTAATATTTCAAAAACCCCAAGGCGAAATTTGGAAACAAAATTACCAAAACAAAACATTGCAATCCACGCCGTGGAAACTGAGCCCCAAGGGACAGCTAGAAACCCAGCGGAATCTCTGCTAAATCTGTCCGCTTTTTTTCATTTTTAAAAATATCTCAAATTATTTATACATATTTCGATCATTCAAACCTTCAAGTCCACTCCCCCGATTCTACTACTACTAACCAGAGAATCGAAGAACAGTCATAAGCAACAATTCCTTCTTCAATGGCGAATTAGGGTTAGGGTCTCTCTGCCCACCATGAAAGCTTCACTGAAGTTCCGAGACGACAATCAAAAACCCCTTCTCCGCGCAAAAATCCCTCTCAACATCCTCGGATTCCCCTTCCAATCCGGCGTCGCCGCCGGCGACTCCAAAGAACTCTCTTTAAGCCTCGCAACTTTCTTCTATTCCGGCCCTTCCTTCAAGATCACGTACAGACCCAACGATTCATGGAACCCTTTCAGTCTCACCGTCAAGACCGGAATCGGAGCATTCGGCTCGCCGATCTCCGCTCCGATGTCGATGAGCGCCGAGTTCAGTCTCGTCGGCGGCGGCGGCCGTGGAAACCCCAGCTTCTTCGTCCACTTCAGACCTCAGATTGGCGATTTTAGGGTTAAGAAGTCGATTGCTTCGCCGTCGGAGAAGAAGTCGTCGGAGAAGCTCGTGGTTTTCACTACCGGGATCAAATCTTACTCGAACAACGTCGATTCGGACGGGGACGGCGCGGAGTCGTCGGTGGAGAACGACTTGTTATCTGGGAAGGGGAAAGTTAACGGTTTCTTGACAGAGAAGAACGCCGTTGGGACAGTAAACGGATTGGTTAACGGAGTTGAAATCAGTGCGAGGACGGTTTTGCCGGTGAGAAGCCGAGCGGTGGTCGGATTCCAGTGGGGCTTGAGGTTTCCGGCGGGACTCGAAAACCCTTTCTCTAACAAAGGGATAGGAAGTAATCCGACGGCCCTGATTTCCGTTCGGAACATCCCGATCCTCGTGATGAACAAAATCTCGATCGAACACGTGGCGGAAGATCGTCCACTAAAAGAAGAAGAGACAACGAAGCGGACCCCACGGTCAGACTTTGAAGGTGATGCTGACGTGGCGAGGATTTGTTTGTCTGTAAAGCGGGAGCTGGAGGGTCTCCAGAGCGAGAATTTTAGGTTGAGGAGAGCTGTGGAGGATCTTCGGTCGGAAATGGGTGCCGGGAAGTTTGGTCCGGCCGGCCGTAGAAATGACTCCGGCAAGTTCCGGGAGTCGGAGATGAAGAATGGTCGTGACAAGTCGCCGGAGTTGGCGGGTGGGTTCGACGGAAAAGTGACGGAGGGGGATGTGAGTGAGGAGTTGAAGAAGGCCCTGATGGGTGCTGCCGGCGCCGGGAACTGATGGGTTGCCGGTGAGTTAGAAGCTTTGGAGAGGTCTATATTAATTGGGTAATGTTTATGAGTTAATTAGTTTGTTTGTTTTTTATTTTTATTGATAAGGTATTTGGGAAAGAATAGACATAGTAGTCTTTATTTGAATATGTTTCAAAAATGTTATTTTTTATTTTGTTTGGTTTTGAATATAAATAAAAAAAATGTGCAAATTGAAATTTGGATCCCAGCCTTGGAAATCTTATTTGTTTTTAAAATTTTTTGTCTTGTAAAGTCAGTGATTGAATATGTTTTTTGTTTTTATTATACCATTATTTATTTATTTTACTTTTATCTATTCTTTAATCATCCACTCATTGAGTACATTTGAGGGACATTTAGCCTGTTAGGTTTGAAGGGTATTCAATGTAGCCTCTCTTAGTTGTTTTGTCAATAGAATTCTTTTATTTAATGTCTATACTATAAATATAGGTAATTTATACAAATATACAATATTATGTATGAAAATGCTGTACTCTGCATATATTGTGTTCTATTTTGACCTTTCCTTTTATAGACTTTTCCTGTTTTAAAATAAAATAGAAAAGTCACACAACTCATGCCTAAATTGACATTTTTTCCATTTAATACCTTCTAAAATTACTCCCACCTTTCTATGATTTCATCTGCTATCCTATTTTTGGCATTCCCTTTTCATGTGCAAGCATTATCTTGGTGGCTTGGTCCCTACTATTATTTTTTCCCTCTTATTTCATCCAAAATACCTAAATTGAGTTTACCATATTAATTGGTCCCTACTTTTTTTTGGTGTTCTCATATATTTTCTATCTCATAGTTCCAACTTTTATCTCACACCTTGTAATAACTTCTGGTAATTGTGTATGATTAAACCTTATTATTTTACCATTTAGTTTGTTTTCTTTGTAGGGTTCATTGGAAACCCTACTATTTAATGAACTCTTACCCATTTCATTTATTTGGTATTTGCTTCTAATCTCAAGTCTCATATGTCTAAACATCTCTATCATAATAATTTCTATCCTTTTAGGTTCCATCACTTAACGCTAGGCCTACTCGATAAATTGTAATTCTGTTATGTATTTATATATACCCTTTTTCAAGGTCTAGTTCAATTGTTATGACACTTTGGCCCCGTTTGCGAGAGCTTTTCTAAAGTGCGTTTGGAGTGAAAACACTTTTGGAGGTATTTGAGTATACTTGCTTTTACCTAAATTGCGGTGGAGAAAAACAGTTTTCAGCTTTTAAATTTTCTATTTTCAGATTGTATCTTTGTTTTTTATTCACCAACCAAACACACTCATCCTTCCAAGTCAAAGACAAACTACACTCTTACCAGCTCTAAATATCACTAGATTATTCATTCATATGTTTGATAATTAATGTTGTTTAATGGAGAATAAGAAATAATAATGATAAAGATATAATAGATCAAGTTGCCAACCATATTGATGGAGGTGTAAAGTAGATGTTTCAAATCTAGAAGACCAAATTGCTACTCATATTTATTATGAGATATTGACGTCTCATCTAAAATACAATCATACATACAAGTTCCACATCCAAGTTTCCTATTAAATGAGGGATTTTATTGGCTAATTGAGAAGAATTTATGAATGAGGATTGAAATACGTGTTATCTGTCTAGCTACATTGTTTGCCAAATGTAACTTGTACATGATTTGTTTCTTCAATATATTGGGACCAACTTGAGAATTACCTTTGATTTGAGAACTAAAATTGATTTATATCTTATCCCAAATCATTGAGAATGCATTCTGTATCATCCATGTACAGTGATCATATCACTTAACTAGGCATGCTCGAAAATGATGACTAAAGTCCACATGCCTTTGAAATTGTTAACTAAACACATGGCTTCAAATAAATATTTTTCTTTAATTTGCTTTTTTTTAATTTTTTTTTATTCATATAAAGTTTAAGTGAGGAGAGGCTAGTTCAGGATCAAGGCATGTCACAGGCTCAAACCCTTGTCTATGTCGAAGAGTTGAATCTTTGAATCAATTGAGGCCACCCTCGTTTTGGCTTTTAATTTTCTTCTCAGTTTACTTATTTGCACATTCTAACGAAAAATATTTTTAAAATCTATCCTTGAAAAAATACTTGTGACTATTTTCTCTTTTCAAATTCTGATGAATCACTTGTTTATTATTATTATTATTATTATTTTTTGTATTGATGAATCACTTTTTTACAACTTTAGAACATAAAGAAAATACAACTTTCAACAAAAATCAAAGTTCACCAACTTCATGATTTGTTACTGTTGCTTACTGACAAGAAGACGACTCATACATATGGTTGTTATTGGGGCCAAGAGATTATGGGCTCGAGGCAACATAACCCAAAACATTGATATCCCAATATAGTAAGGCCCGGAACATTGTCTTCTTGGGTCGTGCCAGATACCAACCCATCACCCAAACCCATGGGTTCTTAGTTGGAAAGCCGTCAGGCCCTATCTAGTATAGAATTTCAAAATTGTTTTTTGTTTTGGAGTAAAGATTCCTTAAAAACATGTTTAGTTGAAGTGTTTTTAAAATTTTCAATCAAATCTTCAAATTTAAGTAGGAAACAAGAAAACAACAACAAAATGTTGTTTTCTATGTTGTCCAAACGACAAAACCTAAAAAAATGTTTTTAAATCTCAAGCCAAACAAGCCTTTTTATTTGTATTTTTTTTAACATACCCTAATTTGAAGAATGCCTTACGTTAAAGAGCTAGCCTCCTTAAAGACACATAAGTTGAATGTCCACCTATGATATTGTTAACATTTGTAGAACAACATGTGTTATACCTGAAACAAAATCAAACTCAAAATAACGAATGGACAACAGAGACAATGCACTGGCCAAGACATGGCCCGGACACCGCACAGAATGAATCCTGAGGCCTCAAAGCCACAAGTCAAAGCTACAAGCCAAATCCCAAAAGGAAAAGGCGTAAATCACTTTACTGACGGATCCCCGCATTTAATGTACCCAAGCATCCCCCTCAACTATAAAAAGGGGCTCATTCTACAGAAACAGGTATGCTCTGAAACCTGAGAACTCTCTACTTTCGGTTATTCTATTATTTTATTATCTGACTTGAGTGTCGGAGTGTCTTCGGTGGCCACAAGCCACCACCTTTGCAGGTCTGAAGAGCAACACCAGTGAAGGCAGATGTTCGGAGACTCGGAGGATTTTTATAATCAGTCAGTCAACTTCTTCATAGCGTCCGCGTGTGAGTTATTTGGTTGAAATATTGGCGCCGTCCTTGGAGAACAACATTCAAAGTCCGTTGCTCGAATTCCATGAGTGATGACAACATCCAACCCTTGGGAGGAAGCTGCGAACCATGAGCCAATTCGCCAACTCCGTCATGGGAGACCCCCTTTCACACCCAAGTCACCTCAGGGTATCAAACCACTCAGCTCCGAGTTAGGAGCATGGAAAGAAGAGCACGAATGATAAAAAAAATGACAATAGAATTACAGGAATCCTAGAGAGGATCGAGCAAGTTCATTGTACTATGCTTTCGAGAGGCGAATCCTTGACGAATGGAAACGTCGCGGAGTCCACCAAAAACCCAACACAACAAGGGAAGTAAAGTCATCCTGGCCCAGTGCTGATTGGACAACAACCCACCTCTCGCATCCAAGAATCAAGCGTCAGAGAGTTTCCCCCACATCGAAGACCAAATCCGACACGTGTAGAAGTAGGTTTCTTGTTCGAAGTGCAAAGAGGTTTGTTGAACGCAGAGGCTGCAAATATTACCCGTCAACTAGACACCATGACAAGGAGGACAGGGACCAGCCCAAACTGCTCAAGCTGCGAAGGAATCAATAGCTTGGTCATTTATGGACCCTATCTTAGGGGAAACAAAATTGCCTTTTGTGAGCAAGATCAAGAATGCTCCCTACTCTACTCTGATATGATCTGTATGAATTGTGTAATCAAATATGATGGACTTGAGGTGATTGTGAACCTTAGGGTGTTAGAGTTCCTTGATTTTAATGCTATTTTGGGTATGGACTGGTTAGCGGCGTATCACGCCTAAGTTGATTACTTCCATAAGCAGATTGTATTTCAGATCCCTGGGCGGCCATCATTTGTCTACTGAGGTATGACTACTACCATACCACCTACACGAGACAGGCTGGCTATTGATGTAGAAGTTGCGCTCATGGCTAATATTAGGCCATTGGAGGAGAAGGATCAGGGTATTCAGACTTCTGATATTCCAGTAGTGAATGAGTTTCCCTATGTATTTCCTGATGATTTACCTGGGTTACCACCCAAGAGGGAAATTGACTTCATCATTGAGTTGATGCTTAGTACAAAACCTATCTCCATTCCACCATATCGAATGGCATCGAAGGAGTTGCAAGAACTCAAGGTGCAGGTTGAAGAGCTTTTGAGCAAAGGGTTTATTACCCCTAGTATGTCACCTTGGGGTGCACCGGTTCTTTCTGTGAAAAAGAAAGATGGGAGTCTTAGACTGTGTATAGATTACCGTCAGCTGAACAAGGTCACAGTGAAGAACAAATATCCTCTACCTCGCATTGATGATCTGTTTGATCAAATAAATGGTGCCAAGTTTTTCTCTGAAGCTGAAAAAGTAGGGGAAAATGGGTGAGCTCACTTAGCTCAATGAATAATTTTTACAATAAGCTCCACAAATGCATTTATAAAAAATGTATACCATTGAAATAATATTGATAAACTTAAATGCATCAATGAAGTATATGATACATGCTTCCAAACTAAATATTTAATTATGTATCATTTTCATAAAAGATATGCAGAAAAGCGTCAATAGGAGGACGCGTTAGGATAACACATGCCTACACTTCCCCCATTGCGCTTTGGGTTCAGTCCAACGCATTATCCATGACAATTCTTCCACCCTTGCATTCCTAAACCGGGAAAGGTTTTTTCCCCAAAGGATAAGTAAATGGAAAGAAATCAAATGCCTAGGTATTTAATCCTAAATACCAAAGGCCATTCCAATGCATAAAATATGTGCTTATGATCATAAATACAATATGCATATATAATGGATGCATATCATTCAACAATTCAATTTAATATAAATACAATGCCATAAATGGAGAAATAAGGTGAGAAATACTCACTAACAGTCCAATAGCCAATAACACAAGTTGAATATACTCCAATTGACCAATTGATGAAGTCACAATTTTGTATATTTTTATCCTTATTGTTAGTGCTTTTAGGCTAGGAAATAAAATAAAAGAATAAAAAAAATAGAAAAAATAACAAAAATCTCTTTACATCACATTTTAGATTTTTAGGCATCTAGGTTATTTTAGAAGTGCATTTTTAGCAAAATATATTTTGTTACATTTTCATTAGAAATTAGTTTGTTGATTTTTATTTTTGTATTTTTTTTTTTAGAGTTCAAAATCATTTTAAAGGTCCTGAATATATTTTTTTCCCAAAAAAAAAAAAGAAAAAGCAAAAAGAAGCATTGCAATTTGTTTAAATTGTTTATTTTTATATAATATATGGTGATGCTTCACTTGATCTTTTATAAATGTATTTTTCAGGTTGATGATTAAATTTAATATATCAAACAAAGAATCTTAAAGCCACATGGAATTATTGAAAAAGAAAGTTTCAAATTTTAAGATGATCAAGAATTCAAATTTGGAAAGAATGGAAAGATTCTCACCCAAGATTGTGTCATGATTATGATTTTATTTTTCTGAAAATATTTTATGCTTAATTGGGGTTGATCTTGTGGAATACTTGGAGAGAATGAAATCTTGAATTATATGTAAAATATAGTTATTTTAAAAATAGATCAACTATATAAAAGAGGCACCTAAGGGACCATCTATTAAATCTCTACTCTCATTTTCATTTTTCATTTTTAGGTTAGATTTACTTTTAGTTGTTCATTCAAATCTTGGGTAATGTGACATTGCCCAAAGATTTGGAGTTCTGTAAGTTTTTTTATTTTTATTTTTATTGAAGCTCTTCTGTTTTTAGTATCTCTTGTTTCATTATCTATTTTTTTTCTTGTATTACTTGTTATTTAATGCTTTCTTTCTTTATTTCTTTACTTGATTTTTTTTTCAAGTTAATTTAAATTCAGTTCTAGTTTATTCCTTTTATTTATTTATTAATTGCTTTCATGTCTAGGATGTTGGAAATCAAATTATTATTTTTCTTTGATTTATATAATATATAATGTTTTAATTTGTTTTTTACAAATTATGAAGTGATTAGCCCAATCCTTGTGGATCGACCTTTCTAGTGTTACAACTCACATTGTGCGCTTGCAAGTATTGTTTTTATTGATATATTCAAAAGATTACATCAAGTTTTTGGTGCCGTTGCTGGGGATTGATGCTAAGTCACTTTATTTTTTTTAGATTTTAAATTAATTAGTTATATTCTTTATATGATCAAAGATCATTTAGATTTAGGATTTCCTTATGTTTGCTCATATATAAATAAAATCTAAAGATTAGAATTTGCATAATAAGTTTTTGCATCATACTTTATTTGGAAACATTGTTTGGCAACTAAATATTTTTATAATTGGTTAGAAAAGGGCATTATCCCAATTATGATCAAAGGTGGATTTAATTACAACACTTGGCCCAAAAATAGGTTAATCATTCTTTACGTACTTACCTTAGCCTGTCTCTGAGCTTAATTAAAATAAAGTATGAACTTAACCATTTAGGGTTCAAGCTCATTAGTGAGGATTCATTATAGGTTGCACTAATTTTTGCTTAATTGGTTTAGTTGATCCTAGGAAGCCTTGTCTCCAGTAACATTAAATTGTGAAAGGGAGGTAGCTTTGCTGCTCTAGGAATATGGTATTTAAGAGGACCTTGTGCCCCACCCCACCACCTAGAGGCTTACCTAGGTTGACTAGGCTAAGAGACCGGATTGGAGGCCTATGAGATACTCTTTAGGAGCTGTTTAGGTCTTTAGGAAATTCACCCATACAAATTATTTACGTATATTTGGAGATGTGTGCTAGATTTCCTTAGGATTTTTTTTGCTGATTGCGGGTCTTCTAGTTTAGTTTAGATTTAGGTTAAATAAAAAATCAAAAAAAAAAGATATGCAGATGCTCTATTAATGGTTATGGACCCATCAGTGAACCTCTATATGAATGCTTGTTCTATATGTTCAAACCCAAACCATCATAGTGGCATTTGTCCATTTAATGTAGCCTACCCTCATTATAATTGGGATCAAACCACTGCACATAATGCATATTGGGACCTTAGCTATAATTCATTTTTTGAGGCTTATTGTCACACCCAAGGTTGCACAGCGTGCCCCCTACCCAGGTGTGGGCGCACCCCCTCGGGGTGAACGTCTAGCCATTATGGATCCATAATATTATCATATCACCATGAGCAATCCAACCGCAGCTGGTCTACATCGAAACGATTATTTATCCCTACTATTCACTCATGAATAGTAAATGGCCTCCCCCAAAATTGAACTCGAGACCTCCCTTAAGGAGTCTAATTTCGCATTCTGAGCAGCCACTGAACCAATGGCTCAGTGGTTACCTAGGATGCGAATTTAGACTCCTTGAAGGGGAGGTCTCGAGTTCGATCTTGGGGGAGACCTTGCACTATTCATGAGTGAATAGTGGGGACAAATGATCCTGGGTATAAGAGACGTCCTTGTGTGGCGGTGGTTGTACCGGTATGGGACAATATTATGGATCCATAATGGCTGGCGTTCGCCCCGAGGGGGTGCGCCCACACTTGGGTAGGGGGAACGCTGTGCAACCCAGGGTGTGACACTTATTTTCATGATTATGCTAGTGATCCAAATTTATATTGCATTGAAGGCTCACATTTTGGGGGCACATTTAATGATCCCTTACCACAACTCTCTCGTCATTATTTTTAGGAATCAATATTTCCCTATGAGTTGTCTCAACAATATTTATGAGTTGTCTCAACAATATTCAGACTCATCTTTGGAAAAGACCCTACATTTATTTATGCAGGGTACTCTTCAATCTCAAATTGCAATTGAAAAATTTTGGATTGCAACAGAGCAATTTTGTAATGAGACTGAATCAATATAGCCTTATGAGTTGTCTCAACAACATTTAAAGTCATCTTTGGAAGAGACCCTACATTTATTTATGCAAAACACTGAGCAATTTTGCATTGAAATCGAACAATCTTTGGAAAAGTTAACACACGTAGGTCAAATAATTGAAGTTCTTCATGAAGAGGAGAGTAATTTTTTTAGTCAGCCTAAACCTTATTTAGAGGATCACTGTGACCCTGCCTCAAGTCTAGATTTAGAGTTAACATATGAGGAGGTTATCAATAATAAGGAAAGTTTAACTATAAATTTTGAAAACCTAGAAGTGAAAACCATTGAAAGACAAATAGGCAATGTTAAGAAAGATTGTGTGTCAGATTCCCCCAAGCCAGAATGTGAAAATTGTGTGCCTAAAATATTAATTCCTCGGGTCAAAATGTCTCAAATCAGGTTGAATGGATCGAACCCATTGATTTCATATTTAATGTTCAACCTATTTTGAATTTCATTGACGATATGTCTATCATTCGGGATCCTGTTCACTACAAAAAGATACTTTATCCTAGATATGATTGTATATTCATTATTTCATTGGTAGTCCCCAAAAGCTACAAAATTTTTAATTTTAGAATAAGGGACTATGAACTGATTTGATGGTCTGCGCGACCTCCTGACCTGAGCTCATATTTTAGGTTAGGTCACCCCTCCATAGTTTTATTCTTTTTCTTTTAATTTTTTTTTAATTTTTTAACGTTGAGGATAATGTTTAGTTTTAGTGGGGGAGGGTGTCATTTTAGTATTTTTTTTTTTTAGGGTCATTTAGTCATTTTAGGTCATAAGATTTTTTTTTCTACTATATTATAAAAAAAAAAAGTTTTTCGAGTATGTAGGAAAAGTGTTCACTTGTATAAGCTTGTTAAATAAAGTATGAAAATTGTTTATTCAAGGAAAATGGTGAAGAATTTGTTGATTGACCCATCTAGTGAAATGAACAAGGGTACAAGTCTAAGTCATGCGATTTTTATAAAATAAATAATTGAAAACTCTTTAATTTGCACTCACATTTGACTAAGCCTACAATTAAGTTTTTAATCCTCACCAAAGTGGACTTTCTCAAGCCATGGAGTATAAGGTTGGACTATGTCTCAAGAAATGGTTTTTTATCTTTATAAGTAGATTAAAGTATAGTATATTTTATAAATAAATAAAAGGCAGAAAAAATGTTGCATAATCCAAAAAAAGAAAAAAGAAAAAAGAAAGAAAGGTGAAAGTAGTTGTATACTGAATAAAAAATCTTGAGTTGTTGTACAAGATGTGTGTGGCAGATAACATGTTCCACCAGTAAAGGTTGTGATCAAGACTTTGTCATCCTTGTACAAATTCAGTTTGGATTGAGATAACCATTTTGACCAAGTACTCTAGGTGTAAGGGAGCTTACCACATATCCTTACCAAAAATCAAAATTTTAGGCCCAAATCAGAAATCACTTTACACAAGGAGTTTAATATTACTTGCATTATAAAAGTTTTAAGCCTCCATACTTGAAAATTTTTCAATAGCTGGATGGATCATAAACATTGAATCACCTATGCCTTAGATTACAAGTATAATGCTGAATAAATGAATTTGTGAAAGTGAACACTAGTTTAGTCTGGTAGAGTTTTTAGGATTATTTGTTAGTCGTTAGGATTTTTTTTTTATTTCACATTTTTGCTAAGGGATTAGCAAAATGCTAGTGGGGGAGTGTGATGAAGTCACAATATTGCATATTTTTATCCCTATTTTTAGTGCTTTTAGGCTAGGAAATAAAATAAAAAAATAAAAAAATAATAAAAATCTCTTTACATCACATTTTAGATTTTTAGGTTATTTTAGAAATGCATTTTTAGCAAAATATATTTTGTCACATTTTCATTAGGAATTAGTTTGTTGATTTTTATTTTTGTATTTTTTTGAGAGTTGAAAATCATTTCAAAGGTCCTGGATATATTTTTTTCCATAAAAAAAAGAAAAAGAAAAAAGAAACATTGCAATTGTTTAAAGTGGTTTATTTTTATATAATATATGGTGATGCTTCACTTGATCTTTTATAAATGTATTTTTCAGGTTGATGATTAAATTTAATATATCAAACAAAGAATCTTAAAGCCACATAAAATTATTCTCACCTCACCTGCAGTGAAAACGAAAGTTTTAAATTTCAAAATGATCAAGAATTTAATTTTGGAAAGAATGGAAAGATTCTCACCCAAGATTGTGCCATGATTATGATTTTACTTTTCTAAAAATATTTTATGCTTAATTGGGGTTGATCTTGTGGAATATTTGGAGAGAATGAAATCTTGAATTATATGTAAAAATATAGTTATTTTGGAAACATATCAACTATATAAAGGGGACCCAAGGGACCATTTATCGAATTTCTACTCTCATTTTCATTTTTATTTTTTAGGTTAGATTTACTTTTAGTTGTTCATTCAAGTTTTGGGTAAGGTGATATTGCCCAAGGATTTGAAGTTCTGTAAGTTTTTCTTTATTTTTTTTAACGAAGTTCTTCTGGTTCTAGTATCTCTTGTTTCATTATCTATTTTTTTCTTTTATTACTTGTTATTTAATGTTTTCTTTCTTTACTTCTTTTACTTTATTTTTTTTAAAGTTAATTTAAATTCAGTTCTAGTTTATTCCTTTTATTTATTTATTAATTGCTTTCATGTCTAAGATGTTGGAAATCAAATTATTATTTTTCTTTGATTTATATAATATACAATGTTTTAATTTATTTTTAAAAAATTCTGAAGTGATTAGCCCAACATTGTGGGCTTGCAAGTATTTGTTTTATTGGTCTATTTAAAAGATCACATCACCAATCAACTCACATAAACCTTAAATAAATCATATACATACACCAATTGATCAATTCCTAGTCACTTATGTCTAAATACATAATTATTAGCTTAAATCGCATCTAATCCACACCAATTTGGATTAGAAACACCTAACACAATTAAATTGATCAATTCCAATTCAAATGCCTCAAATTGGATAAATTTCATAATATTCCCGATATTTTCAAATTCCTAACTTAAGTCCCAACATATCTAATTTAGGCCAATTCATTAATCACCGCCATAGTTTATGTAGGAATACTACATATCCCCACAATTCTCAAATACACTTGAACACATCCATAATTCATTATCAATGTCCAACCCATAGGCATCCATCATGCCCAATATCATCACTTAAGTCAACACGTAAGTCTAGGACCACTCATGTTCATCATAGGTCAAACACATCATCAACCATTCTAAAACATGCTTCATTCATTAATCCATCATCAATTCATAAGACTCAATAATAGGCATTAACTATGCAAAAATGCATTGATTTGAGATCGGGCTACCATCAGTTGAGGATTAGAAAAGACGATGTCTCGAAGATTGCCTTCAGGACGAGATATGGTCACTATGAGTTTCTGGTCATGCCATTTGGGCTGACGAACGCACCTGCGGTGTTCATGGATTTAATGCAGAGGGTGCTTAGACCGTATCTAGATCACTTCATCATTGTCTTTATTGATGACATTTTGATATATTCCAAAACAAGTGAGGAGCACAAGCAGCACCTCAGGACCACCTTGCAGACATTAAGGGAGCATAGGATGTATGGTAAGCTCAGCAAGTGTGAGTTTTAGATTTCTAAAGTAAAATTTTTGGGTCACGTGGTTAGTGCAAATGATATCTTTGTTGATTTTGCTAAGGTGCAGGCGATTATTAATTAGCCAAGATCGACCACAATGACGTAGATTAGGAGTTTTCTAGGTTTGGCAGGGCACTACAAGAAGTTTATACAAGGCTTTTCGAAGTTAGTTACCCCACTTACTAAGTTAACCAAGAAGAACGTTCCTTCAGCATATCCTCCAGCATCTGCATAACCCTCTCAGACTATCCGTCTGTCTGAGGGTAAAATATTGTACTGAGACGAAGCTGAGTTCCCATCTGATTCTGCATCGCACACCAGAATCTTGAAGTAAATCACGAATCTCTGTCCGACACAATCGAAATAGGAACTCCATGAAGTCTCACAATCTCTCAAAGGTATAATCTGCTCAATTGATCCACGAAATCCTTGATGTTCGTCGGCAAGAAATGTGCAAATTCGTGAGCCTATCAACAATAACCCAGATGGCATTATATCTACCCTGAGACCTAGGAAGTCCCATAATAAAATTCATCGTAATATGCTTCCATTTTTATTCCGGCATAGGTAATGATTGCATTTGTCCTCCTGGGCTTTAGTGTTCAGCTTTCACCTTTATGTGTTGGACCCATAATATTTGATCAAAATCTAAGGTTGAAAGGGTAAAAATAATTAATGCATTAAATAAGTTAATTTGTTTGTGGCATTCCCATAAGCCACCAATAATAATAATGATATTAATATTACTAATTTTTTTTTTCTACAAGCATATAAAATATACGCAAAATATGAGTATTATACATATCAAATACATACACAAGACCTAGAGTTGGGCATACCAAGTTATCATGACATCATATGCGGAAGTGGGTCGTTACAAGCGGCACACTGGTGTCAGTGGCAGAAACAAATTTTTAAGTGAACCAAGAAAAGAGCGTGCCAGTTACCTTGAGGAGCGCAATGGTTGGGTCTTGCACACTAAAACCTAATTTATCTTTTTGAAAAACATTGCTTACACTTATTTGATTGGAATCAAACATTTAAACAAAGCTTTTATTATTTGAAAACACTTGAAAAATAAAGAGAATGAGTTTTAAAACAAGTTTGAAAGATTCTTAAAGGAACAAGTTAATCATTTTGAAAAGCTTGAAGATTGGAGAAGGATTTGGCTGAGCAATCCTAGAATAGGATCTACAACCCTAAGCAAGATCTAAACAAATACAGAGAAAAGAGTCTATTCTTCATGCTTGATCTTGAGATAATTCTTCAAACTTAATTATACGAGAATGATCATGAATAGCTAAGCTGAACATATCAAATGAAAAAATTAGTATACAGAAGGAATGTTGTTTGCAATCATCAAAATACCATCATAAGGGTCAGTGGTTCAACAATTTCCATCTCTTTTATGATTTCAAACACTCAATATAGGCCTTGAAGCATATTAATCTAATGTGAATGCAAGAATGATATGAAAGAAAATTTTGTAAAAATTTTGATAGCATTTCCTTTTAAAAATTGGCGTACACACAAACCACAAACACACAGAAAATCATACACATATGCACACAATCACATAGCCGAACAAAAGATCATATTTCATATAATCAAAGTTATCTCAATGCACAAATATCTAAAGTGTGTTGATATCCAAGTAAGATAAAAATATATATATATCAAGGTTCATACAATCATGAAAACATACAGAAATTCATACTCTTCCCGACTCTATGAACCCCCCCTAACTCTACGAACTCCTATCCATATAACCATCTAAGTGTTATCCCCCCTTTTGGAACATAAAAAAGTGGGGCATCTCAGCTGAAATGTGGTCGTCTAGAACGGAGATTTTGAAGCACCTGAGCGATCGCTTCCTGTGCTGATGGTGAAGACGGAGTGGAGGATGATGTACTCGAGGCACTAGAAGTAGGAGCAGGAGGAAGGCGTACAACTCATCGCAATGGAAAGATCTCGATCACATCATCATCCATGGTAACATAATGTGCAGCAGTAGCACCCTCAGCATCTTATCATCAGCAGCATTCGCAGTAGGCCTGGTATCCTCAGCATCCCCTCTTCAAACAAACAAACATAAAAGATATATAGATTTCGTGAATAGGGCTTTCATGGTTTATAATTTTTATTTTTTCAAATTATTTGTTTATTTTTACTTTTTTGGAGGAGGGTACATAGTTTAACATGAACAAATTGGGTGTGCGCTAGGGTGCATTGTGGGGAGAGGGTGTGATTCTTCTTCATTTTCTTTTGTCTCTTCATGATAAAGCTGCTTTTATCAGTGTTTGAGCGCCCCTAAGCACTATGAAAGAGGGATTTGCTTATGTGAAAATATAACTTATAACCATCGTAATAAACTATATTATCTATACTATTTATAGAGCCAAAACTTTTTATTGACGGCGTGTCACTTTTATCATAATTCTAATAATACCTTTTTTTTTTAATCTATTAGAAAATTTTATTTTCAACCTCTATTATAAACAGTTAGAGATATTTTTGAAACAATAGAATCTAACCTACCTACCTTTTGGGTGTCCATCATTTTTTTTATATTTGTTCAACTAACACAACTTAATTTTAAAATTAAAATAAAATAAATATAAATTATAAAATATAAGTATCAATCACGTGCAACGCGCATGTATGTTCATGAGTAATAATAACAATAATAATTTAAAAAAATTAAAAGGTTGCAAATTAAGAATTATGAGAAAAAGCAAATCAATTTTGAAAACATTTTCTTTGAGTTACGCGACAAGCAGCTAGGATGTAACTGTAACAACAAGCGGTGCCCTGCACGTAGGGAGGGTAATTCAGGCCATTCAACCCGACTCGACCCCATCGGGCCTAAGAATAATCGAGTCAGGCCGACATTAAAAAAATTTAGCCCAAGCCCGACCCCATATATGAACGGATTTATTAGATATGATTAAATTAAACTTTTAAGTATTAAAATATAAATTTTATTTTGATAATAAAACAAAACATAGAAATCACAAATTAAATAATGTTATTTATTAATTTGTTAAAAATAACTTGTACACATAATTTTTTTTATTTAAAAAGATATTATAATTACTATAAAGTTACAACTTTTTTTAGAACACAATGATCCAAGTTATTATTACAAATTAAATAAAAGTTATAATAATTAAAAATTAAAATAAAAAAGATTTATCATTTTGTTACTTGTATATCAGTTTTTTGTCTTATATATAGTTTGCATTTTATTTCTTGTGTAACAAATTCTAATGTTATTATTTTATATATTGAACTACTTAACATAATTTTTATTTTGATTTCCTACTTCATCCTAATCTTTTTACAACTTTTATAATTTTTGCTCATTCCATGACATTTATATTTAATTGTGTATAATTAATTTATATTATCATTACTTATCACATATTGCATTATACACTATCATATTATAATTAATTACATAAACTTTTATGAAAGATTATAACAAATTAATTATATTTTATAAGATAACAATTTTAAATCAAACAAAAAAAAACTTAAGGAATATCATATATTCATGGCAACACAAACAAGTCTATTAGTATATATATATATATATATATAATTAAATTAAGTATTCGAGGTTGGGCTAGGTTGTAAAAACAAAACTCGTCAAATAAAGTTTAAAATTAGGTTGGGCCGGCTCATATAATAAATGGATCCGAATAACTATTTTGAATGGGCCAGGTCAAACCCAGAGCTAGCGTGAAAAAAGCTATCCAATCATCTTTTACATCCTAATACAATTGAAACACGGGAAAATTTGGGTTTAATTAGATTACCCGGTCAATATGGGTATTGTATTTATATCAAAAATTAGTAATTTGATCCGACGCTAATAGACTTTATCCGACCCGCTATAAAATGACACCGATCCAAACCCATACCCGCTGAGAATGAGATGCCACCCCTATTTATATCCCAATACAACAGAAACGGAAACGCGGGAAATCGAGGTGCATCTCATTCTCAGCGGCGACTTGGAGCATGGAGGTTTAGGTTTAGATTTAAAAATTTAGGTTAGGAAACAGGGCTGTTCGCTTCAGAGAGGTACATACATAAGGGTTTTCGATTTCTTATTATTAATTTAGTGATTTCTTCTAATCTGAAATCTCTAAATGCCTGTGTATGTATTCTCAATTCAATTCCTTGTTTTATTCTTGTTGTTCATCAATACCTACCTAATTGTTTTCGACAGAAGAAAACTCAGATTTTTCATCTTCTAATTGAAGGGTATTTTTCTTCTCTGTATATATTGTACAGATGGAGGAGATTCCACCCAATCATCGGCTTCCATTGCTTCTGCTAACTAATACTAATCCAAAGATCCAAATACGCATGTTATGCAATTTTACTAACGGCCATGGTTATGAGGTGGATTTGGGGACGAAGGCAATTCAAGGAAGAACATGTTGCGTAGGATCATCAGAAGGTTGGATTATGTTTGTAGATAGCAATTTGGACATTTACCTGTTGAACCCAATTTCTAGGGCTCATATTAAGCTTCCGCCACAGCCCACTTTTGAGCATCAACACCACACACCACGGAGGAACCGATACATTCACAAGATTGTCTTATCATCATCTTCTTCTTCCTCAAGTATTAATGATTGTGTAATTCTAGCAATTCACTTTGAGTTTAGGAATTTAGCTTTTTGGAGACCAGGATCTCCCAAATGGACCACTATAGAGACCTTCGACTTTAATCCCATTCTAGATGTTATATTCTATAAAGGCAACTTTTATGCAGTGAGTCATCGTGGAATACTTTTGGCCTGTGTCCTTGATGATCCGGTACCAAGGGTGAAACATATCTTAGAGGGACCTAGAAACGTGGCGGCACTGAACAAATATCTCGTTAATGCATTTGATGAGGCATTGTTCTTAGTAACCAGGTTTGTGAAAGGAGAAGACACACAGAATACAACGCTGCAGTTCAAAGTTTACATCTTGGTACAAGTTGATGATGAAAGTAAGGATTATGAATCATCCCCCTTTCAGTGGAAGAAGGTGACGAATCTGCGTAATTTGGCTTTGTTTGTTGGTCGTGGTTCTTCGTTGTGCTTTTCTGCTGATGACTGTCCTGGATGCAAGAGAAACTGTATATATTTCACTGATGATTTTCCCTATTTGGAAGATGTTCAAGTTTCAGACATAGGAGTGTTCAACTATGGAGATGGTAAGGTAGAAAAGTTGTGCCCTCAGCCTTTGCCGCATTCAGTCTTCTGGCCACCGATTTGGGTCAAGCCTAATTAGAGAGATTCGAGAATTGGACATGCATGGTTCAATTTCTGGTAATTGTAATCCTCTTAGTTACTTTTGAAAATAACAAATTGTTATTCTAACTATAAAAAGTGCAATTACACCTTCATGTTTAATATATATATATATATATATATGTGTGTGTGTTTTATACATCTCAATGGACTTAATAACTGAACTAATGAATATGAAAGTATAGTTGGCTTTTTTTTATTTTTTTTTATTTTTTTAGTTATGATAGCATTTCCTATTACTTTTTATCTTCATCCATCTTCTCTTGGGTGGTCATGATTCTCCTACTGTTATAGGATCCATGGCTCTCCTAATCTAGTTCTCAATTTGAGTATTTTTGATTAACAAATTCCTTGGTGGGAAGCTGGCTTGGCTTGGAGAAGCAGATGAAAAGTAAGTGCAATGCGTCCATTGAAAGAAGGAAGGCAACAAGGTGTTTCTTGTTTTATGCATATGGAAGTAATGAATTGATATGAAAAATACTTTAAATTGCAAGTGCAATTAGTTCATTTTCTTTTTATTTTGATGAGAAGATATGGTGAAAAAATTGGGTTCTGTTGTTAATATTTTAGTTTATACGATAATCATTTGCTGTTTTTCTTTTATTTACAGAATGCAATTTTTGGACTATATAGATGTATGCATTCTCTAGATTCTCTTTACTTCTTCCTAGTACTGCATTGTACCACTACCATGGATATGATGCTATTTTGATTGGTCAATTCTTCTATTGAATTTGCTATTGGTTGATTGTGTGTGCTATATCTTAGGTTTGGTTAGGGTTGGGTTGGGTTCCAAGGGTGTCAACCCATGACCCAACCCAGCCCTTTCGGGTTGACATTTTTGAAACTAACCCAACCTAAACACCTACGTCAATCCAACCCAATCCGTCAGGTTGTGTTCGGTTCGGTCAAGTTGGTCAAGTTGGCTTACACCCCTAGATTCAGATCCAAATGTCTAATTGAAAGGTCTTTGTCCAGCAATCAGGATCTGAGATGGAGACATGAGATTGGATTGTGTAGAATCACGAAGTTTGTTTATGCTTCTCAATTCGAGCTTCCCTAAGCAAGAAGTAAAGTTTCAATTTCATTTATGGAAAATGGATATGATCTTGCTTCGATTGTAAGAACAAATGTGTCATATTCAGAAGAGAGATCATCAGATATAGCACTATGTTGTTTGGATGTTATGATGCTGCCAACGAGTGAAAGAAGATCTATACAATTTTGAATCTTAAGGAGGTAGTCATTCATAGCAGTATTAACTGTTTTACACTAACTGTACCACTATATTAACGGTATTTACAGCCGATAACTACCCAGCTGTGTCCTTCATCTCAATAATTGTGAAGTTATTGGCTCTATTATTGTCGTTGTCAGATAATAATAGCTGGGAACCAAAGGTACAGGGTACTTGTGTTGAGTCTTTTGTTTTTTAAGCCCTAATGGAGGGAGAGGGGTGTTCCCCGATAGATGTGAAGTGTCCCTACACGTAGTCCGAAAGGGTTTTTTTCCCATACAAAGAATGTGTCAAACCCACTTGTTGACAAGACCCACTTGTTGACAAGACTCATACTATGTCTTTATGAGTATGAGTTTTAACCACCTCGCCATTTTGTTACTTCTTCTTCATAAATATCTTCTTCTATGGAGTTTTAAGTTGGTTTGGATAAGAGTTGGAAGGAATTTGCTCGGCTCTTGGTTGTCTGAACGGGTATCAAGTCATGGCCAATGTATCTATCTTCCTTTGATCTTCTCTATTCTATTCTTCATCATCACATAGTTTCATGATTCTTCAAATATGATGCAGAGGAGACATGTTACTTGCCTAAAGGGAAGGTGAAGGTTTACTTAAAAGAATTTTGATGGAATATTTAATTAATTCAGTATTGTCCTGCTCATGATGCACTTTGTCTTTCATTATTCATCTTATGTAATACAAATAGCCGAAAAACTAGGTTGCGTTTGGTTTATGATTCTGTTATAGTTTTCTGTATTCATAATTTTAGAAATATAAAAAACGTGTTTGATTCGTTAAGACCTGAAAACAATTTTTAAAAATTTTTTTTTAAAAAAAACAAGTCGTTTCCATAAATTGACAAAATATTATTTTTTATGTTTTTATTTTTTGAATTACGAACGCGGAATTCTTTTTATGAATTTCAAATTCCATATCAGACCAACAAATGATTTAGTATGAAGTAGAAACTTGCATTTATTTAAGTTTTATTTTTCATTTATCTTTTGAATCAGATGTTGATGTTAACTTTATGAATTTTAAATTATTGCTGCTCCGAATCTTCATCTTCATCAATCAAATCAAATTAAATACTTTTATTAATCATGTTTAAGAGTACTTCTTATTTATATATTCTTCATTCACATATCTTTTACCTTACAATTGTTCGAGATAAAAGGCCATAAAATTTAATAAATAGAACCTGGGAGGATGTTGTCATCTTTTTTTGCAGCACGCATTTTAACTATAAATTTTATATTATTGAGATACCAACTTGATAAATTAAGTTTCATTTGATTGAGATAATGACCTCGATGACATTTTTTGAAAGCTTAAGTAGATAAACATTTTAAAAAATGTTCTATCTACGCTGGTTGTTGTCAATGCTATTTTTCGACATTAGTATTTAATTTTTTTAGATATTTAAAGAATGCGTGTGTATTTTATAGTATTTTTAAATATACGATATTTTTAAAATATTTAAAAGAGACTGAGTGTCAACGTAAAATATAGTGTTAGCGTGCAGTGTACATATAACATTTCTCTAAATTTAATTTTCTTAAATGATTGTTTAGGAGTTTAAATTCTATGAGTTTAAGAAATTAAGATCCATTTTATGCCCCAGCCTATCAGATTTTAATTGCTTTAATGTTATTTATTCTTTCAAGTAGTTTTAGTATTGTTATAACTTTTTGTGCGTGACGTATTTTAGTGCTTTGACCAGCCTTAAGTCGTATATTTTCATTGACTTTTTAGTTAGGTTGTGCACAATTATAAATATTTTTCTAAATATTAGTTAGGTTATTGAATTATTCTTGTTTCAACTCAACGACTAGTTTATATTTAGTTTGTATTATTTCAATGTATATTGTTTTGAGTTTTTCTCTTGGTCCCGAAGCATTTTATCTTAATCTTTCATGTAGAATTAAAAGAAAAATGTCAAACATGTTAAAACAAAATAAAGCCAAAAACAAAGGACTTTTGACTTAATTGTCACCAAAAAAATAAAAAAAATTCACAAATGCTATTAAAATCTAAATAATGACCCTTTTGTTATAGTTTGACCATTCAAAGACCAGTCAACAGAAACGATAGCGCCACATGGATTCGAGGATGCTGATTGGGCATCAATAAACAAGGCGTCTTTTCTTCAACACAAAAAATATTTTTATTAAAGACACCTTCTATACAAAAATAAAATAAAAAAAATTGTTGTATGTAAGGCGTCTTTTTCATACAACATATTTTTTTTTATACTTGTGTCAATCATTCAAGCGGGACCGTGGGTTTTTTTTTAACGGACCACTTTAAGCGCGTCCCAATAACCTCTCACAACCCCCGGAGGCAACGGAACCCCGTTCTCATGCCCGATTTAATTTTTAGACCCTCCTCCGAAATTCAAGTTATTAAAAAAAAATGAAATTTTTTGTAAACTATTCAGTCTCACTGAGACCAAATCATGAGGTTTTTTTTTTTACCAAACCACTTTGAGCCCGTCCTAATAACCTCCCACGATCCCCCGGAGGCGACGAAACTTCATTCTCATGCTCAATTTAATTTTTAGACTCCCATCCAGAATTCAAGTTATTAAGAAAAACTGAAAATTTTAGTAAACTGTTCGGCCTCACCAAAGCTAAACCACGAGATTTTTTTTGCCAGACTACTTTGAGCGCATCTCAATAACCTCCCACGAACAAGCAAAATACAATTGTCATTCCTTCAAACTAAGCATGAAATAAAAGCCTAAGATTTCAACAAAGTAACAATTAAAAAGAAATGTAATTAAGCTTTGACTTTTCCGAAGATTGAATAGTATAATTACAGACCACTTGAAGCGAATTAGTCAAGGAGGCAAAATCTTTTTTAGAACAAAAATAAGCGTCACAAATAGAATTAATTATATGATAGTAAAAGCATGTAGTTGAACTAATTGTTAACATATAAAGTATTTTCTAGTAACTTGAAACAAAACTAATTATATAACGATAGAAGCGTATAACCATACATAAGTAAGTGATGGATAATTAATTTTGAGCTATTTTTCTATGTTTTTTTTTTATTTTCAATGATTTAACAATTATTTAAATATATTCGATAATTTGATGGGTAATTAGTTTCATATATATATATATATATGATGCACAAATTTTTATTTGTTGATTATGATGCACAATTTTTTTTAATTGAACTCATCAAGTTTTTTTTTAATTAAATCCATTTGGGGTATATATTCAAATGCAATATGTTTCTAACATTTTCACGTGCGAAGCACATGCATTCCACTAGTAACATATAAAATTTATGTCTAAACTATAATATTAATACTTAAAAAATCATTATACTATAATTTTACTCAAGAAATTATACTATAATACTAAACTCTACACCCTAAACCATATTCTATAATATTTATACTTTACACAAATGAAAATTTAAAGCAAAACCAAGAAAAACTATTATAAAAATTAATATTAAATTTGAAAACATCTCTCTCAGTATTTAAACACTTTAACTTCATGAGTTAAAACTTATTTTTATGTTTTGGTATAATTACGTTAAGACTTGTTTTTAACGTGACCAATTGCTAATAAAATAATCTAAATAACAAATCAAGTTATTAAACACCTGATTCTCACATGAGAGGTCTTCGCAATGCCGCACACTTTGACGTCGACACCAAGCGTCTACAACATACGTGAGAAATAGAATCAAATTAGTCATTTGATCTAAATGATTTATACAACTCATCAAAACAAAAATATTTTACACAAGTTACAAAAACCATAAAAAATATTAAAAAAAACCTTACCCAATCACATAAAATAATTTGATGGACGTGTTGTAACAAGCAAGAAGTGGAAATGGGAAAGAGAGAGTAAGAAGATTCGAGAGAGATGAAGAGAGGCGAGCTATAGAGAAAGAGAGCGAAAAAGAAAGAGGGAGAGAGGATGACCAGAGATCGAGAGCGAGAGGGAGAGGGAGAGGGAGAGTGACAGGGTGAGAAAGCGAGTGAAGAGTGAGAGAGGGAGAGAGAGCACGAGCAAAGAGAGAAAGGGAATGATGAGGAAGCAAGAAGAGAGCGGAGGAGAAAGCGCGAGGGCAGACACAACAAGGAGGGGGAGTGAGAGAAAGGCTTCTGGCGACGGCGACACGCAGGTGACGGCAAAACCACGGCGATGGAGGGAGGAAGTGCAGAGAGAGATTTGGGTGTGGGATAGGGTTAGGGAGCGTGGGATCATGCCCCTTTTTATGTGTGTATTTTTTAAAAGTTTCTTTTTAGAGAAGGCGTCTTTTAAAGGGACGCCTTCACTAAAAAAATATATTTTTCTAGGTATTGTAGAAAAAACGTCTTTTCAAAAGAAGCCTTCTTTATTGGTGCACAGTTGACGGACCCAAATCCACGAGGTGCCACCGTATCTAATGAATGGGCTTTGAATAGTCAAACTATGGCAAATTGGTCATTATTTTAAATTCAATGACATTTGTGAAATTTTTTTATTTTTTTATGGCAATCAAGTCAAAAGCCCCAGAAACAAAACCCAAAAGATCCATAACATGAGAATCCTTCAATGTAATACCCTGTATTTCACCCAAAAAAAAAAAAATTTAAAAATTTACTATTTGGGCAACGCCCGAACGTTCAGGCACATGCGCCTGAACGTTCTGTCATGCGCCTGAACGTTCGGGCGTTGCCCAAATAGTAAATTTTTTAATTTTTTTTTTTTGTGAAATACAGGGTATTACATTCAACATATGCTTTATAATCAAAATTCACTAACCCAGATGCAAAGTAAATGGAAAACTTTTACTGCAATTTTCTCTAGCAAGAAGAGGTGTCAGAGATGTTGCCGAAAGTGGTGCCAGAGCTATTGCTGGAGGCGATGGTGTTGAATCTACTACAGAGAGAAAGAGAAGAAAGTGGGGGTGTACGCTACACTCTTACCACTAAACAAAAGTAAACCCTTGGGGACATAATAGGCCAGCCCCAATATATATATATATATATATATGGTTGGACCTCCCTATGTGTCAAAACACTTGACCCATCCTATTATGAGTCTAAATATGTATAATAAAAGAGTCACTTTAATTAATTCATACTACTTGATTTTTGGTGCATCATAAATGGTACAAGTATGTATTAGATCACACATAGCAAATGCACCAACACATAAAGGCTCGGGTACATTTGACATTTAACCATAAGTATTTCCGAATTTAGACAAAAAAGACTATGCTAGTCCATAATATTTATAAATAAAAATAACGTTCTCCTACTTGGACAACATATGTCATCCCTGTATGTACGTATAAGCAACATAATATACAAGTATCGACAGGATACAAATATAGGTACTCATAAGCATCCAATAATGTAGTAGCATGCGAGTGTGAAATGGAAATAATATGTATAGTGTGTGATCAGAGTATCATTTTCATATAGTTCATGCATCGAAACTAAATGATGCATTCGCTTAAAAAGAAGCTCATGGGACTAACACAGAATGTCTCATCTAACAAAATGTCATAATCATAGAATGTGAACAAGAAAACAATACATATATGGCAAATAGAATTCATTTAACACAGTTGCAACTGATTAAAAAACACATAAGGTTCCCATTAACTTAATACAACAAAAGGTTCTACCAAACCCATATTAGTAACATGTTCCTGAAACAATATTGCAGCCTAACCTTTAGTTAATGGATCTACAAGCATGAGCCTTGTAGGTATTTATTCTATATAGATAATGGATTCAAATAATTTTTCTCTAACAAACAAATGATTAGTGTTAATATGCATGGAGCATTAGGAACTTCTGGTGTTGCGAGAGAATGCACCTGCTGCAAAATTGTCACAATACATCTTTAGCTGCCTAGGGATTTGAATGATAGACTCTAGTCTTAAGATGAAATTCTTCAGCCATATGGTTTAGCATGTAGCTTTATAACAAGCTACATACTCTGCCTCCATAGTTGAGGAAGTTGTAAGTAGTTGTTTCACACTTCTCTAGAAAAACAATTCCTCCTACAATCATGAATATATACTCAAAAATTGACTTTCTATCATTTGGACAACCTGCAAAATTAGCATCAGAATATCCAACCATATCAAGAGTGTTAAATCGTTGATATGTTAAAATAGGATCTTTAGTTCCTTGAAGATATCTCAACACTTTCTTTACAGCATTTATGTGCTCTATTCTAGGCTCGCTCTAGTATCTCCTGAGTACACCAACAACACAAACAATATCATAACGTATACAAATTTGAGCATACATCATACTACCCACAACAGAGACATAAAAAACATTAAAACATTTGAGTTCTCTAACAATTAGTCTGAGGACACTAAGATCTATCCAATTTCTCGCCTTTCACAATAGGCGCCTTTCTAGGAAAATGAGAATGTATATTATACCTACTCAAAACACAATCAATATAGGTTTTCTAAGACAATCCAATAATGCCCTTGGATCTGCCACCAAGAATCTCAATCCCCAACATGAAATGGGCCTCATCAAAATCCTTGATATCAAAATGGCATGATAACATATATTTTGTCTCAAGTAAAAGATCAATGTTATTTGTTGCTAGCAATATATTATTGATCAACAACATTCTCCTAAAAAACGAAAGAGGCGATAATCTTATCAAACTTCAAATACCATTTTCTAGATGTTGGTTTGAGTCCATAAATAGATTTTTGAAGCTTACAAACCATTTGTTCCATACTTGGAACCACAAAACCATTAGGTTTCTCCATACAAACTTCTCTATAATGCCATCTGATACTTCAATGACTGAAGACGATGTAGGAATATGGGGAATGTTATACCTAAAGACATGGTGCGAAATTGGCACACTTTTCTTTGCAGTCATCCTTGTTCAACAGATCTGAGGACGGTTGGGTTGTCTCTAGTTTGAGAGTTTTGCCTCATCCAGTCGTGGAGGTGATAGAAGATAACTACTAGGCACTCATGGGGTGGAACTGGGTGAGTGCATGGGTGTACTCTATTGGCAAACAAATTGGAACTTCTATTGGCGAATAGACGAGAACCTCAATGATGGTGTCGGTGAATGATAGGGTGATGTAGGAAACCTGTAAGATGGCGTTGCCTCCTTGTTGGGGCTGTCAAGAGTCGCATTCCTTGGCCTCAAATCTCACGCCATGGATGAAGATCTTAATTTGCATGGAGGGGAGTTGCCATTAGACTTTTCTAATGGTTTGTCCTCGAATGGGTCAAAAAGATCATTCATGTCCTCGTCACTAGCATCTACAAAAAGATTTAGCGTCTTGAAAATAGGAAGGGAAAACAAACATAACACAATACCATTAATAGGCTTAGAAAAGATTTGGCCAGGTTAATGATAGTTGTATGTCACACATCATACAATAGTTTAGTTACATTATCCAACAGGTTGTTTGAATAAGTCAGGGTATTTCTCTTTCATCCTTTGCTCGAGCTCCCAAGTTGCTTCTTTAATTTTGTGGTGATTCCATTATACTTTAATTAAAAGGATGTTTTTCCTTCAAAGCTCCTGATTTTCCTATCCAAGTTTGTTGTTCTTGATAAGTATATCCCTTATTCATTTGGGCTTTAATGATTGGAATAGCATGCGAGGGATCTAGGTGATATTTTCTAAGTATTGATGCATGAAAACCTTCATGTCCCTAAGAAATTGATGGTGGGAAAGTCGATTGATAAGTTGTTTCTCTAATTCATTTGATGATTTCAAATGGTCCAACAAATCTTGGACATAGCTTCCTTTTAACACCAAATCCCTTAACACCCCTAATTGGCTGCACTTTGAGGAAAACGAAATCTCTACCCTCAAATTCTAAGGGGTGTCTTATCTTACCTGGGTAGCTCTTATGTCTGTTTTGAGCTACACGTAAGCATTCTTTAACCTGTTTTATTCGCTTTCTAGTTTCATGGATCGGGTTTGGGCCCAACAATGAGCGGTTAGCCATATTCGTCCAACAAATTGGTGATTGACAATGTCTACCGTAAAGAGCTTCGTAAGGCGTCATGCCAATGCTTGCCTGATAACTATTGTTATAAGTAAACTCAGCAATATGCAAGTACTTGGCCCAATCCTTCTTGAAGTCTAAAATATAACATAGCAACATATCTTTTAGCATCTGAATTAAGCACTCAAGGTGGCCATTAGTTTGTGGGTGAAATGTTGTACTCATCGTGGTCTTTGTTGTGCCCATTTGATGCTAGAAAATATACAAAATCTAGAGGTGAATCTAGGATCTCAGTAAAATACTATGGATAGAGGTATCCTATGAAGAAGTATTATTTCTTACTCATATGTCTTGCCAATTTTGCAGGATTATCAGTAGACTTGGTGGGAAGAAATCATGATGATTTGGTTAATATGTTTACAATAACCTAAATTACGTCCTGCCCCTTGTTGTTTTGAGGTAAGGCGGTTACAAAGTCCATGACTATATTGTCCCACTTTCATTCATCGATTGACAAAGGCTAAAGTAGACCAGATGGTAGTGTACATGTTGCCTTGACTTGTTGACAAGTGAGACATTTTGCCACAAATTCTACTACAGCTTTTGTCACACCCTGGGTTGCACAGCGTGCCCCCCACCCAGGTGTGGGCGCACCCCCTCGGGGCGAACGCCTAGCTATAGTACCACATAATATTGTCTTATCGCCATGTAGCAACCTCATCGCAGCTGGTCTACATCGAAACGATTATTTGTCCCTACTATTCATGAGTCAGTGAATAGTAGGGATAAATAACCGTTTCGATGTAGACCAGCTGCGGTTGGGTTGCTACATGACGATAGGACAATATTATGTGGTACTATGGCTAGGCGTTCGCCCCGAGGAGGTGCACCCACACCTGGGTAGGAGGCACGCTGTGCAACCCAGGGTGTGACAAAAAGGCCTTAGGCCGTATACATGAGGCCTTTAATCCACAGTAACAACCCATAATATTGTTATATCTCAATACACAGCCTGCATACAGCGTCTAGTATCCCCGAGATTTTTTGTCCACAAAGAGGGCCTCCCCCGGGATCGCATCCTAGGTAACCACTGAGCGGTTGGTTCAGTGGCCACTAGGTTGCGACGAAGGACTCCCTGAGGGGGAGGTCCTGGGTTCAAACCGGGGGAGGCCCTCCCTGTGCGCTACGGTGTGCAGGGGACAAATAATCGTTTCGATGTAGACTAGCTGCAGTTGGGTTGCTACATGGCGATATGACAATATTGTGAGATACGGGGCTGGCGTTCTCCACTGCGGTGGTGCGCCCGCGTTCTGGCTGCGGTCAGGGTGTGACAGCTTTCTTCACGCCTGAAAACCAGAACTAACGCTTCATGTTTTGATACAACTTGTCCCCTCGAGGGTGTATTTCAAACTTTGATTTATGAGCCTCGATTAAGATCTTATTTTTTACCTCGGAATCAATAGGCTCACGCACCCATTTCTTGTACAAGACAACTCCATTGGTTGATATAGACCAATGTTCAAGGTCCTAACCTTGTAAGAAAAGTTTCTTTTTCTCCATAAGTTCACTATCATTAGACTATTATGTTTTCATCTTTAAAATGAGTTCTAAGTAGGTAGTGAGACTTGTTAGTCTAGAAATTTCTTATTCTTCCATTAGTTGCAAGACATAGGCATCAATCTCAGATGTCATCTTTCCAGCTTTGAGTTTGAGAACGCATTCTAATATCTAAAACGTATGACTTGCTACTAAAGGCATTTGCAACCACATTTACTTTACGTGGTGATATTGCAAGTCAAAGTCATTGTCTTTTAGGAATTCTATCCAACGCCTTTGATGAAGATTCAGATTCCTGAGTGTAGATGGCTTTTAGGCTATTGTATTGGAGAAAATCTCAAATCATCTTCATAGAGATAATGGCGCCAAATCTTTAGTGCGAAGACAATTATAGTGAGTTCCAAGTCATGTGTCGGATAATTGCCTTCGTGAATCTTTAACTGTCTAGAGGAGTGAGCCACTACATGGCCCACTTGCATTAGAACTGCACCTAAGCCATGTTACGAAGCATCAGTATATACTGTATGCCCAACTCCATTCCTTGTTATAATCAACATAGGGGCAAAAGTCAACTATCTTTTCAGTTCTTTAAAAGACGTCTTATAGGCTTCACTCGAATCACGTATCTTTTTTGGTAAGTTTGGTCAATAATTTGGTCAACTTTTAGAAATGTCTAATGAAGCGTGGTTAGTAGCCAACCAATCCAAGAAAGCTTCGGATTTGAGTGATGTTGGTTGGTTGTTTCAAGTTCAAAACAATTTCCACTTTCATAAGGTCAATTTTTATGCCTTATCCAAGACCAAATGACCTTGGAGTTTTACTATTTTCATCTAAAATTGACATTTACTCAACTTCACATACAACTAATGGTCTTTAGTGTTCAAGTACAATCTTTAAATGGTTCTTATTATCTTTTTTTGTTGGTGAGTACACCAAGATATCATCGACGAATACTATAACAAAACAAACCAAGTATGGTTTGAAGATGCGATTCATTAGATCTATAAAGGTTGCTAGAGTGTTTGTCAATTTGAAACGAATCTAACCCATATCTAGTTCTGAAAGTTGTCTTATGAATGTCAAACTTTTTTATTCTAGGTTGATGGTGCCCGGATCGAAGATCGATCTTAGAGAAAAACTTGACATCTCGTAGTTGATTAAATAAGTCATCGATTCTAGGCAAAGGGTAACTATTCTTGATGGTGACATTGTTAAGCTTCCTATAATAAACAGAGAGCCTTAGCAAGACATCCTTTTATTAACAAACAATACAATAGCCAAGGAAATGTGTTTTTCCTAATGAACCCCACTTGCTCCAACTCTTTCAATTGCCTATCCAATTCCACCAATTTGACGTTTGACATTTGATATTGCAAAGTGGAAACACCATTGGATAATCCCAGATCACTAGAATGCCATACATTTCTTAAGGTGATTTGGCGGTGCCACAATTTCATTTCTTCAGCATCGTTAATGGTCGAGGCTTGCACATGTGCTTTCAGAAGTGCAATAGAAGATTTGCAAATCCAATTTCAGATCTCCTAAATGTTTAGGGTTTCCTTGTTTGGTAATGTTAGGTATACTTGCTTTTCAAGCAATCAATTTGGCCACTTAATAACATTAGCTAGTCCATACCCAATGTGATGCCATAATCTTCTATGTTCATTACTAGTAAGTCTGCTCATGAAACTTGACCTGACATTCTAAGTTCGCATCAACAACACTTTTGATTTGCTTTCATCCCTGATCCTAATGGTTTTGATACAAAAATGATCATATTGGTAGGTTCCTTCTTTAGCCCTAATTGTTCAACTAAAGATGATGTAACAAAAGAGTAGGTGGAATTGGAATCAAACAAAACATAAACCATTGTACTAAATGTAGAAAATGTATTTTTCACCACATTGTTATCGGGTTGAGGCCCCGTTTGGTATAGTTTTAGCAAAAATGTTTTTTCTTATAAGTGCTTATACAAAAAGTATTTTTTGAAAAAGTTAATCTTACCTAGCCTTCTCTACAAAGAAGAAAATAAATGGTTGTTATCTTGCAATTTGATCTAAAAGCAAATGTTGTTAAACACCCCCAAACAATTTTTGGTCTAAGCAAACTCTCAACTTAACGGGGTGTTACCTAAAAGAGAGGCGGATGAAACACAAGCACCTTACAGTGGATCCCAAGGAATTAATTTGCAGAACTCACACATATTAACCAACCTATGTAATAATGAGACATAAATCGCTTGTGTATTTATTGGCATTCATTACTATCTTAGACAATTTTTAGACATGAAAGGACCTTATAATTAAGTCCAATATGAAATCAAATACATATATAAGACAATGACATATAAAGGATATCTTGTCACATGGGACCCAATTATATGTTTGATCCACCATTAATTTGCGGATCTACAGGCATCTGATCCACCATTAATTTGCTGATCAAGATCATGAAGGTTGAGAGCAAGAAGTGGTGGTGGTGAGCATCAGAGCATGTGGTGGCAGGTACGCTTGGCTCAAGTGGGTAAAAGAATTAATTAATTAAAACATTAGTAGTAAGGTCTTAATATTTTAATGATAGTAATAATAAGGGTTCTCTCCATAGTTAGCATGGAGCAAAAGGGCAGGTCTTCCCAAGGCTTCACATGGCTTCCACTTTCATTAATTTATTTAATTTTTCTCTATATAAATGCATGGTTTCACAACTCCACCCTTTGTATAAATTTTTTTTTTTTTAACATAAAAATGATATTGAGATGCGCTGGTCCACATGTGTGCACATGTGAAAACAATAGCAGATGCTTTAGAAAAAGAGAGAGAGAGAGTTGTGGGCCCAACAACATCTTGCATGCATGATTGATGATGGGATTGCATCACAACCACCACTTATCTGTACTTTTGTTTTTAAATTAATACTAATTAATTAACAAGTTGGAAGGGGCCTACTTATATATATATATATATTTATGTATTTGTTTGTATTAAGATGCTGCTTGATAACATGGGAAGATTCTTTATTATTTTCATGATTATAATTGATCATTTCGATCAGCGTCATAATTTATAAGTTGCACAATAAGAATTTTTCCAATATTACTAGATAACAGCATATGTTCTTCCAAAAAAAAAAAAAAAGATATAACAACATATGTGAAGTGGTTCAAATATCCAATCAACCATTATATCAATATTGTGAACACATAGCTATTAAATGTGGATGTCAGTTAATTAAACATATAAGAAATGATATAATGTTTAAGTTTCAAAATCTAATAAAAGCCCCCTTTTTTACTTTTTTGTTTTTTCAAAGGTGAGCCTATTTTTAGTTTAAATTCAATATTATTGTTTGATCAATGGCGACCTCATTTTAAACTTTTAATTAGTTCAGGTATTAAAAATAAAATAAATACATATATTTTGATTGTTACTCTTCAATCATCATTTTCTCTTATTATATATGGTGTGTTCATTTTAGGCGTGGTCTTAAATGATTGCGTGGTCTTAAATGATTATTAAGATAGTGAAGAATATCATTTACAAAAAAAAAAGATGTAATTAAAATAATAGTATTTTTATTTTATTTTTTTATTACTGGTTTTTTAGCATTCTGGGAGGTGGAATCTTTTTTTTTTGCGAGACTAATTCTTCTTGACTCGAGCATGACAGAGGCGTTTGAGCTAGGCAGATAAATGACGATAAGCCCAGGCTCAAACTCAAAACTTGAATCTCAACCTCACTTATACTCAGTTACTCAATCATCTGAGTTACCACATGTTGGGAAATAGTTCTTAGGATACACATCAAATACTCAAAGAACTCATCTGTTTTTTTTTTTTTTTCCTTTAATTTGAAAGGGATATAAATTGAAATAGGGACACTATCGTATTGGGAAAAGAAGAAAAAAAAATGCAAATTTAATTAATTAACTTTGGTGCATGCCCACTATCTAGTAATTACAATATTCATATGACAAGATTTAAAACAATAATTCTAATATAGTTAATGGGGCAGCCGTTGACATCCATAGACTCCACAGAGTACTGTTTTTAGTAGTTATGGATCAGTTTTTTATATATTTTTGTCATTTTTTGTGCTTTAGATGTGAGGATTCAGAAGTGGGCAAGAGGTTGATCATATCACTATATATATACTAAAGCATTTATGCCTTACTTTGGATTCCAAGACCCATGTAAGGTGCTTTTTTATGAATAATCTAATAATCCCTACTCTCTCTCTCTCCCTAAATGAAGATGGGTCCATGAATCTTAACACATCCTCATATACTTATGCCTTCTATACCCTCCACTTTTATGTAAAAATAAATTAATTATCATTTTAATTTTAAACTTTTTTTTTTCCGTATGAGTAGTCTGACTTATGCATTAACACATAATTCGAGACAATCTAACAATTTTTTAGGACAATGTCAATAAAATGTGTTTAAAAAGTGTATTAATTAAATTACATAAAGTATAATAGTTATGTGGTAGTTCTGAATTTAACTGAACTTGCCCCAATTTGATTTCTTCTAGTACTCTCTGTCAAAGACTAAATTGGTAGTTAGATTAAAATAAGTTATATATATTTCTCAATTATCTAAACTTATGTAAATTTTAGTCTTCTTCTGTGTTCGATATAAAATGCAAAACAAAAAAAAAACCCTCTTTTTCTATTGTTAAATATAAAAATAATAAAAAAAATGCTTAGCCATTGCAATTAAAGATCTAATTTATCTTCATATATCAAAGGGATCATATGCCCATGAACAAAAATGATTTTCAAGGAAACCAGGAGTCATGAACTTATCCAGCTCTGGCTTTTACAAGATTGAGAAACTAACTAGATTTGAAAAAAAATTAAAAATTAAATAAATAAATAAAACAGAAATATAATGTAATGGGTGATTAATTATATATAGGTTGACAAAAGAAAATGATGATGGGAAGAATAAGAGAAGTTAAAAGCACATTCTTGCCATGTTTAATGTCGGGAATGGTTTCAATAAGTCCAAAGCATTCCAGTCATTAGATGCATATTAACAGCTGTTGCAGAACCCAAGAACACACGACCCTTATATTAATCAATCAATATTACATTAATTTATTTATTAAAAAAAACTATATAGATTAAATTAACCACTTATAATCCAATCCAAAATCTCTTATATATATTTATCGCACTTCCCTTCATCATGAACTTCTAAATTCTTCTCTTGTTCTTGCCTTGCAGATCACTGTAAATCAACATAATATGGCAGAAGAACACTAGCCAGCTAGCTAGCAAAAAATTAAACTAAGTGCCAGAAAAAAATTTAAGAACAAGATCATCATCAAGATGAAGGGCCCATTAGTACTGTTAATCTTCTTCTGTTGCTTCAGTTCTAATGGCCTTTCTCTTGTTTTTGCTGGTTCAACAAGGATCAAACTGTCGAACGATGAAGCATCGGTGTTAATCTCAATAAAGAAGAGCCTCGTCGACCCATTGGATCGCCTTCAAGATTGGAAGTTGCCGGTTAATGGGTGGAAGATTAGTCATCATGAGTTAGTCCACTGTAACTGGACTGGAGTTTGGTGCAATGCCATTGGTGCAGTTGAGAAGCTTGATGTCTCCAACATGAATCTCACCGGCCAAGTTTCCGGCGACATTCACAAGTTAGCCAATCTTGCCAATCTCAACTTGTGTTGTAACGAATTCTCTTCGTCGTTGCCGGAATCCTTGTCCAATCTCACTTCCTTGAGGAAACTAGATGTTAGTCTGAATGATTTCATGGGTGGCTTTCCGTTTGGTTTTGGAAGATCAGCAGGACTAGCTATGATCAATGCCTCAAGTAACAATTTCTCAGGTTTGCTTCCTGAAGATCTAGGAAATGCAACATTGCTCGAGAGCCTCGATTTTCGAGGGAGCTACTTCGAAGGTTCAATTCCGACATCTTACAAGAATTTGAAGAATCTGAAGTTTCTTGGTCTCTCAGGCAATAATCTCACTGGCCGGATTCCGGGAGAGCTCGGGCAGCTTTCATCTTTGGAGAGTATCATTCTTGGATACAATGAGTTTGAAGGGGAGATTCCGCCGGAATTCGGGAATCTCACTAATCTTCAGTACCTCGATTTGGCGGTAGGCAAGCTTTCTGGCCGGATTCCTGCTGAATTAGGAAAGCTAAAGAAACTGAATACCATATACTTGTATAGCAATAATTTCGAAGGCCCAATTCCACCCGAAATCGGCAACATCACCTCTTTAACTTTCCTAGACTTATCACAGAACTGGCTTTCCGGAGAGATTCCGGTGAAGATATCAGAGTTGAAGAATTTGAAGCTCTTGAACTTGATGTCCAACAAGTTGACAGGTCAAATTCCTAAAGGAATTGGTGAGTTGCCTAAACTAGAGGTTCTCGAGCTATGGAACAATTCATTAGTAGGCCCTTTGCCAAAGAACTTGGGTCAGAATTCGCAGTTGCAATGGCTGGATGTGTCATCGAATTCACTGACCGGAGAGATTCCGGCCGGTTTATGCAACAATGGTAATCTCACAAAACTCATCCTCTTCAACAATGCATTTTCTGGTTCAATTCCGACTGGCCTATCGACGTGTCTTTCATTAGTCCGAGTTCGCCTACAAAATAACTTCATCTCTGGAACCGTTCCTACCGGATTCGGGAAACTAGAGAAGCTTCAAAGATTGGAGCTAGCTAATAATAGTCTCACCGGAGAAATCCCCGATGATATTGCATTATCAACATTACTTTCTTTCATCGATCTATCTAGCAATCACTTCCAATCCTCACTTCCTTCTACCATTCTATCAATTCCTAATCTACAAAGCTTCCTAGCTTCAAGCAATCAATTGACAGGAGAGATCCCAGACCAGTTTCAAGATTGCCCTTCACTTTCCTTGCTTGATCTTTCAAGCAATTTGCTATCTGGAAGCATTCCAGCAAGCATTGCCTCATGCAAGAAGCTGGTGAATCTGAACCTCCAGAACAACAAGCTCACTGGAGAGATCCCTAGAGCAATCTCTACAATGCCCACATTAGCCATTCTTGAATTATCCAATAATTCTTTGACCGGTTCAATACCCAATAACATTGGTAGCTCACCAGCCTTAGAAACACTCAGTTTGTCTTATAACAAGCTTGAAGGTCCAGTTCCTACCAATGGCATGCTAAGGTCTATAAATCCTGATGATCTCGCTGGAAATGCCGGTCTCTGCGGAGGTGTCTTACCCCCTTGTTCTCGCAATTTCACTGGAATCTCAGCTAGGAAGAAAGTACACATCAAACACATTATCATAGGATGGCTAGTTGGGATTTCCTCACTAGTTGTTCTAGGAATGATGATTCTTGTTGGGAGATGGTTGTACAAGAATTGGGATTTCAATGGAAGTTGTTTCCGAAACCGATTTAACATTGAGAGTGGCGAGTGGCCGTGGAGGCTATTGGCATTTCAGAGACTTGGCTTCTCAAGCAGTGACATACTAGCTTGCATAAAGGAATCAAATGTGATTGGAATGGGCGCAACAGGGATCGTTTATAAGGCTGAGATGCAACGCCCGCATACCGTTGTGGCAGTTAAGAAACTATGGACTTCCCGTTCAGACATCGAGGCTGCTTGTACTGCCGATGATCTTGTAGGAGAGGTGAATCTCCTAGGGAGACTTCGCCACCGGAACATCGTCCGGTTATTAGGTTATCTTCACAACGATTCCGATGTGATGATGGTGTATGAATTCATGCAAAATGGTAGCCTCGCCGAGGCGTTGCATGGGAAGCAAGCTGGAAAATTATTAGTCGATTGGGTCTCGAGATACAACATTGCAGTCGGAGTTGCTCAGGGACTGGCCTATCTCCACCATGACTGCCACCCTCCGGTGATCCACAGGGATGTTAAGTCCAACAACATTCTTCTCGATGCAAATCTTGAGGCGAGAATCGCAGATTTCGGGCTCGCAAGGATGATGATCCATAAAAATGAGACAGTGTCCATGGTTGCAGGGTCCTATGGATACATAGCTCCTGGTAAATTAGTACTACTGATCCTTTTTTACACTTGTTTTTTCATTGTTAATTAACTAGCTTCTCATAGAACTAGTAATAATAGTTTGGTGTTCCTTTATATTTGATAGAATATGGATACACATTAAAGGTCGATGAGAAGATTGATATATACAGCTACGGCGTCGTTCTCATGGAGCTTCTCACCGGAAGAAAACCACTTGATCCTGAATTTGGCGAATTGCTCAATATCGTTGAATGGGTTCGAGGGAAAATAAGGAACAATAGAGCATTAGAAGAAGCCCTTGATGCAAATGTAGGAGCTCAATGCAAACATGTTCAAGAAGAAATGCTCCTAGTCCTTAGAATTGCACTTTTATGTACAGCCAAGCTTCCTAAGGACAGACCCTCAATGCGAGACGTTTTAACGATGCTTGGAGAGGCGAAACCACGAAGGAAAAGTAGTAGCAACAACAATGGTAGTAGCAATAGTATTGCTAACAAGGAGAAACCAGTTTTTAGCACATCACCAGTGACAGGGCTTCTTTAGGGAAAAAAACGAAGTCTTTTTTTTCTTTTCTTTTTTTCCTTTGTCCTATCAATTACTGTTAATTCTCTTGTAAACTTTTTTTTTTTATATCCTGGTTTTTTTAAAGGTTGGTGGTGTTACATAGGTAAATGGGTCCTTGAAAATTGGTTATTTTCTGTACAAATAAAAGCTCTTAAGCAAGAATATGCACTTCAATTGTGCAAATTTAACACTGCGGGTCTCTCTTTTTCTCTTTTTTTTTTTTGTTGATTTGCACATGAGTATTATTCCACCCTTTTACAGATTTATTTCAGAATTGTGTCACATATGAGAAATCAGAATGAAGAATTCTATAAAACACAAAATCAAAGTTGTTTCCATTTTATGCGTAAGTTGACCAATCTGAAAGATGAGATTCAATGAATTAGCATATGGGATATTATGTACCTGTGTGTATATATATATATATGCGTAAAGTGGTCAAGGTCCATACTAAAGGTGATCGAGGGGTGAAGGTCACAAGATCAAAATTCGTGTCCACCTTAGTCGCGCCCACTTGGGGAGAGCCGTATGATGCTTTTGCAGTGTTCGAACGCAGATTAATCTCATCCGAAGGACGTGGATACCGCGTGAAAAACCCAAAAAAAAAAAAAAAGTTCCAGCCAAGATCTGCAGAGCTTAAACATTAAAGTTTTGACTCAAATTTGATGAGCACGTTACGATTTTAGATTACCATGTGCAGTCTGGGTTTGAAGAATATCTGCACTTGTGGAGATGTAGTTACTTTTGGGGATAGTATGATTGGCATTTTGAATTAATTATGCAAGATCACTATCCTTTGCTCAGATTTAAAAAAATTCCCCACAGAATAGAGCCTCAGCTCTGATTCTACAACAATAACAGCTAATTTGACAGATTAAAAAAAAAAAAACCCTGTTTTTATGAGGAAGTTTCCATGCATCAAGGCTTATGCGCTGAGGAATTGCAATTGGCCCTCAAACATGCCTAATTATATTCATTTTTATTTTTATTTTTATTTTTTGAAATCAAGGTATCCGGGCCAACTTACATGCACCTCACTAATTCTAGGGGTGGAAGCCCCTAGCCCACAAAGGGGCACCTCTTGAAATTCCAAAAAAAAAAAATTGTTCAGGCTCATAACTTTGAAGGGACACAAGTGAATGGAGCTCAAACTCATAACCTCTGTAAAAATTTACTTGTTTATTTTAAGAATGTTCTAATTTTCTTATTTAAGTAGAATTTTAGTTTTCAAATGTAGGAGGGTACAAGGGATTCATATATAGATAATGAGTGTGTAATTAGAATTAACATTGATTGATGATAGAATAGAATATTTCATTATTGATTTCTCTTTCTCCATTTCTTTTAATTCTTTTATTTTCTTCTCAATGTTGAATCAGTTTGGTATGAAAGCCTTCCTTTCTTGCTTGCTTCTCTACCTTCATCTTTGCTCTCCTTTTATCATCTCTTTCTTTATTCTTTGTTACTGTTGCTTTTGCTTTGCCTTTTTTCCTATTTCCTTTATCTTTTCTTCTCTCGCCGTGATGCATCAGTTTGGATGATCAATTAGTAGATATTATTTAAATACAGTAAAAATTTAGATATTTATTTTAGAAAAAATTCAATTGTTTTATTAAAATAGGATACAAGTTGGCATTTTGGATTCCTATAAATAATAGATTTGTAATTAGAAGTAGCATTGATTGATGAGAAATAAAATATTTGATTATTAATTTATTGTTCTCCTTCTCTCTTTTCTACTTTTATTTATTTCTTTCTGTTTTTCGCTTTTCTTGGTGTTACATTCGTTTGATATCAGAGCTTTTTGTTCTTCCTGGCATATATACTTTCATGTTCGCTCTTCATCTTTCGTCATCTCTTCCTTCTCTCTCCCTATAGGGATGGTAAAATGGGCCCCAAACTGTTTGTCCACTTTCACCCAACCCACTTAAAGACAAGTAAAGATAAAATCATTTAAGAATCGGGCTGACTATAGACAAATATATATGTTGGTTTTAAAAATCGAGCCAAATCCGAACAAAAGCTCAAAAAATGAGGTACCTAATTCCTACTTAATATAATGTGTAGTGCAAAGAATTTACATATACTTTTAATGGTTATAAAAGATTATACTTTTGTTGTCATTTATTATAAATTTCAAGGAATTTATTTGATGTTATGTTATGTAATTAGGTAAATGTGATATCAAATTATTTAATGTAATGTTCAAAAAAATTATGAAGTATATGTTGCAGAAACAAACAAAACAGACAAAGCTAGACTACCTGGTTTTTAAAACATACGAGCATGACCAAACACATGCTATCATTCTTTTTAAATCGAGTCGGGTACGGATATGCTATATGTCCATTAGTATGAAATATTGTCCTTCGTCCGTACTCGGTCCCATTTTTTGCCACTGAAAATTTTTTGCAACACCTATCAGTGTTGCATCATGAAAATTTAGAAAAATACTTTTTATCTTTTAAAAAGAAGGTTGCTTGTTGAACCCATATATCCCCTATCATCACCTCACAAAACCAAAAAAATTACTTTCCTAAACTACCCTCTTGTCAAATGACCAAAATGACCTTATTTTAAATTTTTTTACCATCTTTCTCACCCACCCACTAAACCTACCCACCATCTTCTTCATCTTGTTCATATTCTTCCTTCTTCAATTACTTCTATGATCTACACATTCAAAAACTTTTACTATCAACACATATTGGTAGCAAGAATCAAGCTTGGGTGACGACGTACATCAAGCAAAGGTAAGTTTTTGGTGTATTCGAATAGTTCTTTGGTTTTTTTTTTTTTTTAAATCGTACTCTGGTTTGGTTCGGCCACACAGGGCCAAACTGAAGCTCCATATATTTCTAATTTTTTTTTTTAGATTTATACGTGCAATTCTTATGTTATAACTTTAGGTTTATTTGATGTGGTTTACAATCTTATTTGGTTATTATTTGTCTACTTATAATATTTTTGATAATTTTAGAATGAAAATCCAAGTCTAAAGATGGTTGTAAACTACACAAAGCAGTTCACCAAGTAGTATTGCATGTCCCTAGCATATCTACATAAAAATAAAACAGTTATTTAATTATTAACAACAACAAAAAAACGATAATTTGAGGGAGGGAATAGGTTCACCCACGAAGGATCGAACCTATTCCCACGATTCAACCATGATTAGTCGAACTATGCACAGTTGGTTCGGTCGACAACGGCAAAACCAACGGCGTCGATTCAATCTTGCGTGGCCGAACAAACATCAGAAGCTCGTCGTGATGGTGAGCTTGCAGATGCTTTTTTCACACACAAAATTGCGTATAATCACCCATTTCATGAATAAAATTGCATGGAAACCAAAAAAAAAAAGAATAGAAACCTGCATTTCTTACCGAATCAATGGATCTAGCGATGAAAATCTTTCGAAAAAGAACGAGTGGCGTTTTGCTCTCTTGGAGGGAGTAGGAAATCGTGGTGGACAAGAAAATGATGGGAAATGAAGAGAGGGAGAAGAAAATGGTAGAAAACTATGACTCAGGAATTAGGGGCTAAGGTTTTAGGGTGAAGAAAATTATGGGAGGAAGAAGAAGAATGGTGGTGTTGAGAAGAAAATGGGAAGGGTAGTTTAGGGTTTTTAGTTTTTTAGGTGGGGTAAAAATAGCATTAGTATCTAGGGCAGGATAGTCTTAGCAATTGAGGTGATGATAGGTGATACGTGGAGTTCAAATAGCAGCCCTCTTAAAAAATAATTGCATAATTTGATGTATAATATTTTTAAAAGCTATTTTCAAATTTGCTTAACCAAATGCATTTTTCACATTTTTGAATTTCTACATCATCCAAATAACTGAATCAAATAAAAACCAAATGGAAGAATTATTGAATCCAAATCACAAATAAGACCAAATGGGATAATATTCATACCGGGGAAAAATTGATGGATCACAAGCTGAATGTGTCTTCTATTTCCCTTTATTTTTTCAACTTCTTTCTATTTTTCAGCCTAAATTTTGGTTATTTTCTATTTGTATATTTAATTTCCAATTCAATTTAAGACCCTTATTTAGTATAAATAAGGCCATTATGTTGTCTAGTCCATAACCCAATTGCACTTTGCCCAAACTCTATGTGTTGTCTTGATATGGTTGGTATTTGTTTGATGGTTGTTTAATGTTTATATAGTTGATGTTTGATAATGTATATACATATGTGTATTATAAATTGTATATGGGTCATGTTAAATTAAAGTATAATGCATATGTTATTATTTATGCATTGGTCCATTAAACCATGAATTGATATGGGTTAGGATTGATTAAATAAAAGGATAATGAGAATGAAAATTTGGTGTATTAAATGGATTGGACATTTAAAATACATTGAAGCATAAGATTGGTTAAAGTATATGTGGTTGGTATAGGTAGTATGAGACCAACACATGTGAAAGTTGGTGCATGAAAGTGGACAAGTGTCTTATGCCCACTTTTCTTCTCCAAGGAAGTGCTATAAAGTGAGGTGAGTGGAGGGAATCAAAGAAGTGCTAGAATGAGTGGAGGGAATCAAGGAAGTGCTAGAAAGTGAGGTGAGTGGAGAGAAAGGAAACAAGAAGAGAAAGAAAGAAGGAGTTGCTTGAGGGTTATATGGTCAGATTGAGCTCAAATTTTGTCAGCAAGTTCGTAGCTTATGGTTATACATTCTGAACGGTGGAGATCTTGATTATAGGTTTCGTCTAAGAAATCTAACCTCTCAAACAAAGCTGGTCGGAAAGTCTGGATTTCTTGCGCCGTTTCTCTCAAACTTATAGATCTCCTCAATCTACTGTTGGATGGATATCAAATCTGGGTATGTAGTTTACAACTGATATTTCTGCATTGTGAACGGTAGAGATCTTGATTAGAGGTTTCTCCTAAGAGATCTAACCTCTCAAACAAAGCTGATCGGAAAGTCTAGATTTCTCGCGCCATTTCGGTCAAACTTATAGTTCTCCTCAATCTACCGTTGGATGGATATAAAATTTGGGAATGCAGTTTACAACTGATATTCCTGCATTCTAAACGGTGGAGATGTTTATGGGTTAAGTATGTTGTGTGATATAGTCATCTAAGTTTGAGTATTTGCCGCAGGAAATGAGAAATTGTCTGATTAGAGACATGTTCATCAAAGATACTTATCTTTTCGGTCCACCGTTGGATTGGGCTGATATTTGGACAGAAGGTTTTTTTCTTCACATACTTCAATCTGTACGGTTGATTTTGTGATTACATATTTCTGTTGGTAGATTGATACATCTGAACAGAATATTAAATGAAGAATTGGTAGGGTTGCTTGTATTAGACCTAAATTTAGAATATGAACTTAGACATTTCCAAATAGCTTGCATATCAACTATGTTGACCTAGTTGTCATTGTTGATGAACCCATGATGCAAAATCAGTGATATACATGGCTGAATATGGTGACCTAGTGTAAATCGGCAATATGGCCTAAGTATGAAAAATTGCATATTTAAGGGCTTTTGATGCTTTTGGCCTAGAATCATTGAATTGATGTAACTTATGTTTAATCAAGCATGATTAGGGTTGATTATGCTACTGATTTGGTGGTTGTGACCATATCATGGGTTAGGCCTACTTGTAATCAAGTGACCCAATTTGGGCATATTTATGCCTAAAGAATTGAAAATCAGTATTTTTAATTAATAGAATGGTTTATGAATGAGAACTATGCATTAGAGGCCTAAGTCATGTGATTTGAGTTGAATGATGGGATTAGATGGGATTTAGCCTATTGTCTATATGTGGGCTGATTTAGGGTTGATGTGTAATGTCTATGTGATTGAGCATAGAAATTGATGTATGTTTCAGGATCTTGATTGGGTTGATTCGGTTTGGTGTTCGTGTGTGGTTAAATACTCTCGTGATGCTTGGTTGTGAGTAGACTTCATTTATGATTATATCTTTTATGTCATCATATCACTTATATATATTGTATGTTGAAAGCATGAATGTGTTCTAATGTTTTGAATGATGCATTGATTTGAGAAAACCTTATGACTTTGGTTGGGCCCATCTATCCGGCTAATAGGGGGACTTAACCTTGTCATATGAGGGTTTTAAAAAAGGAAATGATTTGGGTCAACGGTACGGTGAAATAGACGTGCACTACTAACCCCAAATAAACATGATTGGGGTCAACGGTACGGTAAAATGGACGTGCACTAGTAACCCCAATGCATGTGAAATGTAGATCCAAATTGATAAGCTTTTACTTGCATCGAACTTATTATAAATGTTTGGTATCTATATGTTATGCTTTTAATCATGCTACACATTGACATGCATACATAATGTTTATTGATGAGTATTGATAGCATATTTGAATTCTATTCACTGGGCACCGTTGGCTCACCCTCATTTTCCTCTTTCAGGTCCTTCTGTCCCGAATAAGGGCAAAAGAGTAGTCATATCTTGAGGGCCTTGCCTGCGAGAGAATCCAAGGCCTCGATGTGAGTTGAGAGGCATTTCGATTGAACTGTGTTTTAAATTATGAAGTATTATATTTTGGATTATGTAATTATAACACTTACCACATTGTAGTATGGGTGAGTTGGGACTTGTTAGATAGACCATGTGGGCATATGGCAATTTTTATTTGTACCCACAATTTTGGACTTTATATGTATGTCGATTTTAATGGACTGTAGGGATTATGATTTTATTTATGGTTCATTTTTATGGATTATCTCTTGTCTTGGATGATTAATACGGTTGGTAGTTTTGTTTAATATCTTTTGATATTATGTTGTTGTTTGAGATACGGCTCGTAGGGTCTCAATCACCTCACGGGAGTTGAGGAGTGGTCGGAGATGCCTACGCCGGGCGTCCCGCCCCGGCATTCCGCACGCCATACCTTATGGGGTTGGTGGTCCAGGGTGCGGGGTCGCCATGCATTGGCCATGAGAAAAGACAAATAATTGATTTTAAGTTAATTTTTCATTTATTTGATTATTTTATTAGGCTAATGAGGTGTTAGCGCATAGTGAGTTCGAGTCACGAAAAGGCAACAATTTTTTAAATCACTTGTCACGACAAGCGCTTACACAAAGTTCGTAAAAACTACGCCAGTGTAGGGTACGAGTTGTACGAAAATGATAGATTTTTAAACTCGGCTTGAGCTAATTTGTGTCGCTAATTGGTCATTATAATCCTACCCTATTGATATTGATATAGGGATTAATGGGTTAAGAAACTAGGCCTAATACCCCAAAGATGACAAATATTGTTAATTTATATCTTCCCTTAACAAGATTATTTTATTACTACCCCTGCTTCCTCAACAAATTTACATCAAATATTCCCTTTCTTTTTTATTTGTTTGTTCACTCACTGAGACAGCAATGATGTAATGGATCATATGTTTGTTGAGCAAAAGCCACAGCGGGGTAGGGGCTCATTATTAGTTACAGATCGGACGGATTTCTCTTTATTTTCAAATGATGCTATCCAACATTTTCCTAATGGGTGGTGTCCATGTAACGCCATCAATAGATTAAAGAATAAACGAATAAACGCTTAATGATCTCTCTCTCTCTCTCTCTCTCTCTCTCTCTATTTTCCTCTTTCGCTTAAGCCAATTAAAAGAAACAAGAAAAAGGTAAAAGATGCAAAAGGAAGTTACTTTGGCTAGTTCAGGAGAACTTATTCAAAAAACTTTTTGAAGCAAAAATATTTTTAAAATTATTTAACAACATCTACTTCTAACTAAATTATGATAAAAAAATAATAAATAATAAAAAAATAAAAAAATAAAAAAATAAAAAATTGCTTTAAAAAAAAATTGAATGAAACCTACTTTTTTTCAAAAACACTTTTTCAAAAAACATTCTCAAAAAATCTCTTTGCAAAAGCTCCCCAAACAAAACCAACAATAATTAGGTAGCTCTGACAAAGGATGTCATTTGATTTATGATTCAAATATATATTTTTTTTATCTAAAAATTATGTTTTGTCCACATTCAAAAATAGTTTTCAACAATTTTACTAAAAAAATAGTGTTCAAAAAATGACTTTTTATCATTTATTAAAAACAATGTATTTTCTAAGTAAAACCTTTTTTTCTAATTTAACCAACCAAACATCACAATTCATTGGGCATCTCAATCATTAATTCCAATTCTACTCATAATTGCAAATTGCATTCTCAATGATCAAATCTAATTCAACCAGGTAACAAAGATGAAAAAATTTACAAATTCTAATAGTATGCTTATCCACCATCTTCAAAATCTGAAACAAATATCAACTTGGCCAATCTCTTCCTAAGGTTCTTCAGTTCCAGGGTAAGTTACCCTTTCATATGTAGAGATTTAGCTCATTACCAATCATCGACGACAAACAAATTACAGGTATGTTATCAATCTGAAATAATCAATTTCCAGAACAAGATGTAAGCTCTCATAGATAGATAACATTGAGACATCTCTCAACAACAATAGAGAAAACATATATATTTCTTCGAACAGAAGAAATATTCAAAACAAGCAAAAAAATGGCACCCCAACACAAGTATTAGTCATTTTAAGAATACAAAACGTGCATCCTTTCTCCCTTTCCATGACTGAACCCAATCCTATCAATGAAAAACACTCATATTTACAGTATACAAAAGCAGCAATCAGTGGGGTAAGAGCATGTTGGTATGGCAAAAAACCGAGATATGAGACAACCCAACCGCGTATCACTTGTGGGAATTCCTAAATATATGTTAATAACTTATAACCAACAAAAAAGGGTAAAAAAATGAGGAACAGGACAACAAACTTTACTTGGCAAAATTCTTTGATTCTTCACTTTCACTGTATTTTTTTTTTTCTTCTTTCATTTTCTTTTCACACTGTAGGTTTTACTTGTCTTACCACCGAGAGTTCCAAATACGTGAAAGACTCTATATAGGCTTCCTCCGCTGCCGCTCGTTATTGTCTTCAAACCTCGCAGCTGTAAGAAGATGGAATTAGCAAAAAAACAGAAGAATTGAGGGAAATAGTGGTGAGTTTTGAACTATGTACCAAGTCCAGTAGCTTCTGATGTCCTCATGATTCTTAGCCTCTTCACAGTATCAAGGAACAACCTAAATTCACATACAAAAGAGCAGAGTGGTATCATAAGCATTGAAGGGTATCAACCGATAAATACTATAGCACCAGAAACAAAGATAAATGTAGTAACCCATGCTATTAATTTTTGACTCTTTTGTCGTTGCAAAATGTGTTTGACCTCTAAGCTCACAACCATCATACTTGTACAATAAGAACCAGATTTTTGAGTTTTACTAATTCGAATCCGTGGAAATAGCCTCCTGCAATGCAGGGTAAGGATGTGTACAACAGGCCCAAAAGTGGTCTGACCCATCCTCAGGACCCAGCATAGGCAGGAGATTTGTGCACCAGGCTGCCTTTATATTTACAAGTCATGCAAGTATTTCATGCACTTTCCAATTTATGGCTCAACGACTTTCTTCAATTTTTTACCTGGTTTCTACTATAACCTATCCTAACACAACAGCAGAATATCGCATGTTGATAAAAGATCATATTTTCATCCATTGACTGATATTTGTGGAACTTCTAATCACACTCAAAGCCAAACTTTCGTTGATTTTCTAAGGGCTATTGGATGCAGTAGAGCCTCATTATGCTCAGGGAAAAGCAAAAGCTACTATGGGGCTAAATTCATACATATAAATAACCATACAATGCACTAATCGTGTTTCAGACCTTTGAGCATGGACTTCTTTAACAATATCTAAAAGCGATATGCTAGTTGAACTTACAATCCCCAGCCCCCAAAAATGGTACCAAAAGACAACAGTTGATATTTCTATCAAGCAATGTCCTCAGTTGTAAAATTAAATAAGTTCGTTGGTATAAAATTACAACACCCGAATCTAACATGTATTCCCAAATCTAACACATATTTCCGAATTCCCTAGTAACTCAACACACCTACCAGTATCCCTAGTAACCTTACAATATCTTTAATAACTCATACAAATGGGTTACTAGGGATATTGGTGGGTGTGCGGGTTACTAGGGAATTCAGAAATACATGTTGGATTCAGATTGTAAATGATGTCATATTGGAGATTCTTAATCAATTCAACCTCCCAAAATTTGAACTTTAGATGTTCTAAAGTAAGTTTTTACGCTTTAAACAAGGTGCTTTTGAACTTGAAATAACTTTTTTTTTTAATTCATCATTCCAACTAAGAGATTTTAGAGTTCCGCTAGGTGAAATCTACAAGTTTCCCATTTCCTTTCCACAAGAAAATATGGAATTGTAAGAAAAGTTTAAGTATTTCAAGGGTTTGACAATATGCATTAGAGAAGTGAAGAAAAACATGGAAGATAAGGTCAATATATATTTTTCGCTGTATAATAGTCACAAATTATTGAAGATCTCTCAAATTTTAGAAGTAAAGAAGCCACAACTACTTCTCCTGTGAACACCTAGGCAATTTGAGTAGGAAAAAGTGTTCATCTTGACAGCACTGGCCTCTATTACCAATTTTGATAAATAGTTTGTCTATTGAATGTATATAACAAAAACCTCAAGGTCAATCAATGTTTAGGAGCATTAAGCACACTTCATTATCCTAAAGAAATCATACTCTGTCAGGTATTATTATATTGAATGGAATGGAATGAGCTCATAATGCATTGAAAGCAAATATCATATTTAACAGAATGGATTCATACCCCCATGGAACATCTCCTACGAGCATCCAATCTCCGTCCTTGTCTTCATATGTGAGCACAAAATCAGATGATCCATCCAACAGTTTGGAGGGCTTTTTTGCTTCAACTCCGAAATCCTTCTCTCTTGAGCCTGATGACAAAGAACCAAATACCACAGTTATGCACCACAGTTATGCACAAACCAAGCAAGAGCCAATTTAATTATCACAATAATAGTAATTCTTATGCATATTGTCCGTACCCACATTCATAACTCTTAGAAAAATATATATGTGGAACACGCAATGTAGAGAAAAACTAGAATATAAGTTGCCAACAAAGTCGAATCAACCAAGTATGTGGTCAAGTTATGCATTTGACTGACAGAAGCTCAATGAATTGTTGGGCCAAGCAGCATTGATGGAAAACACAATATACACTTGACGTCAGCAACTCGTTATGACTTAAAATGAGGCGTTCGGAATGCTATTCAGAATTTATGACCATTTAATTGATGTTTATCAATTCTACATATAATTCGAGAATTTGAACACACCGTGTGATTACTTTTGTCATTCTTCAAATATTACCCTTATCTACCTCTTATCTTTAATTGAAAAAGTTACAAGTAAGATAATAATTTTACTGTTCAACTATTTTCCACTCCTCTTTATGTCTCCTACTTTCAAGGTCTTACTTTAATAGTAATTCTCCATTTTAACCTTCTATACCGCCATTCCCCGTTCTAAATGATAATGAAATGATAATGATCTTATTGTCCTTCCACTGTCATTAATACTTAATAGACATTTAGATCTTTTTCACCAAAAAAAAATAGTAAATCAACAAAAAATTATAAATTATAAATTTATAATATTAATCAATAAATGCTAATTTTATTTAATAAATCACAAAAAATGCATGCACTCACACTAGTATTCATAACCTAAAGAACAAAAGGAGAGGAATGTGATCTCACATATAGGATTTATTATGGTTGTGGGTCCATTGAACATATCCTCCAACATATGTGCAAGGGTTTCATAGCAGGAATGAGCACTAAGATCCACCTTCCTCCCAATTGGCATTCCATCCATATTGACCTTCACAAAGAGCGAATTTCCAGCGCGCCTATTTCCCTTCCCAATAGCAGTATCAGCTTTGTTTTTGCTCCGAAGATTCTCGTTCTTCTTCATGTCATATTTGCCATTAGGCCCATTACCACTCTCACTGACGATCTTATCACCATCTTCAGGGTTTGGAACTTTGGCTTGGTTAACCAAGCTGTTAATCCTATATGCCCTTATAGGTGGCCATCCCACAACTTGGCTGCCAACCAAAAATAAATAAACAAATAAATACAGCTATAAACAACAAAAATCATAATCTAAACACATTAAACAAAACCTAATTCTAGGAAACAAGCAAAGAACCTTTAGAACACAAAGAAACACCTAAATCAGCAAGACAAAACAAAATAAAAGGAGTGTGCCCAAGGATGCTCCGGGCTGTTTTTTCTTTCCTCCCTTTTATTTATTTATTTTACTTTGGGAAACCATAATCAGAATTCTACAAATTAAACAAAACCCAACTCTTGCCAACAAGCAAAGAACCTAAAGAACACAAAGAAACACCTAAATTAGCAAGAGAGATAAAATTTCCCCACTCTTTCATTTTTAATTTTTTATTTTTACTTTTTTGGACCCCAAAATGAGTAAGCAGTTGCTCATTTACACCATAAAATCAAACCTACAAAATCCTAGCAGAAGAACACAGGTCCTTCCTTAGAAGAAAGCAAAGAAAGCTAAATCAATCAAATACAACAAATATACATCCAAAACAGGAACAAACTTTGGACAAAAATAAATAAATAACTAAATACCCATGAATCAGAGCCCATCATTCACATCAAAGTCTACATTACCTGGCACCATTGGAAGAACCCATTTCTTGAACAACAGAATCAGCAGTCCTCTTAGTCCCAGCAGTTGGAACAGAAGATAAAGACCCATTAGCTCTATCAGTAGAAGAGGAAGAAGATGAAGAAAAAGAAGCAGAAACCAAGTCCTTAGCTGTCAAGATCCTAGCACCACGCTCTCCCCACCCAAATGGCTTATTATTATTAATATTATTAACCTTCACAGAACCACCACCACAACCACCAAGGCTCAGCCCAAGACCCAACTCAAGCTCTGCCTCTGCAGGGTCAGTTTTATATGAAGAAACCTCAGAAGACAACCCCATATTGTGGTCTTGCTCTACCACTTCAGCCTTTGTCACAGTTGAAGAAGACCCATTTCCTGAGCCTCCAGAAGAAGCCCCTCCTCTCCCCATTAACTCCAACCCACCTTCCATAACACCAAGTTTTGCAAGATTAAGGTAGAAATAGTTGAGTATCAAGAGAAACAAAAGAAGTGCCCTTTGAAGGAAAAGTTGCTTAGGTGGATGTAAGAGCTAAGTTTTGCAAGATTTAAGGAAGAAATAGAGAATTTTGATGAGAAAAATGAAGTACCCTTTGAAGGGAAAGATGGTTTAGATTGATTGTAAGAGTTTAGAAGGAGAAAAAGAAGGAATTGAAGAAGGGTGGGATTGTTAGTGGAATGTTTGTGAAAGAAGAATAAGAAGAAGAAGAAGAAGAAGTGAGAGTGGTGGGAGGCAAGAAAGCAAAGGTAGGTGTGTGGTGGAGGCATTGATGGAAATGGGTCCTACATGTTTGGTGCTGCACCCCACTAGAGCTACCTCCACTCCTGCCAAAAGGCCTAAGAAGTCTCTCTCTCTCCCCTTAAAAACGTACTTAATAAATTTCTCGTGCTGTGAGATTATCTCTCTAATGGTTTTTTATTTTTGTTTCTTCTTAGTTCAATTCATCTTTCCTTGCCTTTTTATGTCCATTCTCAATGTGACGTCTTGATTACCACCCACAAGACATTCTTGGTAGTTGGAAACACCAGCTTAACTCCATTCAACCCCCCGTGGAATTGCTCGACTCCACTCCTATAAGAGTATAATTTTGAAGAAGTAGTTGCATATGTTGGGATTTTAATTTAATTAATATTTTATTTATATGGGCTCACAAATATATTAATATAATTATTGTTGAGCCAAGTGAGAATGTCACTTGTTGAATAAGTAACTTGTGATTTTTATTATAAGTTACCGCAATTGCTTACTCAATAAGCAACCTCATAGTCCTCAAGCAATAATAATATGGTATAACATGTACATTAACAATTATATTATTAGTTATCTAATATTTATTTGGTATGGACTTTGTAATATATAGAGACTCGATACTAATTAATTATTTGGTATGGACTTTGTAATATGTAGAGACTCGACACTAATTAATTAGGATTAATGGGATTCTAATTAATTTAGTATATATAAGGAACTTTTTAGGGTTATTGTCCTAAGCCAAATTATTCTCTTATTTTTGTTATTCTTCTCTTTTCATATCTTAAAGAGAGAACCTATTAAACAATACGGTGATTTGGTATTGAAAGACACTAACCATTTAATTTCATCGTCATGGATTCAGGTATTCTTCCTTCATTCTTGTTATTAAGAATTTAACGTGGTTGTATTCTTGTAATTTATAATTCTATCAAGAATTTCATCTATGTCAAAAATCTTTCATCTTCTTCATTTAAAGGTATGTGAATATTTTATATGTAGAACATGTGTTGATAAATTTACAAGTGATGGGTTCTTGAGATTTGTTTATATTTCTTTGTTTTGTTTTCAATTACAACAGCATAGACTTACAAAATACAAATTATATAATGAATCCGAATAGGCCCTTTTTTTTCAATAAAAATAGCTATTATGATTACTAATAGAGTTTGTGCTTATATTTTGAAAATAAAAATAAAAATTATTCTTCTATTTGATTAAATCTTTTAGTTTTAAAAATAACAATTTAGTGCACAAGGCTCCTGCTTATGCGAAAACTGTAAAGGGGTCGAATTATTTTAGTCTCTCTTGCATCACAAGAGGCTATTGACATAACATAAACTCATGACCACTAGGTCCACAATGATAACTCTTACTATTGCATCAAGGTTTCCTTCTCTTTTACTTTTACTGGTCTTATTTATTTTAAGTTTTTATCAATAGTAGAATTGTTAAATTCTAAGTTTATGTAAGAGAAATATAGAAGAGGAGTGTTTAGTACTTTCAAGTTTAGGAAAGAAGAGTTTCTAACCTGAATTAATAAGAGATGTCATTCAGTTCAACCTAATTTAATGTTAATGTAATCCAATCATTTATACATCTTAAAATACTATATTTGCAAATCTTTAAGAAGAAAAACACATTATATAGGGATAATTTGATAAAGGGGTTTGCATCTCTTGAAAAATAACATATATATCCAATTCAATTGAGGTTGGTTAGGTAAAACAAATTCAAAAAATTATCTAAATTAATACGAGATGTCATTCAATCCAAACTAACACATTTTTCTAAGTAATTAGTTTTGGATTGATTCAATTGTTTTGGATGATATAGTTCATGTACCCATAGACACATTATGATAAAATAAGGGGAAAGACAATAATTTTTTTAATATGTTCCTATTCTCAAATTAATAGGAGATGTCGTTCAATCCAAACTAACACATTTTTCTAACTAATTAGTTTGGATTGATTCAATTGTTTTGGGCGATATAGTTCATATACCTGTGGACACATTATAATAAAATAAGGGGAAAGACAAGGATTTTTTTTAATATGTTTCTATTTTCAATATATAGGCTTGTGTTGATTTCTTCATACTAGGACCACAATTTCTTTTTTTAATTGTTACCTCGTTTAGACTAACATACTTTGGTAATAAGTTAAGCGTTTTTGTAGCACTTTTAATTTGTTTCAACATAATTGTTTTGTCACGACGCCCCTGACGTAGGCTGACGTCATGACCGGCACAATGTACTATACACTGTACATACTCATATACATTAAAAAAAAAACGGAAGACCGAGAAGAAAGAAAGAAGAAAAAAAAGAGGAAAACGTGGGATTCGCGCAAAATCAGGACCTGCGGTAAGTGATTTCCACTCTATTTCTTCGTAAAATTGATATCTAAGCTAGATGTAAACTTTCTAGCGGAGTAATTTTTACTGTAGGAGTCATTTTACGGCGTTTTGACAAATTGGGGTTTTGACCCAATATGAATGAAAATCCGCTAGAAAGGTAGGAAAACACTCCTTAGACGGTAGGGACCCCGAATATGTGGTTAGATTTTATTTCATGAGTTTTGGAGACCGTTTGACAATTTTAATACAATTTACATGTTTCGAATGAATAGTGATGAATAATACTATAAACAGTGATGTAAATAGTGAATAATAAATAGTAAATAGTGAACAGTAATTAATTGTTATTTTATTATTTCTTCCTTTATTCCTCTTTTTCTTCTTCTCTACACTCAATTCACATATTGAATTAACCAACTCATAAATTAATCATCTTCTTTCTTTACTAATCATACACACATATAGTTGGCTCCTACGTATAAAATACGTGTATTCTCAAGCGTATATTTAGTTCTTACGTATAAAATACGTATAGGATGTATCTTGATATACGTGTAATTGAACGTTTTGATTTAATTAAAATTACGGGGTGTTACATGTTCGATGACTATTTTTATGAAAAAAGCTCTATCACTTGATAGATTTTTGTTTGGCAACAAAAAAAAGAAACACTATTGAATTGTAATTGAGTATTTACTATATCCAATGTGCCTCGAAATTTATGGCATAAGAACTTCATGAACACATATTACCTAATTGATCTTAATTATTTAATTGATCTTAATTAATATAGTTCAATGTGTTCATTTGGAAAAAAAAAAAACAAACCAACATGTTCAAATGTGTTAACATAGGTCAAGCTCGAAATGGTTCTCAACGCGTACTATAATGTTTTTGCCTTGTTATAGAAACCTCGCACTTAATGTTATCTGAAATTAATTAATAAACTAAGGAATGCATTGCATAAGTTGTGAAAACTTCTTCAAGTTGATTTTTATCTGTCTTACTTCTCTTTAATATCTTAGATATTCTCATCATATACCAGTCTGCTTAATTAAACTGAGAATATTTAAGATAATATAGAATCAATCGTTACACAAAGTCACATCCATACCTCGTATGCCTCTAAATGGTTCATCAATAGTTCCTTATTATAAGGTGCAGGCTCATGACATATCTCAAAAGAATAATTGGCTAGAGGGATCGTCGTTGCAAAGTCCTTTAAAGTTACATTCAATAAGAATTTCCCTAATAAATAGATCAATTCAATAATTTCCTTGTCATTTGATTGAACCTATGTACTTGATTGATCAGTGGTAAAATAAAACATCAATCTAATAAGCATATGACCCAAGTGAATTTTATAGTTAAACTTTCCCTTGTCATTTGGAGTTTAAGGCTACTCAAGGATGTTCGTATTATATTCGGTTCTCCGAATGATTTTCAAGAAATTATAGGAGAAAGAACAATTACATTTATAATATTTCTACAAACATGAATTGTTGCATCAATTTGTAGTTAACAAAAAATAAGCCAACAAAAGGAGAGAACGATAGTGAATTAATACTAATGGAGTATAGTTTAGGGTACGTAAGGTTGGTGATAACATTTTAATACGTCGTGTTCATAAGATTGTTATTGTTTACTGTCTTTGTTAATTTTTGTCATTGTTTAGAATCCAAAAAAAAAAAATGGTTGAGAAAAGGAAAGGGGTCGAAACTATTAATTACATGTTAAGAGATTAATGAAGAAGATCTCAAATATGACAATTACAATAAAATTACTTGGAACTCAACTGTATTTGGTACATGAAAGGTACCTTTCAAAAATCATTGTATTTTTTAAAAAATTAACAACTTAACTTCTTTAAAAGCTTCTCAAAACATTGTAAAATACTTTGATCTTTAATATATATCTTTTTATTATATATAGAGACATTTTTTAAATGTAAAAACAATTTGAGAAATAGTAAATACTATTTCTTACATATTGAGTTTGAGTGAAAATATAATTTTATTTTTTTTTATTTTTTTTTCTTATATGTAAAAGTGGCATATGGGTGTATGCTATTTGAGTAACATGCTTATCATCAAGCATAGGTATGTATATGTTGAATTTGAGAACAAGAGTTGGTATACTATCAAAATTAATGTTTCTATAGACCCACCACCCTGGAAAAAAAAAATCTCTCTAAAAGTATATATGGAGACATTTTTAAAAAATAAAAACAATTTAAGAAATAGTAATTACTATTTTAAAAAATTATATAAGTTAACACACAATAGGTTGAATAATGAATAATTTCCTATGTGATATATATAAACTAATTTAGATACTATAGAAAAAGTAGCAACAAAAAGCAAGAAAGGAAAATAAATAAAGTAATTATAATTATGCAAAGCCATGAAAGGGTCAAAACAATTGAATTGGTAGAATATATAATTAGTCCTAATAAAGTCTTGAAATGCCTTCTATTAGACTAGATTAAAAAAAAAAAAAAAAAAAGTGATATATATCTGTTAGTTTTGATTTGTTTCCTAACTTTAACCAAAAAGCAATTTCTCAAGGCTTCAAAAGTCTAGAGCAAAAGCAAATATTCTAATGTTCCCTTTTTGGTGACATGTTCGAACAGATAAAGACCTATATTTTAAAGTTTGGAAGGACATTATGAAAGTTTGAATTCAATGCAATTGATCATGAAACATGATTATTTCATGTATTACTTATTGTAATTTATAATTCTAAAAAATCAAGTAATATTGACTTTATAGTAGGGATTATGTGCAAAACCCATGGAAATCGAAACCGAACCAAACCATTTTTCAAACTGAACCAAACCCAACTAAATTTATTCGGTTTGGTACAATTTTGGTTGATCAAATTATTTATATTAATTTTACAGCTATAAATTTTATAGTTTGAACACTATTCTATATTTTCAAAATAAATTCAGTCCTTTCAATAATATAATATATAATTTTATCATTAAAATCAAATCTTATTTTTTTATTAAAATTAAATCTTAAAATATATAAATATTTGTCAGAATATTAAAATGGTTAGGGACCTTAGGGTTATAGGATAAATAATAATATTACCCTTTACTTCGGTTCAGTTCAGGTTAATTTCGATTTTTTAATGCGTAGATTGAAACCTAAACCGAACCAATCGGTTTTTTAAAACCGAAAACCAAACCAAATTATGCAAAAACCGAACTAAACTGAACCGATTACATCAGTTTGGTTCATTTTTTCAATTTAGTCAGTCTCAATGAACACCCCTACTTTATTTTCATATATTATTTATTGTAATTTATAATTCTTGAGATAAGATCTACCATTTTCCTGATTTTTAATTAGCTAAAAAATTCAAGTAATATTGACTTTATAGATGCACCAGTATACCACTAGTTATAACAGTAATCACAAAATGTCCTTCCATAAAATGGCTTAAGAGTATATAAGTTTTAATGAAATTACATTTATAGTAATAAAGTTTTTCCCTCATTCAAATACTAACCTTCTTTCAAACTCTTTATATAGTAATAATAAATAATAATAAATTAGTATTATTTTGCTTTTTTTTTCATATAAATGAAAAAATGATTGTTGGGAAACAACTTATGAAATCCTTAAATGAGTTTATAATGAGTTTTTTTTTTTCTTTCTTGTTCATACCCTTATTCCTATTTTTAAAAACAAAGTAATTAACTTAAACTTTATAATGAAGATAAAATTTTTAAAAATAATAATAATATCAATTAATTAATAAACTAAAAAATGCTACGTAAAGACACATTAGTGTTATTTTAAAATGAAGTTTAAATGATATGTTTAATTAATTTTTGAAGTAAATATATTGTCAGGAGTTCTTGATTTAGTCAATATAATAAGTTGGTAATTAATACTTTCGTTCACTTCGTAAACAAAGCTTCAATTCATATATACTTCAAATATGTATGAGCCAATACTTGTCAACAGTTTCTAATGATGTTTGTGACTTTTTTGGAAGGAACTAATAGGAAAATCCATACTCATCAATTTCAAATATATATATATATATAATAAAATAAAAAAGTTTTCATAATTATATATTATTTGATTTAAATAATAATAGCTGAGGTGGGATTTGTTTAAAGGAAGAGATAAAAATTCGGTGCTATATATGTAATTGAGTTGCTTTAGACAATACTACTAATTAAAAAAAAAAAAATCAATTATGGTTGAGAAAACTATTGTGCCTATATTTTTATTATAAGATATTATTGCATATCAGATAAAATCAATTATGGTTGAGAAAATTATTGTGCTGTAGAAGGGAATATATGTGACATGAATAGAGGTTTCCCTTTATGTTGACCTTCTTTTCTTTTTACATAATGTGCACAAATTATAAAAAGAAGTGAGTTAATTATATAGGTCAATAAAAATGTTTTGTGTATATACTCAAAGGTTATAGTTGTCAAAAGAAAATTATAAAAGCTTGTAGAAGAACATTTAAAGTCGGGTAGTCTCGTTGGACGAAAAATGAAGTATAAGTCATAATTAAGAGACAATATCTTAATTTTGAGTATGAGTTTGTGCCCCTATTTATCAGTCTATTTTAGGAATGAACGTCTAATTCAATAGCATCTGCATGCACAATTTCAGACTCCAGAATAGTCTCGTCCTTGCGAAAGATTGACGGGGACACTAAAAAATTATAGAATAAAAAAAAATAAAATTTATAAAAAAAATATATTGTTTTTAAAAAATAATATTTTATTATTTTTTAATATTGGTTGAAGTTTTTTATTATTATTATTTTTTGATATTTTAAAATAGAAACAAAAAAAAAAGTGAGAAATAAAAAACCTTAGAAGCGACGATAAATGGAAGTGGAAAGTTGAAATAATGGAGAGAAATAGAAAAGATATCGTATCGTGTGCGCTGCTGCGAGCTGTTCCCGTGGCCCGATACGAACAAATCCGACAGGTGGGCCCAGAATCTCTAGACTAGACACGTGGGATTATATTAGCACTTAGGCCGACAATATACGCGGCGGGAGCGGTGATCGTAGGCCCCACATGTGTTCGTTTTGTCGGATGCCGCTCAGCATTTCCTACTAAATTTCTCAAAAACAAAAAAACAAAAAAACTTTTTAAGAGTAATGCTTTTTAAAAATTCTTAATATTATCCTTAAAAATTATTAAATTCTTAACTTTTAAATTTAAAATAAGTAAATAAATAAGCTTTTTATTTTTATTTTTTAAATTTTGTTGCGGGTTTCATACTTTAGGTCTGTACGTCGGTGACGCTTGTGTTCTAATGGTGCGACAGTAACAAAAAAAAATAATAATAATAATTCAGTAGCTTAAACAATACCTTATATTAACACATATATAATGTATAGAAGTGTCGACAATTTAATTTAGACCAATTTAATATTCAAATTTAAACCTAAATCAAACTAAATATAATTAATTTCAGTTCAGTTTAGCTTAATCAGTCTATTTCGAATTACCAAATCGAATCTAACATAATCGATTTGGTTCAATTTGGTTGATCGGTTTAAAGTTTTACACACATATATATATATATATATATACAGTAATTTTAACTTTTTAATGCATATTTAAAAAACTTAAAAACTATCTTTACTATATAAAAATGATTATATAATTTTTTAATGAGAATGTTTATATCATAAAATAATTATAGATATTAAAAATAAATATTAATAATTTTAATTTTAGAATCGATTTGGTTCGGTTCGGTTCGATTTTGATCACTTTTTAAAGTTTCAAACCGCAATTCGAACGAAACCTATTGATTTATACTTATTTCAAACCTAAGCCAAATCGAACATATTAAAAACCAAACCAAACATATCGGTTCGGTTCGATTTCGCGGTTTGAACCAATCTATTGACACCCCTAACAAAGTGTCTCCCCAACTCAATCTTAATTTAAAAGAAAAATACTAAAGAAATTAAAAATTTTATATCAATTATTATAAATTTGATGTGTCAAGTATCCACATTAAATTTATAATTTTATTAAAAAATATATTATTTTAATATATTAAAGTTAAAAATTAATATGATAATAATTTATAATAATTAATATAATTTTTTTAATTCATATAACATTACCCAATTTTAAATTCATATAACATATCTTTAGCCAAATTGCCTTGGCTAAACTAATTTTTAAAATATTGAATATGAGCCTAATTAAATCAGACTTTAATTTTTAATAATAATATTTTTTTTTGGTCTTGAAAGACGAAATTAAACAAATCGGTTCGGGCAGAATTTGCCACCCTCAGTGTTTGCGGTGGCTCGGAGCTCCGTTGGCAGTGCCTTTGATGGCCGGCCGTACAACAACACACTTATTGAAAGGAGATGAAAGAAGGGATATTGATAATGATTTTGATGGGATACGCATTGCTGCCTGTCGGCTTCTCAGGAGGGAGGCCCACGAGCTATACGCCGCCGCTGGCTGCCACAGATTTGTGCTAATGCTAATCTGGAGGAGCTATTATCTTTTTTTTACGTGCCAGCTTACTTAGTTACTTACTGGTAGCTTTTAGGTCAGCGAGGAAACAACCAGCTTCGTCGTACGCGCACTTGTTGCTTAACTTTGATTGACCATTAAATTTATTTAAAAAATTATTTTATTATTTAAAAAATTATTTTTTTAATTAAAAAATATAATTACAGGTATACTTACATATTCATTCAATAATGATAAAGTCAATTTTAATTCGTTTCACACATCATAAGATATTATCTTTTACTGCCTCCAAGTTTAGCTTATCATTTGGCGTGTAAACGTCAACGTAAAGCACTTAAAAAAATACTGAACTTATTAATAAATACCACAAGTATTTTATATATTTTGATATATATAATAAATGGTCAATAATGTATAGTTATAATTGTAATTATATTTTTTTAAGTTAAAATATTATATTTAATTTGCTTTTAAATTATTTTATATTTATTTTGTAATGTTGTATGTATTTATATGCCTTTTATCTTTTATGTATGGAATAATAGATTTGATTTTGATTTAGTTTGGTTGGGCTAACATTACTAACATTTCATCAAATGCTTTCAAAAAAAAAATGACAATTTATTACATATATAAGAATCTTTAAAGAGTTAGAATTCTTGATATTTGTTCAAAAGGAAAATGTTAATTTAACTGTAAAATAATATAATTATAGTATAACTATATGTTTATGTCTATTAGATCATTTATTACACATTTGATCAAAATGTATAAATCACATATATTTAATAAACATAAACATACAATTATATTATTTTACACTTATATTAACATTTTTCTTATTCAAAAAAGAGACTTCTCCAGGACATCCATCATCAATATATTGGGTGTTTTAATGGGGTCTCTTCTTATCACTATATACCAGAAGGAATAATGTTATTGCTCACAAATTAGCTAGGAAGGCTTTAGGAGAAGGATTTTCCTTTTGCTAAATAGTTTCTTAGAGTCTGGTGTTCCTGTAGACAGTTTTTATCTATGATTAATACATAATTTAAAAAAAAAAAAACTGATATAACAATATTGCATATTAATGCCTGAAAATGATATATTAACTTTTTTGAGACAATTGACCTTTTTTACTTTGACTACCAACAAATGAGTTACATTGAAGTTTTATTTTATTATTTTTATAATTTGTCATTCTATGGTATTTAAATTTTATATATATCACTCAAAGAACTTTGCATGGAATGAAACTAGAAAAATTAGACAATAGTAGGCAACCCTATTAATAAATTAGGGAGACCAAAACTCAAAGCAATGTATAACTTGATACAATAAGCTTTTTCTTTCCGGTTCCGTTCCGTCAGCTGCTTGCTGGTTTTTCCATCATCCAATCCATAACAAATCGAATGAAACCTAGCGAAAAAGAAGCAAACGAAGGCGATGCATCTAAACAGATTATCCTTACTACATTTGATAAGGTATGGAAAGAGCATTTACAAGATTTTTCTTACTTAAGGCAATGAATTTCTCCTTGCGAGCTTATAAAACGAAGTGGCGGAGAAGTTAGTAGCTATAAATTTAGTCTAAAACCGAGAGGGAAGGCTTATTAGCCCTTGACTAATAAGGGCAGTGCCAGCGGGAACAGAATGCGCATCGGAACCTCTACGAGAGCAACAATTCAATGTCCCATTTATGAATGAAACAAACATAAGGCCTTTAATTTAATGGAATGGATTTTTTAATGAAACATTGTAATACCCTGTATTTCACAAAAAAAAAAAATTACTATTTAGGCAACGCCCGAACGTTCAGACATTGTCTGTCCCTCAATTTTTCAATTGATAAGGCCGAAAAAAAACGAAAAATGAATGGCCATATGGAAACTAGGGCAATCCATAGTCTTTTTCCCGATTTCCCGTCTCCGGTTCTCCGCTGCCCGGCTTTAGCACCTGGCCTAGCCAGCTTTCCCCATTCATCGTTAGTACGGGCAAGGTCACAACTACTCTCAACCTCTTTTTAAGATAGAAAGACCCCAACCTTTTAGTTATAAGAAAAATCTCTTACTACTCAAGTTCGTAAAATGTTGAAATAGGTACATTCGTACAATTGTGATGTTAGGGGAACGAGTTTGTTCACAGGTGTGGGAGAAAGCCATAGTATTGAATCTCAGTTCCACAAACGTAGCGCTTTCATCTAAGGGTGTCAGTGAATTGGCTCCAACCGTGAAACTGAACTAAATCGGTGTGTTTGCCTCTATTTTTTAAAAAGTTAGGTTTAAAAAATATATAATCTGATAAGTTTGGTTTGACTTGTGATTTGAAGTTTTGAAAATTAATCTAAACCAAACTGAACCGATTGTAAAAAAAAAGTGTTATCATTTATTTTTTAATGTCTAATATTCTTTTATGATATAAACATTGTCCTAAAAATTATATAATTATCGTATATAGTGAAGACTGTTTTTAAATTTATTAAATATACATTAAAAAAATTTAAGATTACTTCATATATATTCTTTTATAATTAACTGTTTTAATTTATTTAATATATATAGATTTAGAATTTCAAACTGATCAACTCAAAATGAACCAAACTGATTATGTTCTGTTCGATTTGATAATTTGAACTAAACCGATCAACCTAAATCGAACCGTTGACATCCTAACTTTCGTCTTAATTTAGTGGAGTAAAGGAGGTAGATTATATAACCGACACTATGTAATAGAAAAAATATTTGGTTTAATTAAAAAGAAATGCTAATCTAACTATAAAATAATAAAACTACATATTTATGTTCATTAGATATGTATGTTACACATATATTAAGGTGTATAATAAATAATATAATGAACATATATATATAATTACATTAAAGTTGTAATATTTTATAATTAAATTAATATTTTTCTTAATTAAATTGAGTTGAGGTGAATGATAATATATATAGCAGCAGTACACTACATGCTCAAGATTGTACTATATTATATAAAATGCTCAAAAGATGAATAAATAAATACCACAGACCATGGCAATTCATGGGCCATTTAAGGGTTCTTACTTCGGCCCAATAGGCCCAATAATCTGCAAGGCAAGTTGATTTTTTTATTTTATTTTATTTTTTGTTTTCTTCGAGAGAGCAAGTTTGATTGATTTAAAATATCATTGTTCAGTTATATAGGTCATAGTGTTTCTTATTCCTTAACAAACCAATGTGGTAGAGAAATGGAACAAAAAAAAAATGTCTAGATGATAGTTACAACAAATTAAAATTTTCAAATTTGGAAGCATAGGTTGCTTTTGGTTTGTGATTTAGATATAATTTTCTGTATTCTAAATTTTGAAAGTACAAAAAACGCATTTGGTTTGTTGAAATTCAAAAACAGTCTTTTCAAAATTTACAAAGAAAACAATTTATTTTCAAAAAATGACAAAATAATTATTTTTTAAATTTTCACTTTTTAAATTGTATTATATTTTTTGAATCATAAACCAAACGCAACCTTATTAATTATTATTCTTTTGTTTTTTTTATGAAGCTTGAGTCAAAGACTAAAACTAAATATTAAAGCATTGGTTTGTGCACAACAAGCTTCATTGTACAAATTAATTCCTTGTTGTGAAATCCACATGAGACCAACAAATAATTTATTATGAGTTGTAAACTTGCTTTTTGTTTTGTTAGTAATATATTTTCTTCTAGTTGGTGTTTGGACACTAACTAACAACTTCATTAAACTTAATAACCTATGTCTCTGGGAAAAAATGAGTTATTTGGTCTATAGAATTCATATAAGATTTCTCTAGATAAGTTAATGATAAATGTCTTTCCAAGGTGCATGTAAGTTGGTTCAAACAATCTACGGTTACCCAAAAAAAATGTTTTTTGTACATATTATGTGCATGTGTGTGTGTTAGGAGTGTAAGCCGAGCCGACCGACCAGAACACAACTCGATGGATTGGGTTGGGTTAGATTGATATACGTGTTTGGGTTGAGTTGAGTTCAAAAATCTCAATCTGAACGATTTGGGTTGGATCTTGGTTTATTGGAACTCAATCTAATTGAATTTAAGATTAACTATTAAATCTTTTATCTCCTAAAACCATTAAATTGCGAAATTACCAAACTCTTAAAGTGTTAAACCCAACTTTTAACTTTTTTGGCTTTCTCTGCATAAAACCAAACAATTAATCATTCTTCTTCTCTTTTGTTTCTTTTTCTTTTCTTCTTTGATTCTATTTCTTCTTCTTCTTAAGACTTTTTTTTTTTTTTTTAAAAAAAAATTCATCTAAAGTCCAAAACATTTTTTTGAAAAAAAAAAAATTTAAGTCATCTCAACACGAATGACTAACCCAACCCAACCCGAACTAGTTTGGGTTGTGTTGGGTTGGATTAATGAGTTAGTTTAATTGGTTTAGGTTGACTTTCATTTTTTTTTCAACCCGAACTATTTGGGTTGAGTTGAGTTTTGACTTAAACCCAACCCAATCCAACCCGTTACACCCCTAGTGCATGTGAGTATGTTTTAGTTGATTAGTATTTAAAACTTATTTATCATTTATCTTTTAAAACAGATTCTGAGCAGCTTTGTGAATTTTGAATCTTACCATCTCCACTCTTAATCTTCATCAATCAATCAAATTCTCCTATTTTTTTTTTAAGGTAACTTAAAATAGGTGTACAGAGAGGTTGACCTCATACCCAAGTAAGGCGCACGGAGAATGTCCATCTCACTAAAGGCCACTAGCATGACTCGAATTATGGTCTTCATCAGAGTGCTTCAGTCGTCGAATCAGTTGAGCCCACCTTTAGGGGTAATTATCGTTCATCTTCAACAATCAATCAAATTAAACTGCTTTGATTAATCGTGTTTACACTTCTTATTTATGTATTCTTCTTTGGTATTTCTTTTATACCGACAATTGTTCCATACAAAAAAGGCCATAAAACAAAGCAGACAAAAAAAAGATAACATAAGGGGTGTCATCTAATTTATGCCATACATTTTAACCATAAGTAGGACACATTGAATGGCTTGAAATTTGAGTTTTGGTACAAATGGAAGGAAATATTGATTGTCTAAGTTAAAAGAAAAAAAAGTTAGTGCAAGTTCAAATAATTAAGTATCAATTTAACAAACTAAGTTCCATGTGATAAAGATAATGACCTTGATGCCATTTTTCAAATGCTTAATGAAACAAATTAAGAATTTTCTTATGAGATTGTCTAAATTTAGATTCTATGAGTTAGAAATAAAGATCCACCTTGTGGTCAAGCCTATCTCATTTAACCTAGCGTTGTTATAATAACTTTTTAGGCACAACTTATTTTAAAGCTTTGATCAACTTTAAGTTGTATATCTACATTGACTTTTTAGGTTATGCACAACAATAAATATTTTAATAAACATTCATAATATATCCAAGAGGGAAGTGTCCAATCATTTATGATCATTTAATATTAATTAAATAGTATTGGTAAACCTTATAAATCCATGCCATGGAAGTAAATTACAATTTTTTTGTTTGTCAAAAATGAAATTCTATTGCAATATCATCTCCTTGGCTGGAGAACAACCTGCAACAGATAAGTGACAATTACAAGTGCAATGTTGGAAATACATGAAACCTGGTTCAATAGACCAGTAATGACCACGAAGCTCGACCCAACGGACATACCAACAAGAAAAAGGTAAAAAGCCTCCGCAACAAGAGGGCAAAACCCTCATCACAAAATGACAACTCTCACCCAAGATGTGAGGGTTATGTCATTTTATTCACATAAAAGAAACACACAAAAAAGTAGAACATCCCCACTACTATACTCCAATCGGTGACAACCCTAACTGAGAAGAAAATCGGTGATGTAGACGAACATGCCAAGGTGAGGGCGGAGAAGAATGCACAGTCAACGACGAAGGAGCGGAAGCAACCGAGCAAGTGACAACAAAAGGTGGCGAGAGGAAACATGAAATAACAAGAAGTGGCGATAAGCGGTGAGCAACAACGAGATAACAAGACGAAGATGTAAGGAGTGGCCGGCGAAGGTGCGGTAGCGAGGTAGAGTAAGAGGATCGGCTCCGCCACTTAGGGTAAAACCCCAAGCAGTAGAGAAAACACTCATTTTCTTTGTTTAGGGTTTTAGAGCGTGATTTGAGTTTTGGAAGTAAATTACAATGAATTTAGGGGATCTTAGATGTAAAATCACTTTTTGCGAGCAATGCAGGTGTTAGTTTTTTTTTTCTTTTTTTTGCGAGGGGGGTGCAGTGGGGGGTCTTACCAAGTGCGCTGCATCTGCACCCTGTAGGTGTTAGGTTAACTTGAGTTTATTTACACATTGTGTTTAGTTTTGAGTAGCTATATGGGGAAGTAAAATAAATCATTGTTCATATATGAGTTTCTTTAGTGCAAAATAAGCCACTTCAAATAGGTTTAATGCTTCGACCCAAAATAAGATTAATCTGGCTATGTGAGCCTCAAGTAGTTTACTAGACAAATTGATAAGTTGGGCGATCTCGGCTCACTAAGCGAAACTAGTAGTTTCTAGGTCATTACCAACTACCCTTTAGATTATAAAACCTTTTTTCAAACTTTTAACTTAATATGTACTCTAGATGCAATTTCACCACATGCTCCAAAAATCGAAAAAAAATAATAATTTAATTTATAATTAAAATAGGAAAAAATATTGATTAAAATATAATTTATAATTCCTATTGAGAGCATCTGAATGAACCACAAAAAACACTGTTTCCACCGCATTCTATTCCTACCACAACATATGATAAAATACTGTCTTTACCACAGTAAACTTTCCAAAATACCCTTTTCATAATTTTAAACAAATCGTTCCCTCCAACCCTACCGTCTTTTTTTCTCTCATTTTCAACCCTCAAAATCCTAAATCATTACACTCAAAACCCTCAAAATCACTTGCTTCTTTGCTATAATCTCATCTCCAGTGAAAAATCTGGTGGTTTTGACGATTTTTTTTCCTTTTTTGCGACACCAACGCCAGTTGCGATTCAAACTTTACAAGGCCAAAAATCACTAAATCAGTAAGAGTTTTGTTGTTGTTGTTTTTTTAATCATATTTAGCATTTATATCCTCTAAAATGGTATGTTTTACTCTTTTTGTTTGCGAAAACAGTCGCCAAAGGAAATACAGGTGGTATAAGTTCATCGCGATTAGTTCTGACCTACAATATCGAACCAATCGTGTTAGATACCGAACCATTGCGTTGGTTCTATCGAAGACGACCAAACCTAACGTTTGAGGTACGGTCATCTCTGACCGTACCATTCAATTTTTATTTTTATTTTTTTAGTTTAAATCATTGAATTTATTGTTTATCATGTTTTATATGTAAAAATGGCAAGAGGAAGAGGTGACAACGCATCATCAAGTCAGTTAAATTCTTTTAGGAACCGACCTACAACATCGGCTAGGAGACGACGTGTACTTGAATTCAATTTGCCTAGTACCCGAGAGGACGTGGAGGAAGCGGATGTATAGGAAGACGAAGAAGTTGATGAAACTACCAGATCTATACTTGAAGGTAGTACTAATACATAAGATGTTTAGATGAAGGATGCTGGTGGGCCATGTCCTGTGGCCCTACTGATACCTCAATCTTCACTAGTTTTAAGCAACACATTGCCACATTCAAATGGAAAAATGAAGTAATTGTTTGTTTTAATTGAATAATATATATTATTGATGAGGTGTGTGTTGACAATACTAATTTTATTTAATCATTGTTTTTTTGGTTATTGTTGACAGGAGCGTGCGTTACTTCGGTGTATAAAACACGACACCAAATTGAACGAGTGGACTTAAAAAATTGATTATCTCTTGCACCCTTTCGAACTCCTCATAATTGTTGTGTAGTGTTTTTTGAAGCTTCCCACCTTTCTCAATAAATCCTCCATCACCTGTCGCTAACCATCTGATCCTAAACCCAGTGCCTCGGCAATGGCCCGATACCCAAAGTGTTTATCGAGTTTTACATCTACAACTTGATTGATGTATTGACGCCAACCAATATGGAGCTGATCAATATAGACATGAGATTTGTTTGAGTGTGTCTTGTGGATCTTCTTTGATACAACACTAATTGTTGATGATATGGACTCAACTGCAAAATTAAAATCTGGTTCACAGTCATACTTGCAAGGAACAAGATTTAACTTCTTCCAATGAGCATTTACTAAAGACAACTGAATTGGCATATTCACTTGTTTACACAAAACAAGCTCATGGGCACAAGGTAACTCATGTGTTTTTTGCAAAACACACCCACAAACATTCCAGTCAATCCCAATGTATTTACTCTGTTTTAGCTCCTTAGATACTTTTTCCAATGCAGCTTTACAGACAAAGCCACGCAAATATTTGCAAGTAAAAGCCTGATAGTTATGTTACACAATGTTAAGGCTCTTCTCGAATGAAGCCTTGATCTCTATGTGTTGCAATTCGAGCATGAAATTGATAACTCTCCAAGAAGTGTCAAAGTTACCTTGAGATGAGCCTAAAAATCTTTTTAACTTCGAATGAACACTCTCTGCCTTGTTAGTTGTGGTATTCCCAATATGCCGAATTTGATTTGTCCATGCTTTCACAAACCTTTATTTATAGGGATCCAACTATGTAGATTTTAGATATTCCACCAAACCAGAATACACTATGTACTTTGCTGCCAATACTCGCTCATGTTTGTGATATTCTTCCACTGAATTACTTGCAACCAACTCATGCCACGAAGCCATAAAAACATCAAAGTCACCTTACTTCTCAAATAATTTCTTTGTTTTAGCCAACACATTTCTACTTATGTGCCATGTACAGAGTAAGTGAGCGGTACCAGGGAATAATACTGAAACTGCATTGAGCAATGCCAACTCTCTATCTGTCACGATTACTTTGGGTAGGGACCAACCATCTAACAATTGCTTCAATTTATCAAGAGTCCAAGTGTAATAGTTTTCATTTTCAGACTCTAAATAGGCAACCGCCACTGCGAATGTCATGTCCGTTGATGTCACGCCCACAATTTGTAATAATGAAAAATTGTGCTTGTTTGTCTTGTACGTATAGTCCATCAATAAACACATGCGAAAAACATCTTAAAAGATCAACGACAACGGGGTGAGCCCAAAACAAGTCTTTCACAATATCAGTCCTCTCATCACATCTGTGCCACTCGACATATTCTTCTTCATCTAACTTGTGCAACAATTGTTGCATTTGGGATCTAAATCCATATTCCATTATCCTGTGCTTTTGTTTCACATTGTAGATCGTCTTCAAAGTAGATGCATTAGTGACATATCTTTCTTTCAATGTCATGAGGATGTCTTTCGGCCTGACATTGGTATTGGACATTTGAATCATAATCTCCATCTCTTCCTTTGTTAACCTCCCAACATAGGAATGCCCTTCCATGCACTTTGAGTCCGAATGATTGTGAGTGCCACATGCTACTTGCATTGTCCATTCATTATCATGAGCCACTGCCTTCAACAGAAACGAACATCCACACTTCTTTGTCCCAGTGTCGCTCTTCTTCTTCTTCTTGTCATCAGAAACTTTATGGGTGACTGATTTATAGTGACTGAATCTCTCACAGGCAAAGGTAATTCTATGTCGCATACCTTTTTCCCTGCATCATAATTTTTAGTTATAATTACCAAATCATTCCTCCTCCCAACTTCTTGTATGAAAACAACTCTTCCTTTGTCGTGAATGGAGTGTTATGGGTAAATTGTTCAGTATAGTCCACAACAATCTCCATTGGCACAACAATCTCTATTGGCTCACTTGGCTTTTCGTCCTGAAAGTGACAAATAAATTACAATTAGATACCATGAAAAATACAAAAAAATGACATGTTCGACCATCGTTGCCGAACAAATACGTTCGGTTCGGTTGAACATGACCAAATTGATACGTTAGGTTCGATCATGACGACCGAACTCCGTGAACACCAATTGCTTTCCATAATTGTTCAGTCCTGCGTGTAACACCCCGTAATTTTAGTTAAATACATACGATAAATTATACGTATATCGAGATGTATGATACGCGTATGTATATGCGCGTAGGATATACGCGTGTATGAAATACATGCGATATTTAAGGAATATGAGCAAATAAATAAAATTATTAAATAAAGAATATAAGTTTTATTAGTGGAATGGGTTGGTTAATTAGATATGTGAATTGGAGTTGAATTAAATTGATTAATAAAATGGGAAAGTTGGTTTGTTAACTTGCATGAGGAGCATGGGATCAAATGGGGAAGTTGGTTTGTTAACTTGCATGAGGAGCATGAGATAAGAACAGTGACAACAAAATGAATAAAAAAATAAAACAAAACCTAAGCTAAAGAAGTTGCTATAATGCAACGAAAAAAAAAAGAAAAAGAAGAAGCAGAGAGAGAAAAGGAAGAACGGCAGAGAAGAAGGAGAAGGAGAAGGAGAAGGCCATTCAGATTCTTGATAGGAAGGTTCAACAATTGCGAAATAAAGTAATTCCTTTGGTCAGAGTCAAATGACAGTTTCATGATAATGAGGAGCAGACTTGGGAACGTGAGGACTGGATGAGGGAGATATTTCCTGATCTCTTTACCACGTGATGTACATTTCTCCTTATCTCTTATATTTCGAGGACAAAATTCCTTAAGTTGGGGAGATTGTAACACCCCGTAATTTTAGTTAAATACATACGATAAATTATACGTATATCGAGATGTATGATGCGCGTAGGATATACGCGTGTATGAAATACATGCGATATTTAAGGAATATGAGCAAATAAATAAAATTATTAAATAAAGAATATAAGTTTTATTAGTGGAATGGGTTGGTTAATTAGATATGTGAATTGGAGTTGAATTAAATTGATTAATAAAATGGGAAAGTTTGTTTGTTAACTTGCATGAGGAGCATGAGATCAAATGGGGAAGTTGGTTTGTTAACTTGCATGAGGAGCATGGGATAAGAACAGTGACAACAAAATGAATAAAAAATAAAACAAAACCTAAGCTAAAGAAGTTGCTAGAATGCAACGAAAAAAAAAAGAAAAAGAAGAAGCAGAGAGAGAAAAGGAAGAACGGCAGAGAAGAAGGAGAAGGAGAAGGAGAAGGAGAAAAAACAAACGGCGGATTTGCAGCCAAATTCGACGTGCCGGTAAGCTATTTTTGCTATTTTTCGTCGTAAAATTACTATCTAAGCTAGATGTAACCTTTCTAACGGAGTAATTTTTGTTGTGGGAGCCGTTTTACGGCATTTTCAAAAATTGGGGTTTTGACCCAACGTGAATGAAAATCCGCTAGAAAGGTAGAAAAACGTTCCCTGAACTGTCGGGACCCCGAATATGTGGTTAGATTCAATTTCATGATTTTTGGAGACCATTTGACAATTTTAATACAATTTACATCTGTCAGATGAATAGTAAAGAATAAATAGTGAATAGTAAAAAGTGAATAGTACTGTGAACAATGATTTGATATTTTAGTAGCTACGGATGTGGTAAATGATGATTCTCATGATAATCTATGGTCATTTCAGTGTTTAAATTGAGAGCTTAAGGACATGGATAAACGCTTTTGAGGAAGTAATATTGTTGCTCGATTTTAGAGGTTGGCTTAGAAAACCCGTGTAACCACAGTGAGTATAGTTTTCTTGCGTTGGTTTTTGTATGGCATTGTACGTATATAAAATGTTTGATTGTATGCATGTTATATTTATATATAATGCATTGAGTTTTATGGATCATGTAAATTGATTTTTAGCAATTGGAGTTTGTAATGATGAGGTTTTGCGAATCCTCATTGTCATTTCGTTAGGAATTAGACCTAGATGAGGTTTTGCGAGTCCTCATTGTCAGTAGGTCTGTCCTAACAAGGGTTGGTATCCTTGAAATGACTGTGAATTGGGTAATGAGAGGTTGTGGCTACCTTGTAACGGCCATACAAGGGTTAGACCCGCTCTCTTGCCTTGCGGAGGAGGGAGATTGTGCATTATGTTATTGAAAACTCATGAAATTTATGATGTTGACATGTACAATATATTCGTTGAATGATGCATGTGTTGAATTAGTGTTTGAAATGATTTTAAATGTCATATTTCTATAAATGTATATAATTGTCATCTCAAGAACTATATTCACTGAGTTGTTGTTTGCTCACCCCATTTCCTCCAATATTTCAGGTATTGAGTCGAAGGAAAAAGGAAGAATTCGTGAGTGATAATCACGTGAACCTTCGTCTGGTACGTGTACGTATCCTTTGAGGAAATAGATTATATTTTTGTTATTTTGATATGTATAATTATCACACAAGATATATATGTAATATCACCTAGATGGGTTGTATGGTAATATTATCTAACGAAATGAGATGATCATAGATATTTATCAGGTGAGACTTTAATTTGTGGAATGAATGAAATGATTATAGAGATCTATATTGAATTTGATTTGTGGTATATATATATATAAAATTACTGTAACTTTTGGGTATTATTGTGAGACTACGTGAAGGCTGACAGTGTATTGTATACTGTATATGAGTATGTACAGTGTATAGTACACTATGCCGGTCAGGACGTCAGCCTACGTCAGGGGCGTCGTGACACTGCGAGACCGAACTGAACGTATCGATTCGATCACGACAACCGAACCACATGAACACGACAACACTATATCTTCAAAACGCAAAAAAAACCCCCTAAAATTACCTTCAAATGATGTGCGTCGTTTTTCGAACATGCATCCCTCCTTATAATTCTTCAAAAATGGGTAGAAAACCACTGATTTTATAATAACCTACAAGATTTTATTTGGGTTCAAGAAATAAATCTAATACACTAAAAAACACAAAAAAAACTTGTAAACACAAAAAAAATACGTAACTAATCTTTTAAAGATGATTCACATACCTTATAAATGATATTTAGAATGAAAAAACCTCAGAGAAGTGGAGGAAAATAGTGCAAGTAGATCTAGAAATGAAGGTGACGGTTGACTAGCGATGAGGTAGGGTTAGCAATTCGATTGGATGGTTTTAAAAAATAAATTTAAATTAGGGGCATTTTGGTAAAATGATACGAGGACATTATTAAATATCACATTTAGTGGTTTTTTGCGATGGAAACAATAATTTTTTGTGATTCATTTAGCTAGGCCTTCTTATTATTTATATTCTCTATTTTTTAATAAAAAATACTTGTTAGACTTGGTAAGAAAGAATTCAAATTTTAGAAGGGTAAGACCGGAACAAATGTAGAAAAGCAGGCATTTAATGCTTTTGTTCATAAAGCTCAACTCAACAACCAAACCCAACTCCCTGTCTCCCCGAGCCCCAACTTCACTTTACCATCAACACGGCTCCGGACCAAAAGCTCAAATACAACGCGCGACTCAATCTTCGCTTGCTCGCTCTTTTGACCTCTCCGATTTCAACCCACTTTCACCGCCACCACCATCACCACCACAAGCTCTTCCTCCTCCGACCTGCTTTCGAACCCTAGACTCATCATCATCACCATCATTTGGTAAGTGGGAACAAAAATTTCGAATTTTGCCCTTTTCTTCTTCTTCTTCTTTTTCAAATATCTTATGTTTTTCTTCTGTAATTGCAATTTATAATTCATCTCCGTGTTTGCTCCAACATCACCGAGCTCATAATTTTTGTGTATAATTTGGCGGTTTCCATTCTTAGGTTAATTCGTTGATTTCGATGGCTTTGCGAGTTTGGGGGTTTGAGTAGTTGAGTTTTTGGTTTTCGCGAGTTGCATTATGCCTAGAGTTTCTCTCTCTGAATAGGGTTTTATCCGGATTTTACGGCATTGGCATTATAAATTATGTTTTATGTGCGTGTGTGTGTGTGTTGGTTTTAGGGAAACAGCAAGGGAGAAAGGGCTGTTGTTAACATGTAATGATGAATTTTTGATAGTCCAAGTTCATGAAATTACTTATACTATGGTGGATTGTAACTTATTTTCAAATCTCTTGATGGATCCTAAAGCAATGCTCAACTAAGCCTTTTCTTAACTTCATGGGGTCTATTTTTCGAAAGACATAGAGGTAGGTGCAACACATCACTTAACGGGGACGTCCTAGCCCTTTGTGTAGTATATAAACCAACAACAAAACTTATAGAACACTAAAAATAACTATCTTAAGCTATCTATAATAGGACCCTGACAGAGAGAGTCAACAGTTAAACTCTGGAAGTGTAGTTAGATACCAATGTCCCCTAGATTAACATAGAGCTTCCCAATACATATGGCTCCTTGATCTAAGGGATATTGATTTCTGATTACAGTTCCGGAGTTCATTACCAATAGTCCCCAAAACATTTTCCTCTATAATATGCTAATAATTACTTATTTCCATTATAATTCAAATTGGGCAAAAATTTCTGCTTCTGCTTTGTATTATTTTTACCATACTTTTCCATGAAGTATATTGCAGTATGTTATGCATTATACCTTAACTCAACTCAATTAAATCTTTTCTCAACTACATGGGGTCTTGGCTACATGAATCCACTTGCTCCACTCCGCTCCACTGAGGGTTGATTCGACATTCAAATTACAAAAAGTTTGAGCTTTCTTAATTATCTCTATCCATGTTATTTTAGGTCTACCTCTACCTTCATTGTTACCATCTAGCGTTAATAGGTCACTGTTACGAACTAGTGCATCTAAAGGCCTATGTTGTATGTGTCCAAACCACCTTAGTTGGTTCTCTCTCATTTTATCTCTAATTGGTGCTACTCCTTCCATTTTCTGAATATGCTCATTTCTAATTTTATTTTTTAATGTTTTACCAAATATCCATCTTAGCATTCACATTTCTGTTACACTTAGTTTATTAGCATGTTGTTTTTAATTGCCCAACATTTTGTACCACTTAGTTTATTAGCATGGCTGGCCTAATAACAACTCTATAGAATTTTCCCTTTAACTTCAATGGGATGTGTTTATCATATAGAACTTCAGAAGCACTTCTCCACTTGACCCATTTTGCTTTAACTTTATGGTTCACATCCTCACCTATTTCTCCTTCTTTATGTATAATGAATCCCAAATACTTAAAATTTTCGTTCTCTGTTATCTCTTTTCTTCTAATCTTTACTATCTCTTTGTTTGTATTCCTCTCCATACCGGGAGCAAAAGCAACCTGTCTTCCTTATGCCCTTTCATCCCCTATGTTTTTATTTCCACTAAAATTATATTTAACGTATGTAGTCTTGGTCCCCTACTAATCTTGAACCCTTTAGATTCTAGAGCCTCTCTCTAAACCTCTAGCTTAACATTTCCTCTAGGTGCAGTTTCATCAATCAATACTATATCATCAACAAATAACATACACTTTGAAATATCTTCTTGGATATGTTTAGTCAATTCATCCATAATTAGTGTAGAAAGGTAGGGGCTTAAGGCAGATCCTTGGTGTAAAACTATTGTAATTGAAAATTCGTTAGTTTCACCTTTTGTTGATTTACAATAGTCCTTGCCCCAGGTCTTTTATTAGTTCAATGTACCTAGTTGTAACGTTTTTTTTTCCTAATACCCACCATATTATTTCTCTAGGTACTTTATCTTAGGCTTTTGCTAAATCAATAAAGACCATATGAAGGTCTTTCTTCTTCTCCCTATACCTCTCCATCAATCTCCTTAATATATAAATAGCTTCAATAGTTGATTTCTCAGTTTTAAATCCAAATTGATTGTTTGACACCAATGTTTCAGCTTGTATTCTATTTTCTATTACTTTTCCCACAATTTCATTGTATGACTCATCAATTTAAACCCTCTATAATTTGCGCAATTTTGAATATCTTCTTTATTTTTATATGTGGGTATTAAGATGCTTTTCCGCCATATTCATGTATAAAAATAAAGGAGATTTTCTGCATTATACCCCTTTGTGAATTTATTAGCAGCCATTGAGTAGGACTAGTGGCCAACTCTTTAAGTAATATCACATTACTAGGCTGATGGAAATATATTGGTGGAAAATCGCCTCTAAAAATAAAGCATAAATTGTGGTTGGCTCACCAAGAATGTGAAGGTTCTTTAACTTCCGAAACAATAACAATTCTAGTCAATCACAAAGTTCATGGCAATTGGCACAAGATGCTAGATAGAATTCTTTATTTTGCTAAAAGTTCTATGTTGTCACAAAAGAACCTCTAGGTACATCAACTTGTGTCCCTCAATCATGTATTAGAATCTTCAATGATAGTAATTTGACTACCAAGTGACATTGCCTTAGACTTGACATTGACATGATACTTAGCCACCATTTTTTGCTTTTCTTATTCAAGTTTCAAGATTGTTTCAAGCAAGTATTGAAGTTACTTTTTTGCTGTTACTTTCTCTAGCTCAATCAACTTTAGAATAAGTTTAGTTGAATGTGTGGACCCAATTTCCTTTCTTCCGGAAAATTGAATTTGGACTAGTGTAGAATCCACAATTATTTAACTTCCAATATAAAATTCTATTAAGCCTACCGATTATCCTAGAATCAATTCACAATACCTATTCCAAACTAAACAAATGACTTTTGCTTAAAGAGAATGCTGTTCATTTGGTAATCTCCATTGACATTTACCTAGGAGAGCTTTGTTTCTCTTAATGATGTCGCCTATCACCAAGCCACCTTGCTCCACTCTCCCTTGAATAACATCCCAAGATAATAAACGACAACCTTTTCCAGCCTGTCTCCTTTTTGCCAGAAACTTCTCATCTTATGCTCAATGAAATCAACTACTCTCTTAGGAACTCCAAAAGAGCACATATGGTAGGTGGGAATGGCTCAAAAAACGATTGGAGCAAGGTAAGTATTCCTCTTCTTAATAGGAAACTTCTTTTCCACCCTTTGATTTATCTGGCAATCTTCCTGAGTGTCGGCTCCCAATAGTCACTTCTTATGACCAACGACACTTTGATATACTATTTAGGCCACTTTGCTATAGAGCATCCTATCGTCCTTGCATGGTAATTCAAAACATCTAGTGAAGTGTTTGACAACTACCGATTTAGCCATATTAAATCTTAGACCTGAAGTCCAATAGAAGCATTCAATGGTTTGCAAAGTATGCTTAAGTCTGCTCTTGACAATATCAAGAAAAAATACTGTGTTATCTACTAATTGAAGCTGTGAGTCACCTCAACATTGTCTTTGTGCTCCTTGAAAGCTTTTAACTACGTTGTTGTCCCTAGCTGTATCCATCATCTTGCTTAATGCATCTGTGAAAGAGTAATGGAAAAAAGGAGATTAGAGGTTTCCTTGCTTCGGTCCTTCGCTACTAGTAAATTTACCTTGAGGCCTTCAATTAATGATAATTGAGTAAGAAGTTGTTTCGAGGCAGTTATTGATCCATGTCCCCCACCTCGCTTTGAGTCCTTTCCATTATCACAAAATTAAGAAAGTCTGAGTTAACGGAACATATGCTTAGCAACCAATTGTGAAAACAAGGGCTTCTTTATGATTGCATCTATATTCGTCCACCGACTCATTAGCGACTAGAACAACATCATGCACTAGCCATTTGTGTTTCAGCTATTGTGTGATGCAAAATGTCTCTCAATTTAAAAGCAAGAATCTTCGCGGTAATTTTGTAGAGGCTCGTGACCAAGTTCATTAGTCTAAAATCAACAACTTTCCATAAACTTAGTTTCTTTGGTGGAAGACAGATGTAGGTTTCATAGCTGCACTAGTTGATCACCCAATTTTGAAAGCATTCTTCAAATAGATTATTACATCTTCTTTGATTACCTCCTTGAGGCCATTGGCAATCATTGACATGTTTAATATACCATGGGATTATTATAGTTCCAGTTTCTTATATAAAAGTCAACAAAGCCTTTTTAACCTCAACTCAACTTAATAAGGTATTTTCTTGGTTACATGGGATTGACGACAAAATTTGTGATGTAGAACATATGCCATTGTTCTAGCATAATTGATGTCAATTCAGATCTTATCAATTAGGATGTTATGCATTTTTGGATTATATTTATTTACTTATATATATTTTTTATTTTTTTTTGAATTTATGGCTGGAAATCTAGAATCCGATTGGAAACTAATAACCTATCCTATTTTGGCTGATTATGACCAATTGGAATATAGCCTAATTAAGCCCATTCCTTTATTTGGTAGGAATTTTGTTTAAGTTAGTCTATTTTTGTAAGTGAGTGGCATTGAATATCAAATGAAGAATGATCATTTCATTTCTTCCTTATTTCAAGTTTCTTCTTCTTTCGTCCCTTCGGGTTCACCATTAATCCATTTTTGTAGCTCCGCTGCAAGGGGGCAATCTTTTCTAAAATCGCAAGTGGTTTTCACTTGGCTTAACTTTCTTACTCGTATTTTTAAGTCTTTTCCTTCTTCTGTAATTATTTTTAATAATTCTTTTTTGAGAGGAAACAAGTATATAATTGTATTAAATAAGATAACTTATTGTTAATAATGAATCCATAAATTATTGTTAATAATGAATCCTTAAATTTTCCGAAGTGATGTATGTAGTGGTCCTTGTCTTACATGTCTAACTAAACCAGCTCTGTTCATTTTATTCCCAATTGGATTTGGGGCTACACCTACCATTTCTTGAATTTATTTCATTTTGATTCTATAGTTATATCTTTTTATATTTTACCATAGTCCATCTTAACTTTAGTATTTTCCTTATTATTAGTTGATTTTATCACCTAAGATATTTTTCCATAAAGTATATTGGAGGTTCAAAACAGTTTTTTATTTTTTTTGACATGTGTGATTAGTTGAATAAAGAAAGGGTTTTGTGAACCTTTCACATTCTTGTCATATTTAATGCACTATATCATTTTGCAGTACTATAATTTTGAAATGTTCTATTTTCTGCTGCTGGGACATGGGAAATCTAAATGTAATGCATCTCATGACTGTTTGTTTCCTGATGTGATTGCATTTGTTACCTAGGTGTGGTGTTGCCAGGAGATTTTTTGAGCCACAGAATTTTGAACATGAATAAAGTGGAGGAACAACAGGAGGAAGTGGAAGATGAAGAAAGTGAATCTGATGATTCATTTATTGATGATTCTGATGATAATGATCCATCAATATCTGAATATGATGGGGGTGAATTACATCTTGAGGCAAGTTGTTCTTGGTTTATGTTCCCCATATTTTTAAAAATATCTCATTCATTAATGGAATGTATTTTAGGTGTAATGTACATCTTTTTTGTAGTTCCCTCTTCCTCTTTTGTCTATGCTTGAAGCATGCTGTACATTCTGTGTACCATACCATATGGAGTTTTACTGGAGGTGCTATCCCTCACCTCCTATTTTTAGCTAGTAACATATTCCTCTTGTTTTTTCCTTTTCTTTCCCTCCTCCCTTGTTTTTTACTTTTTTCTTTCTTTAGTTGTCTATTTGATAAAAATGAGCAAATATATGTAGTATGGTCTTTCAATTTTCCTTTTGATTTCATTCTTTGATTTGTCACCGAAATATTTAAGGCATTTGTAAGAAAGCAAATGGTCAATTGGTGGGTGTGCTGGAGCTTGGAATATGAAAATGCTAGACACATGCAAAAGCAAATTGAGTCATTTATAGTTTTCTTCTAAGAGAAGCTTTTCCATGCTAATTCTTGGGCCAACATTATCTATTTTCCTTCTGAATTTCATGGAAGAAGATCATCAAGTTTTACAGTAGTTGTAGAAATATGAAGCTACCATTTGAACTTTGGGTACAAATTAGAAATTGAAGCTTTCTCTTTGTACTTTCGATAAAATTTAAGTTTTGTTTTGTATTCTACAAGATTAAACCTATGTGGAGTTCAAATATGAAGCAACCATTTAAACTCTACGCTACATTTACCCTACCCCATGTAGTTGGGAAAAGACTTAGTTGAGTTGAGTTGCACAAAAAAACGTAGGAGATGTAAGGACATCTTTGTTGCTTTGATATTTTCCAAAATTGATGCATTTAGATCATAATAAGATGGGAACATTACTCTCTATTTTGATCAATCTATTTTAAGAAAAGAAAAAAAAAATTTAATATGAAATGTCAGGCTTAAAACCTCATTGCAACTTAAGACTTGAGGTGTATGCTATTGATGTGTAAGCCTCACAACATGAACTTCTAAAACTCTTTTTTTCTCGGGTTAATTTGAAATCTTAAGAACTTTTGTTTCACCTCAAGTGACTCTTTAGGTTCTAAAAATTCTGAAATGAGTGGGTTTGTTGCAAAATTGGTGTGTTTTCAAATAATTAGTAGCCAAAAATATATGTTGTTCCTTTTTTTTGGTGGAAATGATATTAATTTTTATTTATAATTGTCTTTGGTACGCAATTAGTGTTTGTTGCAAAAAAGAAAACGCACGAGGAGCCTCAGCTAGAAGATGGGGCCGCCCCAAATAAAGATGCCATCAACACAAGAGAAAATAGGAACACTTCAATATGAACCTTAAACTCCCGTTTGGCAACTCTAATTCTTTCATCTTATTTGCTAAAACTCTAATTTAAATAGATTTAACCAACGCTTGGTTGGCTGAGTGGCTCGGGGCTCTCGTCTCATGAAACGAGGTCACGAGTTCGACTCCCGCCTTAGCAACGTTGGCCACTGGGGTGTCTCCCGCTCGATTTCGACAGGCCCTTAGTGGATTAGTCGGGCCGAAGGTCCGAATACCACTAAGTTGTCAAAAAAATAAGTAAAATAAATAGAGTTTTGTAAAAACAGAATGTTTAGTAAGGATTTCGACTTCTGTGCGCTGCAAGAAGGGAAACCACAATCTGTTGTAGAGAGTGGTTTCCCTCTCTGCCGTTTCTTTCTGCCACGCGCAGTGAGGAACTCTTGGTTTTTTTTATTTGTTTTTAATTCTTAAATTTGTTTATTTGTGTTTTGTTTTTCAAAATTAATAAATATATGTTTAAACTATTTAAGACGAATAAATTAATAATTATAATTTAATTATTAATAAAGAGGATAATTTTGATTTTTTAAAATATAACTCATTTATTCAAAATAATAATAAATTGAGTAATAATAAATTACTTATCTCAATAACGAAGATAATATTATAACCTTTAAAAAATGACTTATTTATTTTATCTATTTATTACCATGTGAATAATAAATAAAATAAATAAATAAATAAATACGTTATTGATATAAGTATAATAATATAATATTTGAGAAATATTTAATTTAATTTTTAGTGTTTAATTTAATTTTTTGATATTTTTATTATAGATAATACAATAGTAAAAGATACTTTTATAAAAGACGTCAAATGCCCCTCTAATAAGAGAATTAGGTGTTGGTTACCAAACGCTCTAACTCTAATTCTAAACTAAAAGCAGATGTTAAAGCATTGATTACCAAACAATGTATTTCAAATAAACTCTTATTAAAGTAGAGCTAAATAGAGTAGAGCTTATTTTTTTAGATTAGAGTTGCCAATCACTACCTAAGTGGTTCCACCCTTTCATCCAATCACTAAGCCTATAGGCGTTCGATAGACTAGAAGCAGCTACCCAATTCGAAGCTAAGATGATGGAGTTTTCCCACACTGCCTCCTCCCTCCTAACAACCTTTTGGAAGAGCCTATGGTTTTACTCTGTCCATAAACTATGTAAGACTGAAAACGTGATCACCATCTAGTAGTCCTTGAGATTCCTAGGAAGCACTTTCACTTTTGAGTGAAAGAGAGAGTTAATGTTCATGGGAATCGCTTTAGGGTTGAAATTGGTAACCACGGTCCATCTATGCCAATTACCAAATAGATTTGGCAAAAGAGCAAGTCTTGAAAAAATGACTAGTCGTCTCTCCATCCTTCTTGTAAAGGCTACACCAACTAGGAGAATTATACGTTTGTGTATTGATGAGACCATTCACTATTTCTTGAAGCTCGATCTCTCCCCTGAATGAATCATATAGCCAGAGGAAACCATGAACCAGAATAGAAGAGCTTGCAAAACATCATATGAGGAAAGCGAGTTTGAAGATTATATGTTATGTTAAGCTTGCCAAGGTTGATGAGCTAGCCCAACATTTTAACCTTAACTGGCACTTTAGCTTTCCAAAAAGGATTATAAGTTGAGACAGGGAGACTAGGTCCTCATTTGGTACAACTGTTGCTTTTGAATCATTGCTTCTACAGAAGCATTTTTGAAAAGGTGCTTATGAATAAGCTACTTAAAACTTGTTTGATAAAACATGTCAAAAGCACTTATGCAAAAGTATTTTTACTTTGAGATGACAATTTTACCCATTTACAATTAAAGATAAATACACCTACATCTAGTTTATATTAATTTTGTTACAACTATAACATGAATAAGGATTAAATATTTGAGAATAATGGATAAGCATTAACTTATAAATACATCATGTATCAAAATATATTAGACAAGCAAGTGCTTTGCAGTAGAAAATGACAAAAGCAAATTGCTTTTCTTTAATAGAAAGAATAAGGGACAAGCCAAAGTTTTTGCAATACAAAGAGATTAATATTGATATTTGAAAAATAAATAAGTGCAAAATGGGCAATTTTAGTTGTAATCTCACTTTCCAACTACAAAAGATGTTTTTGCCCAGTTTTGTCAAAACACCAAAAAATCCATTTTTACAACAAACGCGCTTCTTTAAAATGACAATTTTTATTGCGGTTAGCATATAAATCACGTCACCGCACTTTCAACCGTGGAACCAAACATCGCCTAGGTATGTCAATTAGGTGAGACAAGAATCACTTGTCGAAAAGGTGCCTGAATCCTCTAATGGTTGTAGACTACAATCCGTTCTATAAGACAATTGGAGGTTCTCTAACATAGATAGCAAGAAAATCACCTCCATCTCCTCTCTAGAGCTTAAGTTTCTAGCAAACCGAATATCTCATGATGGGTGCTCTCCTTTGTGACCATACTAGAAAGAAGAAATGGGAGCATTATGTAATTGAGAGAGTTTGAAAAGATTAGGAAACAAAGTCAAAATTACCACACCAATTATCTTCCCAGAAACGAAAGGTTTGACCATTGCCTACTCTAAGACTGATATGACCCAAGGTATTGCTTGACGATTGGATGAATTTCCAAGGGTTTTGATAGGTAGCTTTGGGTGTGAGACTAGCACCCCGAGCATTGGATAATAGATTGTGCCTGTTTTCAATGACTTTGGTCCACAAAGATTCTCGTTCCTTATGGAACCTCCACAACCATGTTGTTAAAATAACTATGTTTCTTTTAAGCAAATTCCCAATTCTCAGCCCTCCTTCATACATCATCCTGCAGATCAGCTCCCATCGATTTAGGTGTCAACCCCAAGCTCACACCCCTCTTTCCACATGAAATGTCTCATCAAGTGTTCTTTAAGCACTTTCACTTCTTTTGGAATTTTGAAAAGAGAAGAAAAGTAGGTTGGAATCGCCTCCAAACTGGAACATAACAAGGCTATCCTTCCTTTTCTTGAAAGAAAACTGCACTTCCACTCTTGCAATCTCTTGGAAATCTTTGCTATCACAGGAGCTCAGAAGGCCTCCTTTAGTGGATGTCCCCCAGGAGGCATCCCCAAATACTGAAGTGGCCAAGAGTGAACTGAACAACCAATTTTACTAACATATTGATAATCCACTTGGTTTGTTCTTACATAGACCAATAAGTTGGCTCTTGGACATATCACTTTGAGCCCCAAAAGCAAACAAAAGCTCTTAAGAATTTGGTTTGTATATTGCAAAATGGATTCATCATTAGGTAGAAGGAATACAATATCATTGGTGAATTGAAGATGTGAGACTAGGACTAGGTTTTTTTCCCACATTAAAGCCTCACACCAAATGAGCTTTTATAGCATGGTCCACCATTCAACTCAAAATATCTCCAACTATTGTGAAAAGAAAAAGTGGCAATGGATTACCTTGTCTTGGGTGCTGCCTACCCTTGACTCTCCCTCTTGGCCTACCATTGATAAAGATAAAGTAGGAGACATTGTAGAGGCACTTGTTTATCCAAGCTTGCCATTTCTCTCTGAAGCCCCTTTGTATTTTTTTGAATACAAAGTCTAGGAAAGTCCATTGAACTGTGTCATAAACCTTGGCGAAATCCACGTTGAAAATAATTCCATTTTTTGATTCTGTCGATATTCTTCCATCGCCTCATTAACAACAAGGACTACATCAAGGATTTGTCTCCCATTTATGAAAGCCATTTGAGTTAATTACACTATGTGATGTAAGACTTGCCTCAAACTTGAAGGTAAGTTTTTCGCGATGATTTTGTAAAGATTGCCTACATGGGGTTGGTGCAGTTGGTAAAGAGCTGGCTTTGGAACCCAAAGGTCCAAGGTTCAACTCTTGCCACTGCGGGGATTAATGGGTCAGGAATCAACCTGATTCCTCCTTGAAAGTACGATCTGGTGATGGAGCTGGTTATACAACTAACAACTAACATAGTTTCTTCTAAAAGAAAAAAGAAGATGATTTTGTGAAGGTTGGTGGTTAAGACTAATATGGCGTAAACCCACCACCTTTCTAGATTTCTTATTTTTTATTTTTTTTGGAATAAGGCAAATGTAGGTCTAATTTGTGCGCTCATTAGTGATACCATTTGAGTGAAATTTAGCCATGTCTTTCATTAGATCACCTTTAATGAAATCTCAATACTTCTAAAAGAATCTCAAAGTAAACCCGTCAAGACCTAAAGCTTTACTACGTTCACAGTGAAAAACGACTTCCTTAATTTCCTCCTCAAAAGGTCGTTCAAGTCAAGCTGCATCACTGTGAGAGATAGGCTTCCAATCTAAACCTTCGGGGCTCCACTCCCCATTTTCACTCTCAGCAAAAAGATGTCCAAAGTAACCCACAATCTCTTCTAGAACATCCTCTTTCCTTGTCAACAAGGTTTCGTCCTTCTCTATGTTACTAATAACATTCTTAGTCCTTAGATTTATGACAATTGAGAATTCTGTGAAAGGTGGTGGCAATGGTGGATCGAAAGGATGATGAGGAAGTTCCTTTGGAAGAGAGAGGACAAAGAAATAGGTGGTAGTCTGGTGAGATGGAGCTTGGTCAGCAGGCAGCTTGATCAGGGGGGCTTGGGGATTGGTAATTTGGTGCTAAGGAACAAAGGTCTGGCGGGGAAATGGTTGTGGCAGTTTCTCAAATAAAAAGATTCCTTGTGGGCCAAAGTGGTGTCGTGTCGTGATGGGGTTCAATGGGATTCAAGAGATGTTAGTGTGTCTTCTAATGCACTTATCGTAGCCCTTGGAAGTTCATCCATTCCCTTTACCCGATTTTCTCTGACCTAGTGAGGCTCAAAGGGGGTGATGGTTCATCCTTTAAATTTTGGGAGGATACATGGTGTGGTACAACCAAGTTTAGTGAATTATTTCCAAATATTTATAGGTTATCATCCAAACATAACCATCCGATTTGTGATTTCTTGGCACTTCTGGAAGAGAGCGAAGGAGGTAGGCGTTCTTGATGTTTTCACCTTAGAAGGGGTCCCTTTGATAGAGGGCGAGTAGAAGCCTCATCCCTCCTTGAGATTCTTGAGGGAGTTCATCTATCTAATGAGAGTGATAGAGTGTCTTGGCCTTTGGAATCATTGGGGGAGTTCTCTTCTAATTCCTTCCTCCATCATCTTTGCTCTACCCTTGACTCTAGCCTGTCTATATCCCATTTTCCTCATGATTTCATATGGAAAGCTCATGTTATTTCAAAAGCCAGATTTTTGGGACGGACTATTGCTCATGACAGGTTAAATTATGCGGATATTCTCCAAAGGCGTTTCGAGAATTGGTCTCTTTGTCCAAACTGGTGCTGTTTGTGTAAGGTTAATGGGGAAACAAGTCAACATATCTTTGTTGACTGCGAGTTCTCTAAAGGTGTGTGGAAGAAATGGGAAGGGCTTCTTCAGTGGGGGATGTTACCCAACGACCTTGCAATATGGGCCTTTCTTGACGATTCCTCCTTGCCGAGATGTTTTAGGGATTACTGGTGTGTTGTTGTCTTTGTAGTAGCCTGGTCTATATGGAAAGAACATAATTGCCGTATTTTTGAAGACCAGGAGAAGGATTTTGGGGCTTTATGGGAAAGTTCCTTTTTCTTGACTTCTCTTTGCGTTAGTGCTAGCAAGTTAGCAAGAGGCTTTCCCTTGGGGGAGTGGTTGAGAGGTTGAAAACCAATTTTAGTTTTGATCTATAGTTCCGGACTTCGGTCCTTGTGTATATTCATGTATAGCATTTATAGTTAATACAATACTAATTTTGTTCCTTGTCAAAAAAAGAATTCTGTGAAAGAACTTGGAATTGACATCGCCATCTCGCAACCATTGGATTTTGATCTTAAGTGAAGCGAGTGCATTTCCCTAGACCAATTGGTTTGCCTTCGGCTACATCAAGAATCTTATAACTAATTCCAATTCCTTGAGTCTTCTGAAGTGTTTCGAAAGGTGTTGTCCCAAACTTTAAGGTTTTCTTTCGTATACTTGAGTTTCATCTTGAATATGTGGCACTCCCTCCCTGCTAATCTGCCGTCAGCCTGCCAATTCTTGGGTTTTTACAAAAACTCCTGATGCTCCAGCGATATGTTCTCAAAGTGAAATGGCATAGAATCCCACCTAATTGGATTAGTTTCCAATGTCATAGGCTAATGGTCAAATGTGATTTGGGTTTTGACACATTGCCTAGAACAAGGAAACATATCATCCCATCCGCTTTCGAAGAGAAATCTGTCCAATCTGCGAGAAACTGGATCCCTCCTAAGGTTTGGCCATGTAGATTTGTCATTTAATAAAGGTGCTTCTTGAGGTCAAGTTCAAATATTAAGGCAATGGAATTTCTCATACTTTTGGTAAGTTTGATGCTGTTAGCCTTTTCTCCCAAAGTTGTTACTTTGTTGAAGTCTCCTACACACCACTTGAAGCCACATAAAGAAATCATTCCTGCTAGTGCATCCCAAAAGTAGGAAAGTGAGGCGTGCTGAGGCTCCCAGGCACATGCTCGAGGTGCACTAATCGCACCTAAGGTGTACTATGGCACGCGCTTGAGTGTAATGCATGATAAAAATAGAAATAATAAATAAATATTTATTATTATTATTATTATTATTATTATCAATATTTAAAGTAGTTTATTTTATTGTGAGATTAGTTACTTATTTTAGTAGGATTCTAATTGTTTTATTTTAGTAGGATTTTAGTTTCTAAATTGTAGTACGATGCAATTTAGTAATTTTAGATTTCTATAAAAATAGGTTTTGTAATTGGAATGGACAGCTTGATTGAATGAAAAAATATTAATTATTGATTTGTTTCTCCCTCTTCTTGTTCTCTTCTTCTTCTTCTTTTCTTCCTCTTTCCTTTCTTCTATTCTCTTCTATTTCTTCTATTTCTTCTATTTCTCCCCTCGGTGCTATATCGGTTTGGTATCAAAGCTTTTCAATCATATTTCTCTACCTTTAATCTTCACCATGACAACTACCTATTCTATGATTGATTCTTAAAAACACCTTCGAACTGACGTTGATATTCTAAAGGTTGAAGTCCAGTCGCTTCAAATGACCATAAAACGATGGAAAGAAGACATGCAGTTGCAATTTGGGCCGAAATAGCAAAAGCATTGTGCCGGGACACTACTATGTCAAGAGTCCAACCAACAAAATAAACTAGTGCAAATATCGCTCCACTTGATAAAGGTAGCCAATGTTTTATTTACGATCAAGAACCTCAACCTCCTAGTAAGAATCAAGAACTACTCTACGTTGCTGACCAAAGTCTAGTTCTTGATTCTGACGATAACGTTGCAGAAAAAATTACCTTTCTAAATATTAGTGACCATGACAAGTTAATATTGGAGAAATCTTCATGGAACATTAATTTTATTCAAGAAGTGGTTGTTGAACATGCTATGGATGTGTGGAAACCATATTTTACTTTGGTGGAGATTTTTGCGAAGTAAGACAAACGACGCGGTCGTCTAAAATACAAGTATCAATTTTATGGCTTATATGTTGTCATAATTTCATTTAAAGAAATTCTTTCGCCTGCTCCAATGGCTTTCGTTGCTAAACATTTTCTACACTACCTTCCCGCTTGGAAGGACCATTTTCCTATCCTTTGGCATAGTTCAACTCGTCAGTCAAGTTCTCTAAGAGGAGGAGAATAATGCAAGATAAAATTAAAAATAATAAATAAATATTTATTATTATTACTAGTGGACGTGCACGTGTGTTGCACGTGAATATCTTCATTTAAATTGATGTAAAATCTTTGAAGATAACGGTAGCATACACATAAAATTTATAACAAAATTAAATTTACAAGAAAAAATGATAGTGAAAGGAAAAAAAATATTACACACTAAAAATTGAAACAGAAGAAAATTAATTAAGCCTAAAAGCCTTGAAACTCGATCCAAATATTTGGTAAACCTTGATTCTCTTCTCCATTTCCTCATAGTTGAGTGAGAAAAACTCAAGTTAATTGTTGACGTTGGTAAACTTTGCAGTATCTACATTTGCTAGAGCAGCAGTAAATCTGAAAAACCAAACAAAAAAAAAGAAACTAACCAATAGAATAAATTTAATTTAAAATGAGAAATGAAATTTAACAAAAAAATCAACCGTCTCAAAGTTTAATTAAGTACATTAATCTATACAACTTATAAATTGGTTTTTATTGAATCTAACAATTTTCCACAAAAATTACAAAAAAACAAAAAACCACATAAAATGGAAATAATGGAACAAAGAAAGCACCTCTATGATGAATTAATGGTTAAGAAAAATTTAAGGAGTTGGAATTTTATATCTTCTTGCGCTTGACGTCCAGTTGGTTACTACTTGCTTGCGACAAAGAGCAAGAGCATATTTGCAATGAGAGACATAAAAGAAAAAGTTAAAAAGAAATATAATGAAACGCCAACAATTGGGTATTTGGGTTACCTAAACTGCCTAAGGTGCAAGTGACAGAGAGACTTGCATCCCAAAGGGATTTGATTTCTTGAGAGGTCTTCAGTTGCAAAGTGAAACCCATTTTCAAAATTCAATCACACATCAAACTATCCCAAAAGACCTTCCGAAAAACATCTATTCAAAATAAACCCTACTTTAAAAAAAAAATTTGTGTCTTTGTTTTGCAGAAACACATTTTGATTATAATCTGAAAAAGATCAAAATTTACTTTACCCAACCCGACTTAATTACCAAGTTTTGGCTCTAATAATGTTGTCATCTTATGTTCTCTAGATGAAGAAGACCAACTTCCCCCTCCAGAACAACTTGATCACCCTTTGTTAATAACTGAAATAGAAATTATAAAGTCATGTAATCAAACTTTGTAAGTAGAAGAAAAAAATTAAAGACTTACCGGGTTGAATTCTTGTATCGAAGATGATCAGTGTGATTTGCGAAAGCTTCTCACGTTCAAGGTGAATAATCTATTTGAAAATTCAAATACTTGCAAACATGGAAGTTGATGAGACAAAACCATCAACGATAATGGAATTGAAGCTTGATACCACACATTTTTTATATTTCTGGAATTGAAGGAAGGGATTAACTTGTTGAGATTCGTCTTAGAAAATCTTCTATGATCATATCGTTAAAGGTGAACTACATCACTCAAATATTCAAATTTCGATGTGAAAAATGTGTGCAAAATCGAAAAGACGTGCCTAAATTGTTGGTGATGGGCTGTTTAAAAAACTAAAAGGTACCGAACTTCTAAATTGAAATAATCTTCAAAGTTTTAAAATTTTAAAATTTAAAAGGTCTAAATTGCCCCTTTAGATAATGTATAATTGTAGGGGAAAACAAAATTTTTAAAACGTAAAAAAGGGTAATTTTGGAAAAAGGCCAAATATGGCCACATGGTGAGGGCCCTTAAAAAAGATCTATTATAATAGTATAGATTATTATTATTATTTAAAGTAGTTTTTTTTATTATGAGATTAGTTGCTTATTTTAGTTGGATTCTAATTGTTTTATTTTAGTAGTATTTTATTTTCTAAATCGTAGTACGATGCTGATTAGGACAACTTGATTGAATGAAAAAATATTGATTATTGATTTGTTTCTCCCTCTTCTTGTTTTCTTCTTCTTCCTCCCTTGTTCTTCCCTTTCTTCTATCTCTATTTTTCCTTGTCTTCTAATTTCTTTCTATTTCTTTCTTTCTTCGTCTCGGTGCGGCATCAGTAAGTTTGCCTTGCATATCAAGTATAGAGGCGCAACATGTGCGCCCCGCCTCAAGGTGTGCTTCAAGTGCACTAAGGCGAATGCCTTAATAACACTAGACTAAATTATTATATTCATATTTTAAAAAAATATGGTATAACAAAAGTAATTTTATGACAAAAATACGTGATTAGCATTGTATTTTAGGCAATATAAGAAAAATTGACAATTTTAAAACTAGATAAACTGGTTTTTTTATATCCGAACTTTTAAAAGGGCTTGACTTGATTTTGAATTCAAGCTTGAGTTTTTTGTCCAAACGTAGCCCTTAATAATAATGACCGAATCATTTTATAGTGGGTTGGGCAAAACCTTGCAATCGAGTTGGGGCACAATTTATCACCCCCAACTGTACCCAAAACAATTTAGAGGTCCTTCTTGCGATCTTCCACTTCTCCCATGTGTTCTTTATAGATAACAATGATAGCGTCTTCACTGTTATGGTTGTTGCACCATTGGCCTCTGCACACTCTCTTGTCTTCCCCTTTCTCTGTTCCACCCTTTTGAAATTGTCGCTGTAAGGAGCAAACTTGTGCCAATGCTTGGTTATTGTTCACTTCGTCAAACTTTCTTCATGTTATCAATATGCGATCTTGCGTGCTTTCCTTTTGGATGCCTGTCGAATGTCTTTCGAGTTTCTGCCTCATTGAAAATTTTCCCCGTCTAAGATGGAAACAACTCTTTACCCCTCTTATTAATCATTGTGATACGCATTCCATTAGTGTGACTTTTGACTTACTGCGATTAATGTGTTTAAAGGACCCATCTCGATGTTTAGATTGGGCCTTTGACGATAATCTCTTCATCCACAATGCTGTTCCCAAATTGATGGATAAAGAGAATACCTTTGACCTATTTCTCTCCTTCAGTACAATCTCCCCCCTCCCCACCATCCTAATTCAAAATGGATAAAACCATTTAATCGTAGTGCGAAACGATTTAAACCCAATGGTATGGTCATGATCACTCAAAAAGGATGATCGGTTTGTCAACATTTTCCCAAAGTGCGTTTTGGTCACTCTTCTCGCTCTTCTCACCTTGCATGTCTTCGTAGTCAATTTTAGTAGTATAGTTTATTTCCCCTCCTTAAGTCTCATTTCTGTTTTTGTCATCTGAAAATTTCCTTAGGAGGTGAATTTGTTAGTCATGTACTTGTGCAACCCGAGTGATGATGATCCCTTCTAGAAATTACAATATTATTCTATTTCAAGTTAATTGTATTTTAGCTTCATTATTGTTGTGTTGTAGAATTTATTTTCATCCACAGATCTGGTTTGATAGAAACTAAATGATATTTATTTGTAACTTTACCATTTTTCAATGTCAAATTTTCCATTGAGTTGACTGTCGATCATTATACATTTGCAGGCGCCTCTAACCGATCAAGAAACAGAAGAACTAATTCTTGATCTTTTGGAAGTTGAGAGTAAGGTATAAATGATCTTCCCTTGACTCTTCATTTCCTTTTTATCCTTTTTGTCTTTTTCCCCCCCTTTTTCTCATTCTAATTTTTAGGCAGCAGAGGCTCAAGAATCACTTGAGAAGGAGTCAATAGCACGAGTTGAGACTGAAGTAAGAGCAGAGTTAGCTGAGATTCTTCATGGCGATGATGTCAGTTTGTGCCATTTCTGCTTCTTCTGTTACTTCTGATATTGGTCTTTTTATTTGTGCTGATTTATGTTGCTTTATCTGCATAGCTGGACAAGGCTGTTGCGACAGAAATGAGAACTTTCATTGAAGAATGGGAGGTCACCTTGGATGAGCTAGAGACTGAGAGTACTCACTTGTTGGTGTGCTTTTTTCTTCAGCTTTGAGTAAAACTTTTGGTTCTTCATTATGTTTTTTATTGTGTAATTGTTCCACTATGAATTTACAAGTTCATTTCAGGCAATTTTATACGAATGACACTTGCTTGTACTGTACTGACTGAACTTTTATATTTCAATCTCTATATGATGTTTTCTTTGAGATGCCTCTTTAAATTGTGCTTTGTGATTGAAATCATACCGCATGACATAAAGAATGCTTGATTTACTCGTGTTTATCATGATCATTGTATAGAAAGGTCTTACCAAAAAAGGAAAAATTAAAATGGGGAATTCCTATTAAAACCAGGGTATATAATGGTGGTCTAATTCTAAAAGAACATTTGTCTTTGAAGATGTAGTAAAAACAAGCTTGAAAACACATCAAAATACAAAATATCGAGAATTCAGAGAAAATCCTATCTGTTGCCTCCTTGATCGCTTCCTTCTTTCTATGGAATGGAAAATATCTTTCCTTGTTGTCGGTTGGAAGTTCTTCCTCGGGTTACTTCGGACCACTGCCCTATAGTTCTAAGCTTAGAACAAATTAAGTGGGGTCCTTCGCCATTTAGGTTCGAGAATTTTTGGATCGATCACAACAAGGACTTCAAGAGAAATATTGGCCAATGGTGGGCTATCTCGTCTGCATATGGTTGGGAAGGTCACAAGTTCATGCTTAAACTTGGGCAGATCGAGGCCAAGCTTAAGGCTTAGGACAAAGGGGTTTTTGCATTGACCTCAAGAAGAAAGGAGAGGTTGGAACATCTAATTGAAGGTTTGGACCGGTTGGAAGGGGCTAGTTATTGGTCCAGGGAGTTGGATTCTCATCAGCTCGTGTTTAAGGAGGAGTATATCCAAGTGTGTGGGAGGGAGGAGAGGATTCTATCTCAAAAAGCAAAAGTGAAGCGGTTAAAAGAAGGGGATGTAAACTCAGGTTTCTTTCACAAGGTACTTAGCAATCGCAAAGGGAGGAATTACATTTCTGAGATTGAGAGGGAGGATGGCTCGATTATTGACTCAGAAATGAGCGTTGTAGATGATATTGTGAATTATTTTAGGTAGGTATTATGTCCAGCAGTAGACAGTTGTGGGGCATTGAGGGGCTGGATTGGGGTGCTATCTCGGTGGAGGATAATGCTTTTCTGCAGAAACCTTTTGAGGAGGAGGAGGTCAGGGTTGTGGTTTTTGATTGATGGCTCCAAGGTTCTGATGTCCCAGGTCCTGATGGCTTTTCTATGATGTTTTATCAAAGTTCTTGGGACATACTCAAGACTTATTGAGGGTGTTTGATGATTTCTTTTGCAACAATATTATCAACGTTGTAGCTAATGAGACATATATTTGTCTCCTGCCGAAAAAAGTCAAATTCATGGCAACTTAATGACTTCAGGCCTATTAGCTTGGTAACGAGTTTGTACAAAATCACAGCGTAGAAGTTCTTTCCGTTCGTCTTCGGGCCATCCTTGATAAAACTGTGGGCATTACTCTGTCAGCCTTTGTTAGATCCTTGATGCAGTGCTGGTGGCTAATGAAGTTGTTGAAGATTATTGGTGACATCGGAAGCAAGGGGTTGTCTTTAAAGTAGATTTTGCAAAAGCCTATAATAGTGTGGATTGAGATTTCCTTGGTTTTACGATGGAGGAGAAAGGGATGGGCAATAGGTGGTGGATGCGGATAAAAGGTTGTATAAGGTCGGTATAATATTCTGTATCATCAATGGAAGGCCTAGAGGCAAATTTGAGACTCAAAGGGGTTTGAGATTGGGGGATCCATTGTCTCCATTCTTGTTCACATTGGTGGCGGATTCCATTATTGTGTCCTCTCATAATTTGTCTTGGAACCTTCACTTTTCTAGAGCTCATACTACGTGTGAACAAAATGAGGTCTTTTCTCTACTATTGAGACTTGATCAGGTTACATTGTCCTCCAACCCAGATTCTTTTAGTTGGCATTCTTCACCATTCCAGTAGGTGTTCTTGTAAGTTGTTTTTTGAGTTTTTGTCCAATTGTCCATTATACCCCACTTTTCCTTTGTCCCAATCTTTTTGGTATGTTCACATTCCATCAAAGGTAAAGGTGTTTTCTGGGGGGCTAGTTGTTCATACATAGGAGGCTCTGTACTATGGATTTTCTACAGGATTGACTGTTGCATTTGTCTATTTCTCCCCAATGTTGCTCTTTATGCCTACAAGATTATTAATCTGTTGATCATTTGTTTGTCACATGCTTTGTTTCACATTCATTGTGGCAGAAGTGGGTCGTGCTTCTTGAAGGAAAATTCACCATTCCATCCCCTTGTGAGGAATGTGTATCTATGTCACATATGCAAGGGTTGTCCTAGAAGGATAAAGAAGCTTTGAAGATTGTTAACTTTGCAACATTATGGTCTATTTGGGTAGAGAGGAATAGCAAAATCTTTGATATGGTTAGGAAGGAGTGTATTTTTCTTTGGGTAGAAGCACTTAGGGCTGCTTCCAATTGGGTAGTTTGCTCAAAATTTGCATATGGGTATTCAATTTCTGATTGGTATAGGAATTGGCCCAATTGCATGTAAGAATGGGGCTATCAAAGTTTTTTTGTGTGTTGTGTTAGCTCCTTTTGAGTACTCCTGGTACTCATCTTGTTTTCAGGCTTTTCTTAATATAATATGATCGTTGTTTCCTCTCAAAAGAAACAAAGGATATATGCTGCCGATGAGGAAATCTTGTTACATAAATATCACATAGATGAATAACCAATAACCAATAAAATAAAAAAAATGATATAAAAGAAGCAGATTTATGTAGTTGATCCCATGTAGTTGGGGAAAGGCTTAGTTGAGTTGAGTTGAGTATTAAATACAAAAGAAGGTGAAAAGACTAGATATAAACGAGCCAAATTAAGCGAACGAAAGCAAAAGATTTCAATTATATTAAATGAATTTAAATTGAAAATGAAAGAGAAGGGAAGAAATCAAAGAAATATGGAAAACTTATTTTGAGAAGTTATTAAATGAAAATCATATAGAAAATTTAAGTGTAGGAGGATGTGATAACTTTGTGGCATCTCAAAAAAAATAAATTCTTTTGTATAATTAGCATGCTTGGAGCAAAAAGAAGTAATGAAAATTGCAAAAGTTTTTGGACTGGATGCTATTTTTATTGAGATTTGGGAAGCCTTGGGGAAATTGGAGTCTTGTAGTTGGCTAAAATGTTTAGTAAAATTGTAGCAACTAAAAAAATACTCGATTATTGGAGGAAAAACATCGTAATATCTATGCATAGTAATTAATGACCCTACTTTTTCTCCTTTCCATTCCATTCTCTAATTTGGGAAGCCCCACTGTTCTCTAAAGTCTGGTTCTTAGGTTGGTCCATTGCCCTGAGTAAGGATAACAAAAGAGTTGTGCTTCAAAGAAGGTCTTCATTTTGCCACCTCTCTCCTTAGTGGTGTTGCCTCTGTAAGCAAGAGAGTGAATCTATTAATCATGCTTTTAATGCTTGTGAGTTCACTTAGGAAGTTTGGAGGGCTTAGAGAGCACATTTTCTAGTTGTTTCCCTTGTAGGAACTAGTTCAACGGAGGGGCTTTTGTCTCCCTTCTTTGGAAAACATTTACCCTTCTTGGGAGAAACATTGGTGTGTTAGCTTGGCGGTGGCTTGGAGTATTTGGAAGCAGCGAAACTGTAGAATTTTATAGGAGGTCGAGTTTGCTTTAGGTTTGGTGTGGGAGAGATCTCATTGTTTATTGTCCTCTTGGGTGGGCATTGGGTAATTTTGTAACCATGCAGGGCTAGGGGTGCATGCCTTGTTCTCCCTTAGCTCCTCACTTGTGCCGACTTTTTCATTTTAATATACATACTTTAGTTTCTTTTCCAAAAAAGAAGAAGAAATAGTGAGATTTTCAAAATTTTACAAATTATAGTGGGATTAAAATTATGAGACGAAATTGTGGGAGAAGTAATAGAAAATTGAGTAAGAGCTTAAACCTTGGTGTTGAACAACCAATTTGGGTTTATGCCTAGGAGATTAACTATGGAAGATATTTATTTATTGAAGAGATTGATGGTCTAATATGGAGGTAACGTTGTGTATATCGTCCCTTCCTTAGACCCCGCAGTGGCAAGAGCCTAATACATTGGGTACGCCTTTTTATCGGGAGGTATAGGGAGAAAATAAAGATCTTCACATTGTGTATATTGATCTAAAGAAAGCGTATGATAAAATATTTAAAGAAGAAATAATGTAGTGGGTTTTAAAAAAAAGAAAAAGGAGTTACATATAGTTACAATGACCTAATGAAATGTATGTATGACGGAGGGATAAACTTTGTAAGAACAACTCAACTCAACTCAATTCAACTCAAGTAAGCCTGTTCCCAACTACAAACGTTGTAAGAACAAGAGTAGGAAAAACTAGTGACTTCTAAATTATAGTAGGTTTACACTAAGGATTTGCCTTACATCTTTATCTTTTTGCTGTTGTTATGGATGTGATTAAACATATTCAAGAAGATATTCTACGGTGTACATTATTTGCTGATAATTTAGTGTTTGTTGATAAACTAAATCTAGAGCAAATTCTAGCTAGAGGTTTTGGAGAGAGAGAACTAGAATTTAAGGGGTTCAAGATTTATAGGATTAAGATTAAATACAATAAATGTGATTTTAGTGGAAATAAAAATATAGATAAAGATACAATGAAAATTGAAAGCAAAAAGATTCCAAGGATTGAAATTTTAGGTTTTGTTTGGTTTAGAATATGAAAACTGTTTTTTGTCTTCAAAAACAATTTTTGGTTGATGTATTTTTAAAAAAACTCAAAACAGGTTTTAATCCAATCTTGAAATTGATGAAGGAAACAAGAAAACAACTAAACATTGTTTTCTTTGTTTTTTGGACTTAAAACTTTAAAAAGTTGTTTTTCTTAAATTTTCTTTCAAAAATTGGTTTTTGGATCTCAAACCAAACAGGCCTTAAAGTGTTTGAGAATTGAGACCCTTATTCATAAAAAAAAATGGAAATAAGTGAGGATATAAACCATAGAGTTAAAACAAGAGGTCAAGTAGTGGAGGGCTTCTGGGGTGTTATATGATCGATGCATCCTGTTGACGTTGAAAGGAATATTTTATAAAACTGCTATTCGGGCAGCCATGCTCTATGAAATAGAATATTGGGCAATAGAAGAACTACTCGTTAACAAACTAAATGTAATGGAGATGTGGATATTGAGATGGATATGTTGTAAAACATTAAAGATGAAATTAGAAATGAGCATATATGAGAAATAGTAGGTGTACCCTCAATTGGTATAAAAATTGATGAAGGTGCTTTGGACATATGCAACAAAAACCTTAGGATGTGTCAGTTAGGAAGACTTATTATCCATCGATGCAATGATAGAGGTAGAGGAAGATGACATAGACAAAGATGATTTAAATATCGACTTAGCCCTTAATAGAGCAGAGTGGAGGAAATGGATTCATGTAGCCTACCACATGCAGTTGGGAAGAGGGTTTGTTAAGTTAGTATCTGCGGATTTTTTTGTTTTCCAATTCACACATAATTCTTGAGTCAAATTAAAATTGAAAGAAATTTGATGGGAGTTTTTGGTGATTTTAATGCCTTGGTTGCCATGGTGGAGGCACTTTTTTGGAGACTTTGTTTGCTAGTATTCTAACTGTGTGTTTTAACTGTATTTACTTGAGGACATACCAATGGATTTAGACTTGCTCTTCTTTGACTTTTCATTGAGGGTTTCTAACGGAGGATGTGAGATTTTTTCACATGTGGAGAATCGGGATTAGCTCTTTTTGGTTCCCATACCTGGTGCACCTCTATTGTTTCCAAAGAAGTAGATGATTTTAAGACTGGTAACATTTAGAAAGGATTGGTAATTTGTGGCAATGACTGGAATGCAGACTGTTGCCATGGAGTCCTTTAATTTTCTTACGGAGTTGGTTCTTGACTTGTATTTGAATTTAGAGCTCTGTTTGTTAGCGTAGGTTGTTTCTTATGCTTGCAAGACTATGTCATGTCTTATGCATCTAGCTATAGACATTTTTTTTTTACTTTGATTGTTCTTGCATTATCAAAAACGTGGAACCAAACATTGTACTCAGGTTAGTACAAAATTGCCACATTGATTTTAATTGTTATATTAGTTTACTCATTTTTTGTTTGTCGCTTCTATACAGGAACAACTAGATGGGGCTGGAATTGATCTACCGAGTCTTTATAAGTGGATTGAAAGTCAGGCTCCCACATCCTGTTCTACTGAAGCTTGGAGAAAGAGGACACACTGGGTTGGGTCTCAGCTAACTAGTGAAACCACTGAGTCAATTATTGATGCAGAGAAGTATCTGCAATCTCAGAGACCTGTAAGGAGGTATGCTTCTGTTCTTTTGTAGTTGATACAGGTTTTGTGCTGACTAAAATTGAGTTGTGTGCACGCATATTCGACCAGAAAACATGGTAAACTTTTGGAAGATGGTGCTAGTGGATTTCTGGGCAGAAAACTGGCTGATGGGAATGGTGTTGATGCTGCAACTGAAGACCCAGACAAGGACTGGAGCTCTTTCAATGAAATTATTCGGTCTCATCATTTCTCTGAGGATGAAAATTCATTTGGTGGAAAGCACTGGGCTTCTGTTTACTTGGCCAGTACACCTCAGCAAGCTGTGAACATGGGGCTCAAGTTGCCAGGAGTAGATGAGGTTGGCATTTGGCAATTGATTTTTTTGAATTTTATTATCTGTTGACATACTTTATTATTGCCATTTGTTTCACCCTTTCTCTGTGGTTCTTGACAAATTGGCATCTCTTCGCTTCTTGTGGAATATTATTGTGTTGTCAAGGTGGTTCCTTGTCATCAACTTGGCCATCGCTTAGGCATTTTTACCTTGAAACATTGAAGTAGCTTTCCAGGCAAGCAATCCGGCTTTTCTGTGATTTTAAAGGTTTTTCAATAGTTCAACATTTTAAAGGGCTGGAGAGAGGAGATATTCAAGTTTATCTTCCTTTGTTTCTCTTGTTTTCTTAAACATTATCTAAAATCCATGGAAGATTCATTTTTCTTTAAACTACGTAATTTTTTAGGGCATTGTAGTACTTTATGATATCATTTTAAAGGGCTATTGGCGGGAGATTTTTTTAGTTTTCTTCCATCTTCTCTCTTCTTTTTTTCATGCACACAAAGACCAAACCTAGAAATACACTTTTTTTTTATATCATAAAAATACATTAATTTTGTTTTAGAAAAGTTTAGACGGGCTTTCTCTAAAATTTTAAATACTAGTGTTAGGACTTGGGATATTTAACTATGTAACTTGGTTGTTTTAATTTTAAATCTCAAATGAGTTAGCACAGTATGTAATTATATGTAATATTTATATGCTTATATTATCTAATTCTATTTCCTAGGCCATGGTTAGGCATATCCTAGTCACCACCTTGCCTGATCAATTAATCCACCTACTCATCGCCGTATCAACTTGACAATACTTGGATATTATAGTTGTCCTTTCAAGGATAAATAATTATTGGTAATCCTAGAATTTCTTGTTTACTATTGTAATGTAGTATCATAAATGTTTGATATTGTTGGCTGTGGCAAAATTGAGTGGAAGGAGAGGATTCATACCATAGACTTAAAACAGGTTTTTTGCAACATAATTTAGAAATCATATAATATTATGAGGATGGAATCTTTTTATCACTTTGGCTTAGAATGAGTTATTGTACTTCAAGCTTTCACTATTTGATTCATTGTTGTCAAGGTATCACCTTGGCAATTTCACCTCAAAGTGCCGAGAAGGTTACGTAAGCCAAGAAGTTGCAATAACACATTCTGCAAATTAAAGAGTGAAGAAAAGGAATAGTCACATAATGAGTTTTCATTATACGCACCTTGGAGGAAAAAACGTGCCTTGGAGGAAAAAAAAAAACAGAAATACCATCCGTATGTAAGTGCATTTAAATCTTTCACGTGGACTAAAATCACCATAGAAATGTTCGTTGCATCAAATTACATGTTCAACAATTTTGTTTCTAATCACCTAGGTGGTTCTTTAGGCTGTTTGTAGGTAGGGGTGTGCATGGATTGCGTTGGTTTTGACCCTTAAATCAGTCTGTCCCAAAGATTTCGGGTGATATGGTTGAAGGTCACTCGAAACTGACCTGAAAGAAAGGAAAATTTTATGACCCGATTGACCCAATTTAACAATCGGGTTGGTGGGGTCAATTGGATTTATAAAAACTATAAGCCCAGAACAAGAACTTGAAGTTCTCCTACCCTACAAAAAACAGAAATGTTTCAAAATTTTCTTAAGATGAAAAGAGGATTTGAAGGAATCTGGAAAATGTTTTTCTTAGGGTCTTCTCACCATAGGCAAGGAAACCCTAGACACAAATGAAATAGAATGAGAGTTGGGGGAGGGGACGAGCTCTTATTTATAGAGGGGGAGTTATCCCCTCCCCCTCTATAAATGCTCTCCCATCGTTTACTTTTTATTCTACTCTTCGTCCTCTTATCACTTCGTGGTTTAGAGGTGGCAAGGAAGCCCCTTTAAATAATATTTTTCACTTTTTATATTTTAGTTGTACATGTATGTATTTAGTATTATGTATGCACAAATATTTTTATTGTGTAAATAGATCTTATATATATCTATACCATTAAAATGCGAATACTTTGGTGGTTGACGGTGAATTTTTTTTGGTATTGTCAAATTGCCAGGATTCAAACCACTCACAATTCAGTTGTTAGTTAACTAACAATTAGTTATAGGGTTAATTTAATAATTTATGTAAGGAATAGTTTCCTCCACATCTATTTTTAAGCTTACTTTACATGCAATTTATTTTTTATTTTTTATTTTTATCTTTTTCAATCCCAATATTTTGCTATATTTTACCCTTTTGCATTTATTTATTTTTGAGCAGAAACAAAGAATGAATTCCATTATTGAAAAGAGAAATGTACAAAACCATCGAGGCACCAGAAGTGCCCCCACACAATAAAACTCAAAACGGGGAAGGATACCAGAAAGAAACACACCAAACCAAAACCACTAGACCTGATGAAAACACCTGGCCCAATCAAAAACCCAATTGGAAAGAGAAAGACCATGAACCAAATTTGCGGCATGCACCCACGAACTGGCTGCAAACTTAATGTCCTCCCAGAGTCGTTCTTTCACCCTTTTGCATTTATAAATAAAAAGGCATTTTATTAAATTATTCATACAACATTACTATTAGTTAGTAAAATAATAATAATAATAATAGTTATTTATTGATGTAAAGAGGGTAAAAATTAGTAAAAATGTTAAAATTGAAAAGGATAAAAAAAGAGAAATTGCATGTAAAGTTAACTTAAAAATAGTAGAAGTAGAGGAAAGTGGGAAGTATGTAGATTATTAAATTAACCCTATAAATAATTTTTATTTGATTGAAAACTAAATTGTGAGTAGTTTTTTTAGAAGAAACGGAATTTATTAATAGAAAGAAAAAGAGAAACAAAGAAAACACATCCAGGAGATTAGAAAAGAAACAAAGACAAGACAAACAAACAAAGCAAGCAAAATCATGATAGGATCCTAAAGTCCCCCAACCCTTGAGTCATTACCCAAAAGAAAATCCCCTAGAAAGGGAAGCCGAAACAACTGAGTCCTCCCAAAGCGCACAAAAGCTCCTTTCATCACCCTAGAAGGTTTTGGTATTTCTTTCCTCCAACAATCGCGAAAACCATCACCAATAAAATTATGGACTAATACTCATGGAGATTCCGATTAGGTGAAGAGATGGCCATTCTAAGAAGATCATCAATGGACTTCGGAAACCTGATATAGAAAAACCAACCTTATCATCCTACCTCATCCAAATCTTCTCGAAATTGGCACCGAATAAATAAATGCTTGATGGATTCTACATCCTGCCTGCAAAGGAAACACCAACTAGGAGAAAGCTGACAATGTGGAAACCTGCGGTGTAACACATCAGCCGTGCTAATTTTACCTAAACGAATAAGCGAACTTAATACTTTAACCTTATCTTAGTGAGTAGTTTGAAACTTTTTTTTTTTTGTGACAAGAAACAATAGATATATTATAGATGTTAAATAGTCCAAAGGGACGAGATGTCGCAAATGGAGAGTACATGATTACAAAGTTTCCAAAATAGAATTCCAGTTATACGACCAGTCCCCAAAACTATAGCCAAGAAAAAGATTACATGAACTAACCCATTTAGCAAACAAAAGTAGGGCCTGCTCCCAAGTCCTATGGCCACAACTACAACTATCATTGAAGATTCTACTATTTCTTCCCACCTAGGAACACCAAATATTAGCAAAAAGCATACATTGCCAGTATGGCTTAAGACTAGACTTTAGTTGACCATTGTTTGGGAAGGAGAGTACTGAGATTGGATCCGGCATCACCAAGGCCTGGCATCTGCTGATCCAAAAACCCCACAACTTTCTAAAGCCAACATAACTTCCAAACAGATGATCCACTGTTTCAGCATCATTCCCACACGCAGCACCAAGATAGAGAAAGTAAGGTATTAGGAAATTGCCTTTGCAAAACATCAGCCACATTCAGTTTCTTCCATGCTATTAACCAGCCCAGAAACTTGACTTTTGAAGGCACCTTTGCCTTCCAGATAAAGCTGGCCAGAGGGAAGCATGTGGCCTGCGCATGGGAAGAAGAGATGTATTTGAAGAAAGACTTGGATGAGAACAGCTCAGATGCCTCCCCAATCCATCTAGTGCTGTCCTCGGAACTGTTAGGATGGCAAGCTTCAAGACATTGAGTAAGAAGTGGGATTTTAGACAGGGAACTGTTTGGAAAGTTTCGAGATAAGTGAAGGTTTCAATTTAGGGTACCATTGCTGGATGATGAGGCAATGAAAGAAAAAATGGGGGCATTGTGCAAACCAGACAGCCTATACAAATTAGGAAAGGAATTCATGAATGCCTCAGGTCCACACCAAGAATCCTATACAAGGTAAGAATAATGAATAAATGGAGTGTATGAACTTCTAGGGACATTTGTAAGACTCTAGGAAGAATACTGGCTTCTCTAGTATTCACATGCAACCCATGCCTACTCTTGATTACTTTAGCCCAAAGAGCATTTGGGCAATTTGGGCAATAGCAAAAAGGCTTCTCGGTCTGTGGGTTTCGTGCTCAACCCTAGTTGTAGGGATTCTTTTTATCTTTTAAACTTTCAAGGACTAGACAATACTTGTAAAAATATTATAATGAGATGTAAAGATGACGTTTCATTGTTTTCTACCATTTTGTTTTGCTTTCTTTTCTTTCAAGTAGATTAAATAAAATTAGAAATGCTTGTGTATCTAAAAAAAAAGCATCACCGTGTATAGAAATTAAGCTTTTATTGTGGGAGATCTTTTAACATGATAGCGCTATTCTTTAAGGTTTTAAGTTCGGAGATACCCTTGCAAAACTTTTAAAAGCCTCCCTTAGAACATAGAAGTTGTTTAATTTTCAAATCCTGGAAACTCTTAATATATAAGGAAAATATTCTATATATATCATGCAATTGTTTGATTTTTCAAGCCTAATATTGTGCTTTTAAAAAATATAACATATTTGATAATTGAATTTGGGACAACCAAAAAGAAAGTAATCCATGATTTTTTCAGTACCATCTTGTTTGTGGAAGGAAAGAGTAATATTCCACTATCACTCAAAGAAGGTTACAGGCCCCTCTTTATATAGATGATAATGCTCATCTATTTTAGGGATATTTACAACTAATCTAGAAAGGAAATAAGAACTACCTAAAACTGAAAGCTATAAAACAAGAAACTTATATCTGCAGATTTGGTAACAGACTACCAAATCTCCTAAAATCATGGGATAAGAAAAAATTGATCTGTTAGCTGTAGATCTCCTCGATATTAGCCCCTAATATTGCTAACAGATCCTCAAACATAAATCTCTCTATAATTCTACAGAAAGTAATCCATGATTTTTTCTAGTAGATTAATCAAGTTATTCAAATTGGTGCCCACATTTGAAGCATGACAAGAGGGAGTCAAATCATTATTTTTGGGGATTGATGATCCAATCAGAGATATTAACTAAAGAGATTGTATGCTAGGTGGAGGATGTTTTTGTATATGTGAAGATTAGCCACTTCCATTGGTGGCTTGTGTTTGTTGTGTAATACCAGTGTTGTCAAGGCGGCAAGACGATGATAGGCGATATACCCTATTTAGGCAGGCGGTGCCTAGGCCACATATAAAATATTTATTTAGAGGCCCCTAGAGAATTTATTTATTTATTTATAGGTCCCTCTCTTTCTACATACATACATACATAGAATTGTCGGAGAACCGTCGGATAACGATGGGTTAGGGCTTGAGGGTTTCCCATTTAAATCCTTTTATATTAAATAAAAACATTTATAGATAAGCCATTATAGTTTTATCTTCATCCATGAACATCTTCAACTCTTTGAAAATTTCTTAGACCCCCCTCTGATTGCCTAGCAAACAACCTAGGCGGTTCTCCCTCAAAAGGGCCTAGGCTTGGACTAGGCTAGGCCTTGACAACACTGTGTAACTCAAAGTATAATGAAAGCTGGAGCTTTAATAGGTGGGTAAAAAGTGGAGAAGTTTATTGGAATGTAGCAAAACATGGAGGAAGACAACTGAGAAGGCATTTTTGTTTGGAGTCTTGTACAAATTCGGAAGAAATATCCGATTTTTTGCAATTAAAGGTTTTTTTTGTCTGCATGCAGTTCATGAGATTCATGTTTTTAAAGGTTAAAAATGTAAATGTGCTTGTTTTGAGCTCTTCACCTCAAATTATGATAGAGACCATTTTACTTGTTCTCTGACTTATATCAGCTTATCTAACTACTTTCCTTCTGTACGTAAACTAAAATACTAAAATAAAAATAAAAAAATCCTCAAATCTCAACTACACAATGGTATATATGCTCTTTAGCTTTTTTGTGACTATTGTTTTAGCACTTTGAGCTGTCACCACCCACCAACCTCATGTTTTTGTGGCTTTGATATGTGGATGCTACCGTTATCTTTCATTTTTGCAATTTAACACTTAGTTTTCAGTATTACAAAGTCTTCTCTTTCATAAACAATTGAAAGGTGGGATAATGTAAATCTTTCATGCAAGAGTTTTCCGCTATAACATATAGTCTATGTTGTTCTTTTTTGGTTTGTCAATTTTAGAGTTAGTTGTTACTTCCTGTTAGATGGTGGATCTGTTTCTATGAAACTAATTCTCTCAGGTGGAGGAGATAGATGACATTGAGGCAAGCTGTAGTGATCCATTTTATGCAGATGCCATAGCAAACGAAAAAGAGATAGAGCTTTCAGAAGAGCAAAAGAAAAATTTTCGGAAGGTTTGTAAATTTTATTTATACAATTTTTCTATTTAATATGATTGCATCTCTTTTAAATGGAAACGATTTCTGTTTGGTGAACATATATCTTTTTGTCTTTAGCTCAAACTATATTGTCTTTGAGTTTTTTGCTCCATTTTTATTTATTGGAACCTTTGGATGTTCGGTAGGAACTAGGTTTTGATAATAAATGATTGGAAATGAAACCACTAAATTGAAGACCAAAGCTTTACTCTTAGTAGTGAATCTCTTGAAGGGGAGCCTTGGTGCGAATGAAAGAGTTGTCACCGTGTGATCTAGTAGTCATAGGTTCAAAACCGTGGAAACAACTTCTTGCTACGCAAGGTAAGGCTGCATGGAAATGATGGAATATACCCAAACTGGTTCGAATTGCTTCTTGTACCCTGCAAAAGCCTTGTGCTTCGACCTCCCCCCCTCTCTTTTATCCTTAGTAGTCTCTGGGAGCATGGTTCAAATTTTTTTCGAAATTCGGCAAACTTCCACGAATTTTGCCCCCTTTTTTTGTCATTGAAGTGCGAAGTGGATGTAAAATAAAAAATGCAAAAATTCGCTGAAATAAATAGATATAATTCGAAATATTCGACAAAATTTCTATTTTTCAATTCAAAAATGCAAAAATTCGACAAAATTCAACAAAATTTGACAGTGAAGTAAAAAAAAGATGTTATTTTATCAATAGAAAACTTAAAAATACTGTTGCAGAAAAGAGAGAAATCTGGGGGATTGCGTTGTTATTTATGGTGTTACCATTTGAAGGAAAAAATATTTTTAGGAGTTGCCATATTTAGGAGTTGCCATTTCTAAAAGGCACTGAAATTGTAAAAGTTACTATACAATGAACAACTCTGTAAGTCTATTTATTTGGTGTTCCTCCATTGAGGTATCATCACGAATAAGAAGAATTCTCCTTTTTTCTCCCGTGGACGTAGGCCATAGAGCCGAACCACGTTATATCTCTGTGTTTCTTTATTATTTTATTTTACAACATGGTATCATCGCATTAGGCTCGTACAATTGAGAATATTTTTTTTTAGGCCTTCATCATCGAAATCTTTTGTGCCGGCCTTCATCCTCGAATCTTTGTGTTTCAACGCCATCGCTTATTTGACTTTCATCATCTTCTCTGTCGAATTTTTTGCTGCTGCTATTGTTCATCACTGCAAAACCTCATCTTCATCGACTGCCACTGCCTTCATCGCCAGCGTGCATCATCTTGCCATAACCCACTATTTCCGATGACGCCGTTGCACACCATCTCACCATCGTCGCTACACATCGCCACCATTACTCTCTGGTCCATGCGACTGGTTCGTGTATTGTCGTTGACTCCATTGCTTCCGTCGCTACTGTCGGTTTCGTCGTTCACTATCGCAACTTCTCTGTAGTGATTTCGTCGCAACTCCTCTGCTGAACTTCGTCGTTGCCGTCGCCACCTTCATCTCCACCGTTGCTGCTGCAGCTGCGCCGTCGTCTTCGTCGCTCAGATCTTGCAACATCCACCTGGTTCGTCATCTCTCATCTCTCTCTCTTTGCTCCCGTCTCTCGTCTCCCTTTCTTTATTTTTTTTAGCCCTTAAACAAAAAGGACAAAAAAAGAAAAAAAATGTCGGTTACTTCTGAAACGGTGCAGATTGAAGAAGCAGTTGACCAAACAGAGAAAAGAGAATTACTAAACATTCAGGCAGCATACAAACTTGATGGAAAGAATTATTTGAAGTGGTGTCAGCTGGTGCATACCTTTTTAAAAGGCAAAGGGAAATTGAGTCATCTTTCGGACACTGGACCTACACCTGGAGATCCTAAGTTTATAGCGTGGGTTAACGAAGATGCTTCTATAATGGCGTGGCTATGGAATTCAATGACGCCAAATATTAGTGATACATCCATGTTTCTGACTATTGCCAAAGACATTTGGGATGCCGTTCATCGGGCATACTCTAAGGCCCATGATGCAGCCCAACTGTATGAGATCAAAGTAAATGTTGGAACAACAAAACAAGGCAACATGACATTCACAGAATATGCCAATGTATTGAAGAATCTCTAGCAGGAACTCGACCATTATAGGTGTATTGAGACTAAATGCCCTGCAGATGCTGTAGTTCTAAAAAACTACATTGAGAAGGATCGGGTCTATGACTTCTTGGCTGGACTCAATGCAGAGTTTGATCAAGTGAGAGTTGACTCTCAGCAAAGAATTGCCAACTCTGAATGAGACTATCTCTCCTATCCGGACTGAAGAAAGTAGAAGAAGTGTTATGCTCACACTTTAGAAGATGGAAGGCTCAACTATGGTTGCCAATCGGGGAAATGATCAGAAGACAAACACTCCGCGACTTGAATCATCAAAGGTCCCAAATCGAGACAATAGGGACAATCTATCGTGTACTTATTGTCAGAAGGCTAGACATACTAGGGAGAAGTGTTGGAAACTTCATGGAAAGCCTTCAACTTCCAGTAAAGAATGAGGCTATAAAGGAGGACAACAGAAGACCAGTGGACTTGCACATCTGTCTACTAAACAAACAGTTGCAGACTCCCCAGTGCCAGTAGGATTTCAACCAAGACGACATTGAAGATTGAAATCTTTGCTTGGCACACTGGACAAACCCTCAGGTACCTGTTCATTGCACATTCAAGTAAATTTCCTATTTCTATTGGATTTAAAGTCTTGAATAGGAAATTTACTTGAATGTGCCAATTCCCCCACTATGTTTCACATCAGCCCCACCCTTACACTCAGAAATGTTCTTCATGTTCCTAAACTATCTACTAATCTTATCTCTATTAAAAAACTGACCCATGATTTGAGTTGTAATGTAACCTTCTTCCCTACTTACTGTGTGTTTCAGGACCAGGACTTGGGGATGATGATTGGACGTGCTAAGGAACAGGACGAGTTGTATTACCTTGAAACACCAGTACATCCTATCAAGAGTAGCACTTCATTTCTCTACGAGCACAATTTTTCCAATAAAAAAAAGCTATGGCTTCATCATCGCCGCCTTGGTCATCTTTCTTTTCGAACCCTTAAAATCATGTTTCCTTTTTTGTTTAAGTCTCTAAATGTTGAAAATTTTCATTGTGACGTGTGTGAACTAGCAAAACACAAGCGTATATCTTTTCCACTTAGTAATGAAAGAAGTTCAGATCCTTTTGATCTCATTCATAGTGATATTTGGGGTCTCTTTCCAATACCTAATGTTTTTGGAGCAGTGTCTTTCATTGATGACTGTACTAGAGTCTCGTGGATATTCTTACTGAAACAAAAATCCAATGTGAGCTTTATTTTTCCTACCTTCCATAACATGATACACACATAGTTTGGTGCAAAAATCAAGAGTTTTCGATCTGACAATGCAAGAGACTATTTTAATCAAACCTTGACCAATTACTTCCGAATCGAGGGGATCCTTCATGAATCATCTTGTGTTCACACCCCACAACAAAATGGAGTTGCTGAAAGAAAAAATTGCACCTTCTTGATACAACCCGAGCCTTTTTATTTCAGAATAATATGCCTAAGTCCTATTGGGGGGAAGCTGTCCTTACTGCAACACACCTTATTAACCGCATACCATCCCGGGCCCTTGGTTTCAAAAGTCCTATGGAAAAGCTCTGTCAATTTTACCCTAAGCTCAAAATCTCCAATAATCTTATACCTAAGATATTTGTGTGTGTATCATTTGTCCATGTTCACCAACCTAACGGGGGGAAGTTGGACCCTAGAGCTCTCAAGTGTGTCTTTGTAGGATACTCCTCCACTCAAAAGGGACATAAATGCTATCATCCGCTATCAAAGAAATTCTTTGTTTTTGTCGATGTCACTTTCTGTGAACATGAGCCAAATTTTTCCGCCCCTTCTCTTCAGGGGGAGAATGTCATCATGGAACACAAGGATCGAAGTCTGTTTGATCTTTTTGACCCTCTTAACTTTTTTAACCTTCAACAAACTAAACCTGAATGTCCTACCCTCTTTGAACCCATTGATAACCAAAATGATGAACCTATGGATCGGATGACTGGACAAACGTACTCAAGGAAGAAAGCTGCAGTCCCTGAACTGACGCAATTTCAAGAATCTGAACCAAGTCCTGCGAATGAGGTAACAAGCTTTGAGCCCTCCTTACAAATTTCATTAGTCTCTGAAACTAACAGTGATCTACCCATTGCCTTTAGAAAGGGAACTAGGGAATGCACCAAGCGTCCCTTGTATCCACTATCTCATGTTGTGTCGTTTGAGAAGTTTTCACCAACCCATAAGAGTTTTCTTACCAGTTTGAACAATATCAAGACTCCTACATCACTATCCGAGGCTTTATCTAATAAAGATTGGAAACAAGCTATGAATGTGGAAATGGAGGCCTTAGAAAAAAATGCATCATAGGAGTTAGTTGATTTACCTGCTGGAAAGAAACCCCTGGGATGCAAATGGGTTTATACTGTTAAATACGGAGCATATGGGTCACTGGAGAGATTCAAGGCAAGATTAGTAGCGAAAGGGTACACTCAAACATATGGTGTGGACCATTTGGAGACATTTGTACCGGTTGCCAAGATGAACACGGTTCTAGTATTGCTATCTTTAGCTGCCAACTACGACTGGGATTTACAACAGTTTGATGTGAAAAATGCTTTTCTTCACGGAGAACTAGAAGAAGAGATCTATGTGGAGGTTCCTTCTGGATTCGAAAGCTGTATAACCACTGGTAAAGTGCGCAAACTAAAAAAGGCCCTGTACGGACTTAAATTTCCAAGAGCATGGTTTGGTCGCTTCGCAAGAGTAATGAAAGAGAAGGGATATAAGCAGAGCCAAGGAGATCATACATTATTCATTAAGCACTCAACGTCAGGGGAAGTTACAACGCTCTTGGTATATGTAGATGACATCATTATGACTGAAAATGATGAGCATGAGAAACAAAGCCTGAGATGGCCCTATAAGACTCTATTGTGACAATAAGTCTACAATAAGCATTGCTCATAACCCCGTTCAACATGATCGAACCAAGCATATCGAGATTGATAGATCATTAAAGAAAAGCTTGATTCTGGGTTGATCTGTACTCCATATGTGTCTACCAATAATCAACTTGCTGATGTGCTCACTAAAGGGTTAAGCCATACTGCATTCCAAGCAAATGTGTCCAAGCTGGGAATGGTAAATCTTTATTCACCAACTTGAGGGGGAGTGTTGGGGAGAAGAGAGAAATCTGGGGGATTGCGTTGACAGTTATGGTGTTACCATTTAAAGGAAAAAACATTTTTAGGAGGTGCCATATTTAGGAGTTGCCATATCTAAAAGATACTGAAATTGTAAAAGTTACTATACAATGAACAACTCTTTAAGTCTACTTATTTGGTGTTCCTCTATTGAGGTATCATCGCGAATAAGAAGAATTCTCCTCTCTTCTCCCTTGGACGTAGGCCATACAACTAAACCACGTTATATCGTTGTGTTTCTTTATTATTTTATTTTACAACGAATACCAATAATTATGTAGTACTTTCAACTTCATCAACCAACATAGCACTATGAATTTTAAAAAATAATTTAACAAGCTAACAAATTATGTGGTTTATGAGACATGCTTTACCGAAAAGAGAAGAAAAGAAGTAAACAAAATAAAAATAAATAAAGTTGAAATAAAATAGAAACTTAAAAATAAATTAAAAGAGTTCTCAAAGTCATCTTCTTTTAGTTAACTTTTATAAAACAAGATTAAAAACATCAAATATTTAAATAATAAACTAATAAATTAAGCATGGTGGAATTCAAACTAGCAAAGTATATGGTTGAAAAGCAAGCCACTACAAAATTAAATATCGAAACAAAGAAATAGAATTAAGACCAAAAGCCACCATTTCAAATTCATCAACCCACTTAACAAGATTGATTTTGTTAGGTCACGTAATGATATTTTTATGTATTAAAAAGTGTCTATTTATATTAGTTTTTAGCTTATACTACAGTAAATCTAGATATTTATGCACATATGCAAAAATTCTCTAAACTTCTCTAATTTAGCAAATTTTTGCAAAAATTCTTCATGTCGAATTAAACTTCTTGGAATTAATTCCAATTTTCAAGTGACCGAAGTCATGTCGAAATTGAGTTTTTGATCCTTGTCTGGGAGTGATGATCAAAAATTTAATTCTACACTAAACATTGGCCCTTCAAGATTTGAAATTAGTTTGGTGATGTTTAATTTGACATGAAAAATTTTTGAATAAAAATTAATCACAAAGAAGATCAAGAATTTTGATTTAAATGTTGGGAAAACCTATGCTTCTTTCAATATATGCTAAATATATGCATGATTGTAGGCTTATAGCATAGTAAATTTTTAAATATAATGTTTAAACTAAGATTTATTCGAGCAAGAAACTATTTGATGATTTTTTTGGTATTTGGTTTTCATTAAAAATGATTATGTTGTCTTTTAATGAAATTAGAAGGGTGTAATTGTCTTGGTTAGAATAAAATAATGTAAATGTTATAACTATGGAGGGAAAAATTGTAAAATGCCAGTTTGAGCTTAAAAAAGTATATAAGATGTGTAAAAGTAGCAGTGTTGTCAAGGCGGCGCCTAGGCCCGTTTGGTAGTGGCACCGCCTAGACCACCGTCTAGGCGGTTTTGGGAGGTCTAAGCAAATATTTTTTTTAGAGGGTTTTTTTTTGATTTTTTTTTTGTTAAAACTTGTGAAATCTTCTCCCTTCTCCACTTCAACTTCTGAATTAAATTAATAATTACATATAATTTAATATATAAATTAAATTAATAATTACATATAATTTAATATATAAATTAAATTAATAATTACATATATATATATATGAAGTGAGGGACCAATGAATAAATAAATAAAAATTTCAAGGATCTCTAAATAAATATTTTATATCCCGCCTAGGCCTCGCCTCGCCTCGCCTAATTAAGGTTTACCGTCTACCATCTCCTTTCCGCCTTGACAACACTGAAACGTAGTGAGGGTAAAGTTAGATTTAATATTACTATATTACCCTTTTGTATAATTAAAACTATATCTTTAGATAAAAACTAAAGCTCAAATTTTTAGTGTTATTTTTCCAACTTTTGGCATTGTAATAGTAAAAATAATTGAGGTTTGAATTCTTATTTTCTTTATCCCTTTAGGAATTTTTTATTTTGTATTTATTTGCATAAGAAATTGAGCGTCTATCTTTTATATTGTACTTTGTAGGGACATTACCTATAACAAAAATTAAGAGTTCAAATGATTTTTTTTTTGTAAATTATTTTAATTTTTAGTTTATTGAATTTTTATAATTTTTTCTATATTAAATTATCAATGTATAATTTGATGATTTAAAAGTAGAGATATTCAGCTAGAGTTAGTAGAACTTTGAACAATTTTCCTTCCATGTTTGGGGGTTCATAGGTTTATGCCTTAACATCTTGGTCCTTTTCTCCTTTTATAATTTGATTATTATCTTACAATTTATTTAGTTTTGCTTGGTGTATGGTTATTGCCATTGATCTTCACTTCTTGTCATAATAATTTTGGTGTAAATATGGAGCCATTTTTCTATGTATGATACCATGATTATATATGATCTTTTCATTATTCTTACTTTTAAAACAACTTTGTGAACAAATATTGAAGCCAAGTTTTTGTTTCTGTAGTTGATAGTCTTTTCTCTTGTCAGGTGAATGAAGAGGATGATGAAAATATGGCACGAAAGCTCCAGCTTCGTTTGAAACGTAGAAGACAGAGAATTAGGTGTAAACAGGTACATTTGTGTTTTTCTCTTCCCTTGAGCTAAATTTCATTTTAGAAGGCTTAGTCTTGCCAATGCCTCCCCGAGAGTGCAGTTTGGTGATGGAGCTGGTTATACAACTAACTACTAACATTGTATCTTCTTATAAAAAAAGTCTTGCCAATGCCTTCAGTTCCCCCTTTTTGAATTTTTCTTGCTACACTGAAAGTGGCTAAAAATATGGGGTATCTGGGCTTTAGCTTGGTGGTGCTCATTATTTATTTATTTGGTTATTTACTTGTCTTCTTCAGAGTGTTTAACTTCTTTGTTTTGTGTACATGGCTTGTTGTGTTGTTTGGATCAGGAGTCTACGCAGCAGGAGGTTGACCCAGTTGCTCATACCTTGGATAACAACGTAAATGACTCCATTCTGTTGAATGAGTGTTCCAAACCAGGTTCATGTGAAAGCAACTGTCGGATTAGTGATGGAACATTAAATATTGATAATAGGGATACGAAGCAATTTTTAAAGGCTGAGGTGCTTACAAGTGTTGAAACTTCTAGCAATTTTGACCATGTAAAGGTAATGACAAATGGGAGTTCAGTGCTTTCTGGATCTCCTTCATCTGATTTGGCTGAACCCAGAGGGGAGAAACGTTCACTTGACACTGAAGATGTTGAGATTGTCAAGAAAAGAAGTCGAACTGTTATTATAGACAGTGATGATGAAGTTCAATTGGCGGATGATGAACCTGTTTCTTATACTTCTGTTGAGAATAACATGGAGACGCAACCTGTAGTGCGAGCTAAGGAGGAAGCCAGTTCTATAAATGCAGATTCTCCCTCTTTGCAAAGTCCCAATGTGACTGATGTTTCCAAAAATTTTCATTGCACTGCATGTACCAAAGTTGTGGGAGCTTGTGAGATTCATCGACATCCTCTTTTGAAAGTTATTATTTGTGAAAGTTGCAAGTCTAAAATAGAAGAGAAGATGCAAGAAAAGGTACAGTTCATAGTAACTGTCTAATTTCAAGTTTTTTTTTTAACCCTAAACCCCATCTAATTTCAAGTTGCTTTTAACTTTTACATTTTCGTTATTAGGGATGAAAGAATATTCAATATATTAAAAATTATAATTTAATGGTGCTCTTCAGGCTTTCACCAATCACCTTTTGACTATGTTTCTCCTTGTTGGACCATAATAATATGATCAATGCTATCACAAATCCTGTCATGGAATATTGAATAATCCATAATGAAAAGTTATGTTATTGTTTTCTCTCTGGTGCTTATTGATTATGTGAATATATTTTGAGAATAAACAAAAAGTTTATTGAATAAAAAAGGGAAGTACAAACAAGGGGAAAACTCATATATAGAATGACAAAGACCCGAACATGCTCATTACACCATAATTGTTCGGTGATTCCAACCTCTCAGCCACTTACTCACCCTGTACCCATTAGCTTTGGAAGAGCTATTGGTCCACTAGGAGGCCAAGAAGAAGTTCGCCTGTGTGGTTTCTTCTAGCTGTTGTTTATGATCTCTCTCTCTCTCTCTCTCTCTCTCTCTCTCTAATTTTTTCATTTTGCTATGTTTTTCTTATATCATACGTAGTTTTACCTATACATCACAACAAATGCTTAAACTAGGATGTTTCATAGTGTTTTTGTCACTAGTTGTTGATGGCCATGCTAAAGATTTGTGGAACGCCACTAAATATATTGGGAGTCTATGAAGTTATGAACTAGTTGGTAGTTGGTGCCAGAAAGAACTTTCGGGAAGGGATTGTCTTATTTTCAATTAGGTTTCGTGACTAATAATAAAGATCAGTCAGTTAAAGTCATGCATTTCCATATTAATTTTTTTATTTACTTAGGCAATCGATATAGCCGACCCATGTAGGGAAAAAAAAGTCTTAGTTGAGTTGAGTCAGGCAATTGATATAATTTTTTACTGCAGGACCCTGATTGCTGTGAATGTTATTGTGGATGGTGTGGACGGTGCAATGACCTAATAAAGTGTAAAACATGTAAAATGCTATTCTGTATACCTTGTATAAAGTATAATTTTGGTGAAGAACACTTGTTTGCGATTCAACCCTCTGTCTGGCAATGTTGTTGCTGTTCACCAAGCCTCTTAGAAAGGTTGACTGTAGAATGTGAGAAAGCTCTTGCAGCTGGAGATTCTCCTGTTTCTACCTCTGATAGTGATTCAGAGCTTTCAGATGCTGGCATTAGTGCTACAGTAAGGTATATCCTGCAATTTGGCTTCACCAAGCTTTTCAATGTGCAATTATTTGTGATATGCCATTGAATTGTGTCACATCATATATTTATTATGAATGTCAAGTGGATAGGTTTCTTGAACTTTAAACTGTCACACACACACACACACATATACACACATATATAGATATAACTGTTATATATATATATCTCTTCATTTAAAAGATAAAATTAGAATTGAACATATTTGAGAAAAAGTAATAGTAGCTCCAATTGGAGATAAATAAGAGAAAACCGATTAAGGTAGTTTAGAAGTTTAGACACATACAACAAAGACCATTAGATGCACTAGTTAGGAAGAATGGCTATTGGTATCTATTGAAATGCCAAAGGCAGAGGAAGACCTAAAATGGATAAAGATAGTTGAGAAAAATATAACTATGAGTGATATAAGTGTCAACTTCGCCTTGATAGATGATATAGAGGAAGTGGATTCATGTAGCCAATTCCATGTAGTTGGGAAAAGGTGTTATTGAGTTGAATTGGGTATATGTCCCATATGTGTCCTTGGAGTTTCCTTTTCTATGTGTTTGGCATACTTCAACTGAAAGCAGAGGAGTTTGAGTATCATATGATCCTTTTTTCTCAGTATATTAGCCTCAAGGAAGCTCTATTGCATTTTAACGTGTGGTATTTGCAAGGAAATAGTACTTCCATGAAATTACTTTAATTAGAGTAAAATCAAACTACTAGTTTTGTTTCCATACTGAATTTCTTAATTTTTTGTTGACAATTTTACATGATCTTACATTCTAATTGCATAGTGATTCATTTATGTTCTATTGAAAGGTCTTCCTAGTTTTAACCAAAAAAGAAAAAAGAAAAAGAAAGAACGATCTTCCTAGTTATTTAAGGCACACTGCATTACTCCAAACCATTTGTTGCTTTTAAAATTGGTTATCCCTAGAGTTTTGGAAGTTGTATCAGCATTATAGCCGTTTCCTGCCCTGCAAGCCCTGCCTTATCAGTATTACGTAGTTCTAACCTTAGTTAGTGACAAATCAGGTGTGATAATTAAATAAGCTCATGAAACTTCACAAGGAATGATCTTCTTGAGGAAATTTGGAAAAAGAGCAACAAGATTGGTGAACTTTTAGTTTGGTATTAGATGAAATCTATAAAGAAGGAACACAATGCAGAATTTAGAAGAAAAATTTTGGATGTTGAACCGAGTTAAAACTATATGAAATAGTAATTTTTTTTTTTGGGAGAGGAAACAAAGAAATTGTATTAAATCAAAGATAACCATCCAATACAGTAAAAGGAGCATTAGGAATGCTCATTCATAACCAAGTCATCCAAACATGGTCTACATACAACTGGCCCAATTTCTACACCTCTCCGAGATGGAAAAACCCATACTAAGCTTAGAACAAGCAACCCACTTAGCCTCTTCTCAAAGGCAAACCCGACCCATTGAGATTCTTGCAAGCACTCTTCTATTATGCTCCAACCAAATAGACCACAACGTTGCAAAAGTTGCAACCCTCAAAACCACTTTGGCCCTTCCGGAATGTTGGGGGAAGTGAGCCAAATACAAGCACTCTTGGAGGAAAGATGGAACGACTAACCCCCCGTGCAAAAAAAAACTACCCAAAGTTCCCAGACTCTTAGCAATGTTGCATTGGAAGAACAAATGCACAATAGATTCTCCATCCTGCAAACACAAGGGACAAGAGTGGGGGAAAATGCACAATATGCAAAACCGTTTTTGAGGGATGTCAAATGTGTTAAGTTTCTCGTGAGCAAGTAGCTACTTAAACACCTTTATTTAATCACCATGAATGCTTTAGTCACTTGACAGTTACAAAGCTATAATTCTTATTTCTTAAAAATTGGAGATCACAAATGCATTTGAACTGCCAATTAGAAATTTCTACATACATGCCATACACATCCTAACTACATAAAAAATGTATACCTAGTGCACAAGGCTCCTGCTATTGCGGGGGTTGGGGAAGCGATGACGTATGCGACCTTACTTCCACATTGGAGAGGCTGTTTTTAAATTTGCACTCGTGGCTTCTAGGTCACAATGGAGCGATCTCAACTATGGCACCAAGGGCTGTATTTCTATACATAGTAACAATTGGTTCAAAGCTATAATTATTTATCAATTCAAATTTAAACTTACTCCTTGAAAGCTTATGTTGGGCTAGCTTACACGATCGTAAATATTAAAAATAAAATGCACATTGACTGAAATCAGTGAGCTGTTAGCTGTGGGTTACAATCAATTGAGTAAGATGGAGAATGAAATTAAAGAGAAATTGATGAGAGAGTTCGGTAGGAAGTAAGAACCTAGTACACCATCACTCTACTTACAAGGAGAAATGGTTTTGCACAAGATTGTTGACTAATTGTTTTCTATATCTTCTGCTGCAATCCTTAGGAATCAGCACTTACAAATGGTTTCATTTGCAATATCTCAGTATTATATTTCCAAAAGCTTCGGCACTCTTAGTGCAATTTGTCAATGCTAGCCGTGGTCTATTTCTTGCATCTCGTATCCAACTCGATGAGCATTTCAAAGCGATATAACTGTAAATGGTGTGAAGTATGTTAAGTCTTTTTTCAATTGAAAGAAATTGAGACCTACTAGGAGGTGTTTATGCTAGAATATATTGGCAGAGAAATGCAATAAATAGTTGTAGTAATTGCTTGCAAGAGGATTCCCTGAATTGTTTTTGGTTAATGTAGATGTAGTTGTTGCTAAAGAACAGTCCATGGTTGCTTGAGGATCTACTAGAAATGGCTACAAAAAATGGCAGAATCAGAGAAGCTTATATTGGAATACTTTCAAGTTTCGACAGGTTTGCTCTAGCAACCTAAAATATGCTTGCTCCTCTTTTTAGTGGTGTGGGAAAAGCTTAGTGGTTGGCGTCATTGTAAGAGAAATTTGATGGATGTGAAGTGTTAGCTTTGACTTCTCTGAAAAGCATCTGTAATATTCTCATCTTGATGCTTTTATGGATGATATATTTAAGTTCCACAAAGAGTCTGCTAAAGGGTCTAGTCCTTTGTCAGGCAATGATCTTAGAGTGCAGGCTAAATAATTATTAAACTCCATCAATGCCTGGGCCATATCACTCAATTATCAGAAAACCTTGTGATGAGCCTGCCAGTGACAGAGGACTGAATGCTTTGCTCTGCTCACAGTATGCCTAATCATGACTTTAGTCATCATCATCAATTTAATAACCTTACAATGACGTTCATTGATACTATTTTGGGATGCAAATAATATTCTGTTATTCTTTTATTTGTACTTTAATGTCTAAATGAACACTTACAACTTTACTGAAAAAATACTGAAAATATCAAGGACAAGTAAATGGAATGTGTTTTTTATTATGAAAATAGTACCAATCACAACAGCAAGAGGTAGACTGGGAGTCCTATTTAGTCCTGTCTCTTCCATTATTCTTAAATCTTTTTCTTGACATGATGTTTCAAGTTGCTTGCAAAATTTTTGATGTTATCTTCTAACTAATTGCTTTGCATTCTAATTTATTGTGCATAGTGCTAAAAAACGAAGGAAGAAGAAGATTAGGAGGATCCTTGATGATGCCGAACTTGGAGAAGAAACTAAGCAGAAGATTGCAATTGAAAAGGTTCTTTCATGTTGTGTAATTGATAGAGGTGGGAGGTTTGTTTGGATTGTTGTTATTGCTTAGTACATTTCTGGTTGTTGTAGGCACGTCAGGAGCATCTCAAATCATTGAAAGTACAGTTTACCACCAATTCATGGAATATAAATCCTGCTAGTTGTCTTGGGAGTGCAATGGACGGTGCAAGTGTTGAAGTGTTGGGTGATGCAACTAAAGGTTATATTGTTAATGTTGTACGTGAGAAAGATGAAGAAGCAGTCCGGATTCCTCCCAGTATCTCAGCCAAGTTGAAACCCCATCAGGTTAATCTTGTTATCTTATGTACCGTTATAATTTTTCTTGAGGTGTGTATAGATTTTGTTCTTCAGTAGGGTAACTAGGATTAGGTTTGTAATAAGTAAAATATGTGTATTTTGTATGGTACTGAAATGCAGTTGCTTTACTCTTAATTCTCTTTTAACATTTGCTCAGATATCCATGATTTTTATCCAATGTTTTATTTAGTTACTCAGTGAATTAGAGAATAACTATAGTTATAAAACATGCCCTTAGAGACTGTTGTGATTATTATACATAAGTGTCTTTTGGTCTTCATCAACAGTGAATGAAGATATTTTGATGTTTAGCTATGGGCATTTTCGAATTGGGTGTATTTAAAGTAAATGATGTATGCTTTTAAAATCACCCTTGCATATACCCAATCCATAGTTATAACTAGTATAAAAGGACATAGATTTTAGTCTAGGTCCAAGTGTAGACCTATTGCAATTGGTAACTTATTTTTTTGATTTTGCTGATAAGGTCGGTTTTGCAAGAAGGAATTGGAAACTGCAATCATGGAGTTGGATCAGTTTGAGGGTACCAAGGCATGGTCTAAGGCCAAAGCTCAAGAGAGAAGGAAAGCCAAAGAGGATTTACAATCGATCTTATTGCATAAAGATCATATGGCTGCTCAGAAGGCGAAGATTAAAAGGGCCAAAAAGGGTGATGCTAACTCCAAATTCTTTCATAGAATTTTGAGTTGCCGGAGATCAAGGAATCTTATCACAAAATTGGAAAGAGATGATGGTTCTCTGGTGGAGACGGAGGAGGGCATTGTGGGGGAGTTTGTTCATCACTTTAGTCGAATTTTCATGGCGGATGATAGAGGATTGTGGGGGATTGAAGGCATTAATTGGAAAGAACTTCTGGGAGTGAACAAAAATTGGTTGGAGAGGCCTTTTGAATTGGATGAAATTCGAGATGTTGTTTTTAATTGCATGGGAGATAAAGCCCCGAGCCCTGATGGCTTTACCTTAACTTTCTATCAAGAATTTTGGGAGGATTTGAAGATGGACCTTAAAAAGGTTTTGGATGAGTTCTACAATAATGGCGTTATCAACAAATCAGTCAATGAAACATACATTTCCTTAATTCCCAAGAAAGTAAACTCTAAGAAGGCGAACGACTTTCGACCCATAAGCCTTACCACTAGCCTATATAAAAATCATTGCCAAATTACTTGCTTAAAGATTGAGGTTGGTCCTTCATCACACGGTGGCTGATAACCAAATGGCTTTTGTTAAAGGCAAACATATATCTGATGCTATTTTAATAGCAAATGAGGCGGTAGAAGATTATTGATCTTCAAAGAGGGAGGGTTTTGTGTTCAAGACTGACTTTGAAAAGGCTTATGACATGGTGAGATGGGACTTTCTTGACTATGTCTTATGCAATAAGGGGTTTGGGTCGATGAAGACGTTGGATCCGTGGGTGTCTTTCATCTGTTTCATACTCTATTCTCATCAATGGTCGGCCTCGTGTAAAGATCCTAGGTTTTAGAGGTCTCAGACAAGGTGACCCCTTGTCCCCTTTCCTTTTCACAGTGGTGGTAGATGTGTTGGGAAGCATGATGGATAAGGCCATGGAAGCGTTGGTTGTGAAAGGTTTTACAGTGGGTAGGGACAAAATTCAAGTGTCTCATCTTCAATTTCCCGATGCTTGCCTTTTTTTGTTGGAAAATGATGGGTCTAGCTTGCTTAATACTTTGACTATTATCCAAGCTTTCTGTTGGATATCAGGTTTGAAGTTGAGTCTTGAAAAATGCCAAGTAGCAGGGCTTTGCATGAATGAGGCTCAGGTGCTGGAGGCCGTTTCCTCGTATGGGTGTTCCATTGGTCAATGGCCCTTGAAATACCCTGGGTCACCTTTGGGGGGTAATCCCTTTTCTTCGACTTTTTGGGAACCTGTTATTCAAACCATTTCTAGGATACTTGATGGCTGGAGAAGAAGTTTCCTATCCAAAGGTAGAAGATTATCTTTGATCAAAAGTTTGCTTGAGGCTATCCCCACTTGTTATCTCTGTTTTCAAAATCCCTAAGATGGTGGCGTGGCAGATTGAAAGGATGATGAGAAAGTTTCTTTGGAAAAGGGAGGACAAAGAAAGAGGTGGAAGTCTTGTGAGATGGAGTTTGGTCAATAGGAGGTTGGATCAGGGCGGTTTAGGGATAGGAAAAATGGAATTTCGGAATATAGCTTTGGCGGGGAAATGACTATGGCGCTTAATCATGGAAAAAGATGCTTTGTGGGCTGAAGCGGTGGTAAGTTGTCATGGGCTCCAATGGAATTAGCGAGATGCTAGTGTGTCTTCCAATGCCACCTATCGAAGCCTTGGAAGTTTGTTCATTCTCTTCGCCGTTTCTTCTCTAACATAATTAGACTTAAAGTGGATAATGGTCGTCATTTTAAGTTTTGGGAGGATACTTGGTGTGGTACAACCAAATTCTGCGAATTATTTCCAAATATTTATAGGTTATCAACCAAGCAAAATCATGCTTTTTTTGATTTCTTGATCTCTAGTGATGATGGGAGTAGGCCTTCTTGGTGTCTCTACCTTAGAAGGAACCCCTCAGATAGAAGAAGCGTAGAAGTTTCATCCCTTCTTGAAATTCTTGAGGGAGCTTCTCTGTCTAGCGAGAGTGATAGTGTGTCTTGGCCTACTGAATCCAATGGCGAGTTCTCCTTTAAATCCTTCTTTCATTATCTTTGTTCTTCTCTTGGTCCTATTTCATCTTTAGCCTCCTTTCTACTTAATTTCATCTAGAAAGCTCACGTTACCTCAAAAGCCAAATTGTTGGGATGGATCATTGCTCATGATAGCTTAAATTGTGCGGATGCTCTCCAGAGACGGTTCAAGAGTTGGGCTCTATCTCTGAATTGGTGTTACTTGTGTAGTAATGATGGGGAATCCAGTCAACATATTTTTGTTCACTATGACTTCACCAAGGGTGTGTGGGATAGGTGGAAAGCCATTCTGCAGTGCAAGAGGCTGCCAAATGAGTCTAATCTGTGGGCTTTTCCTAATGAGAATTGCCTACTGAGACGGTGGAGAGACTATTCGAGGGTGGTTGTCTTTGCAGTTATCTGGTCGGTATGGAAAAAAAGGAGATGGGGACAGTTTGGGGAATTTCCTTCTTCTTGGCTTCTCTTTGGGCTAGTGCTAGTAAGCTAGCTAGAGGTTATTCTTTGGGGGATTGGTTGAGGGGATGAAACCCCATTTTGGATAGCATTTGATACTTGCTTTTTGTTACTTGTTCTTGGACTATGTGTTCAAATGTATTTTTGATGTACATATTACATAGTTAATACAATACAAACTCTGTTTCTTGTCAAAAAACAAAAAAAAAAGTTATTAGTTTTGATTTATGATTCATAGTCGGTTCTCCCTACTCCCCATATCTTTCGCCATCCTTTGTGATCAGCTGGTTATTATTATTTGAATCATCACATTTCTGTTAAGGGATTAGGTACCATTCTCCATGATTTATAGTTCCTGTATGTCTTAATTATAGTAATTGGTCCTTAGTTGTGGTGCTGGTGTGGGTTTTTGTTTTTGTTTTTCTGTCCCTTCTTATAAACGTTATAAACTAGGAAGCTGTAGTTGGGTTACTGCATTGTATGTCAACTAGGCAAGTTATACGTTCATTGCTTGTTTCATTTGTTACGTACATTGGGCATGTCTGGCTTATATTAACTCCCATGCTACTTCTTCTGCTGCTTGTCTGTTGATTTTACTGCACTATTTATTGATTCAGCTGCAGCTGATTCATTATATGCTAAATATGATGATGCAATCCAGTAAAATCTGTTTCTAACTTTTGTAGGCGAGCCAGTATTTTCAGGTATTAATTTACTTTTTATGGCAACAGACTTAAGGGGCACGGCTATGCATGGTGAAAATTAGTGAATTGTCAACATAAAGGGAATTGTAATAAAACCAAATAATGAAGTCTTAATTACTCAAAAATGAAAGCAAAAGAAGTTACTTCACTGGTAATGAAAAGACAGGAAAAAAATGAAATGTTGATTGGGAATAAAGGGAAGTGAATGAAAGTCTACTGAATGGAGGAATTACCTCTCTCTAAAACTGACAGACATATTATTCGGAAACTCCTTGTTGTGCATCAAATGTTTCATTGTTTTTACTTATCTTATTAATGTTGCAGCATTATTTGGCCATTGATACTCTTCTTTTAATATAACTGCATGGTATATCATGATATTATTTATTAATAGTTTATTGATGGTTCTGCAGGTAGCAGGCATTCGGTTTATGTGGGAAAATATCATACAGTCTGTCAGGAAAGTAAAGTCTGGTGATAAGGGCCTTGGTTGCATCCTAGCCCATACCATGGGTCTTGGTAAGACGTTTCAGGTATTTTGCTTCTTCTTCTTCTTCTTCTTCTCTATGTCTCTCCACCTTTGCATATGTACAGTTATTCGCAACACATTGCTCTATCATGTCCCATGAAGGGCACAATTTTATTAGATTTTTACTATAAATTTGTGGCTAGGCTAATGGATAAAATTGTTCTCGGAGGATACAACTTGCTTTATAGATCTTAGAGTAGAATTTTTTATTCTTTCTGTTCTTGAGACTTAGTAAGGTTTTATAGATCGCTTGGTAAATTATATGGGAAAAATGATTTATATGGTAGTTGCTCATGGAAGATTTCTTCTGTGTTGCTGGAAGAATTTTGTTGAAGGCATGCATAGTTTTAAAAATCCATTAGGCTTATGCTTAAGGCTTGTTTTGCTTCGAGGCTATTGAAAACTGTCTTAAGGCTTAATTCTTAAGTCTCAATTGTACCCTCTTGAGGCTTATTCCTCACCTACATGAGGCTTGCGCCTTGAGACTTACACTTATTTTGATTGTATTAAGATCCTATATAACTTGTATGCTTGCATCTCATCCTTGCTTCAATGGGAATAGTGACAATGTTTTTTTTTTTTTTTAAATTGTGTTAAATTGATTAATTTTCATTACAAAAATCAAGTGGAAATTGAGTATCTTGTGTATTTTTTGTTCTCTTTAATGTTTTTATGAGTTTATCTTGATCTAATTGTTACATTGCCTGGGCAGGTAATAGCTTTTCTGTACTCGTCTATGAGAAGTGTTGATTTAGGACTGAAGTCTGCACTTATCGTTACACCTGTGAATGTGCTGCACAATTGGCGCCAAGAGTTTCTAAAGTGGAAACCTCTAGAATTGAAGCCATTGCGTGTTTTTATGCTTGAAGATGTTTCTAGGTTGGTTCATCTAATCATCATGTTGCTTTAGTTGTCCAACTTGAAAATGATTTTGTTTTACGAGTTAGGTTTATCTCTCAATCATGTATACACTACTACTTTCTCAAGAAAACACGTGTGGTTATAGTTGCGCTGCATGATGATGTACATTATTGACAATAAAAAGTAAATTTTAGGTATTTCATCAAATTCTACTACTACAAATTTAATGCTTTTGGCCACTGTTGAAAATGATACCAAAACAAATTACAAAATCGTCAAGACCTATGTAGAAAGTTCCAAGATTAATAGATATTAGTTTCAGAGCATTGCCTAGAATGTTGATTATGGGAACCATTTTAGTCTCAGGGGTTACATTTAGAAGTGTTGTAATTGGTAGCTCTGTACTTTGATTCCACCTATTATTGGAGAAAAGATTTAAGTTTTCATTCATATGGTATATTCTTCATGTTGTCTAAGTTGCTACTTATTTAGTACTGCTTTCTGTATTTGTTTCTTGAAAGAAGGCTAATTTTTTGAATGCCTATCCTCCTTTGTAAATATACTTGTTGTTTATATGAAATTAAGAAAGTAACTTCGCCCTTTTTCCCATTTACTAGGGAGAGAAGGCTTGATTTGCTTACAAAATGGAGAGCAAAGGGTGGTGTCTTTTTAATTGGTTACACTGCTTTTCGGAACTTGTCCCTTGGAAAGCATGTAAAAGATAGACATGTGGCTCGAGAGATTTGTTATGCATTGCAAGTAAGTTTCTTGGATAACGAACATTATACGCCGAAATACAGTTTTGTATTTAAATATTCTTTTTTTTTTATTCTTTGTCATTTGAATACTATGCACCGTATATTTTCTTGTTTAGTTTTCATAAATAAATTCTTAATTTTTCTTTTATTGTACTTTCAAAGGTGCCAAAACATATTGGTTTGCTAATTGACGCAATACAACAAGAGCTCAATTTTAGAGTGCAATATGAACACCCAAAGAAACACTAATGAGGTGTTTGTCGGTAGAAGAGTCTGCTTCACATTTTGTAGTTTCCTCATTATTTACTAATTTTCGTTATATGTACAATTTTCTATAAATTTATTTTTTTAAGTAATCTTACTATTTATTAATAAATATACTATTTCAGTAAAATTGTTGAATTAGGAAATTGGTGGGTCAGTTAGTTTATAAACTATTGTAAGCCCCAAGGAAAGTAGTTTTGAAGAAGAATAACAGTTTTTGAGGTGTTACTCCATTTCACAATATTCCTTGGAATCCGGGTTAGAGGAACTATGATGTCATCTTCTTGATTCAAAGCCCTACATTAGTTGAGATCACAACTATGTTCAATTCATCGCCATGCTAATGGAGACGACAATGTGAAGTCGAGAACACCAATTGTAGGAGGGGATCAAATGTGATGATTTGAAACAAATGGAACAACATATCACACAACTTACACAAGAGGTTGTTGTGTTGATACAGAATCAATAACAACAGCTAATGCAAAAAGATATGATTTTCCATTGTGCAACAATTGATTTGAATGAAGGTGGTAAAAACCATTGGCACTTGAACAACGACGACAAGAGAGAAATCTGATGCGACCAAGAAATTAGCCTGTCCTTAGTGGCAACAATAGGTGTTGGAATATTAGAATCAAGATTGACATTCCTGAGTTCCATGGCAATCTCTAAGTTGATGAGTTTCTTGATTGGCTTAATGTTGTTTTAAGGAAGTTTTAGATAATCGTTGAGTTCTTTTGGTTGTTACTCAACTTGGAAGGCAAGCATCAACATGGTGCAACGAGGGAGCAGCTTGGAAAACTGAAGATTGTGTTTTGGGAAAAGATGAAGCACATAGGTTTGATGTTTCTTCCTTTCAACTTGTATCAACGTCTCCAAAATCTACGTTAAGGAACAAGATTTGTTGATGAGTATATGATGGAATTTTATTTGTTAGCCAAATATGATATTATGGAGAAGCAAGATCATTTAGCGTCTCTATATATTAAAGGACTGTGGCTGCCATTTTAAGATGTTCCCAACGTGTTTGATCCAATCACAGGATTTGAAGCGCACCAACAGGCTTTGTAGTATGAGAAACAATTAACACGCAGAGGATGGAATACGTTCCCTACCAGCAATGCTAGCCAAGAACGCACTTCAATATCCACCACAACCACCACAATGTAGAAGCATGTACTAATGGAATAAACATGATTTAGTGGTGGGATGCGTTGTTTTGGATGCGATAAGACATGCCATTAATAGTTTGAGTGCTCGTAGAACAAGTGTAGAAGACTGTTTATTAAGGAGGCTGAAGAAGAAGATGATGTTGTAGCAGAAGCTGATGCTTGATGGAGAACTGGTATATGATTGAAGTGATAATTTGTTAGAGGAGAAGGAATGCCTAGAAGGTGACATTGGCCTCCAATGTTGTCGAGGTGATATCGAGGCAATTAGCCCCATCTAGGCGAGTGCCTAGGCATGACCCACATTGCAAATAATATTAATTTATAGCTCCCTTAGTGTATATATATATATATATATATATATATATATATATATATATATATAACATAACTTGCCTAATGGAAATATAACACTGAAATTAAATGTTATGCCAATCTTGAAGGCTTGAAGATACACAATCACGTTAGTAACAACGTGAAGAGAAAAGAACCTTATACGCTTTGTGTATTTTCATTGGCCCCCTTGAAAAAAAATTCCAAAGACCCCCCACTGCCTTTTTTTATGTGTGACCTAAACGATTTTTGCAAATGGCCTAGGCGTGGCCTCAATAGCACTACTGGCCTCATGGTTTTTTTTGGCGGCACTGCTTGACACCTCACAAGCAAGATGACTAATTGCGACTCAACATATTCCAATCAACTTGCACCATTTGTGGCAAGGTCTGCAACTTCATAATTGATTCAGGTAGCTGCGAGAATGATATTTTTGAAGAAGCAATGTAGACATTGGGATTAGTAAAAGAAAAGCCTCCAAAGCCCTCTAAACTTGCATGGGTGGAGAAGGGTAATGGATTCACTCTATACCATTCTACCCTAGTCAATTTCTCCATTGGAAGTAGATGCAAAGATAAAGTGTTGTGTGATATGGTCCTTACAGTGCTTGTCATTTGTTACTTGGGAGGCCTTGGTAATTTGATAGACAATAAACATATGTTGGGCACACCAACACTTATAGTTTTCAATTTGAGGTTGCGTAGATTGTATTATTGCTTAGCACGGAGACTGGTACTCCAAAGTCTACACAACATAATAAAAATCTGTTAACTCAATAGATTATGTGAAGCAGTGAGTTCAAAAGTTATCTTAGTCTTTATTTGCTAAGGAATGCAAAATAAAAAATGTAGTATTGGATTTTGCCCATTTGAGTTTGTCTATGTCGTTCTTCCTCATTGTCTTGTTGATTTGGTGTTGGTCACCATCAAAGTGTAGATTCATGGCAAGGCGGAAGACTTTATTGGAAAATTTCAGGGGATACACCAGACTACTTAGAATTGTTTGGGGATGGCCACTCAGAAGAATGTTGCTGTTGTAAAGTGTCTACATGGGGAGTTTGGTGTGGGTGACTATGTTTGGGCCATCATAACCAACAATCATATTTTAACCCATGAGTACAAGAAGCTTGCTACTCAGAAGATTGGTCCTCTAGAGATACTTGAAAAGATTAACTCGAATGTTTATTGCTTGAAGTTAGCTGGTCATATTTACATATTCACTCTTGTGATGTGTTTAATATTCAACACATTTTGAAAATACTGAAAAGATGGTAGGGTTGATTTGGGAGAGCTCACATTTGTTAGCCTCGTTCTGGATAGCAAGTTGCAAACTATCAAAGGGGTTTTCTGCAAATGAATGGGTGAGAAGTTGGGATAGCTGGATAGCATTGCAAATGGTTGAGCGGTTAGGAGGACTTCTTGTTCTCTAGCCGAATTATCACTGTATATTACTATATTGTTTATTATACTAAATATAATATAATACTTTATAGTTTCTTTTAAAAAAAAGAAAAAACATCGTCCCATACCATGTTTACTTAAGACAATGATGAAGCGGGCGCGGGGGGGGGGGGGGGGGGGGGGGGGGGGAGATAATGCAATACAATAGGAACTCGATTACATATTGCAATACGAACACCTAAAGAAACACTAGTGGAGTGTTGAGCTTGTAAGATTGTTTCCTCATTTTTACAATTTTTAGTAATTTAATTATTTTTGATAAATTTGTAAGTTAGGCAATTGGTGGGTCAATTTGTATAATTTTCTCTGTTGCTACAATATTTCCTATTTATTTCTCTCCCTTCGAGCATTTTTTGCTCAGTTTCTTTTACTTCAATGTTTCTTGAAATATGAATTCTTTTGTCAGGATGGACCTGATATATTAGTTTGCGATGAGGCTCATATGATCAAGAACACCAGGGCTGATGTAACCCAAGCACTGAAGCAAGTAAAATGTCAGCGAAGGATTGCATTAACTGGGTCACCTTTGCAAAATAATCTAATGGAATATTATTGTGTAAGCCGCTTGCAATCCTTATCTATGAATTTAGTTGGCCTCTCTTAGTTTGTTTTGCCATTTTGTTGTTCCATTGTTGTATTCTGTGAACAGATGGTTGATTTTGTTCGAGAAGGCATTCTTGGAAGTAGTCACGAGTTTAGGAACCGGCAAGGCTTTCTTTCCTTCTATAGTTCCTTCTACTCTACTTTTTTTTTTTTTTTTGAAATCTTAAGATTTCATGTATGCCATGTTTGCATCTTAATATATTTCTAATATGCAGGTTTCAAAATCCTATTGAAAATGGTCAACATGCTAATTCGACTTCAAATGATGTAAAAATTATGAACCAAAGATCACATATTCTTCATGAACAATTGAAAGGATTTGTCCAACGGATGGATATGAATGTGGTGAAAAAGGACTTGCCTCCTAAAACAGTTTATGTAATTGCTGTAAAGCTTTCATCTTTGCAAAGGAAGTTATACCAACGATTTCTTGATGTGCATGGTTTCACCAGTGACAAGATCTCTGGTGAAAAGATGATAAGGAGGAGGTGCTTTTTTGCTGGATATCAAGCACTAGCTCAGGTTGACTTGTTTTCTGAGAGATCTTTTAAGTTGGTTAACATTGAAATCTTTTATCTGAACCAACAATTTTTTGCTTGGTCTGATTGTTTATGCGCATATTCTTTCAATAGATATGGAACCATCCTGGACTCTTGCAAATGGGCAAAGAGCACAGAGATTATCAAAGGCGTGAAGATGCTGTGGAAAATTTTCTTGTTGATGACAGTTCCAGCGATGATAACATAGACCGTGACATGCAACTCGGAGGTATTTGTTTGGTTTTGGCTGCTATTGCTTATCTTATTGCCTCTGATGTTTTCATTGATAACATGAATTTACAAAAGATCACCCTTTATCATGTAGATTACCACCCTTTTTTTGTTTTATTTATTCTTGTGCCTGAATTTCGTTCTTTATGGAAAAGCAATGGTTTAGCTTATTCATTTGAGATAAAAACAACCCACCAAATGAGAAGGCGAGTAAGGATTCTCTTTGGATGTCCAGGCAGATTTAGGAATGATCATTGTAATACACATGAGGGGAAGGACTCTGGTGTTTGTTATGAGAAACAGATAGCCTAGAGCAAGCTTTGTTCTTAGGCTGGGAATTGTTCTTGGTTACAGCAACTTGTCTGTGTTCCCTGAAGTGTGCACACTTTTGTTTTATTTTGCTTAAATTGCTGTTGGTTTTTCAAGTTTGATTTGGATTGAGTGCATGCATTTTAGTTGCTGAGGGTGGATCTTAAGTTCCTGTTGAGACCTCATACTGTTTGGTGCAGTTATTAATTATCCGAGGCAGAAAAGTTCATCTGTTTTTGAAAAATTAATTTTACAGAGGAAGACAATCGATGAAAAAGCTTTTTGGATAGTAGGAAGCAGCCTTTCTTTAGGTGCAGTTGCTCCTTTATTTATTCTAGGATTAAGGGAGATTTTGTAATAATATAATGAGTTACATTAACTGATTACCGTAAGGTGAATTTCTTAATTATGGAATCTTCCATTTTGAAATATGTTTCAAAGACCTGCTCAACTTGGTTCTGGGAGTGTTCCATTTATTCTATTTCATACTATTTTTTTTTTTTAAATTGGATTGAAAGGTGCTTTGGCCAAACTTGGTAGCATTTAATTCATGAGAAATTCATTGCTAATATATCTTTTTTTGTTTTAATGATATACATTTACAAGGTTTTTGTATTTTAGTAATTTTTATTTTTAATATTCTAACAAATGTTTGTTTTTCTTCATTCTCAAACAGAGAAGCAGAGGATTAAGAATGATTTCACGCATAAAAGAAGTGATAATGGCTTCCTTCACGAGGTTCAGTAATTTTTCATATGTAATAATTATGGGTAGTAAATTAATGGACTCTTAATTGAGAAACATGCTGTTAAAAGGGATGTTTCTAGTGCTTTACCATAGTATCTACTGAAAATGAAATCACATACTTGCCTCATAATTCAGCGGTTTAGACTGTTTTAGTATGATCGATTTCTCTATTGTTCATCTATAGACTATACCAATTTCTATAATTAAAAGTTTTCTCTGTTGTTCATCTATAGAATATACCAATTTCTATAATGCTTAATTTTGTAGGTGCCTTTTTTTTTCTTGCAAATGTTAAGATTTTTAATGCCCTAAACCCTAATACCCATTTCTATAATGCCTAATTATGTAGGTGCCATTTATTTATTTTTATCTTGCAAATGTTAAAAGTTTTAATGCCCTTCCATTTCCTGTATGCAGGATTGGTGGAACGATCTTCTTCATGAGAAGAATTATAAAGTGGCCGATTACGGTGGTAAAATGGTTTTGCTACTTGATATTCTATCCATGAGTGCTGCAGTGGGAGATAAGGCTTTGGTTTTCAGTCAGAGCTTACTGACTCTTGATCTCATAGAGCTTTATCTGTCTAAATTACCCAGACATGGGAAACAAGGAAAATATTGGAAACGAGGAAAAGACTGGTATAGGTGAGTATTTCTGATATACCTTTTTAATGTTGAGATTTCTGGCTTTCACTCCATATCAGTTGCAATTTTATATTTGTAGCCTGTCGGAAAAAGTAAAGCATAGCGTAAGGTTCAAGCATTCATTTCCATTAACAATTAACAAACTAACGGCTCGACTTTCTTTTTTCCTTTTGCTCCATGTCACCGGGATTAATGGTTGACTGCAATTAGAATTGTAATAGTCATTAGGGAACTGAATGATTGATTGTCTGTTGCAGAACTGCTATTCTGTATAAATATTATTACAAGAAGAGGCAGCATAGGTTTTTTTCACTATAGTTAACCCTGTCCAAGTAAAGTGAAATGATCCTTTACCTAAAAAGTGGAACCATGCTTTTAGCATGGCATGTAGGATTGGATTTGTACATCCATGCTGCAGAGTTCAGCAAATGTCATGTCCCTTGTTCTTGTGGTATTTATATCAGGGATCAATGTCTCTAGACAACATTGAATAGTAATGTAGTAGTTGTGGTAATTGGGTTTTCATTTAGGGGTGGTTACGAGTTGGGCTGGGCCGGGTTGGATTTGATTATAAAAATCACCCAACCCGACCATTTCAGGTGATAAAAAGTCACCTGAACCCGACCTACGATAATGTATAACTACCCAACTAACTTTGACTATCACATCGGGCCGGTCGAGTAATCGGGTTTTAATTGAGTTATTGAACCCATTAAAACATTAACCTTATGATAAAAGGAAGATGGGAGCCCCAAGAGAAGCTTGATAAAATGCCAAAGGCTTCTCTTCAAACCCCACATCTCACAACCTATAACATATTCTAATGTAATATAATGTAATACTAAGCTATCATAATTTAAGCCCATAGGTGGATGTCTCCTTTGTAGAAGTCTCTCATGATGTTTGAGGATCTTGAAAATCCAAGATGAGAAGGATGGGGAGGGAGGTTTATATATAGAGGGGGAGCCTTCCCTCCTCCCTTGGTTCTTGATGTGGGACTAAAAGAGGGGGGTGAAGGGGGGAACCCAATCCCCTCTTTTAGTCCCACATTGGGAATCAAGGGAGGAGGGAAGGCTCCCCCTCTATAAATACTCATTCTCCCCCTCCCCTTCTATTCAATCAAGCTTTCTCCTCATTTACGAAGAGGATATAGAGGCTCCCACTTTAAAATATTTAGTTCCAATATTTGAATTGGAACAATATACTTTCCTCCTTGTAACTTGCTGGGATAACTCATCTCATCCTTTGCAATTATCTTTTTCTTTCTTAATATATATATATCTACATTTCTTGCCAAAAAAACATAAAAAATAGTTAGTTTCTATCTTACGCTCTAAACCCTATTTTATAAGTATGCATTATATTAGATATCTTATGCATGTTCGTTGGATTCATCCTTTTTTATCAATTTATCATTTCATGTTTGTAAGCTGAATTAGAATGTTTCATGGTTGTTCAAAAATTACATATTTTTGAAAGAGCTAGAGTTCTTGTATTATTGTCCTTGTTTGTCAACAACATGATCTTGCTTCTTTCATCAAGAGATCCAAATTTGTTTTTGTCTAAAAGCCTGGTTGGATTCTTTTGGAAGAACCCAAGGCTTAATGAAATTGAAATGGAATTGCATAATATAAGAAAATAATAGAAAAAGAAGGTTGCAACAATTAGAGAAGAACAAGAACATGAAAAGAAAAAGAAATATGAAGAAAGCAAAAGAAATAGATGATTAAAAAAATAAAAAATAAAATCAATAGGACATGTCGTATCCTTCTTAAGACTCTAGGAGGAATGAATAGGCACTCCTTAGGAGCCTTCACATTTTTGGGCTATAATAAATACACACTATGGAGAATTGAAGATCACGAGGTCTCTTAATTAGTAGGAATTGTGGGAGGAGTTGAACTTGACTGAAAGTTGAATTTGGTAAAGGGATAAAATACTACCCTTTAGCCTCTTACTCCTATTGAATGGTTATGTTGTAAAGATAGGAAGTTCATAGTCCATAAACTTGATATATCAACCACTTTAGTTGTAATAAACATTATTAAAACTTAATGAACACATATTGTAAGTGAAGATTTTCAAATGTTAGGTATTACCACATCTTAGTTTTCACATTTTCTTGTAACTTTTTTAAGTTTCTAATTTTTTTTTTATTATATTTGATGATGCTCCTTGCAAGACACTCATAAAAACAAGTGACATTAGAAGTTCACATGGTAATGTGTATGTGGCCTACAAGAAAAGAAACGAGTGTATTTATACTAATATTAGATAAAGTGTTTTGGAAAAAAAGTGGAAAGCATAATAGGAAAAAAAAATGGCTTAGAGTTTAGGCATCAAGTTTTAGAACTTGGGTGTCTCTTTGATTATTAAGATTAGAACTTTAAAATAGAAAAAAAGTACTAGCATGTTTATTCTAGAATTACTTGAAGTATTTTAGGGAAACATAACTCAACTCAACTAAGCCTTTTTCCAACTACATGGGGCTGACTACATGAATCGACTTCCTCCACTTCGCTCTATTGAGGGCTAAATCGGCATTCAAATTACAAAAAGTTAGATCTTTCTTAATTATCTTTCCAGTGTTATTTTAGGTCTACTGTCTACCTCTACCTCTATTTTTACCATCTAGCGTTATAGGTCACTCTTCCAAATTGGTGCCACTAAAGGCCTAAGTTCTATGTGTCGAAACCACCTTAGTCGGTTATCTTTCATTTTATCTCTAATTGGTACTACTCCTATCATTTTTTGAATATGCTCATTTTTAATTTCTAATTGCCCAACATTCTGCTCCATATAGCATGACTGGCCTATATCAACTTTATAAAATTTTCCTTTGTTTTTTTTTACAAGAAACAAGAACAACTGTATTAAGTAGAAGAATCTGTACAAGGATAAACAACTGGGCCTAGAAATCAAAACTCTCCAAAATGGGATACCACCCCCTCAACCAATCCCCTAAAGAGAAGCCCCTAGCTAGCTTACTAGCACTAACCCACAGTGAGGCAAGGTAAAAAGAATTATCCCACACTGTGCTAATCTCTTTTTCTTGATCATAAAAAATGCGAGAGTTCCGTTCCTTCCAAATTGACCAAAAATTTGAGTTTTGATATAACATGAGCATTCCAGATAAAAGCATGCGGGAAAATAGCGAAAATCGGACTCAAATGCTGACTAGAACAAAGATGGTTCATGAAGGACTTGGAAGAAAAAACTCTCGATGACTCTATTGGTTGTAGAACTCTGTCACTCTCATCTAACAAGTGAACACTATCAAGGATGTCAAGAAGGGAAGAAACTTCAAGGCATTCTCTATCAGAAGGCTCCCTGAGCAAATTACGGCACCAGGAGATCCCTCCACTTGCACTATTTTCCTAGATGACTAAGAAATCACAAATAGGATGATCATGTTTGATGGACAACCTATAAATTTGAGGAAAGAGATCACTAAATCTAGAAGTGCCACACCAAATATCCTCCCAAAATTTAAGATTAGCTCCATTACCCATTTTGAGGCGAGCAATGTCGAAAAAGAAAGGGTAAAGGGAATGCATAAATTTCCAAGGACTTCTATAGGTGGCTTTGGAGGACACACTAGCATCTCTAGAATTCTGGTGGATCCCATTACTACAATGGGATGCGTCTATCATATAGAACTCCAGAAACACTCCTCTTCTTGACCCATCCTACTTTAACTCTATAGTTTATATCCTCACCTATTTCTCCTTTATGTATAATGGATCCCAAATACCTAAAGTTTTCACTCTTTGGTATTTCTTGACTTCCAATCTTCACTATCTCTTTGTTTGTGTTTCTACTTTCGCTTAAATTACGTTTAACGCATTCTGTCTTAGTCCTACTAGTCTTGAACCCTTTAGATTCTAAAGCCTCTCTCCAAACCACTAGCTTAGCGTTTACTCCAGATGCAGTTTCATCAATCAATACTATATCATCAGCAAATAGCATACACTATGGAATATATTCTTGGATATGTTTAGTCAATTCATCCATAACTAGTGCAAAAAGGTAGGGTCTTAAGCCTCAAATATTTTCTTTTTTAGGGAAAAATAAGGAAATTCAAAATAGAAAAAAGAGGTTAGTTTGAGCATATGGTCACATAGAGTGAGGCATAAGCCTCAAATATCCTTCAGTTGTTAGCCATATGGAGGTGAAGCATGAGCCTCAAGAAGAAGGTTCCATTGAGGCTTAAGTTTCAAAGTTGTTTTTAGTAGCCTCGAGGCGAGGTAGGCCTCAAGACGTAAACCGCAATGAATTTTTTAAACTATGGTCTCACTCCATGTTGCCAATGCTGGCCTAGGCAAGGACTAGTTCATCACCTAGGCCATTTGCAACCAATCACTTGGGCTATACTTCAGGATGGCGGTGGTGCTTTTGAAATTTTTTTCAAAGTTTAAGCTGTCCGGTTTAAATATTTAAGTAAAGCATTTATTTGGTTGTGGCAATGTTAAGATAGGCATTTATGATAAGGGTGTTTTGCAATTAGTTTAGCTTGGACTGGATGGTTGAGGCTGGTGATGTCATATCTGCGTCAACCAAATAAAATATAACATTATAATCCTTAGAATAATTTATTAAAATATAAGTTATAATTATAATTAGATAATTAAGAGTTCCGTGTATGGATCTTTGTAGACATTTATTATAAGGGACCTTTCCATGGGTTAAAGGGATGAAGCCCAATCTTATAGTCAAAATTACTGAATTGGACAGCGTCCGAGTTTAAAGGAAGTGTCTATGGAAAAAAAAGAAGAGAAAACAAAAAAGTGGTCTGGGTACTCATAAAGGAATGTAAAGCTTGCTACTTAGTTTGCCTGGGCTGAGTCGCACTAAGGTGCACAGACGCCAGTGCTTGAGTTGAGTTGTGCTTGGCCTCGAGGCATGCGTTGGAAACTATGCTAGAAAGAATTAACTTTGTGGGAGAAAGAATGTTGGCTCTGGGGGATACCCCAAACCTAATTAGCTCTTTACATGTGAATGATACAAACCAATTTTTCTATTTTTAGACCGTAAATTTCTTGTTCTTAATTTATAAATGAAAAGTCATTGTGTACCAAGTGCTTCTGAAATTGAGAACTGACTTTAATAAGCTTAGGCCACATTGAAGAGAGAGACACATAGCATGTTCCTAATTGATGAAAATAGGTTCACATGTACGGGCACATATGCTAACATATAGCTAATAGATGAGCAAATGCTGTGAGATTGGATAAGCAATTGAATAGTTATGTGTTTGAACTTTGAGGTCTTTAAGCATGAATATTGAACTGAATTTTTTTAATATTATCCTTTCATATCCCCTCTTAAATTTTCTTTTACAGCGTATTCAGAACAGATTACACCTTGTGAAATCTACCCATCAAAACGATTTTTAATGTTGATTGAAATCTTTTTAGGGTGATTGTTTATTTACAGATTCTGCATCATGTTAGTATAGATCTAAATTTATTGAATCAGTTAGTAATCTGTGAAACATGCTCAAAATCTTTTGACTAAAATTGGCCAAATGCCAGGTGGCCTAAGAACATTTTCATTGTTTGCTAAGATAGTATGTTTCACCATCTTAGACTAAAATTGTTTAGTGTCAAATATAACATATCTTTTTGATTGAGCCATGTTTTCTGTCATGTATCTTTTAAGCTTTTTTACTTCAAGTATTTTTTCTTTAAAGGTTTGATACCTCAAGTGAAATTTTATGGTTGACAATGCATTTGGCTATCAAGTTTGTCAAGAAATATGAGTTGCTGGGGCTTATCCAAAATTTAGTTTGTTAGAATCTTTCAGTAACTTAAATAAGGAATTTATGAAAAAACCTATTCACAGGGTGCTCATAAACTTAGTTTGTATTATTTATTTGAATTGTATTACTAATCAAATTTGCTTGCTCACAGGTTGGATGGGAGTACCGAGGGTTCTGAAAGACAAAAGCTGGTTGAGAGGTTCAATGAACCCATGAATAAAAGGGTCAAGTGCACATTGATATCAACTAGGGCTGGATCATTGGGCATTAACCTCCATGCTGCTAATCGTGTAATTATAGTTGATGGATCATGGAATCCAACTCATGATCTTCAAGCCATATATCGGGTTTGGAGGTAGTACTTAACCCTTGTCTATATATTCTTAGAAGAGTATCTTTCTTTTTTATGGTGTTTTCCAACAAAAAAAATGTTTTGCCTGTAGATATGGCCAGAGAAAGCCAGTTTATGCTTATCGCTTGATGGCATATGGTACAATGGAAGAGAAGATATATAAACGTCAGGTAGGGATTGCACTTATCCTTGAGCTTTTGTCACTTAAAGTTGAAAACTAATTTGAAGAAGTTCAATATGGAAAAGTAGATATTTGTTTATAAAATTCTCATACATGGACATAGTTTTAAAAATACTTGGAGGCTTAACGCCTTGCCTCGAGGCTTAACGCCTTGCCTCGAGGCTATTGAAAATTGCCTCAAGAGTCGAGACTTAAGGCTCAAGGCTTATACCTCACCTACTTCAGGCATGCAATTCGAGACTTACATGTCAAAGCCATGTGAGGGTTGTGCCTCAATATACGTGACTAGAGGTCCAGAAGGCTCGACTCAACCTAGCCCCTTTCTTCTATTTACAATTTGTTTTCCTAAAATAAAATTAAACTGATACTAGAACAAACACACTAGTTATTTATTTATTTATTTATTTATTTTTTTGTAAAGTTTAAATCTCAATTATTTAGGAGAGATCCAAGTTTTAAAACTCCAAGACTAAACTCAAAGCCGTTTTTTCTATTTACATTTTCCAATTTTTCAAAAACACTTCAACTGGTATTAGTATAAATACACTAGTTCCTTTTCATTTTTAAAAATCTTATGTCAATTATTAGTAGAGATCCAACTTTTAAAACTCGGTTAAACTTCTCATATACTACATGCGCATTAAGTTATTAAGAAGCAAACTTCCAAGTTTTTACTAGTTCTTTTTTTGACATTGAGAAATGTAAGAAAAACTTGACTTTTATTAGGTGCTCATTAAGTTTTTTAATAGCGTTTATTATAATTAAAGCAATTGATTTATCAAGTTTGTGTCTTGAATACTAGACATCATCATGTGATAAGGTAAACATACGTAGAAATAGCTCAAGTTTATATATAATTCATGTTTCTCTAGTTATCAATGATAATTCAGTTTTTAGAATTAATGAAAACCAATTTTATGTATTGTTTTTCATAAAAATTTGAGGCTTACACCTTGTACTTTCTTGAGGCTTACACCTTGCCTCACAGAGAAATCGCCTTGCTTACGCCGCATGAGTTTTTTTTTTTTTTGACAAGAAACATTATTATATATATAGGGGGAAAAGAAAAAGAAGAAACAACAAAGGGACGAGATGTCCCCAAGGATCTACAATGTTTCGAGGATGTTGTTCCAGTTGAGCTACCACTCCCCAAAACTATACCCGATAGAAAGTTTAGAGGAACTCACCCATGTTGCAAACAAAAACAGGGCCTGTTCCCAAATCCTACCACACCTCCTACTGCAATCATTAAATATTCTATTGTTCCTTTCCACCCAAATACACCACATATTAGCAAAATAGATACACACCCAATACAACTTAAGTTTTGTATTCATTTGTACATTAGGAAAACAAAAGAAAGAGCCATCGGTAGGTGGGGACAGCAACTGAAATTTCTGGTTCCAGCAGTTCCACAGGTCCTTTATCATCGCACACTCCCCAAAATCATGCTCAATCGTCTCTCTGCTTCTCCTACATAGGCAGAACCAAGATGGGCATAACATCAAGTTAGGGAATTTCCTTTGTAAGACGTCTGCGCAGCTAAGTTTCTTATGTGCAACAAGCCAGCCAAGAATTTTAACTTTGGAGGGGATAGAGGCAGTCCAGATAAACTATGAATGAAGGAAAGTAGTCGAGGCAATATGGTTTGAAAGTGATTTGAAGAAAGTCTTTGCTGAGAAGACCCCATTTGACTCTCCCAGCCAACAGATTTTGTCCTCAACAGGCTGAAGTTTACATGGAGCAAGGTGAAGAAGAAGAGAGGGAACTTCATCAATGGAGCTGTTGGGAAGATTTCAAACTAACTGAAGATTCCAATCATGAACAGGACCGTTACCATTAGAGGTCGTAACAGGGAAGGAGGAAATGGGAGCATTATAGAGGCAAGAAAGGTTATAGAGATTAGGAAACATAACCATGAGAGGTTCATTACTACACCCCTTTTCCAACTTTTAATCTTATGTGGGTTGAAAAGGACGGGTATAAAGAGTAAATGAATTTTCAGGGGCACTTAAAGGTAGTTCTATGGTGGAGACCTGTGTCCCTAGCATTTTCATGCACTCCATGCCTGCTCCTAATGATCTTAGCCCACAAAGCATCCTTTTCTCTTGGGAACCGTCACAACCACTTCCCAACCAATGCTCTATTGCGCAACAGTAAATCATTAATACCCAAACCTCCATGCTCCAAATCCATTTTAACAATATCCCATCGCACTAAATGAGAGCCTGTTGATCTCTCTTCGTTCATCCACAAAAAGTTTCTCATCTTCTTCTCAATGGCAGAGGCAACGGATTTTGGCATGCGGAAAGTTGATATGAAATAGGTTGGTATGGCTTCCAAAACTGATTTAACTAAAGCAACTCTTCCTCCCCTAGACAGGAAACTTTGTTTCCAGCCTTCAATCCTTCTACTAATGGTTTGAAGGACAGGGTCCCAAAAGGGTATCTTTAGGGGGTTTCCCCCAAGGGGCATGCCCAAGTATTTTAAAGGCCAATAGCCAGCTGAAACTCCAATTTGTTCAGCCATAGTTAAGATACCCGGATGTTAATTCCAGCAAGTTGACACTTGGAAAGATTGACACTTAGACCGGAACGGAAGCAGAAACTGTTAAGGATTTTCATGACATTCAACAAACTGCAGTCATCATTCCTCACAAAGAACAGACAATCATCAGCATATTGGATATGGGAGATTTGCATATCATCTTTTCCAACCTTGAAGCCATTCATCACACCCTTAATCCTTGCCTTTGTGGTAATGCTGTCCAATACATCAGCTACCAGTGTGTATAAAAAAGGGGATAAAGGGTCGCCTTGCCTTAAGCCCCTTGTCCCATTAATCTTTCCTCTTGGCCGACCATTTACAAAAACTGAGAAATTAGTAGTAGAAAGGCAACCCCAAATCCATTTCCGCCATCTATGGCCAAAACCTTTCTTTTCCATCACAAAGTCCAGGAAACTCCATTTAATTGAATCATACGCCTTTGCAAAATCTACTTTTAACAAAAAATCTTGTTTCTTAAATCCTCTCCAATCATCGACCGTTTCATTGGCAATCAAAATTGCGTCAATAAGTTGTCTATCTTTTACAAAAGCCATTTGTGTCTCAACAATGGTAGAGTGAATGACTTGCTTAAGTATTGCAGCAAGAGTTTTGGCAATGATCTTATAAAGACTGGTAATGAGGCTAATGGGCTGAAAGTCCCCCACTCTAATAGAGTCCAACTTCTTGGGGATGAGGTAGATCTATGTCTCATTAGCTAGTTGCATAAAACTCCTCCATCACCTTAAAGATTTTATCCTTTAGTAACTCCCGGTTCTTTTGGTAGAAAAGCATGGTAAATCCATCAGGCCTCGGTGCTTTATCTCCCTTACTGTTAAAGACAACATCTTTAATTTCCTCCATTTCAAAAGGTCTTTCCAACCATTGTTGTTGTAATTGTGAAATTTGGTGCCACTCAATACCTTCAATGCCCCACTGTCCATAATCATGATCAGAGAAAACATTTTTGTAATGATCCACCTCCATCTTGCAAATGTCATCACCATCTTCAACAACCGTACCATCATCCTTTTCCAGATTTTAGATCATCGCCTTGGCTTTTCTAATACTCAGTAATTTGTTGAAGAAGCTTGAGTTTGTATCTCCCTCTCTGGCCCATTTAATTCTTGTTTTTTGACGAGCAATATAGTCCAATCTGCAATCCATTGTATGAATTTCCTTTGTAATTCCCCGGCGCCTCTGCTGCAACTTCTCAAACCACAAAGACTGACTTATTTGATTATCCAGAGTATTAAGCTTTGAGAGGAGTTTAACCCGAAGGAAACGGTCCTGTTCAGCATAATGTTTACTCCACTCTTTGATCTTCCCTTTTAAGAAGCTTAAGTTTTTGCATAAATTTGAAACCAGCCCAGCCGCGAGTGTTAGAACAGTTCCACCATTCTTTAACCAGTTTTCCAAAATTAGGGTATGAGAGCCAAACATGTTCGAGCCAATATTGGTATTGAGGGTGATAGGCCAATGGTCGGATGTTAACCTGGCCTCCACCTCCTGCTTGGAAACAGGGAAAATCTCGTCCCATTCGGGTCCAATAAGAACTTTGTCCAGTCTGGACAAAGTTGGAGGTGATCTTCCATTAGACCAGGTGAATGGTAGGTTAGAGAGATCAGATCATCAAAATCCTTCATGCTTTTGGAAATTGTTTCACAGTTTGTTTTTTCCTCCATGCGTCTTGTAACATTGAAATCACCTCCAAGACACCATTGATTAGAGAAAAGGCTGGAGAGACCCGCAATTTCATCCCAAAAAGCTGTTCTTTGGGCCATAAACAACAGTAAACCACCAGTGAGCACCCTCAACCTATGTTACCTGGATTCGGGTATGGGTGTCGGATATGGGTACATATCTAAAGGTCTAACTTGTTCATTTCCAAATTTTGGGATACGGGGACTCGGCTAAATTATATGTTGTTCTTTCCTTTTTACTTTTTTTCACTCATTTATTGTTTGTTTTGTTTTCCCACTTAAGTGTATTTCACCTATTAATCATTATCTTCTTTCATGCTTTCTCTTCTTTCCATTGGAGAATATACATAGTAATATTCTAAAATCTAAAGTGTTGGACACATATCCCATACCCATATCGTATCATGAAGTGTCAGACACGGGTACGCCGAGCAGAAGTAAAGAGTCCGAGTAACATAGCCCTTAACACCATCAACTTTGATTGAAATGGAAAAGCTCCCCCATAAAAGAGTCCACCACCTTCACTGACTGACTATCCCACATAAGTAACACACCACCCGCCGTGCCCACAGCAGGGAGGAGCACCCAGCTAAGGAACTTGGACCTCCAGAGGTCCTTTATCACAGACAAATTCACATCAATTCTTTTGATTTCTTGAAGAGTAACAATATCAGGTTTAGCGGCACATATAGTTTTCTTGATGGCTCTTCTTTTGGAAGCTGAGCCGCAACATATAGTTTTCATGAGGAACTAAGGAGGCCCAATCACACACGAACATTCAAACAAGAACCAATTTGCCGGAACTTCTGTCCACCAGCTGAACATCAAACGATTAGAGAAACCGGGCGATCTCTACGTATTCAGACTTGTACCTCTGGTCCCCATTCTCCTGGACAATGCAATTTGCCTTCGAAATGAAGCCATGTTTGTCGGTCGGGGCCCCATCAATGCAAGAGTCTGCTGGGATAGCAGGATTCTCCAAGCAAATGATTTGTGGTGGTGGTTGAGAATGTCTTGGAGAGGAAGGTTGGGAAGAGGAGTGTGGAAGATCACAATTATTAATCAGAACCAAAGAGCGTACCTTAGCCTGATCCTTAGAGATCGTTATATTGTGCTCCTCCACTTCGTCAGCCCAACATTGACTTCTTCCATCCTTTCGTGCCGAAACAATTGTTTGTTGTAGTGCACCACCTTCATTGCTCTCGTCTTCAAGTTCAGTATCGGAGACACGTTCTTCATCCGGGCTGGGTGGAAATTCACGACTCGACATGGGTGAGTGCTAATAATCCATTCTCCAACGATCAAAATAATCATTTGTGTGACCCTTTTTAACCTTTGTGTGGGCCCGTCTCCTATACACTTTAAGTTGGGCTTCTTTAGGTTGCTTGGACTGTGTTGAGAGAGAACTCGTCACACTCATTTGGCCCTGCTCAGAGTTACCATCAAATTTCTTTGGTTTAATGGGAGGCCCACTTCTGCGAGATTGCCCATCCTGGGTCCATTGGAAATCCACACTGTGTTTATGGAGCGTGAGGGCCCAGCCAATCGGTCTAGCAGTGGGTCTATCCAGATGAGCAGCGTATGGATTGAATGTATCCGCACTACGTGGCGCGCATTCCTTGTCGTGCGACGTGACTGCTCGGACACCCTTCCGCTGCCTGTGTTCTTTTTGCATAGCGTCGCTACAGTCGCCATAGACGTGGTCATACCCACGTTCCTGTCTCCACGTCTGCTGCTCCGGTGAGATCGCCGATCAACACAGCCGCTGACGACTTCTTCTCCGGCGATGGACCCTGCCTTAGCTTTCCGTTGATGCACACCAACACTATCATCATGCTCGTCCTCTTCCACCGGAATCCATCTCCATTCGCCGATCGCCATGACTGACCTCGAAGAAGGCCAGCAGAGAACCAGAAGGAAGTCCGGCCACCTTCATGATAGCCAGCTCCATCGATCTTTTGCTAACTGTAGCTGATGTAATGTCGATCATACCACCACACATTTCTGCCGCCTTATCGAAACTTTCATCTTTCAGCACTTCACAGTAATACCTTCAACGCCAATCCAACCATTACGACATCCGATCATCATATTATTCCATTGCAAATTAGGTGACCATTGCCGAAAACTCACATCGGTTTTACTGACTCCTCTTGATTAGAACAATACAGCAAGGCTCGCGCAACATCAAGCAGTTTCAGACGAACACCATGTCCTAAGACGAGTTCCAATTCCGCTTCAATGTCAACCCGCTCAAGACTATCGGAATTTCGAGTTACCAGAATGTCGAGGGAGCAAGCATCCTTATCAACCAACTCACCCGTCAGTATTTCCTCCTGATGTGCAGGTGGCTTCACGTGGATGTCCTATGGATCCGCCATGGGGTGCACCTCGATCTTTGAAGAAGCTTGCTTTCCTCATCCGCCAAAGATGACCATGCAGAATGGTTTTGAGACCATTTACCATGTTCTTCCAACCCAGACCATCCCCTTCCTCTGGGACGAAGATGGCACGTTTTGTACCATTTTCGATTTTTGTTAAACATAGAAAACGTCCCCTACGATTTGTGTTAGATTCCACCAGGAATACATGATTCCGTCTACAACAGATTCGTTTAAACCTAGCATCCCGCCTATCACGTTGAGCATCAGTTATCTTCTCCAACAGCCAGTTTGCAGTTTCAATGTCCAAACATAAAGAATAGACCCTCGCCTTTGTTGCTTCTTCGATGAGAATCTCCAAGCCGTTTCGGGATAAATAGATAGAAAACCACTTAAAACGAGTATGGAATGTTTGTAGAGACCATCCATCGTCACTGCCAAAGGAAAATGATCTGGTTGATTGCTTTGATGAACGGTCAATATCGCTGCTTCTCGTATCAAAACCAACCGTTCTTGAGGTTGGGAACGGGTTTCTTCTAGGTTTTGTATTCTTGGTTTTTCTCGTCCATCGCCCTCTATCCATCTCCCACTTTCCACCACCCTCAGGTCATCTTTCATTTTCTTTCGAAATATCCAATGTTTTCTTCCAGCCACCCCCTTCTCTTTGTACTTCTTCTTGTCTTGGGACTCCCACCGCTCTCTTCCAAACGCCTTTCTTCCATCCACCACCTTCTCTTCGTACTACGGCAGGTCTCGGAAATCCCCCCGCTCTCATCTTCTTAGCGAGTTAAAGCACTAGAATGTTCTCACCATACGCCTCATGAGTTTTTAAACCTTGAACATGGATAAGTTTTCCCTTAAACCTGTGAAAATTCATTCTAGATATGAGAAGATGATAATAACTTGTGAGTAAATTCTAAATGGAATACAATGAGAGACCATAACACTTCCAACAATGTTTTCCCTTAATAAAAAGATAACCCAAGAAAAGCTTATTTTTATTATCATACCACATGCTTTTCTTAGAGAAAACACCTTTTAAGTTTAAGAAATTTCTCGGAACATATTTAGGTGTTCAAGTTTAAGAAAACTTAGCTTTACTAGTATAATATGTAATAATGTGAAAAATGCTTGAAATGAGTTATGAAATTTTATTTATAAAACATATAATAATGTGAAAAACTTGAAACGAGTTCTATAGTTTTATTCAATTTTTTTGGCCTAAAAACCGCCTTCACAACCTAACAATACACTTGGGTGGCACATTCAACCCAAGACAGCAACGATCTAGAGCAACCTGTATAAGAATAATGGTAGATTCGTACTTCTCCAACAACAAAACTTTGTTTTACTATTTGTTTCTTATGAATCAATGAAAGTCTGTATGAAGTAATAATTGATTATTGTGTATGAAATTATCAGAAAATTTAGTACTAGATTTTCTGTTAATAATTTGTCTGTGCCAAGAAAAAATTGTCGGATCTTTCCATAGTTTTAGTTTTTTCATGATTTTAGGTAATGAATAAGTGCAAATTGATGTAGGACGTGTTAGTTATTTTTATTTATTTCTATTTTTGTTGTAGAGTTGTAATTTGTTTTATTTGTTTCTATTTTTGAGCCTTGTTAGGATAATGTGTTTATGTTTGAATAGGATGCTGTTTTGTGTTGTTAAAAGGAATCCTAGTAGAATTAGGATAAGTCTTGCTTAGAGTCCTAGTAGAATTAGGAGTAGCTTTTTGTTTTTTCTATTTAAAGGTTGGCTTTGGGGATTGGAAGACAGTTTTTTCAGAATTAATAAAATTTTCAGCAATTTAGCTTTCTTTCTTTTGCCAAATACATCATTTCCTCGAGTTTAAGTTGATAAAACGAACTCATTTGGCACATAAAATTGATAAAGATCTGCTACGTTAAAGGTATCAGAAATGTGTAAATCATTTGGAAGTTCCACCTTATAAGCATTTGGATTAATCTTCTGAAGTATGCGACAAGGGCCGATCTTTTTCATGTTTAACTTGTTATAAGTTCTTGCTGGAAACTCCCTTTCCTCAAATGCACCATCACATGATCCCTACATTAAACTCTCTCTTCGTCCTTTGATCCACTGCCTCCTTATACTTTGAGTTAGCCTTTTGCAAGCTGACAGCCACTTCCTTATGCAATTTAGCAACCCTTTCTGTCATCTGTTCAGCTTCTAAATTCAAACCACCCGAGTTAGGTAGAGTTGTCAAATCAACAGTTAATCCTGGCACACTTGTATAAACCACCTCAAATGAAGGTTTTTGTTTTGAACGATTCCTTATGTGGTTAAAAGCAAACTCCACTTGAGCCCAAGCATTATCCCATGGTCTTGGTTGATCTCCACATATACATCTAATGAGATTGCCCAATGCTATGTTACCCAGACTCTTTTCTTTAGCTCGACGTACCTGTATCCGACACTTTAGATTTTAGAATATTACTATGTAGATTCTCCAATGGAAAGAAGAGAAAGAATAAAACAAGATAGAGACAAATAGGTGAAATTTACTTAAGAGACAAATAGCTGAAATTTACTTAAGTGGGAGAACAAAACAGACAATAAATGAGTAAAAAAAGAAAAAAAGAAGAAGGAAAGAACAACCTATAATATAATTGAGTCCCCATATCCCAAAATTTGAAAATGAACAAGTTGGACCTCTAGATATGTACTCATATCTGACACCAATACCCGAGTCCAGGTAACATAGGCCCAATGTCCTGTTGGTCACCTCGGTTTGGCCATCAATTTGTGGGTGACTCGTGGTGCTATAATTAAGAGAAGTATCAAACTTTCTTCGTAAAGTCCTCCAGAAATGACCAAGAAACGTTACATCCCGGTCGGAAGTAATAAATTTAGGAATGTAACCTTTCGACCTCCTTAAAGAATAGATTTGCAATATGAACTGCATCATGTGTCTTACGGCAAGGAATGAAGTGGACCATTTTGATAAACCTATCTATTACTACAAAAATAGAATTTAGGCCTCTTTGTGTTTGGGCAAGTCCCAAAATGAAATCCATGGATAGATCCGCCTAAATGCTAGAAGGATTAGGAAGGGGTAGGTACATACTTGTATTTTGAGCGTGACCCTTAGCTGCTTGGCAAATAGCACACTGTTTAACAAAGTTTTCCACATCCTTTCTGATTTGAGGCCAATTAAACCGACCTTCAACTGAAGCAAGGGAATTAATTGTGTTTTCCGAGAATGTCATTACGGGAGCAAGTGATTAAAGAAGTGCATTCTAATGGGGCTGAGTGGACATTTTGGGAAGGATAAGACCCTTGCTTTAGTTGAAGATCGGTTTTATTGGCCTCAAATAAAAAAGGATGTGGAAAACTTTGTTAAACGGTGTGCTATTTGCTAAGTAGCCAAGGGTCAAGCTCAAAATACAGGTACCCCTTCCTATTCCTTTTGGCATTTGGGTGGATCTATCCATGGATTTCATTTTGGGACTTCCCTAAACACAAAGAGGCCTAAATTCTATTTTTGTAGTAATAGATAGGTTTAACAAAATGGTCTACTTCATTCCTTGTCGTAAGACACATGATGCGGTTCATATTGCAAATATATTCTTTAAGGAGGTCGTAAGGTTGCATGGAATTCCTAAATCTATTACTTTGGACCGGGATGTGAAGTTTCTTAGTCATTTCTAGAGGACTTTATCGAGAAAGTTTGATACTTATCTTAATTATAGCACCACAAGTCACCCACAAACTGATGGCCAAATCGAGATGACCGACAAGACATTAGGCAATCTCATTAGATGCACATGTGGAGATCAACCAAGACATTTGGGTTTATGCCTTGACTCAAGCGGAGTTTGCTTTTTAACCACATGAGGAATCGCTCAACACAAAAATCTCCATTTGAGGTGGTTTATACAAGTGTGCCAAGATTAACTGTTGATTTGACAACTCTACTTAACTCGGGAGGTTTGAATTTAGAGGCTGAACAGATGGCAGAAAGGGTTGCTAAATTGCATAAGGAAGTGACTGCCAGCTTGCAAAAGGCTAACTCAAAGTATAAGGAGGAAGCGAATCAAAGGAGGAGGAAGTGAAATTAGAGAGGCAAAGAACTCTTTTTCTCTATCTTATTCAATGAAAAAACTGATCCCTTTTTATAGATCAGTCAGTACCTAGAGGCTAAGAACCAGAAAAATATTCACCCTAAAAAGTAGGAACAAGATAACAACCTGATTTATTTTAAAAAGATAAACTTAAATCCTAGAATAGATAAGATAGAAATGATAAAGATAAATCCTAGAATAGATAAACTAGAATCACTAAAAGCTGTCTCCAACACTCCCCCTCAAGCTGGGGCATATATGTCCAACATTCCCAGCTTGCTTGTAAGCTCATCAAAACTTTGTCTAGCCAGGCCTTTGGTTAGTATATCTGCAACTTGTTCTCGTGTGGGTACATAAGTTACACTTAGTACTCCTCCATCTATCTTCTCCTTTATGAAATGACGATCAACTTCCACATGCTTGGTTCTGTCATGGTGGAATGGGTTGTGGGCAATACTTATAGCAGCTTTGTTGTCACAAAACAATTTCATAGGATTGACTGTGGGCACTTTCAGTTCTTCTAACAGTCGCTGGAGCCATATCAGTTCACAAATCCTATGAGCCATGGCTCTAAATTCAGCTCCAGCACTACTCCGTGCTACAACGGACTGTTTCTTGCTTCTCCATGTTACTAAGTTTCCCCATACTCGCGTGCACTATCCTGAGGCCAACGTTCTATCATCAATGGAACCTGCCCAATCTGCATCTGTAAAGGCCTCTATTCCTTTCTCTTCAGATTTCTTGAAGAAAATACCACGTCCAGGAGTTGATTTCAAGTAACGTAGGATCCGATGGACTGCTTCTAGGTGTTCCTCACATGGGGCATGCATGAATTTGCTGACCACACTTACAGCAAAAGTGATGTCCGGCCTAGTATGTGAGAGATAGATAAGTTTGCCCACTCTTTGATATCTACCTTTCTCAACAGGAACTCCATTTGGAACTTGTCCAATTTTCTTGTTTTGATCCATAGGTGTATTAGCTGGTTTACACCCTAACATCCCCGTCTTCTTTAATAAATCAAGAGTATATTTTCTTTGAGAGATGGAAATGCCTCTTTTACTTCTAGCAACTTCCATTCCCAAAAATACTTCAATGAGCCAAGGTCTTTAATTTCGAACTCCGTTGCAAGAACACTCTTTAATCTCTCCATTTCCTCCAAGTTATCTCCGGTGAGTATGATATCATCAACATACACTATCAAGATTGTGACCTTGCCATTTGGTGAGTGCTTGATAAACAACGTGTGGTCTGTTTGTCCTTGTGTAAAGCCGTAACTTCGAACTACTTTAGTGAATCTCTCGAACCAAGCTCTAGGGGATTGCTTTAACCCATACAGGGATCTTCTTAGTTTGCAGACTTGATTCCTTGTCCCCATTGCCTCAAAACCAGGTGGTACATCCATATACACTTCATCCAAATCACCATTGAAGAAAGCATTTTTCACATCAAGTTGTTGAAGTGGCCAATCGGAATTTGCAGCAAGTGATAATATGACCCTTATAGTGTTCAGTTTTGCCACTGGATCGAAGGTCTCTTGGTAATCTATCCCATATGTCTGTGTAAACCCCTTTGCAACCAAGCGGGCTTTATACCTCTCAATTGTCCCATCAGACTTATATTTTACTGTAAATACCCATTTACAACCAACGGTATTTTTTGCCTCTTGGCCAATCCATTAACTCCCAAGTCCCATTTTTCTCCAAGGCCTTCATTTCTTCATTAACTGCTTTCCTCCAATCTGGAATAGATACAACTTCCTGTATAGACCTAGGAATCTCAACACTAGACAAATTAGAAGTAAAGGCATGAAATGATGGTGATAATTTTTCGTAAGACACAAAGTGAGAAATGGGATGTAAGGTACATGACCTTACTCCCTTCCTAAGAGCTATAGGCATGCCAAGATCATCAGAAGTGGATTTACTTGGAATATCTAGGTTGACATCATCATTATCTGGGCTGATTATTTTCTCAGTTGGTCTCGGTTCAGGCTCTTGACAATGAGAAGCTGTGAGCTGTTCTTTTCTTTGAGGATTCGACCGTCTAGTATAGACACGAAGCTCTTTTTGGACTGTTGCAAATGGATCTCCCCCTGTTTCTGAATGAGATTGGTCTTGTAGCACCAGATTTGGATCGTCCGATGTACTAGGTAACAAAATGGGGATATTGGATGACAACTTCGGTATGTTAGTAGGCTGATATGGGAGAGAAATTCTTTCCCACCAACAATCTTCATTACTGACCTTTTCCCCCTGAAGAGAGGTGTTGGGAAAGAAAGGTTGAGACTCAAAAAAGGTAACATCTTTGGAAACATAGAATTTTCGGGTAGAAGGGGAGAAACACTTGTAACACTTTTGGGTAGGGGAGTAGCCCAAAAAGACACACTTAATTGATTTAGGTTCGAATTTATCCCAAGATGGACTATGATCATGAACAAAAACAGAACAGCCAAATGTTTCGAGAGGCAAAGAATTGAGTGAGCAGAAATGGGGATAGGTTTCAAGGAGGACAGAAATTGGGGGTTTGGTGGTTTAGCACTCTACTGGGCAACCGATTGATCAAATAGGATGAGGTTAAGATGGCGTCTCCCCATAGATACTTTGGAACATTCATAGTAATCATGATAGCATGGGCAACCTGTAAGAGGTGTCTATTTTTCCTCTTGGCCAAGCCATTTTGCTAGGGTGTATTGATGCATGAACTTTGATGAATAATACCATGCTCGGTTAGGTTGGCCCCCAAAACATTTTGGAAATATTCTCAACCATTATCACTTCTTAACACTTGGATTTCAGCTTGAAATTGTGTTTTAAGCAAATTGTGAAAGGGTTGGAAAACACGGCAGGTTTCAGATTTTTCTTTTAGGAGATATTCCCAACAAAGTCTAGTATGAACATCAATAAAGGTTACAAACCACTTAGTGCCGGAGATGTTTACTAGCCGGTCCCCAAATGCCACTATGAATCAATGCAAAGGGTTTAGATGCTTTATATGTTTGAGAAAGAAAAACAGATCGAGTGTGTTTGGCCAATTGACATATTTCACATTGAAATGAATGAGGGCTTTTATTTCGAAAGAGTAAGGAAAACAAATTCTTCAAATAAGGAAAACTAGGGTGGCCTAATCTATGGTGCCACAACATTATGTCAGCATTACCAGAAACAGAAAGAAAATCACAGCCAGATATAAGGGCTTGTCTAGTGTCCTCATCCTCAAAGAAATAAAATCCGTCATGCTCTCTAGCCTTGCCAATCGTCTTCCCTGAGTGCAGCTCCTGAAATTCACAGCGAGAAGAGTAAAATTTAGCCACACAATTGAGATCTTTGGTTAATTTACTGATGGACAGCAAGTTACAGGATAAGTTTGGGACTAGTAAATTAGAGTGAAGGGTTAAGGTGTCAGAAATTTTAATGGAACCTTTACCAGAAACAGTAGACAAAGACCCATCAGCTATTTAACTTTCCCAAAGTTAGAACATGGAGTAAAGGTGCAAAAAAGATGAGAAGAACCTGTCATATGATCTGAAGCACCCGAATCAATGATCCAGGGTGTTTTTGATGTCACTGATGCACTAAGAGCCTCTAAGAAATTACCTGACTGTGCTAGACTGCAAGAACTGACACTAGGAATGGGTTGAGATTGGTTTAAAAGCTTATACAGTTGTTCTATCTGCTCCTTGTTGAGGGAAAGAAGTGTGTTTGGAGAGTTTTCACTTTGCGGGCCTCCTTGATCCTCAACTACTGCCTGGAACCCTTTACCATTAACTTGCCCCCTTGGTTTCCAATGTGGTGGCTTGCCATGGAGTTTCCAACAAGTTTCTTTGGTATGTCGAGGACGCTGGCAGTGATCACACCTTATTTTCTCGCCGCTTTTCTCCATTCTTTGACTTCCCGATATCTTGTGCTGATTACTTGGTCCTTTTATAGCTAAAGCTGAACCTTCAGGAGTGGCTTGTCCAGCATTAGAGTCTTTATTTTCTCCCATCATAACCTTCCGTCGACTCTCTTCTCATCGAACTTCAGCAAAGACCTCATCAGTTGAAGGTAGTGGATCCTTCCCAAGTATCCTTCCTCGCACTTCGTGTAGTTCCTTATTGAGTCCAGTTAAAAACTCAAACACCCTTTCTTTTTCAAGTAGACGCCTTTGTTTTATACTGCATTCAACACATCCTAAGTCTGACTCATAGAACAAATCAAGTTCTTGCCATAAAATTTTTAAGGTATTGTAATACTGAGTTACTGATTGTCCACCTTGACGATGTTCCCGTAGCTTTGATTTTATCTCAAGTACTTGTGCAGAATTTTCCAAGTCGAAGTAGGTCTTCTTCACAGCTTCCCAAACTGTGTGTGCTGTTGAAAGAAATAGGTATGTCTGCCCAATTTGAGTCTCCATGGAATTAATTAGCCATGCCATGACAATCGAATTATCAGCATCCCAACTTTGGAAAGCAGGATCATCTTCTTTGGGCGCCTTTGTTGCTCCAGTTAAATAACCAATCTTGCCTCTGCCTTTAGTCACCAACTTTACTGATTGGGACCATTGAAGATAGTTCTTACCATTTAACTTGTGAGCTGTAATTTGAAGTGAATAATTGTCACCTCCTCCATATAGTGAAACAGCAGGTGGTGTAGTTTGGGGCTGGGACAGCCCTGTAGAGGTTTCAGATGATGCTCTGCTTGCCCCTGTCATGGCTGTCTTAGCAATTTAAATTGTCGATTTCAGAGACTGCTCTGATACCATGAAATTAGAGAGGCAAAGAACTCTTGTTCTCTATCTTATTCAATGAAAAAACCAGTGTTGTCAAGGCGGCGCCTAGGCCCCTTGGGTAGTGGCACCGCCTAGACCACCGTCTAGGCGGTTTGGAGAGGTCTAAGCAAATATTTTTTTAAAAGGTTTATTTTTTATTTTTTATTTTTGTTAAAACCTGCGAAATCCTCCCTTCTTCCACTTTAACTTCTGAATTAAATTAATAATTATATATAAATAAATAAATTTTTTAGGGACCTCTAAATAAATATTTTATATCCCGCCTTAACCCTACCTCGCCTAATTAAGGTTTACCGCCTTTCTGTCTTGACAACACTAGAAAAAACTGATCCCTTTTTATAGATCAATCAGTACATAGAGGCTAAGAACCAGAAAAATATTCACCCTAAAAAATAGGAACAAGATAACAACCTGATTTATTTTAAAAAGATAAACTTAAATCCTAGAATAGATAAACTAGAATCACTAAAAGCTGTCTCCAACAGGAAGAAAGAGTTTAATGTAGGGGATCTTGTGATGGTGCATTTGAGGAAAGGGAGGTTTCCAGCAGGAACTTATAACAACTTAAAGATGAAAAAGATCGTTGTCGCATACTTCAGAAGATTAATCCAAATGCTTATAAGGTGGAACTTCCAAATGATTTACACAGTTTCGATACCTTTAACGTGGCAAATCTTTGTCAATTTTATGTGTCAGATGAGTTTTCTTTATCAACTTAAACTCAAGGACGTGTTTCATTCATGAGAGGGGGATCTAATGCAACAAGTATTAGTTATTTTTATTTATTTCTGTTTTTGTCGTTGAGTTGTAATTAGTTTTATTTGTTTCTATTTTTGAGTCTTGTTAGGATAATGTGGTTATGTTTAAATAGGATTATGTTTTGTGTTGTTAAAAGGAATCCTAGTAGAATTAGGATAAGTCTTGCTTGGAGTCCTTGTAGAATTAGGAGTAGCTTTATGTTTTTTCTATTTAAAGGTTGGCGTTGGGGATTGGAAGACAGTTTTTTCAGAATTAATAAAATTTTCAGCAATTTAGCTTTCTATCTTTTGCCGAATACATCACAAATACTGGAATTAATTGTGTAAAGCTTTTAGTTACACCACCAAACAACATTTTTTTATTTTCTTAGGGATTCATTGAAACTTTTCATCCTGGTTTGGTTGTTCCCTTATCGAAAACAGAAATTGCTTTTTGTGATAACAATATAGGAAATAAGTCTTTTTTTCTTTTCTTTTTTTTTCTTTTTTTTTTTTTTGTCTGATTGGAATCTTACGAAGGAAAAACACTTGACAGGTTACAAAAGAAGGTCTTGCTGCCAGAGTAGTGGATAAGCAACAAATACACAGACACATGTCCAAGGAAGAGATGCTGCATCTATTTGATTTTGGTGATGATGAAAACCCTGATGTACTGGCAGACAGAGGTCAGGAGAACAAGCCCTCAAGTGATATGGATAATGCCGCTCAAGCTGCTAGTTCATTGAAACAAAAGATGCCCAATGGAAGTTGCTCTTCTGATAAGATAATGGAACGCATACTTAACAAACATTGTCCACGGTACATTTATTCATTCTTTCTTGCAAGTTCTGCTATGCAAATGTTGTTGTGGGTTGGGTTTACATTTCTCGAATCTATTTTCTTAAATTTCAATAACTCTAGTAAATCATCTGACTCTCTATACTCTTGCATATGTAACTTGCAAGTATCTGTTCCAAGCTACACACTATAAACTGACTTTTTTGCCTTCTAGGACTCACTTTGTTTAATGGTTCTACATCCTTCACTTTTTTCTTTCTTTATTAGCTGTAATTATCTCATGGTATCCTATTTGTATGTGGTCATGAACAAATGACATAACATGCATCTTGAAAATTGAAATTTAGTGATAGAACACTTGTTAGTTAAGATTAAATGAACAGATGAGCTCTAGGTCTTCAACAAGAAGTGAATGCTTGAATGTATTGTAACCTGCACATAGCAATATTTGTTTCTTGCTCTATTGGAGTTTGAGGTTTATATTTAATGTAGTGGAAGCATGTTTGAATCGATGGATTCAAGAGAAAAGTAGAAAAATAAAGAAGTAAGAAGCAAAATTTTCTTGCAAAGAGAATAATAATTCATTATGAGATGAATTAAACTCGTTATTGGAGCTCATTATATAGACAACTCCATGGAAACAACGTAAAAACTTCCTAAAACACTTAAAAACAAGTTTCTTAAGCTATTTATAACAATATAGAAACTTTATAATGCACTTACAACTATATATCTAGACACTTTCTAATTACATTAAACGAAAATAGAAACTTCTTCAAAGGAGTACCAAACAATATCTAAATAGAAATAAAACTAGAAAAGGTAACTATGAAAAATTAGAAAAAGGTGGGAATGCCTCAAAATAGAAAATACTCTAAAATTACAACTTAACTTAGAAAGAACCTAAAAAAATCTGAATTTAAGATTGCTATAATCTAGCGCATTCCTACATCAATCCCCTATTCTTGAGAAAAACTCGTCCTTGAGTTTAAGTGAGGAAAAAACTCGTGTCTTCATTGTCGTCATAGTAAGGAAAGAGATCCTTCACATTGAAAGTAGGAGAGATGTTCATGTCATTTGGAAGATCAATCACATAAGCATTGTCGCTTATCTTCTTGAGGATGCGAAGAGGCCCAATCTTCTTTGGCTTGATTTTGTTGTAAGTACCCGTAGGAAATCTATCTTTGTATATAAACCATCACCAAATCTCCTTCTTCATAAGACTTGAAACGACGATGTTTAATAGCATCGACCTTGTATTTAGCATTGGCATCATCAAGGTGCTTCTTGACTTGCTTACGTAGAGTAGCAAGAGAATCTATCATCTCATCAGCAGTAACATGGGATTTACGAAGAGTAGGTAACGACACAAGATCCAAAGTGTGATTGGGGAGTTTGGCATAGACAATCTGGAATGGTGCAAAACCCGTAGAACGATTCCTAGAAGGGTTGTAGGCAACTTCAGCTTGTGCAGGTGCAAGATCCCACCGTCGAGGCTTGTCGCTCGACTACTGAATTTGAGGGAAGTGTGCAACCTTTTCTTCAATGTAGTCCAAAACCAACTCAAGAACTTAGTATCTCGATTAGAAGTAATGGTTTTGGGTATGCCATGTAAGCGAACAATTTTACGGAAAAAAAGATTAGCAATATTCATTGCATCTGTTGTCTTTTTGCAAGGAAGAGAGTGAGCCATCTGCGAAAAATGATCGACAACCACGAATACCGAGTCATGACCTCGTTTAGTATGAGGTAAACCAAGAACAAAGTCCATAGAAATGTCTTCCCAAGGGGCATTAAGAGCAGGTAATGGGGTACCCAGGGTTTTGAGCATTTCCTTTAACCCTTTGACAAATCATGCATTTCCGCACAAAATCACCAACATCTTTCCTTAAGTACTTCCAAAAGTAGCGTGCTCAACCAAAGTAATGGTCTTATACGCCCAAAATGACCAGCAAGTCTTCCTGCATTAAGTTCTTTGATAAGGTGTTCTCGAAGGGATCCATGAGGAATGCATAAACGATTCCCTTTAAAAAGAAAACCATCATGAGGTAGATAATATGAATATGTTGGCTGGGTAGAAGAGCATTGTTGCAAAATCTTAGCAAAATTGGGGTCATCGGCGTACAAGTCCTTAATGAACTCAAAGGCAGGAAAATCACCATTTAGGGTAACAAACAACGTGGCACGTAAGTGGGAACCATGAGAGGAGCAACGACTTGGAGCATTCACAACTTTATTATTGGAACCAGACTTGTGATGGATAGTAAAATTGAATTCCTGAAGAGTAGAAATCCAATTGGAATGTAGTCGGTTAGAAGGAGAGAGATTTTAGATATACTTCAAGGCTTGATGATCTGTATAAAGAACAGACTCTCTTTGGCGCCATATGCGTAGAGCACGAATCACAACATAAAACTCAAGTTCATAAGCACTCCACTTTCTGTGAGCTTTTCACTTAGAAACTCAATAGGCTTCTTGTCTTGCAAGAGGACAACACCTATGCCAAGAATAGAGGCATCGCAATGAACCTCAAAAAGCTTGTCAAAACTTGGTAGGGCAAGTATGGGGGCTGAGGTCAATTTGTCTTTAAGCAAATTGAAGTTGTCATTAGCTTCGACAGTCCACGTAAATTTCTTGTCCTTCCAAGAATCAGTAATAGGAGCAACAATGGTTCTAAGGTCTCGAATGAGCTGGCGGTAGAAGGATGCAAGACCATGAAAATTGTGAGCTTCAGATTTTGTCTTTGGAGTAGGCCACTCTCAAATTGCACGAACCTTCGAGTCATCAACTTGAATACCATCCTTTAAAACCACATATCCTAAGAAGAGAATCTTTAGAGTGAGAAAGTGACACTTCTTAAGGTTGATAAACAAGCTGTTGTCGCGAAGAACATTGAAAACATCCCAAAGATGTGCCAAGTGATCAGATTCATTCTTGCTATATACTAGAATATCATCAAAGTAGACCACAACAAATTTTTCAATAAAAGGTTGCAACATTTGATTCAACCTCATAAAAGTGCTAGGTGCATTAGAAAAACCAAAGAGCATAATAAGCTACTCAAAGAGCCCATCCTTTGTTTTAAAAGCAGTTTTCCACTCGTCATCGCTAGTTCGTATCCGAATTTGATGATACCCACTCTTGAGATCAATCTTAGAGAAAATCATATAACCAAATAGCATATCAAGCCTATCGTCCAAACGAGAAATGAGAAATCGATACCTGATGGTAATCTTGTTCACTACACGTCTATCAATGCACACACACCAAGAGCCATCCTTCTTGGGTACTAATAATGCGGGAACTGCACAAGGGGTTAAACTAGGTTGGTTAATCCTTTAGACAACAAGTCATCAACCTGATCGTGCAAAATCTCATGTTCCTTAGGACTCATTCAGTAGTGCGGTAGGTTTGGCAAGCTTGCATCGGGAACCAAATCAATATGATGTTGAATACTGCGCATGGGAGGAAGAGAATCCGACATGTCGGACGACAAAACACATGCAAACTCATCCAAAATTGGTTGAACTTGCAGTGGAATGTTTGGAGGAGGATTTGGTGTAGAAGGTTGTACAATGAAGGCAAAGAGTTCCCTAGTTTCCGTAGCAGCAACAATGATATCCGATGACAGAAAGCAAGAACGATTTTCATTGGTGGAAGAGGAAGCTTTGGGCGTTGCGTAAGATGAGTGCAAAACAATCCTCACGCCATTTTGAAGGAATGAGTAAGTGTTGGCCTTTCCTCGATAAGTAGCATTCACATCATGTAGCCACAGACGGCCAAAAAGCAAGTGACAAGCCCGCATAGAAACCACATCACAAACTATAGTATCTTGATAGGCACCAACTTTGAAAGGGACAACACATTGGAGGTCCACTTTTTTTCGACAATCATCATCAACCCAACCAATATTGTACGACTTAGGTGGAGGTTGAGTAGGGAGCTTAAGGGCATCGACCATGGTGGCAGAGACGATGTTCCCACTACTGCCACTGTCAATGATGAGCTGGCGTATCTTATCTTGCACCTTACAAGAAGTACGAAACAAGCTATGTCGAGTAGGAGCCTCAGCTTGGGGTATAGATAACAAATTGCGAATAACGAAGGCAAGATGCTCACCATCATCGTTGTCATAAGTATCGACTAATGGTTCACCTTGATCATCATAGCAAGAATGGTCTCTAGGGAGTCATCCTCAATAATCAATGCTTGTTGACTTCTGAACACATCCGAAGAATTGCCATGTTTGCCGCGCTTGAGGCACTTGTCCAATTTTGGTGGGCATATGGGTTTTGTGGTTTTGGTTTCAAGGGTGGTGCATTGGTATTGTTAAGAGAAGGAATGCTGGATGTGGAGGTGGAAGGGTAAGGTTTAGAATGGGAAGAGGTGGTATGAGAAGTGGTGGAGTCGGTGGCTTGAGGGATGGGATTTGGTGGAGCAATGTCGATGGGAGGGGCTGATTATGATTTGTAGTGTCTATTAGGATAACTTTGATATGGTGGTCTTTTATTGCTGGGGTAAGAGGGTTTGGTATATGGTTTTGGGGGTGGACATGAAGGATTCAACTTTGAGGGCATTGTTGATGGCAACATGAAGGGAAGTATAATGATGAGTAGCCAACCTTTCTTGAATATATTGAGACCATTAAGAAAACGACCAATAATTTGATCTTCATTGTTATGCAACACATTGCGGGATAGCAGCCTTGTAAACTCGTCAACATACTCTTGAACGGTGCTTGTGCCTTGTCGACAATTTTGTGAATTGATGAACAAGGTGTGTTCATAATCTGGGGGGAGATAACATTGCTCCAACAATTGTTTCATGGCTGGCCATGACTGCACTTGTCGAAAATGTTGGCGAAGTCTATCTCTTTGCAAGTGATCCCACCAAGAAGAAGCAGCACCAGTGAGCTTGAAGGTCACAAGCTTCACTTGTTTATCCTCGGGTATACCCATGTATTCGAAAAATTGCTCCACCATAGATAACCAATCAAGAAAATCCGCAATGTGTAGGAGGCCATTGAATTGTGGGATGTCCGCTTTTAGGCGATATTCAATTGGTTGACCATTGTTGTTTTGTTGTTGATTTGGAGGGGGTGTGGGGGTAGGAAAAAGTGTTCAACCTCTTCGAAATCAGTGAATGGATGATTGCAAAAGGGAGAATAATTGTTGTGACAATGTTGTTGGTCTCGAAAAGGTGGAGGATGTGTATGTGTATTAGGAAAAGGGTGAATATTAGCGTCATATGAAATATGTTTGAGGGGTTGGGAGGTGGAATATGGATCAATTTCATCTAGGAAATCAAAACATGTTGCTGAAAAATGTTGCTTAGAGGGAGTAGGGTATGAGAAAGAGTTTTGGGAGGGTGGTGGGTCATATTGGGAAAGGTGGTGGGTATTTGGAGCATGTGTATAATGGGGTTGTGAAGGGTTGAAAGTGTTGCATGGTGGTTATCCATAAGATTTCGTGGCAGATAGCTGACTATTTAGTGTGAAATTAGGGTCAAATAAAGTTGTGGGGTTATGTGAAACGGGTTGGAAAGATGTAGGAGACTTGTGGGGTTCGGAATATGAGTTGGGAGGGTGGTGGGAAGGGGGGGCAGCAATATGGGAACGTTGATGGGAGGGTGCAGCATGGCTGAAACGGATTTGTTCTCCCTCGGATGGTTCAGTCAAGTCTTCTCCTTCCTTTTTCTTCCTGTATTGCTTGTCAATGTGAGAGATCATCATCTCTTGCAACTTCATGAGCAAGCGATCTTCTTGTACCTTGAACTTTTGATCCAATTGCTCACGTGTTACATATGTGGAATGGTTTTCAACCATGATGAAGAAAGTAGCAGGCTCTCAATCGAGGCTCTGATACCACTTAACATAGCAGAAACGACTTTGAATCAATGGATTTAAGAGAAAAGTAGAAAAATAAAGAAGTAAGAAGCACAATTTTCTAGCAAAGAGAATAATAATTGATGATGAGATGAATTAAACTCGTAATTTGAGCTCCTTATATAGATAACTCTATAGAAACAACTTAGATACTTCAAAAAACTCTTAAAAACAAGTTTCTTAAGCTATCTATAACAATATAGAAACTTTATAATGCACTTACAACTATATCTAGACACTTTCTAATTACATTGAACGAAAATAGAAACTTCTTTAAAGTAGTACGGTAGTACCAAACAAAATCTAAATAGAAATAAAACTAGAAAAGGCAACTAACAAATTAGAAAAAGGTGGGAATGCCTCAAAATAGAAACTACTCTAAAATAACAACTTAACTTAGAAAGAACCTAAAAAAAATCTGATTTTAAGATTCCTATAGTCTAGCACATTCCTACATCAATATTATACTTTTGTAGGAAAGTCTTCAAAGGAAGGTCGGAAGATTTTCTCCGTATTAATTTTAGTGGTCATGTTTTTCAAAGAATTTAAAGGTATCAAGTATTTCTTGTTTCAATAGAGGTGACTGTCATTCAGGATTGCTTATTTGTAATGATATTTCTTTTATCCTTTTTTTTTTTCGAGATTACTTTTCAGAGTCTGATATTTTTACCTTCCGGTGCTAAGAAATCAGCCCATACACTTCTAGAAGGATGTGAAGCTGGATATTTTCTAGGTTCTTGGATAGGCTACAAATTATTTTCTTTTACGTATTACCATTACCGTTCTCATCATCATCATCAAGTGCTTAACCTATGCTGAGATTTTTCCATTCAGATTATCTGAAGTTATGCCTTCAGTAAGTGTATCATACGTTGTCTTGCAATTGAACATCTAAGTAATCTTTCCATGTTCCTGTTTCTTACCCTTGTAAAAGCTCTACCACTAATTCTCTTCATGTGATTGTGGCTATACATTATATTTTTGTTACATGTATTCTGTTGGTCTCTTATATTTTTACCTTTCAGTGCTAAGCTACCATCTTGTACACTTCTTAAAGGATGCAAAGCTTTCTTTGTAATGCTGAAGTTCACATTTATATATTTATAGCCTGTCTTTGATACTACTGAAGTCATATATGTTAAAGCCGTGAACTCCAGCAACCATAAATATGTCTGTATGCTATTGTTGCATCCGTAAGATACAACTGAAGTTAGTGCACATAACTTGTGTTTCACTATCTAGTAGCTATTAATATTCATGGAAGCTGTGTAATTTGTCCTCTTTTTTACTAAACCAGCATGCATATATTCCTTAAATTTGGGAATACTAAATAGCCTTCCAGGAAATGAACATTCAGTGACTTGGCTTTAAATTCAAACATGTCATAGATTTACATTTACTCGTATGATGCTTATTCCCATTTTCCTATAGAATTGAAACATTGGCCTTTCTTCTCTGTTTAACGTGGGGGTCGTCTTTTTGTGTCACTCCAATCTTTATAAACTTTAGCCTTTCTTGCTACCAGTGGATCTTTAAATCTTTGTATTTATATGCCATGAAGTTAGAACCCACTTATGGATTAGTCTTCTCCTGACAGTTGGATTGTGAACTACCATGAGCATGAAACGCTTCTACAAGAGAACGAAGAGGAGAAGCTTTCGAAAGAGGAGCAAGATATGGCCTGGGAAATATTCCGGCGATCCCTTGAGTGGGAAGAGGTGCAAAGAGTTTCAGTTGATGAATCAACACATGAACGGAAGCCACCTGTCGGTAATGCTGCTCCTGTCACACAAGAAAGCAACCACATAGCACAACCCAAATCCATTTTAAGGGATCGGTCAGTGCAGCGCAAGTGCACAAATCTTGCGCACTTGCTGACATTGAGAAGCCAAGGCACCAAAGTTGGTTGCAGCACAGTTTGTGGAGAATGTGCCCAAGAAATCAGCTGGGAGAGCCTCAATAGGGATGGAAGATCAGCAAGATGAGTACCATATATTCCCTTGTGCATGTTTTGATTGTATGTAATATATATATCTTAAACCCATGATTGTAATGTACAATCCACTCACATTCAACCAATTCTGTTTTGGCTTAAATGAATAAATATGTCATTTTTTGGCATAGATTGTCTTGCTAACGTGTAATTTTTTGGCATAGAAGCAAAATTTTAAGATCAGGACCGGTACCCGCCGTATTTAGGCTTGATCAGGTGTGTCCTAAAAATCATGGTCCTACTAGGCAACATTTTGGGCCACCCTATGATCATGGTTTTATGTCCTTGAACCTTTGAGCTTATTTGTAGCATAAAGAGTTTGCTTCAGATTTGGTATCTTGCACCTCACAGGCAACACCAAATCAGCATTGAACCTTAGAAATCACGACCCTATTCGAAGGAAGGGCTACCACCACCAGCCCTGTTTAGTAGAGGGGTGAGGTGAGGCAGTGAAGCCATTTTTTGGGCATGTTCAAGGCAAAACATTTCATTGCTTGTTGGAGAGGAAATTAGAATGGGAGACCAAAATTTGGTGATTTGCAAGCCTGCAAAGTTACTTTATATATATTTTTGGTCACTTTAAAGTTAAAAGAATATGACTACTAAATCTTGCATTGCAGGCATTTGGACATGTAATAGATACACATCTAACAAACATCTGAATAGTTATATTTGTAATTACAATTGTTGTAATTAGAAACTGTTAAATCAAGTATAGTCTAGTGTTCTTGTTTGTTAAGGTGTTAATTTGAAGTTGATTTCCAAGTCATAATAGAACAATCTTAATTATTGCTTCAAGGCTTGCTTTTTGATAAATAAAAATCACAATAAAATTAAATTAAATTAAACATGATTATAACTGTTAATTTATTTATTTTTATAGAAAGTTATATCTTGTTTAATGGCAAGTTTGACTGCTGAGTAAAATTTCTCAAGAAATTTTTTTTTTGAGCAAATTCTCATTGTTTGATTATTATATATGAAGCTTTCTATAAAAAAAAAAAAGAAAAGAAAAAGATCAAACATGTGAAAACGATTCTCATTTATGTATTATTAAGAAAGGGAAGAAAGGAATTCTGATAAAAATTAGTATAAGTCTGAACAATAAATACGACTTGTAGGTTTTTCCATGTGACTTTTTTTTCTCAAGAAAATCTATATTCAAACACTTTCTTGTTTTTGAAAAAAAAAATGTTTTTACTTTATTAAGAAAATTGTTATTTTCAGTTATCAAACAGGCCCTAAATTAATCTTGTTTTGCTAACTCAAGGTTTTATTTTAAAATGAATTATGTGAGACAATAATATAAATGTGAACTTTTTGAGAACATTAAATAAAAAAAATAAAAAATAAAAAAAAAAAGTATTTAAGAACAATTCTATTTGCCAACATATAAGAAAAGTTCAAAACATAATAATTTCTGCCCCCATAAGTGAGGTAGTTTTTCTTTCACTTAAGAGTTGAAGCATAATGTGGGTTATATGGTCCAAGTTTAAGTCCAACGTGCCCCTCATCAATGTTCGCCTTCGCGGCCCTCCTGAAGGTTCAAGTTACCTTTAACCTTGTGTTTGTAAAAAATAATAACAAGAAACAAAACACAAACAAAAAATGAAAAAGAAAAAAGAAAAACCCAGCAAGTATTACAGAGGAGAGGCAAATGTATTTATATAAAGGGCTTTGAGTTTCAACAATACCTATAAGCACAATAATACTATAGGAATAATACATAACCAAAGGAATGATGAGTCACATTGCCTTATTTAATGCTTTCAACTAAATGAATATAATGTGACTACCTAGATTTTCCACCATAAAGATGAAATATAAATTCAGTAGCAGAGAAGCAAGGAACATGATGTTGATATTGATCACAGCCCAAGTTCCAAAACATCCAAATTTTCCCTAAATACTCTCTTGCAAAAAGAAGTTCTGTTATCCAAACCACTGATCTACAGTACAATAAAAATCGTTTCCAAATTATAAGAAATCGGTCACATGAATCTACTTCCTCCACTCTTGCTTTATCAAGGGTTGAGTCAGCAGTTACATCCTAATTAAATAGATTTGAGTCAAAGTTGATATGACAAAGTTTTACATATGTTGTGAGCTATCAAACGCAACCGTCTTCCTTTGTCCAGGTTCAACCAAGCCTCTCTGACTAATATAGATTTGAGTCAGCGTTGATATGACAAAGTTTTACAACATTTTTAAAATTTTAACATGACTAATATAATCAGTTCATAAATCATAATAAAAATTCCTCATACTCAAATGAATGGAAGGGGCGAAAAAAAAAAACCTATCGAAACTTGAGGACTCCGAGAAAGCGTTGTCAAATTATGTGCTCAATAGGTTTCACCTTTTATCTGGGCTCCCAGATTGTTGAAAATTGCACTCTGTGCAGGCTTTGCTTGCAGGAGGTGTTATGCTGTTTGACAAACTTATTCTTAATGTCTGATCCTTTTCTTCATTTTCAGGAACATGAAGGAGGGCTTCCATAACTAGGACATTCCAGTCTCGTGGTCGTAAGAATGAAAACCATGTATCATCTGTAGAAATAAAAAAAACAAATGATCAATCAGTTGAACAAGTTCATGTAAGCGAACATTTCTCAACTCGTAATAACATTCATATTACAACAAATAGAAGTTAGAATAAAAGAATAAATAAATTGAAAAAGAAAAATAAAGCTAGATTATAACTAAGATATCAAGAGAAAAGTTGATTTATTTTCCCTGGAATGGCACATATGTCAACATTAAAGGATTGTGGTGCAGGCTTTGATCTTTTAAACATTTAGGCTAGAGCATGAACACTGCCACTATCTTCATTCATTTAGCATCTCATTCAACTACCCTTCACTTCATGCCCCTATTTGGGGCCGTCCAATATATTTTCATGAAATGTTCTCTTGGTTCTTACTCCCTTGTGCTGTCTTTTTTCTATCAGAGAAGTACACCTCATTCTTTCAAAATCTTGTTATATCTCCAAAAGTTTCCAATTCACAGGATACAGCATAAGGAAATAATCCCGATATCGATAGAAAAGAAGTCAAATATCATTAGAAATTAAAAACTAGTGGAAATTCAACTAATCGGTACAAACCTCCATTACGAATAGCCTTCAACTGAAAAACACCAGTTCCTCGTGGCCCAGATATGGGAAATGTGCAGGATACAGAGTGCCTCTTGTGAGCTACGGCAAGAGATGAATTGTACCAAGGTCCCTTCACAACAGGCTTGCCTATAGCATTTACAATTTCTTGGCTCTGACTTGCTTTTTCCATGGCCTTGCTGAAGATATCCAGAGAGATGGTGAAAATAGAGTTTTCTCCATAGATTAAATTTCATAAGATGCGGATGACACAGTTGCAATCAGAAAGCAAGTCATAATTCACTGAAGACCAGGAAATATAATGATCACAAGAATTTAATTCTGAAATGGCTGATCAAGATAAATTTATCCTGAAAATCATATTATAAGCTGCGCAACAGTGCATCTGTCTCAGCAGTTTGCTATCAGCCAAGCAAAAGTAAATAAAAATAAACTCGACTCAACAAAGCTTTATCCCAACCACATGGGATCGGCTACATGAATCTACTTCCTTTACTCCGCTCCATCAAGGGCTAAGTAGACATTTATATAATATGTAGTTCTATCTTTCTTATTTATCTCTATTTATGTTCTTTTAGGTCTAAACAAATAAATAAATAAATATGCAACATTGTAATACATATGAAGGAAAAAATTTTACACTCATATCCAAAGTTTACATTTGGTATCATAGGTGGAAGACTGTTAGTTTAAAGGATGACCTTCTAAGCCTAGCCCCCAAAAAGGCATTAGAAAGAACTAAGATTAAAGACTAAAGTAGTTGCAAATCACAAGGATTGACTACAAGGGAAACATGATTCAACTAATATAAGTGAACTATTTTAACATTCCATATTACATTTAATTGAGGGCCTTAAGGTAAATCACGCACTAATAAAGGCTGCTCTATTATGATCTAGAGGTCACAAGTTCACATCCAAATATACCTTCCCAAAAGCAAGGGTAAGGACGCTCATAATCGGCTCTTCACCCAAACCACGCAATAGCCAATCTCGTGCGCTTGGTAGTGGTTACGTCCTTTTAATATTGCCTCTAACCTTCTAAAAGTTCATTTATCTATTCCCCACCCTTACAAAGCTTATATTGTGCTATAAGGAGTTGAATACACATCAATCTAGTCAACTTAATAAAAAAATACTCAGCCCTCTTGCAAAAAAATCCCAATGCTTTAGACTCCTACATTGAATCTTAGATTATCATAAGAAGTTAGCATTCACAATTTGAGTCATAACATGACTAGTGATTCTTATTTAAAAAAAAAGAAAAGAAATATATATTTAGTACCCCTCAAAGTTGAACAAATTATCAAGGTATTAAATTAGTCAAGTCATATATAAATTTATAGAAGTGAGTGATTGAGAATAAATTAACAATTAAAATTATGTTGTTGGAAAATCAATTTGGATTTATGCCTATGATCAACAGTGAGAACTATTTACGTATTAAGAGTCAATAGATACTTAAAGAAAACATTTAGGTATTTAAGCTCATATTATTTTCATAAAGAGGGAAAAATAAGATTAAGCCAATTATTATTTTAATAAAATATCTTTTGTTTCGTAAAAAAAAAAAATTAGATTAAGCCAATCATAGAACTAAAGCAGGTGGTTATGTTTGGTGCAAGAGTGCTTTTGGAAGATTATATGATTGAATCATTCTATTAAAATTGAAAAGAAAAACTTTATAAGACAGCTATTAGAACAGTCATTAAAACAATGTAAATTTAAGTGGTTTTTTTTTTTTTTTGAGCAGAAACAAGATAAGATTTTATAAATATAATGAAGATACAACCCAAAAAGAGAGTATCGGTAGCACTCAAACTACACCACTCAAAACCTAAATCACACAAGAACTCCAATTCCTAACCCAATCTGAAATGGGAAAAAGCTCCAACAAGCTTTGATGCGACCACCTAAGAAGCAGCAAAAAGCAAAGCCTCATCCCAAACCAGTGAAGAATCCTTAACCATTTACAACTCCACTTAACTAAGCCTTTTTCTAATTACATGGGATCAGCTACATGAACCTACTTCCTCCAATCTGCTCTATCCAGGCCTAAGTTGACATTTAAATTACAAGTAATTAGATCTTTCTTAATTATTTAGGTTCATGTCATTTTAGGTCTTCCTGTACTTTTATCATTATCGTGGACTGTTAATAGTGACCATCCAATAAGAAGAAGACCAAACATTAAGAAAGAAAACAAAAAAATCTAATTCTAAAATGCACATATGAAAAGTCATGAGAAGGAGAGATTACTTTTTTTTTTTTTCTTGAAAACCTGGGTATCTGGGTCAGCTTGCGCGCATCCGACTAATTCCAAAGGGGGTGCAAGCCCCTAGTCCGCAAAGAGGGTACCTCCTGAAACTCCAGAGAAATTTCCCATTCGGACTCGTATATACCTTGGAGCGGGAACAAGTGGATGGGGCTTGAACTTGTAACCTCTCGGTTACTTGTGCGCATCCGACTAATCCCAAGGGGGTGCAAGCCCCTAGTCCGCAAAGAGGGTACCCCCTGAAACCCCAGAGAAATTCCCCATTCGGGCTCGTATATACCTTGGAGCGGGAACAAGTGGATGGGGCTTGAACTCGTAACCTCTCGGTTACTTGCCCCTCTACCCAACCACTTGGCCAACACCTCTTTGGTGGGAGAGATTACTCAATGAATCAAACTACAAATTCATCTCTCACTCAAAAAATCCATTGACAAGTAAACATGAACAGACAGCAAGCTTAGTACAATCACCTGCTACACGCATGATAAATTGCAAGATCATCAAGAGCACTCAAAGCAACGCCACCAGTCAAACTTATCAACAGTATCTGCACTGCCTTCCTGCCCAACGTCTTATTCTTCCCTTTCTCCGATGATTGAAAGAAACTGCAAGAAATCTACCTCTTACTCAATCACTTGAAAAACCCTATTTGCCATCAATCATTATTTGAAAAAGGGTGTTTGGGACGACAAGATTGAGTTTTTCTGATAAAACTAGAGATGGGCACATCAAAAAATGAAAAATCTCAGTTTTTGTTCAACATTTTCTATGATCATTTCTCACCATTTCTCTTGTCATTTAACAATTTTTTTTGAAAAAACCCAAAAATAAAAAATAAAATTGCAGTTTTAGTAGTGATTGTAAAGCTAAAACTAGTTTGGGATTATTCATTTGGTTAGAAAATACCTTGAAGGCTGAGTAATTCGAGGGATCTTCAGAAAGTTTGAGATCAATGTTCTTCGCACCATGTTCTGTTCTTACCTTCCAAGAATCGCAACTCTATCAAGTAGCAAAATTTATTTATTTATTTATTTTCATTTTTCAGTTCTAGAGACAAAGAGAGCAATATTCACATTCAACATCGTGCGGTAGTAAAAGTGACACGTGTCCTAAACCCATCACTGGCTTTTCTTTCCATTTTATAAATGGGTAGATTTAGTGTTTTTTTTTCTTTTTCTTTTTTAATAAAGTAAAAGGTATTTTTTTTCTAAGAAAAAGTTGTAAATAATGGAATTTGAATAAGGGATCTTATGTATATGAGAAAAAATTATCATAGTTAATTTGACAATATTATTTTAAATTATGTTTGATTTTAATTAAAAAAAAAGTATGTTTGATTTTAATAAGAGTGTGAGGTGGGCAGTAGGAAGAACCTTATACGATGTAAGGTAAGGTTGTGTATAATAAATAAAAAGGTCTTCTTCAAGGTAACAGGAACTTGGTTCAACAGATTTTTATTTATTATTATTGTTGTTGTTATTATTATTTTTGTATGTGTGGTTTGAGTTGAGAATTATGAACTAAATCTTAATCTAACCTATAAATAGAAAAATCTCGGCTTAACTAAAAATACCTAAAATTCCATCCAACTAATTTGACAAGTAGATTGGGTCTGGTAACCAACACCAAATGAACTTTAAAAAACATGATAACCCTTTCATTTAATTTATTTAAAAAAGAAAATGAGATTGTACTCAAGTTTTGAAAGAAAAGATAAAGTTAGCAGAAAAGGCTGGAAGAAGGTCATTCTACAAGAAAGGCCTTTTATAGTAGAGTAGGGATTTGATATAATTGTTTCACAACATCTAGTTTGATATGAAATTAGAGAGTTCTTCACTTGTTTGTCTTACCATTCCCTAACCATAATTAGTATTCATTTTAATCTCAATTAAGGTTTGTGCATTGGAGTAAATAACAAAACATTTTTTTTCTTTTTGGGGTCCTTTTAAATATGTAATGCGTATGATTTGAACTCATGACCTCAAAGCTCAGACCAAAAATCAAGCGTTTTAGCATTTTCTTCGATGGCTTGCATAAGTTTCTCCAATTAGTATCCTGCATAAGTTAGTTGCTCTCTTTGAACAGGAGAAGAAACTAGGAAAGCCAAAATGAGATTTTTCTAGAGTTGTCATCGCCTTCATTCCTACAGTTAGTAATGGCTGATCAACGAAACAATGTCGGGTCAATACATAGCATAGTATCAGTTGAAGAAAGCCGTTTCTCGTAAACCCGATTCACCTCTTAACTTTCCTTTATCAGATGACAAGCATCACTTTAGCTTTGGATTCAATGGCCCTATGAACTCAGCATAGATTGCAGCCTTTACTAACATCTTCCACATTCATCTCAAAATGCTGTAATGAGCTTGGGCATGAAATTTTCTGCCATTTGAACTCAGTAGTTAAGTGCCCTGCAAACAAGAAAGGGTGAGGCTTTATGTCACCCTTTCTTCTCCATCTGCTATTACATCTCTTGCCCGTCTTCCCTGATGAAAAATGAAGGGTAAACAGAATTGTATAGCGATAAATGTTGATACCATCTATTAGGATTTGAATCCATCCTCTACCTTAACCATGTAATGTTATTTGAGTGCATGAATCACTACATAATGATTATTCAGATGTAATAACTTGAATCGATACTGTATTCAATTTGTACCCGCTTCTTCCCTTTTCGAGGAGAAAAGAAAAGAAGAAAAGAGAAAAAAAAAAACAGAGACCTTCATTCCCATCAAAGTTCAAAGACTAGTTCAAAGCCTAGTCCTGTATTGAAGCATCAATATGTCATTCTATGGTGTTCTTCATGATGAAGTACCATTTTCACAAACACAGCAAATGTATCAATAAAACTTGAATGTCGTGGTCAACTACATGAAGCTTGGGATCAATTTCTTTTATTTGGTTCTATCCCTAGGCTGTTCAATTACAACTAGGTTTTATTACTTTTTAAATAACTTATGCGACTGCGAAAGTATGTATTCTAGGCACTCTTGTGAAAAAAAGAGTTGTTGCTTCATCATTTAGATTTTAGATGAATTCCTAAAAAGGTTGTGTTTTGATCAAGGTAGGATTTAAAGGATTGTGAGATAACTCTGTATTCACCTAAATGAATCTGATTGAATAGGTAGATTTTGGCTTGAACCTAGCAAAATGGACATCATAGAGGTCTTATCTAATTTGAGAGTTTTTACCACATGCAAGAAGAAAAACAAAAAAGAACATCTTTTTGTGGATGCTTTCAAATTTGTGGTATGATTAATTTTTCATTCCATATTCAGAACTTGCAATTAAAAACCTACAAATTCAGGGTCTTTGATAAGAATCCCCATGATTTCATAAACCATCGTAAAGGATGCACTTAAAATTTTGAGCTCAACTTCAACCAGAGATTTATAGAAAAGTACAAGCAAGATACTGTAAAGAAGTTTATATTCATGTCTTCAATAGGGGAACAAGAATTAATTCACTACTCAATAAAAACAAAAGGAACTTACATTTGTGACGGGCTGACTAGCTATTGTAAATTCCCCCAGATGAGCTGACGTTTACATTGAATCTGAAGAAGATTTCGCTTAAATTGCTACAAGCTGGCAGAGTCATCTGAGCAATTTGGTCTTGCCCGACTGAATCAGAGATGATAATACTGCAGGAACTTGCATAAAATCTCTGAGATATCAAAATTCACGATACTTGTATCGCTTTTTAACTGATTGATTTCTTGCCTGACCTCCTTTAGTTATCAAACTTTGCCCAAGAACTACAAGAGGAAAATCTCAAACTAAGACCCTAATCTTGACGACCCAACAACAATAATATGTACGAGTTGGTATTGGTACAACAAGCCATTCTTTCCCCATCTGGTAATATACGTATAAGTGGAACAACAGAAGGACTTTAACTTCTTTCATCTCCTATCCAGTTGTTCTTTTCTTTTGGTCCAGTAGGTCCTTCCTCACCAGAAAGCTCTGCTGGGATCTTGTCAAAAATGTTCTCCATTGAAAATCTGATAAAAAATGGCAAATGACTTATTATTTTTTCCAGTTCTGATCTTGAATCATACACAATGGTTGGGCCCCATTCTCTCATATACTGCAACCAGCATGGCTCTGTAAAATTCCCGTCTTTAAGATACTCTGCTGCTACAATTTGATACTTAACACTGGAATCCACAAAATAATCACTCCGGGCAGCATCATTCCTCACTCCAATCCCAAGTGTTCCTTGAAGGTAGCATCCGGGGTGCGGGAAACTCGCATGACCACTTTTTGATGAATAAACAACGGCTTTGTTCCCTTCAATGAACTCCAAATCGCACGCATCCACCCATTCTCCACCACTGTGCTGTGAGAAATATATGCTCCAGAGTTCACCAGTGAAATTACTTATTCGAAGTGTGAAATGTTCCCAATCACTAACATGCTGCCCGATCTTATTTAGTCGGATATTTACCATCCCGACCTTAATGGTGGCTGGCCCATTGAATGGACAAAAGACCCACATTGCAATATCAGTGAAGGTTCCACCTAGAGCTGGTTTTACATGAACATAGAGCTCGGCACTCTCGAGATCACCACACATCACAGAATTCCTACGATCATCGTTTGGCAAGTCAATCCAGTATTGCCCGTCATTTGTTTCACTGCTGGGAAGGATTGAACCCTTAGAATCAATTGGTAAACCCTGTTCGTGACCTCTTTTGTACAACAGAGCACCATTTTTGAAGAACCATGGAACAGAAGACGGCAAATATTTGTCATCAGGATGGAAGAAAACAGTGGGTCCATATTGCTTTATAAGTGCATGAATCTGGTTCATATTGGGCATTGCATGAAGGGTAGAATCGAGATTCTTCAAGCACGCAATGTTCAGTTCATCTTCAGACTTCAAGTAGCAGGAGCAGAAGAATGTCCCAACAGAGACGCCTTTTCCGAGCATACCTCTGTCACAAGGTCTCATTTTTGAGACCTGAAAGGGGAAGTCCTGTGACTTGGAACCAATGTCAAGTATGGTGCCTCGTTTCTCACAGGTCTCTGTTAGATCAGCTCGGACGCATCTAACTTCTTTAAGTGATGGTTTACCAGGCTTGTTACTTACCACATAGCCTACGGCTCGGTAACCCTTGGGAGGTACGGGTAACCAAAAGTAACCATACCCATCATGAGTTTCTCCTCCCCATTCATTTGTACTCCAAACTAGGGTGTAATCAAGGGGTTCTTTTAGGGCTGGTGATCTGGTTAGTATTGGACTATCATGGTTGCTTATCGCCTTCTGTGCACCAACATCTCTAGCAACAAGAATGAAACCATGTAGAGGCTGGTCATTTGATTGGCAGTAGTGACCAAGGCAGAAAAAACCGTCTGGTATTCTTACGGGTTTATAGAATGTAGCGCCTTTTGCATTTTTTTTATATGGATGATGGATCCAAACACTCTTAAACTCGGTGATCTTCACAACTTCTATTTCGCCTAAACTAATGATACCAGAAGCAAATCCTTTACCTGAGAGTATAAGCATGAACATTAATTCAAATGATAAAATGCCCCTAAATTCTTACAACTCAAGTTATTAAATAACTAAAAGCTCAAGGCATAGGCTCATTGCAACAAACACGAAAACCAGTACACAATACATTAATACAAAAACTATCAAAGTGATGATCCTTGAAGAGGAACATGAACTCTTTCAATTGCAGTTTTGGAAGAAATGCATAACTAATTTGGAGTAGAGAAGATTGTCTACAGGCCATAAGTTAGCTCTAACAGGTAAGGTAACCAGGAATTTGAAAACTGACTATGAGTTCTATGTTTCAAAGCCTAACTTTTTTTTTTTTTTTAATGTTCCTGAATGATAAAAAATAAAGAAAATACAGAATCAAATTTAAAAATAATTGATCTACAAACTCATGCTGGAAAATTCCTTAAAAAAAAGAAAAGAAAAGAAAAGGCATTTTGGGCCCAAAAGTGAAACCTTAAGAAGAAAAAAAAGACCATGATCAGACAGAAAATAATAATCATCAAATTCAAAAACACCAGACTATTCAGATATAGCAACATAACCAACTAGTTTAGTTGTTAATTAACCTCAAAACCACAAATTTCATTAAAAAAAAAATCCCAGAGAGATCAAGACACCCAATAAACCAGAAAAATAATAATGATAATAAAAATAGAAAGAAAAGCCCACAAAATCATCAATATTCAATTTAAAAACCCAGAAATCTGAGAATTCATGAAAAATCATCACATGCAATGAAACAACAAAGCAGAATCCATCCACCAAAAACCCATAAAAGAAAACCATAAATTTCACCCAAAAAACACAAACACCCACAACATCAACCACTATAAATTGCTCATCACAGGCTCCCACATACTCAAACCAAAAAAAAAAAGAAAAAAAAAACCAGAACAAGAAACAAGAAAAAGGGTAAGTAGGAGTCAGAAAAATCTGACCTTGGGGCCAATCAGGAAGAGGAGATGGCAGCGAAAAGGGCTCTAATTCGGGTGCAAGAACATCATACACAGGGTTCCAGTAGAAACACTTGCACCCAAACATCCTTCTTCTTCTCCCTCTCTCTCTCTCTCTCTCTCACAAACACACACACACACAGAGTAATTGATTGATTGATTGAATTAAAAACTTGCACCCAAACACACCCCTCTTTTCAACAACGCTTCTCCGTTAATTTGGGGTTCAAATTTCTAGGGTTGTGCAGAAGATGATGGATGATGATGTTGGGTGCTTTGGAAAACTTTGAGTAAAGGTAGAGAAAAAGAAGAAGAAGAAGAAGAGAGAGAAAGAAAGGACTATGGTTGGTGGTTGCTTTTGTTGGTTATGTTAGTTTATTTTTGGTTTACTATTTTGTATTTGAACTTTTCTTCCGTTCCTATTTCAAACATCTTTCCACCTTTAATATGCCTCCACATACTTCATGCTTATTGTTACGAGTAATTGAAAAATCTTTAATTAATTAACCCAACGTTGCATTGATGGTCGATAGTTTATGTTAAAAATAGTTAAGAAATAAATGTCTTAAATTAAAATTTATATTCATTTTAATTACGCCGACTTGAAATAAATAATTTAATGTTCTTGCACCCTTAAACACAGATTAGTTTCGTCCGTTGATCTTCCTTGAGAGATGTATTCAATTTTTTTTTAATATGTAGCTAAAAAGTTTTATTTAATTTTTAAAAAATAGTAAAAAAATAAATATAAAACGAGCAATACTTTTAAAAATTTATATTATTTATAAAGTCAAAATTTCTTAATTTATGTCATACTATTTTTATTATTAATTTTTAAAATTATCTTTTAATATAAAATTTTTAATTATTATTAATATTTTTATAATTTTCGTTCTTTTTTAATTTATTTTAATTTTTTGTTTAAGTAACTTTTAGCAACTTTTATTCAAATGTAATGCAGGTGCCGTGGATTAATATATGTAAAATAATATTATAATTGAATTAAAACAGACAAGTTAGGTCTATTTGAATTATCGTATGGTCGTCATTCATTTTTACAAACTTTGAGTCAACTCGAAGGTCTCTATTTAAGTCGATATTATTAAAATAAACATAAGTTTTAATTTTGAAACCTTCACCCTTTAACTATTTTTAACACAGACTCTTAATTATCTGTGTTATACCCGAATTGGGTCACCCATGATACATTTTTTAAGACAATATAATGTTAATTATTAGGATATAAAAGGATTTGGAGTAAAAAACAAGTGGTTACGTAAAACTGTATTATATATTTTGTAACTAATGTTATTATAAAATGTATATATAATCTTTTATTTTTGGTGGGTGGGGAATAAAGTTCAAGATATTCGTTAAAGATTCGTTCTAATTATTATTATATGCTTCCCAAAATTTATTTTGACTAGTTTTGAAAGTGGCGTATCAAAGTGGATATACATACAGACGAATATATGGTGTCCAGCTGCCTGTCTCCTACCTCATATAAATATCACTTTGCACCTCCTCAAATTTCTCCCAATATATTTATTTAATCTAATATGCTTCCATTAAACTTTTTTTTTAATACAACACCAAAATCATTTTTTTTAAAAAGTAATCGTATTTTTGTAATCTTTAATACTATTATAAGAAAAATACGTAATAGTTGACAGTGAAATATTTTTTCAAAAATAAAAAATAAAAGATTTAGGTGTTTGTTTTTAATTGTTTATTTTGTTGTTATTATGTTGCGAGGGCGTAGTCCTTTTGGTGGTGGATTCATCCATTTTTGTTCGATATTGACTGATGTTGTTTAGCCCTTAGATTCATTATTATTAGTGATCTTTAGCATTATATATGTTGCAGAGCTTTTAAAGTTTTTTGCTGGTCTTTGGTACTTAGATAAATCCAGATTGATGTTATACATGTCTTATTCAAGAACGAGTCTTTATCTGTAACAAAGTTACTTTTGGTAGAGTTTTCATGAAATGAAATTTTATCTTTAACGAAAAAATAAAAAATAAAAAACTGCCCAAAATGTAATTCTATAATAACTATTCGTTAAGATACTCCATTAATTCATAATATTATTATTTGATAATTTAATTAATTTTTTATGATTTTAATATTATTTAAAGTACCCATCAATTTCATATAACTCAGTTACACATTCTCTTGTACAATTTGAATTATCCATTAATGACAACATAATTTGGGTAGAAGAGGTCGTTCGGTGGCTAACTTATATAGTTTCACCTTTTTAGCAAGATTAATTCACATTCGAACACTATAGAAAAATTAGATAGCTCTTCCCAAATAGACGTAATTAAGGTATGTACAAATTTTAATCTTAAGACCTTTACTTTTCAACTACTTTTAACTTAAACTCACGATCATTTAGGCTACACCTTAATTAAGTTACACATCTTTTCCCTTGAAAAATAATAAATAAAAAAATCATATAAGATAAGATCTAATAATTTGCATTGCTTTATATAAATGTTTTATATTATTATACAAACAATTAGATATGAAAGATCTATTGAAAGAAAAGTTGGTGGCTCCAGAAAATTATAAATGCTGGAAAACAAAACGTCATTGTCACAACAAAGGAATCAACTTTGTATTGGCAATTTTAATGGGCCTAAATAGTCAAGAAGTTATCTTTACTTTATTTCTTGATATGAATTGTTTAAAAAACTCAAAATCATTGAATACTTAACAGAATTTAAAGAAGACTATATAGTAAAATAACATAATTTTATCACAAATAGTTAGAATTTGGGTTAAAAGTGGTTGAGAGGCGAATATTTTAAGATTAAAATTTTTGTCCACCGTGTCAATTTAAAAAAAATCATCTAATACTTTTACAGTACTCGAACACAAATTAGTCTCGTCCGAACGACAAGAATACCACGTAAAAATTTTAAAAAAAAAATACAAATTTTATTTTTATTTTTTTAAAAAAGGGTTTCTAAATTTACCTACCAAAACATTTACTGTACCTACTTAATTAAAAAAATTTATATAATAAATGGGTGGTGAGAGTGTTTTTAGTAGGTATATAAAGAAAGACCTAAAAAAATGGAGTCAGTCAATTTGAATTTCAATTATTAATTTGGAGAAGCAAATTATTATAATTGCAAACTTATATAAAGAGCAATCAATTAGATAGTTTGGGTAATCACCGCTCCCACCAATAGGTCGGTATTAAAAAAAAAAAAGAAAAGCTCACCACTAAACTTAATTTTTTGAGAATTTTAATTATATATCTAGGAACCAAGTTTGACCACTTTTTTTCTTGGAGTTGCGTTTCGTCCTTCTTTTCAATATTAATTTATATCATTTTCAGTATTCCTGGCATGTTGACTAGCTAGTATATATCGAAATCTTGAATATTTTTTTTGTTACAGGTGACACAAGAAAGATTTGAGATATAATATTGTATAATATTGAAAGGAAAATGTTATAGTCACATTTAAAGAATACATTTAAAATATATATTATAATTAAAAATTGTTACATTATTTTAAATTATGTACCAATACATATATGATTTAAAATAATTTAATAATATATATATATATATATATATATATAATAAATAATGTAACATTACTCATATTGGAACCTTCGTACTTAAAGCAGTCAACACTAATAAAACTTTGATTGAAATTCTTATTGGGATAATTTTTTTTTTCTTTTTTCATTTTCTTGAAGATTAAGTGGTGGAATATGGTATTTGACTTGTAAAATCATTGAACTTAGGGGCGTCAACGGTTTAATTTGGGTTTGTTTGAGTAATCTAAAAGTAATTGATCAGTTGGTATTTTCTTGAACCAAATTGATGAACTGATCAATTTTAGTAATTCGAATGGAATTGAATCAAATATAATTGATTTGAATTGATCGATTTTCAAGTTTTAAATACACATTTATTGAATAAAATCAATATAATTATATATATGTTTATTTAATAAAAAAAATGTTCTTAGACATTAAAAAATATATATATCAACATTTTTACTTATGAAAGTCGGTTCAAATCACTTAAATCTATTTTTAAAGTCTCAAATCATGAATCGAATTGAACAGATCAGAGTATACGTTTTTTTAAAAATAACTTGAGCTGAACTTATTAGAAAGTTTAAATCGTTCCATCAACACCACTAATTAATCCAAGCTCAAGGATATATTCAGCTCTTAGGGGGAAAATTATTTGTACTATCTTCAAGAAGACTTAAAAGTCAACTTCATTAGAGGGTAATGAAAGAGATGCCACATTGCTTTAATTAGTATGGGATTGTTTTGAAACCTTAAAATTAAAGTTACTCCACAAGAAAGCAATGCTTACTGAGGATGATGAAGTAAAGGAGTTTGGCCCCGATTAGAAGAGTGTTTTTAAAAGTATTTTTTAAAAAAGTATTTTTATCAAAAACGCTTTTGAAAAAAATTGGTCTCTCTCAACTTTTTTAAGAAATTAAAAATTATTTTTTTTTTACCGCAGTTTAATTAAAAGCAGGTGTTGTCAAATACTTCTAAAAGTGAGTTTTCTCGAAATGCACTTAAAAAAAAACTCTCCCAAAACGGAGCCTTTATCTCCTTTACCAACAACTAGACCTTATAAGAACAAATTCCAAATTAATAGGAATACACTCTAAAACAATCTAGACTGCCTACTACTCTAAAGAAGAATTATTTGAGATAATATTCTTGAGAGAATTAACTTGTGGTTTTATTATCACAAAATCTCAAATTAAATTTATTTTAATTGCTTATAACTTTCACATGCTTAATTGAGTTGGTGGGAAAGGGAAGAGAGGGGATATTCAACTCAAGTGGTATTTTGTGGTAGTTATGTATAGTAGGGTCCTTGGTCTTTGTCCTGGCCTTGGTTCCTTCTTATTTTTATCTCTTTTAAGGCCTTGTTTGGCACATCGTTTGCATTTAGACCTAAAATTATTATTATTATTTTTATTATTATTTTTAAAGAAGGTCTCAAATAGAAAAATTGATGGGAGGGAGCTTTTGTAAAACATTAAAAATTATGTTATTCCACCGTAGATATTGATTTCCCAAACATCCTCTTTGCTGGGTTTAACGAAAAACTTGTTGCATTGTCGTTCCTACTGCAAAAACAAACAAGGCCCAAATGAGACTCATATATATATATATATATGTACTATTATATTATTTTTTATATAAGTAATGATAGCTTGATGTACGTATTTGTGAGGCGTGGCCTTCTTTTAAGTATTTGTGGGTCCTTGAGTCTATTTATCAGCTCTATAGTTGGCATGCGTCATATGTTCTCTTAAAATTAGTTTTGATTTTATTTTGTATGTGTACTCATATCCTTCGGGAGTACACGCAATGTTGTATGAAAAAAATATAATAATTAATGATTCAGTAAGCACGGAGATGTAGTTATTATTATTATTATTATTATTATTATTATTTTTAAATTAGAATAACATTTCTCAAAAAACAAAAAAAAAAGTGAAATGCACCTACAAAAAAAAAAATAAAAAAAAATCAATAAATGTCTACACAATAAGAAAGTTATAAAGTCATGAGTTATGGGTTGTAAGGCCCACTAGTTGTTTAAGCCCATATTGCTCATTATGAGACATAAAAATCTTTTTCAATAGAGCCTAGCTTCTCCGCTTTAGAGAATAGAGATCGTTGTACATATCTAGTTTAATGTATGAAATCAATATATAACAAAAAAAAATAAAAATAAAAATAAAAAAATAATAAAAAAAAAATAAAAAATAAAAAAATAAAAATATATATATATATAGATAAAACCGATGGACTTACAAAGTTTTCAAAACAAAACCAAATCAAACTTTGTATAAAAAAAAAAAATCAAATTGAAGATTCATTACATTATTTAGGGTTTAGAGGAGCATGAGGAGCATATTTTTTCGATATCAATAATATATACTTAAGGTGGTGCACTACAGATGGTCAAATATTTGTGTTAAAAGTAGTTAAGGAGTAGAAGTCTTAGGATAAAAAATCGTATCCACCTTAATCGCGTCCACTTAAGAAGACTTGTTCAATATCTCTGTAATATTTAAACACAGATTAATCTCGCCTGGAGGGTTGAGACAAAAAAAAAAAAAAAACCAAATAATATATATAACCTAGCTACTAAAAACCAAGGGATGCCAGGTAGAGTGAAAGTACATTTCATTTCACTCAATGAAGTTTGAGGACCACTGATTAATTTGCAACAATGTTTCTAGGAACATATGGTGAGAAATTGCTCCTCCAGCTCCTATGCTTCATCTAAGAAAACAAAAGAACAAGTGATATTTTCTTCTAATAATGGTCAGATTTTTCCAAGAAGCCGCCTAAACTGAGATATATGTCTCTACATCAGTCCAATATTATTTAGAGAGCCCACTGAAAAATGATAGAAAAATGTTAAACCATTAACGTAAGAATAATATTAAGAAAATGCATAAAAAATGTGTTTTTAAAACATGCATTTTTCCAAAGAAAAAGATTCTTTAACTCAATTACTAATAATTAATTCCTCCATCACCATCAGATTAGGCTGCTGAGATTCTAGTACTAGTTGTATTTGATTTGGTCTCCTCAAAAAATTCTTTGTTACATCAATCTTCTCTAATTGGCATTAAATTCAAATTCTCTAGTAATTTCTCCATGCAATTTTCCTTCTATCACACATTAATAATCCAAATTAACAATTTTCCTTAGCTACAATTCAACAATACTCAACCCTCTAACCTTTTTCTTCCCAAGATCTCATCTCATTAACAATTTGTTCCTTATATTATTATCCAAATTAATTAAAACCCCCACTTCTTAATCTCATTTTATTTAATCTTTCCAATCAATTTAGTTAATGCAAACTCACATGCATCTTGCTTAATCTGGTCACTTTCTTCTAAATGTGATCAGCTTCAGAACCCGGTAGGACCCTTCTCAAAGCATCTTCTTTAGATCTTATTTCAAGCTACTACATTAAATACTTCCAATCAATCCAACCGCCATTATCACTGTTTATCCCAGATTTCATCTGGGTAGTCATAAAACCAGTGATTTCTGAGTTTATATAATGCAATTTTGATTCCTACCCACAAACCCATTACTGCAAATTTCATTAAAAAACAAAAAAAAAATGTTGCTAAGAAGCTCATCAACCCCTGTTCTTGGATCCCTTCTCTCTTCCTTCTCAGACAGTCCTAATAGAGATGTTGATACAAATTCCAGCAACAATAATCTCAAGAAATTGCCTATTTTTCATGGTGGGCATTCTAATTTCAGCTCCTCTTCTTGCAATTCTTCTCTTATAACTGCATCAAATTCTGGGTTTTTTGAGTTGGACAGAAAGCCCAAGAACATGAACTCAACTGGGTTCAGAAGAGCTCAATCAGATGGGAATTTGGAAGGCCTTGCTGCTGCCGCAACAGCTTCTTGTGATGTTGAAGGGCTGGTTTTTTATTCAGATCAGCCATTGATATCAAGATCTTCACATGGGCAAAAAGCCCATAATTCTTCAATGTTGCAAACCATTCCTTCTTTCTCATTTTACAATTCTCCTAATGGATGTGAAGAACAAGAAGAAGAAGAAGATGATGATGATGATGATGAGGATTTTAATGGTGATTTGGAGAGGACTGTTACAATTGGGCAAAGAATTACAGAGGTGGGTGGAAGTGGTGAATTTAGTTTTGGAGAGGATTTGTGTTTGATTAAGGAAGAAGTGGAAGAAGTTAGTGACCAACAACCTCCAAGTCCACCACTTTATCTTGCAAGAGGCCTTGGAATTGATTCAAGTTTTGTTGGCGGCGGCGGTGGCGGCGGTGGTTACTTCGCTCAGGCGAAGTTTGGTGATGGTGGGCAGGAAGAATCAAGCATGGAAGAGCAGTATAAGAGGATGGTTGAAGAGAATCCTGGGAACCCTTTGTTCCTTAGGAATTATGCTCAGTTTTTGTATGAGGTGAGAATTTAGATCCTTCTATAATATGCTCTAATTTTTGTTACAAGAACTTCAAATAATTCCTTTAATGAAAAGTGATTATAATTGGATCTGTTATTCAAGGGCATTTATCTTCAGTGGTAAGAAAATCTAAATCAAATAGAAAAAAATCTAATTTGATCATGAAGATAACTGTAGAAAATAAATTCTTTAGGGATGATATTAGAAGAAGGGACTCTAGTGTTTGCTGCTTACAGGGTGTTTGATTTCTTGTTTCAATTATCTACAAATGTTTTTGTTGTTTATGTGCCTCTTCTTTTTGTTTCGAATATGCTCGAGTTGCTTAAAATGGTGATGATGTGAAATTAAGAGCATTTTTAAGGGAGATTCCACATTGATTCATTATATTTGGCTCTATGATCTTTGTTTCTGCAATGATTCATCTTCAATATGCTGTATTTGCTTGTTTTCTATCTTCTTTTTTTTTTTGGTCAGGAATGGTGCTTAATTTGTTTGAAAACACTAGATTTATTATTATTAAGCTAACTTGGAAATACCCAATATCTTGCTTTCATGCATAACTTAGCTGCTATATGTATGTAACATTAAGCAGCAAGTTCATGATCCATATCAGAGTGGCTATAAGAGAACATGTTCTTAGATCTTATATAAACTCGACAAAGCTTTTCTCCAACTTCATCGGCTCAGCTATATAAATCCACTTCCTTTACTTTGCTTTATCAAGAAAATATTCTTCGGCCATACAATTCTATGTGGACATTTACGATACCCCATTTTATAGGTTCTGAAATAGATTTTAATAGGCTGATCATAACAATTTCACCGGTTTATTGTTGTTTAAAAGTTACAAGATGTTCGTGATTGGATAACAGTTTTCTGTGTGCAAAAATCTGAAATGAAGAAAACTGGTTTGGTTAGTCATATTAATCGAAAACAATTTTCGAGAATAAACTATCTGTTTTCAGAAAACAAGAAAAAGCTGTTTTCTGATTTTACATTTTCAGATAGTATTATTACTTTTGAATCACAAACCAAATGCAAAAGAACTTGTTTTTATATCTATCCTCTGTTTACTGATGTATTTTCATGCTTTCCTTAAAAAAGTCCAAGGGAGATCTTCATGGAGCCGAGGAATACTACTTGCGGGCAATACTATCGGACCATGGAGATGGCGAGCTGTTATCTCAGTATGCAAAATTAGTATGGGAACTTCACCACGATCATGAAAAAGCCTCAAGTTACTTTGAACGTTCGGTTCAAATTGCTCCTCAAGATAGGTATATGATGAAACCATCTCTTCTTATTTGAAAATTGAAACTATCATATTTGTGTATATAATCTACTGTGATCTAAACATTGAGCTCTGGTTTGTTCCCATCAGTCATGTTCTTGCCGCATACGCTAGCTTCCTTTGGGAAACAGAAGACGAGAACGATGAAGATAACCTACCGCTGCCACCAGCCGGAGTGGCAGCAGTATTCCATGGCGCAGGCATGACTCGGGCAAGTGCTTGACTGTAACAGAGACAATGGTTTTGAGTTTCTCATGCATATAAGCTCCATGAGCTCAGCTGCTACTGAAATTGCCAAAGCTGTAACACCTTTGTCAAACTATATAATGTATAACTATAGAGATCGCTGATAGGGAAGTATGAATTTTTCTTCTTGGACCTAACTGGTGTACTTTGATAATTAAGTAACTGTGATTCTAGTAATTTGGGCTCTGAATTGTTTCTTTTTAGTAAATGCTGTATAATTTGTGTTAATTAATAAATGAATATGTCATAATTTTTGTGAATAATTTGCTAATATGTGTTTTTAAGTTTTTTCTTCAAATGGGTACTCATAAGTTGGAGGGAAGTAACCAAGGTTGAATGGCTCGGGGCATTTGTCTCAGAAAATGAGGTTGCAAGTTCGACTCTCCAATAGCATTAGCCACTGGGGCGTCTTCTGCTCGAGCAACCAGAGGCCCAAGGAATTAATCAGACCAAATATCCGGATACCCTCGGATATCAAAAAAAAAAAAGAAAAAAAGTTGGAGGGAAGCTTTTTTGTTTATCAACTAGCCCAATAATTCATGTCCATGCACCAAATCCATAAGCTCAAGTTGATCAATATTTTTTGTTTTAGATTATTGACATAATTTATAGTGTTTATTTCTATAAATCAATTTGTGGGCATGTTGAAAACTTGATATTTTCAGATTCAAGATCTGAACAATCCATTTCTCATTAAAAAACAAAAAGGGTTTTAAGATAAAGTAATCAATGACATCATTTGTCATGTATATATTTCATAAACAATAGAAGTGTTCATTAATTCATTCATTTTGGCCCTAGTGTTTAATTCAATATTCATTAAAACATATGATCAACATTATAAATAATCAAATTCACTGTACCTTTCCTTCTTAGTATAACCTAAACACAAATTAGTTGTTTAAAGAGTTGCGTTTGGCTTGGGATTCAGATATAGTTTTTGTATCCAAAATTTTAGAAATACGAAAAACATGTTTGGCTTGTTGAAACTCGAAAACAGTTTCTCAAAATTTTCATAGAAAACAAGTTATTTTCAGGAAATGACAAAATGTTATTTTCTGATTTTTCACTTTTTGAAATGTATTTTACTTTTCGGATAACGTATCAAACGCAATAGTAACCATAACTTTTTAATCTAATATATATATATATATATAAGACAATTCAATAAAGTAACTAATAATTTCTTCCATAAAAACGCATCAAATTCAACAAACCCTTCCTCTCCATTCCTAATTTTGCAAGAATTAAGAAAGAAATTAAGCAAAGACCCTTCTAAACTGATAAAAGTCTCCCTATCAAAACCACCATCTAGAGCAAGACATGCAAAGAACTAAATAAGCTTGTCCTCTACCTTAAAAGCCAAAGCCACACGCCCTTACTTCACATTAACACTAGCCATGCAAAATTGAAAAATGGTTGGAGAATCTCTCCAACACCTCTAATGTGTCAATCCTTCAACAACCCTTCTTCTATATAAATACCAAGCCATCCCAACTGATCACCACTACTTCACTTCTTCTTCCTTTCACAAATATGTCTAAGTCATCCCTCTCCTTTCTCTTCCTCACCTTCTCCTTCCTCCTTTTGTGGAACCATCCTAATTGCTTAGCCACGCAATCGTCGCAAGCTCTGAAACCCAATCGTCGAATTGAGTCTGAGGGCGGTGTGACCGATATGTGGATCCAAAATGATGATCAACTCCGTTGCGCTGGCATTTCTGTAATTCGTCGAACCATCTGTTCCAATACCTACATCTTGCCCGGTTAAACCAATGGTTCTAAGCTCACCTAACTTGTTCAAGGCAAGCTTCGTCTATGGACATTCTCACTTAATTAACAACTATAGCTTTTTTAAGTTAGGTATGTACCTTCACCATGGTATTCGAGTTTTATCATAAGAGTGATGCTACAATAACTCTAAAAAGTGACTGTTAACGTGATATTAGAACTTTATTACCACACAAGTGACTATTACTTTGTTATTAGAGCTTTATTACCACACAAGTAATGCTATAATAACTTTAAAAGTGACTCATAACGTGATAATAGACTTTTATAGTACAAGTTATGCTACAGTGATTCTAAATGACTCTTAACATGACTTTTATTATGTAATAAATTGTGATTCACCTAGAGGATATTTTGGTCATTTCACACAAGAACTACTTCAAAAGTTTTATGTAATGACATGAGTCATCTTAAAAGTCACTTTAAGAGTCATTCTAGCATTTTTCTTTATCTTATTACATTTTCTTAAGCATTTATCATGCATGATATTGATGAACAGGGCAGGGAATTTTCTCACTAGTTGTTCCTGGATGTCCTGAAACCTACCAATCATTCCGACGATACCAGGAAGCACAGAGAACAGGAGCGCCAGATCTCGATAAGCACCAGAAGGTCCAACGAGTTGCGATGTTGTGGCTACCCCAACTGGAATGGTGGACTAGTTCTACAAAGACGAACAAGAACCACTCGTCATTGTCTTCGTCCTTGACACTTCAAGCTGCACAAACCAACTAGATGACCAAACAAGAGTAATATTAATCAAACAAACCCAACAAAGTCTTTTTAACAATTAATAATAATTTTTTGTTTATAAATACATTCAATATCCGGGAGTGTTACTATGACGTTTAGAAAAAAAAATGTTTTATGTAGGCGGTGCCAACGCTATTTCTCGATATTGGCACCCTTAGATGTTTTGGAGTGCGCGTGTATTGCAGAGCATCTCAACATTCAAGAGAGGCTAAGTGTAAACGTCAAAAAATAGTGTTGACACCCAACACACATTTAACATTACTCGAAAAAAACGTCAAGGAACTGTTACTATGTTTTATAAATGCCAGTGAAGACCTTTAGTGCCTATTTGGGTAAAAAATTGATTTTGATTTCAGAAATTTTACATTGGAGGGAACCAACAAGAAGATCAAGAACAACTAGAACCTTGGCCAACGTACTTATTGTTCTATTTTTGTCAAACACTATACAACTGATTTCGGGTCAGAAAAAATAACACCAAAGATCTTTTCCTAATTAAGAAATTATTTTTATTTATAGTTTCATTGTATTCCTTTGTGCCTTACCCCAAAATTACTATAAAATTAACTTTTAGTTGCTATATTTTTACTACAAGTAGTATTATATTTGATGATTACTTTTTTCTATAACCCCATAAATAGCAAATACAATATAAAACTATTAAGATAAAGAAGAGAATAAAGTATGCATTGGCTAAATTTATAACAAGATAAAATAAATTCATACTAGTAAAACATCCTTACAATGTTATTTTGTACGGACACTAGAATGAACTTTGGAAAGACTAACTACGAATGGCAGGACAATGCATGAAAGAACGATACGCTAAGTTATTTTTTCTATTATTAAAATAAATTTCTATAGTTGTAAGTTTCATTATTGTTTATGATATTTTTTTACTACTTTCTCCTTCTTCTATTTTTGCTTCTCAGTAAACATTTTATTATAATATTGTTCTATATTTATATTAAATAATTCTAAATTTAATTTTTTAACTAAAATTTCATCTATTTCATCATCTGTATAGTCATTATTACATAATTCTTCAAATTCTTTTTCTGTCATAAATTTAGTGGGATTTTCAAATATTTCGTCTATTATTTGGTTATGATTATTTTTAATAAGTTCTATTTTATTTATTTCATATTCTAACATATTAATTTCATTTTCTTATTCTTCTTCGATTATTTCTGAATTTATCATTCTTTTATAATTAAGAAATCTTTGTGCAGCTTGATTATTTCTATTCTTATATATTCTACTTTGTTCATGGTGTTCAATGATTTTTTCAGGTTTTAAGGGTGGTAGTTGTCATTCTAATCCATTAAGTTGACTATAAGTTAATTTTTGTGGTATTATCATATTAACATATTGGCTTTGAAAATAATCTACTAGATTTTTATTTACGAATTTAAATCTTTTATGATATTTATCATAGAGATTTCCTAGCAAGAATATTTTTAATCTAATATTTTTGAATTCAGTATTCATTTTAAATCCCCTGCTTTGTACACTTAATTTTATATTTTCTGTAAATTCTCGTACATCTATATCTATGTAAAGTAAACATCTTACTACTGTTATTTTATTTCTTAAGTTTATTTCTGCACTTGTAATTTGAGCTTGTTCATGGTCACTAAATCTTCCGTCATAAAAATATAAATGAGCTTTTGTATCTAATCCTTCTCTAGTTTGACTTATTACTCCTATCATAACTACTCCTATATGGATATTAGAATATTTTTCTTGTAATAATTTTTCTTTAGCTTGTAGGCTTATTAATGTTATATTTTCTCGTTTATTTAGTACAACTATTTTATATTCTTTTTTTATAAATATATATTCCATTATTAATTTTATCTTTTAAATTATAATTATACAGATTTTTCTTTTAATTTTATTAAATCCTTGTTCTAAGATTTTGTCTGCTTCGTTTATGGTTATTACTTTTTTAGTTAAATTTTCTAATTGATCTTCAAGTATTTTAATTTTATCTTCACTAATTATTTATGTACTTATTTCTTTAGCCTTAATTATATGGCTTAATTTTATTAATTTTTCTTCTAATAAATTTAGTTTATGGCTTAATTGTAGTAGTAGTTGAATTATAATATTAGCCAGCGATTGTGGGATTAAGTTACTACCGGTTTGAAATTATATACTACTAAAGCCTATATGTCACGACGCCCCTGACGTAGGCTGACGTCATGACCGGCACAGTGTATTATATACTGTACATACCCATATACAGTATACAATACACTGTCAACCTCAACAGACAATCACAAAAATTTTCAATATACCACAAATCAAATCAAATATATATATATAAATATATATATATGATCATTCCACTCACATTCCACAAATTAAATTCGCACCTGATAAATATCTATGATCATCTCATCATCTCAAACATTATATAAGATGATCTCATAGGTATCATCTTCTTTCTTTACTCATCATACACACGTATATTTGGCTCATACGTATAAAATATGTGTATTCTCAAGCATATATTTAGCTCCTACGTATAAAATATGTGTAAGATATATCTCGATATACGTGTATTTTAACGTATGTATTTAATTAAAATTACGGGGTGTTACACTATAGGCTTTATATCTGATACTATTTCTTTTACAGTTGTTAAAACTTCTTGAAGAAAGGGACGAGTCATCTACTTACTATTAATGCTTGTTTTTAGCTTACAATTTTTCTTTCTTTTGATTTCAACAACTACGTAGTAGATAAAAACTAGCTATATCAAGTAATTTATTGCATATGTTGACTATTATACTTATGGATATGACTACTATTATAATATTTTTTAACTACTTTTGCTGACTTATTCACTAACTAGTTTCCAAATTTTATTCAATTATTTTTGTTGTTATTTTTGTATTTCATTTAGTCTTTTTATTTCAAATAATATGTTTTATAGTAATCTATTAATTTTTGTATCTACTTGATTTTGTGCTTTATTAGATAATATTAGGAATGTTGTTAAGATTTTTGCTTAGATTATCTATTATTGACTAGATATAGTCTAGATTAGATTGTAATATATGTATTTTTATTTTTTCTACTACTTCTACTAGATCAATAATTCTTCTAGTATTTCTTTCTAAATTATGCTCTAGATTTTGACTAAGATTGATAAGTAAGTCTACTATACTATTTAATTAAGTATTTTCTTTAGTATGTAGCTGGTGTTTTCCACTAGAAAAGTTACAAGTGATTTTAAATCCTTCTATTAGATTTGATTTTGGTCTTTTTATGGTTAGAAAGTTCTAGGTCTAAATAATTAATAGATGTGAAGTCAAGAATTGACAAGTAGGTTGATTGTTGCATATAGCTTTATCTATTAATTTTTTCTTGAATAATATTTCTTATCTAATTTAAATCACTATAGATTTTTGTTATTTTGTAATTTATTTCAACTATTTGATTTGTTAAAGATTGAGGTACAAGATTGTTAGATGCAATTATTAAATCTAAGTTTGAATATTTTTCTGCAAGCTTATGTTGTAATTTAACTATTCTAATTTGAATTAAATATTCTAATTCACTTAATTTTTCTAATGTATAGTCTTCAAATTTGTTCATGGATTAAAGTTTGATCTATTGATTTTCTTATTTTTATTACTAAAGTTAGAAAAACTAATGCTGGAACTATTTTATTTATAATATACAGTCTAATGAAAAAACCTAAAATATTTTAATATTAAAGCTTAAGCTTTTGGTTCACTGATTATTCTAAAGACTACAAGAAGATGTAGTAAGATTAAGAAGATAATATTAAAAGTAATATGATAAATAGGGAGGATTTCAATTGTTGAAAATTGGTACTTAGGATGTTGGACTACTCCTATAAACAAATAATAATATATTAATTAGTCAAAGCTCTGATACCATTTTTTACTAGTTCCTAGCCAGAAATATAATGTTTAACAAAACAACCTCATGCCTGACACGCCAATACTAGCCAACATGCCTGACAACGACTTTAAACAACAGAACCTTGGCCAATAGACTTACTGTTTTATTTTTGTCAAACACTATACAACTGATTTCGGGCCAGAAAAAAATCACACCAAAGACCTTTTCCTAATTAAGAAATTATTTTTATTTATAGTTTCATCCTCTTCCTTTGTGCCTTACCCTGAAACTACTATAAAATTAACTTTTAGTTGTTATATTTTTACTACAAGTAGCACTATATTTAATGATTATTTTTTTCTATATCCGCATAAATAGCTAATACAATATAAAGATATTAAGATAAAAAAGAGAATAAAATATACATTGGCTAAATTTATAGCAAGATCAAATTTATTCATACGAGCAAAACAGATTTATAGTGTTATTTTGTACAGACACTTGAACGAACTTTGGAACTACTAACTGCGAAGGGCAGGACAATGCATGAAAGAGCGATACACTAAGCTATTTTTCTATGCCCCTGGTTATGCTTTCACCTCCTATTTATAAATGAATTCATTGATTTTGAAACTATTTTACATCCGTAACAGTAAATCTTGATTATTTAATTTTAATGTTTATCTTTGTCACCTACACATAACACCTCATTTCTTCATTTAATGTTACATTAATGTTATATGACACCTTTACAACAAGACAAAATAACATTACGACTTAGTTTTGACAATTGTTTTATACGACACTATACTTTACTATTTACTTTTGCTAAAAAAGAAAAGATTGTTGACACGTCGTATGTTTGATAGTGGTGCAGTTGTTCAACTGTCTTATCCTTCCATCATATTTTCAACATTATGGAGTTCTATTGCGTCTAGATTTCTCCACCAGTCATAATTGTCATCTTCTTATTCTTCGTCGGCATCTTCATTTCTGTAAAATTCGATTTTATATTTGTCCACTAGTGATTGGTAATGGGTCTCTGACATGAACGAAATAATATAATATCTTTCTTCACAATAAATTTTCTAAATGAAATCTTCAGCAATTAATGTATGATTTTTCGTCATTTCCTCTTGTAACGCCTATACCTTAGGATGATGTCATCTTGATCGTAGAGTACCTGAATACGCGTATGTGTTTCGATTCTGTAGGTCCATTTCTTGTGCCCGAATGGGCGGAAGGATATTAGAAACGAGTCCGAAACACATTTTTATATAGAAATCGACCTATTATACTCGAAATTCCAATGCGTATTGACCGTGTAGCGAAAAGATGAAAAATCTGAGAATTTGGAAAACCTGAAACGCGTTTTAGGGGTGTTGAAATGTGTTTCACCCTGGCTGAGAGGTTTCCAAGCCAAAAAAAAAATTCCTGAAACGCATTTCAGCTGGGTAAAGTGCAAAAAAAATGACTTTTTGTGTGGACCCAAACTCGTGTATTTAAGCAATCAACACCCATTTTTAGTTCATTTGCACGTTTTTTTACTTAGAAAAGAAGGGGAAAAGAGGTGGAGAAGAGAATGGGAGAGGGAAGCTAGGATTTTGGTGATTTTTGCTAAAAAATCCTTCTAAGGTATACCATTCTTTCCCATTTTCTTCATTCTATCTCTTTCATGTGTGTTTGCAAATTTTATTTTGACCTAGGGTTTGTATGAATCCCGGATTTGGTGGGTTCTTGACCTAGAGTTTACATATTTAGGCTATTTTATGCTTGTTTATGATGCTAAGCCTTCCCTAACCTAGAACAACCCCAAATGGTGTGTTTCCACCCATGAATCCCGAAATTTGTGGAGGGTGTTGGAAGAACACATCTTAGAATTAGGGTTTGCATGTCATATATATTTGATTAGAGGCCATTGGGAACCTATTGAAGGTAAAACCCCTCATTTCTAGCAAGAAATTGGAGTGGTTATGTGCATGATGAATAGATGGGTAAATGTGGTGTTATGGTGGTCCATATTACTGATTTTGATTAGTGGAAACCCTAGTGTAGAGAAATTTTCGCCTAGGCTATGTAATTTGGCAATTTCCATGTGATTTGGGGATTTGCATGAAATTTGGAGATTTTGCCCAAATTGAGGATTTTGACTTAGACTTGGTCAATTAATGAAATTGACTTGATAAATAGTCTAATTGACCCTAATTGTGATTGAATGTCATGTATTCTAGTGGTTGGATTATGGGGATCAACCTATTACATTTAATTGGGTTAGTCATGGGTTAAATTGATATTAAATGGTTAAATTGGGCAATATGAGATTGGCTAATGTGTAGGATCATTTTAGAATCTTAATTGACATTTGATTTGGGATTAAACATGGTTAGTTGGCCTACTTGGAATGATTTTCAGTTTTGGCATAAACCATGTATGTTTCAGGATTTGTGAATGATTAAGTTAACCAAATAAGCCAATTGGGGATTGAGTTGTATTGGGTGATTGTGGTCATCCTAGTACTTTATTGGATCGGATTGGATTGGCTAGGTCTAGCCAATCAAGAGTGAGTGTTCTTTTACTTGTGAATTTTATATGTGGTATTGTAGTATAAAATGTTTTAAATGCTTATTTAATGTAGTATGCATGATTTATTGAATTCATGAACTGTATTTGAGCATAGTCAGTTGGGAAAGCAGTTGAGTTATGTTGCATTCCCTAAACTTGGGATTCTTATGGAATCCCATTGAGCCGACAAGGAATCCTCAATTGTGAACCTTGCAAAGGGTTTCAATGGTAGGTGCAGACTGGATCTCCGAGAAGGATTGATCCCGATGACATGCCCGACCCATTGGAATTCCTAATAAATACGGGTAAGAAGTCGATCGGGCATGAGTTTCGCGCACACATGACCCTTGTATTGATTTTTACTCAGGAGGTGTTTAGGTTGCATAAGCATGTTTACAAGATGATATGCATTGTCTTGTTTATGACATGATGCATGATATTGACATGTATGTAATCTTGCTTATACCCATGTTATTTAAATGGTTTTAATGATATTGAAATTTTTTACTTAAATGCATATATATGTTGCCACCTGTATAGAACATTCATTGAGCTTGTTGTAACTCACCCTTCATCCTTATCTTTTCGGGATCTGATGGGAAGGGGAAAAGGAAAGCTTAGCTGTAGAGTGTTTCCCTATAATTTTGTGACGTAAGTGTTTAATATTTTTTCGCATTTATTTTGATAAATTGTACTATGTAACACCTAATGCTTATACTTAACATTTAGATGAGTTTGTACTTATGGTTAAGTATAATTTTTGTACTTTTGAACACTATGGACTTGAAGAAAAAAATTTTAATTTTTTTTCTGGTTGTCATTTTGGGCATGTTTTGTGGTGATGATCTTATTTATGTCCATGTGTTTATTGTTGTGTACTTGAAATTATAGTGTGTGTTAGAAGGCTTATCAGGACGTCGTGTATGTCGAGGAAGGATATACACGGGGTTCCGTACCCGTCATGACGTCACAGCTCGTGGGTCGTAACACCTCTATCCAAAAATCTGTACCAATTACTCTTGCTCTCCAATGTTGAGTTTTTTTTTTCTGATTGATTGATCATAGACCCAAGGTTGATCATATCTTAATATTCTAAGATTGTTGTCGTGACCATTCAATATTATTTTGTGTTGAGCAGGTATGATGTGCCAGTTTTTGTTCATTCTGGTGGTTTTGAATTGATTATGACCTCCACATATTGATATCTAGAGAAGATTAGTAGAACTGCCCCTGCAAATTTTCTTTCGAAAATGTTTGTCTGGTCTGGATTAGTGAAGATGATTTGATTGACCAGTCCATAGTTCAATAATAACTAAAGGTTGGGCTCTATTTCTTCTCCTTGAAAACTTATTTTAATATTTTTGTATCTTTCTAGATTTAAATTTATTTTGCATATACTATAAACTAAAGTACATGTACAGTTTTGTTTTTGAGTTCTGTCATCAATACATTCTAGTTTATTTTTACATACTAAATTTTTACTATGATGACAATCCCACTCATAACTAGTTCCATAATAACTTAATGACTTAATGACTATGTCAAGAGTAAAGGGAGAAGGCCCAATATGCAAATAAATACTAAGGAAGTGGATAATGGCCCAAGCACTCAAGTGGCTGTAGAGACCAGCAATGTGGTTCGAATAAAGAAGAATGTACTGACTCGTGACATCACTTCTATCTCTTCTCAGTCCAAGCAAGCTGCCGCTGCGGAGGAACATATTGTGGTGCGTGGGTCCAATAGAGGTCAGTTGATCTCTCGATCGGTGGTCTCTCATCCCCAGCATCAGGTTGAGAACATGGAGGGTATTCATCCTACAATTAATTCGATACCAGAACATCATCAAGATCCTCCTATTGTGGTGGAATCTGGGCATGTTCCTGCTATTGGTAGGCGGGAACTTGGTGGAACAAAAGCTAATCTGGTAGGGGTGCATAACGAAGCTCCTAGTGACAAGGATGAATCGCTTGGGAGGATGGATATTGTTGATGGAGGGTTCTCCTCTTAAAGCCGTGCTTGTCAATTTTTTGGTCTTAGGTAGGGGTGGGTAGCCTATTTTATCTTGTTTTTATGGATTTTATGATCTGGAATTGTCAAGGGGCGGCTTCGAAGGAGTTCCACCGTTCCCTAAAAGACCTGCTTAAGATGCATAAACCAGGCATACTGGGGTTGTTAGAGCCCAAAGTGAGTGGATCTCAGGCAGATTTTCTCTGTAAAAAGCTGGGATTTGATGAATGGGTCCGGGTAGAATCATTGGGTTTCAGTGGTGGTATTTGGGTGTTCTGGCATAGTTCTTGTCAAATAAATATTATTGCTACTCATCCCCAGTTTATCCATATGAGGGTTCGAGATAGTAGTATGCATCAGTGGTTGTTATCTGTTGTTTATGGTAGTCCTACAGCCAGCCTGAAGAAGCTGCTATGGAGGGATCTTAATAAGAATGTTTTTGATATGAGTGAGCCTTGGATTATTGCGGGTGACTTTAATGCGGTGGTATGTTCCGCAGAAGTTAGTAGTGGGAATGCTGTGGCTCATCATGGCAGCTCTGGTTTTGGGGATTGGATTTTTGATCATGATTTGCTGGACATGGGATTTTCCGGACAAGCCTATACTTGGAGTAGGGGTATAGGGGATCAGTTTAAGGGAGCTCGCCTGGATAGAGTTTTATGTAATTTAGCTTGGAGGCATATGTTTGAGGACGCTAGAGTGATTCACCTTCCTAAACATCACTCCGACCATGTTCCTATCTTGGTTCGTTTAAAGGGTTCAAGTGCCACTATGAGGCCAACGCAGTTTAAATTTCAGGCAGCTTGGCTGACTCATCCGGGATTTTACGATGTCATTAAGGAGAATTGGAGTCGTGACCGATCTTTGGATACAAATAATCGGCATATAGCCTCGGTTCTTACTTCATGGAATAGAACCGAGTTTGGGAGTATTTCTAGGAGGAAGAAGAGGCTCTGGGCGAGACTTGCAGGCATTCAACGCGTCTTATCTAAACACCCTACACACCGTATTCATCTTTTGGAGTCTAAGCTTAAGAAGGAGCTGGACCTTGTTCTGTATCAAGAAGAACTTTCGTGGTTTCAGAAATCTAGAGCCGACTGGATCCTTTCGGGTGACCGCAATACCAAGTTCTATCACGCTACTACAGTCATTCGTCGGAGTAGGAATGTCATTGGGAGGTTAAAAGGTGCAGATGGAAATTGGGTTTCAGATTCAGCTCAGTTGAAGCATCTAATTCAAGATTTTTATACCAGGTTATTTTCAAAAGAACCTTGCGGGGATATGTCTGATTTTCCTAAAGGGGGTTTTCCAATTCTAGATGGTGCTGTCATGGCAAGGATTCATCAGCCCTTTGAGATTGAAGAGATTCGTCAGGCTTTATTTGATATGGCTCCCTTCAAAGCGCCAGGCCCGGATGGTATTCATGCAGGTTTTTATCAACGCCTCTGGCCTACAGTGGGGCCTTCTGTCTACAAGCTTGTTCAAGACTTTTGGGTGTCAGGGAAGCTTCCAGATGGGATCAATGATACTCTGTTGGTATTAGTGCCGAAGGTTCAGCATCTTGAATTATTGACCCAGCTTAGACCTATAAGTCTCTGCAACGTGGGCTATAAACTGATTACAAAAGCTATGACAAATAGGCTAAAGATGATCCTCCCTAGTCTTGTTTCTCCCAACCAAAGCAGCTTTGTTCCTGGTCGCCAAATTACAGATAATGTCATTGTGTATCAAGAAGTCCTTCATTCAATGAGAACTAAGAAGAGTGGTGTTTCTCATATGGCAATTAAGATTGATCTTGAAAAGGCCTATGATCGATTATCTTGGGATTTTATTGAAGACTCGTTGAAGGAGATTGGTCTTGGTGATGGGTGGATCCGAAATGTGATGCATTGTGTCTCTTCCTCTAGGATGTCGATTGTCTGGAATGGAGATCTTTTGGATTGTTTCTCCCCTGAGCGCGGAGTTCGGCAAGGGGATGCAATCTCGCCTTATCTTTTTGTTCTGTGTATTGAAAGATTGGGTCATTTGATTAATGGGGCAGTGGAGCGAAAAGAATGGAAACCCATACAGCTTTCTCGTAATGGTCCTTCTATCTCCCACCTTTTCTTTGCAGATGATATGGTTTTGTTTGCGGAAGCATCTACAGAGCAGATAAAGGTTATTATGAAGTGCCTGGATTTATTTTGTGCGTGCTCGGGCCAAAGAGTTAACTACCAGAAATCTCATATATTTGTATCTCACAATGTGGAAATTGCGGTGGCTCAAGACATATCTACTATCTCTGGTATTCCCCTTACGGACAACCTGGGTCGGTATCTTGGTGCTCCCTCCATTCATGGGAGGGTCCGACCTGCTGACTTTCAGTACATCATTGAGAGAGTGACTACTCGATTGGAGGGGTGGAAGACAAAATTCTTGTCCTTTGCGGGTAGATTGGTTCTAGTTAAATCGGTGCTTAACTCTATTCCCATGTACATCATGCAGACTATGATGTTACCAATAGGGGTGTGTAATACCATTGATAAATTAGTTCGACGTTTTCTATGGGGAGGGTCTAATGAGAAGCAGGGCGTCAACCTCATTAAGTGGGAAACCATCATCAAACCTATGGAGGACGGTGGTCTTGGCATTAAGAGTATGGCTTATATGAATTTGGCTTTTTTGGCCAAATTGGGATGGAGACTAATTACAGATAAGAATAGCTTTTGGGCCAGAGTTGTTTCCATGAAGTATCTGCATCGGGAAGCTACTATTGATAGGTTGCAGCCTAAGAATGGGGCTTCCAATGCGTGGCGGGGCATTGTTAAAGCCTCGCCTATTTTACGTAGCGGAGTGCGGGCTCTAGTTCGTAATGGTAAGGACACTCTTTTTTGGCTTGATACATGGGTAGGTGAGGTGGCCTTAATCAATATGAAAATGCGGGATTTGAGTTTGGTGGAGATGTATAGGCCTGTCTCAAGCTATTGGGTGCAGGGCTCAGGGTGGGACTGGAATGCTCTATCAGGTTTACTCCCTTTTGAGGTTGAAAATAAACTTGCTGCTGTGCTCTTATGGGAAGAGGAGGAGGTTGCAGATGACATATGTTGGGGAGCTTCTAAGAGTGGCATATTAACGGTGACCTCTGCTTATACTATTTCTACTGGTACTCTTATGAGAGATCCTAATTCCCTTTGGAGGATGATTTGGAAGCTTAAAGCTCCTCAAAGATGCAAGACTTTTTTGTGGATGGTTGCGCATCGAAAGATCATGTGCAATGCTGAGCGGATGAAAAGGGGTTTCACCATGGCATCTGACTGTATTGAATGTGTGGGATGTATCGAGGATGTTGATCATATTTTTCGAAATTGCTCTAGAGCCGTGCAATTATGGAAGCGTCTATTGCAGCCAGTTGAGTATCATCTTCAGAGCAATATGGATTTTCATAGCTGGCTTGCTCATAATCTTGCTGGCGTTAATGATTGTAATGTTGACTATGACTGGGCTTCCTACTTTACAGTTGCCGTGTGGGCTCTTTGGAAATGGAGGAATGATTTAGTATTTCGTAATCTTCGTTTTCACTTCGAGTATAGCATGGCTTGGCTTAAAGGGCAAGTGGCTGAAATCATTCATGCTTTTCGTGCCCAAGTGGCGGTCCATGATGATGGCCTGATAGAGAGGGTGAAGATGGTAGGCTGGTGTGCTCCCAACCATGGTTGGACTAAGCTTAATACTGATGGATGTCTTAAGAATGCTTCATCGCGAGCAGGGGGTGGCGGTCTTCTCCGTGACTATCGTGGTATGTGGTTGAGGGGGTTTGTGGCTAATATTGGTTCTTGTACTGCAACTGAAGCTGAACTATGGGCTGCTGTTCATGGCTTACGTCTTGCTTGGGAGGAGGGCCATCGTTCTATAGTTTTCGAAACAGATTCGGCTATGGTGGCTGGTTGGTTAAAAGGCAACAGTATGCCGCAACTTAGCCTTTCCAACTTGGTAAATGAGTGTAGAAGACTCCTTCAGAGAGATTGGATAGTTCAAGTTGAGCACATTTACAGAGAAGGTAATAGAGCAGCAGACTATTTGGCTACTGAGGCTTTGAAGTTCAATCGGGGAGTGCGTATCCTGTCTTCCCCTCCCCGTGGGTTATCCAATATTTTGAGGGAAGATGCAACTGGGGTTACTTGGCCTAGGAGAGTTCGAGATGTAGTGTGCTAGTTGTTCTTGCTGGGTATTCCCCCTCTTTTCCTTTCAAAAAAAAATAATAAAATTGATGCATTTTGGCAGTCCATGAAAAATTGGACAATAAATTCCTGCCGTTGAGAACTTCTTTTTTGAGCCAAATTATAAATATGTTCTTTTATATTTCCATCAAATCTATCCAAAATAACTCTAGGTAGCGTAAATGGCTTATTATAAAATTTTAGTTTACTACTATATTTTTCAAGACTATGATCTTTTGAGCTACTGTTAGTTTCATGATTATTTTTTAGACTTTTGTCATATATTTCTTTTTGCAAAATATCTAGTTTACTTTGTACATTTTTCAGGCTATTTTCTAAAACTATTTTTTCATTGCTAAGTTCTTGGTATGCATGCATAAATTCTAAAAGCTTACCTTTTGTATATGATTTGCCTTCTAATTTGATGACTCGATATGACTTGCTAAGATTTGAAATGTAAAAATCTAAAGCTTCTTTAGCTTCATAAAAAAAAACTATAACCTTTATAACTAACTTTTCCATAATTTTCTATATTTTCTAAAACTTGTTGCCATGAATTAAAAATACCTCTATTATGACCTTCAAAAATTACATAATATTCATATTTATTATTAGTTGAAAATTATGAGCTAATGCATTTAAAATATCGGCAAAACGATTTTTATCATTTCTAAAAGTCCAAATATTATTTAAAAGACATTTTTGCTCTAATTTTAATTTTCCGGCTATATTTGCTATTGGACAAAAAAACTTTTTTAGGATAAGGTTGTAATCTGTAGAATCCAAATTGTATAAGCTCATGTTGAGTACTTGGGTTTCCTTTTGATTTATGCATATGTAAGGTAAAATAATTAACTAGAAATTATGCAAGATAAAAAATCTGCTATGTAATTATTGTTACTTTTAACATGCTCGAATTTTACTTCATATCCTCTACCTTGTATTGCATCAAGAAATTATATCCATCGTTTACTACTTCATGAGTTTTTTCTTTAAAAAGTTTTTATTTTCTAATTTTTTTATAAAATTCTGTAATATTGTTGCAATCTGTTCTAATAGTAAAGGTATCATTTTAGATATATAAATGAAAAGCATTTAAGGCTCTTATTATTTCTAATATTTCTAAATCAATACTTAATGTTTTACTTTCTGACTCATCAAATTTTCCACTATGATAAAGGGTTATTTCTTCTAATTCAGAAGAACTATTTTCTTTAGGTTTTTAGATTAAAATTTCTCCCCATCCAATACTATTAGTGTCTGTTTGTATTATTTTATAAAAATTATCTATCGGTAAAGCTAGAGGTTTAACATTTTTTATTATTTCTTTAATTTTTTGTACTAGATTAACATCTTCTTTATTGAAATATTTTTGACCATTCTTTTTTTAACTTATTATATAAAGGACTAACTTATCTACTTAAGTCAAGGATAAATTTTCTACCATAATTTAATAATTCTAAGAATTTTTTAAGTTCTTTGGTTTCTTCAATTTTATGGGGAAATCTATAGTTTTTGTTATTATATGAGGTTGAAATTTAACTTTTCCTTTATCTATATTTATTCTTAAGAAATCAATTTGTTCTCTAAATAATTCAATTTTCTTTTTACTTATAACAATGTTATGTTTTCTTAAGACTTCTAATATTTGATCTATAAGATAAATATGACTTACTTTATTTTTACTATAAACAAGGATACCGTCTATGTAAACTATACAAAAGTGTGACGATAAGGGGTAGCGCCCGAATTCAAATTGTTGGGAATCAATATCGAACTCCAGTGTATGATGGGCAACTTCGTGAGGGCGAGATGTTGGTGGTTCCCCAACACTTTGCGGCGGTTAAGCAAACTGGGAATGAAGGTTTCAAATGGGTGTCATTTAAGACTAATGAGAATGTCATGACACACTCACTTGCAGGGAAAACTTCTCCATTCAGGGGATTGCTACTGGACTTGTTGGCAAGTATGTATAAGATATCAAGGCAAGAAGCTGAGAATCACAAGTACAATAGAGGGCAGGAAATGGCCATCTTTGCTCCTTCTTGGGGGTCTCAGGGAAGGGCTTCTGCTTAAATTCTAACTAGCTCTTATGTTATTTAGTAATTGGTTGGTAAGTTTAGTAGCTTAGAAGGGAAGAGTACTGTTAGAGTTTGGAGAAATAAAAGCAATAGAGAAGAAGGTTATGTGACAAAGCTTGTTTTAATGACCTAGCTAGTTCCTTGTAGCTTTCGAAAACGTGTTTGCACAAAAGTGCTTATTAAAAAGGAGGTTAGGTTCAAAAGTACTTTTTTGTATGAAAAAGATGTTCATGTGACGTTTATATATATAAGGTACTCAAAGTCTCAAACTAACCAAAGAAAATAAAAGACACAGCTGAATGAAATAACCCAAAATTAAACAAGCTGCAGAGTTTAAAATATATGAATTCCACCATCAAATTTGGAGGATGAAACCCAAATACAAGCTAACAAAAAGACATCATTCGCCGCCAAACCATCAGGCCTTAAGACTTACTTAATAACTATAGCTTTGAATAACTATATATATATATATATATATATATATATATATATATATATATATATCACCATTATAGCTTAGAGAATGTGTTGGAGCCTCCATTAGGATTGATGGGAGCTTAGTAGCTATGATACCATGTAAGAAAGAAGCTACTGTTGTCATACAACGACCAACAGAACCCATTGGACATACAGAAACATGAACCAGCTAGATGACCAAATCAGGGTAATACTAATTAAACACAATTCTTTTTAATAATTAATGATTATTTTTACTGTATACTTACATTACCCATTTGGGAAATTTTCGGGTTGATGATCAGATATTGCAAGTAATTCTTAGAGTGATGGGTAAAGATGTTGTTGAAAGGATTAAAGAAGATGGGATAATCCTGTGACGGAGTTGAGGGACATAAGTTCTATTATAAAATAAATTCTGAGTCATGGTGTCCTTGAAAGTTTATGGTCGTGCCTCGAGGACCTAGTGAAGGTGGACCCTCCGATACCCTTACTTCAAAAAAAAAAAAAGGGATAACCCTGAAGCTGCAAGTCAATTAAGGAGAACATTGAAAACCCATCTACTGCTGCACTGTTAATATTTTGAATCTTCCAGTTCTCAACCTCTTCCATCTAAGTGCTAAGAAGGGATCTTTCAAAAGGGTAGGATTTCAATGCAAAATTAAGCAATTTACTTAAAAGTGTGTGATCACTTTTTGTCATATTTTTCATAACTTAAAAGCAAGTATAGTAGTTGAACTTTTTAAAAGGCACTTGCTTACTTTCTAAGTAGAAATACTTTTTTACACTCATTTCACAACTATAGCTTTTGCATAAAGAATTATAGGCAAAATGTTTTAAGAGAAGTTGGTCTCACCAATTTTTTTTTTTTAAGCTTATAAAAGTTGTTTACAGTAGTATTCCTAATTAAATTATAGTGTTGAAGTAGTTTCTAAAACTAGAAAGGATAAAAATGTTTAATAAAAAAAAACAATTTCAAAATATTCAACAAAATACTTATATTACGACAAAAGCACTTTTATGAAAAAAAAAAAAAAAATTACAGCATGGGTCTTCACAATCCTTTTTATTGGTCCTGTTTGAGAGAACTTTTTCAAAGTGCTTTTGGAGCAAAAATGTTTTTAGATGTGTTTTGCAATACCGGCATGCATTTAGTTAAACTGCGGTATGAAAAAACTATTTTATGCTTTTAGAAAATGGAAGATACCAGCTTTTTTCAAAAGTGCTTTTACTAGAAGCGCTTTGGGTTGGAAAAGCTCTCGGAAACTAGGCCATAAGCAGGTAGTTTAATAAAACGCTTTTGTTGTAGGAAAATCACTTTTACAAAAACTGTCAAATAGATTTTCATGAACCTTTCTATAACCTCTTTTAGCAAAAAGCACCTACTACATAAAAAAACAAAAGCTATGAGCAGAACTTGTGAGAAACAAGGCCTTATTTGAGATGTACAAAACTTGCTTAACAGGATGCTATTCTAGCACCACACTGGAACTTGAATGGCGCATGCACTCGGTGATCTACGTGATAAAAGGGAGCGCCCAAGTTCAAATTGTTGCGAACCGATATCAAACCCCCAGTTTACGATGGCCAGCTTCAAGAGGGTCAGGTGTTGGTCGTTCCACAGAATTTTGCGATGGAGAAGCAAGCAAGAAGTGAAGGGTTCGACGGGTGTCATTCAAGACTAATGAGAACACCATGACACATTCGCTTCCAGGCAAGAATTTTCCATTCAGTGGACTGCCATTGGACTTGTTGGCAGGCATGTAGAAGATATCAAGGCAAGAAGCCGAGAATCTCAAGTACAGTAGAGGACAAGAAATGACCATCTTTGCTCCTTCATACGGGTCTCAAGGAAGGGCTTCTGCTTAAATCTTTTAAGTCTATAAATCTAAAAGTCTTGTGTTATTTAGTTGCATGGTAAATTGAGTAGTTAAGAAGGAAGGGAGAGCATAAGACTTCCTCTTAGATACATTATGGCACATGAAATAGATTTATAACTATAATATTATATTAGTTACCGCTCCACCAAAAACCTAGAGCTTTCAGATAAGAGCCCAACTAGTATCAAGTGTGTATATAGATTTTTAGGACTCAACAAGCACCCACCCTTGATGAAGGTCTCCTAGCCAAATGTAAGTTGCAAGATAGGGTGAGAGACGAGGTAAAGGGAATATGAGAGAAAAAACAAGCAATAGGTTGATTGTAAGAAAGAGACAAACAAAATAATCTAAAATTGTAGCACCATATAACAAGGCCAAAGTAATAAAAAAAATGTATAAAAAGTTTGAGAAAAGAGATTGTATGTTTGGTAAAAAAACACAATTTCTAATCGCGATTCAAAAGAAAACATGTTATTTTCAGGAAATAACAAAATATCATTTTTTGAGTTTTTACTTTTTAAGTAGTATTCTAATTTTCATATCACAAACCAAACGCAGGGTAACTATTTCTCCTTTGCTCTAAAAGCATTAACAAAATAAACAATATATCCAACTTAGGAATTAAATATTTCTCCCATAACAAACCCCATTCATCTCCATTCCAAACTCTACAAGAATTAAGAAATAATAATTAAAAAAAAAAAAACCATTTCTAAGCTGCTAAAGGTGTCTCTATCAAAACAACCACCTTGAACAAGACAAGAAATGCAAAGAGCTGAAGAAGCTTGTCCTCTACCTTAAAAAGCCAAAGCCACACGCCCTTATTTCACTACAACCCCTAGCCATGCAAAACTGAAAAATGGCCAAAGAATCTCACAAAACAACAATAACACCACTTTTATGTGTCAATCCTTCAACAACCCTTGTTTCCCTATAAATACCAAACCATCCCAACCCGCCACTTCACTTCACTTCTTCCCTTCTCTACATACATATCTAACATTCTTCACAAACATGTCTAAATCACTCCTCTCCTTTGCCTTCTTCTTCCTCCTTTCTTCCACCCATCTTTGCTTAGCCCAGTACCAGCCTCGCTCGTCATACCAGCAAACACATCAACGACAGAGCCAATGCCAGATCCACAAACTACAAGCCCTCAAACCCAATCGTCGAATTGAGTCTGAAGGCGGCGTGACTGAAATGTGGATCCAAAATGATGATCAACTCCGTTGCGCTGGTGTTGCTGTGCTTCGGTATACCATTAGTTCCGATAGTTTCATCTTGCCCGGTTATAACAATGCTCCTAAGCTCTCTTACGTCGTCCAAGGCAAGCAAGCTTCATATCTATGTCTATACTTTAAGTTTCAAAACTCAGGGTCTTATCATTTTTATCAAACATTTTATATTAGAAGTGCACGAACACAAGTTAATATCTATATCGCCTTGCAGGATAATTAATTGGGCTTTTACTTAATTAACAACTGTAGCTTTTGAGTTACATAAGTTCTAACATGGTAGCACAGCCTCTTTCTAACAAAAGTACTAAACATCTATGTTCAAAGCCAAATAACTATATATATAGTATTTGATAACTATATATATATATATATATATATATATATATATATATATATATATATATAACCATTAACAATGCATGATATTGATGAACAGGGCAAGGAATTCATTCAGTGGTAGTACCTGGATGTCCTGAAACATACCAATCATTCCAACGATCCGAGGAATCACAAAGAAGAGGAGCTCCCGATCGAGACGAGCACCAGAAGGTCCAAAGAGTGCGTCAAGGCGATGTTGTGACTTCTCCGACTGGAATGGTTCACTGGTTCTACAACGACCAACAGAAACCACTTGTCATAGTCTCCATCATCGATGTTTACAGCAACATGAACCAGCTAGATGACCAAATCAGAGTAAAACTAATTAACTCATGAATTATACCAACACAAACGGAACTGTTTTTATTACAATTAATGATAAGTTTACCGAAAAAAGTACTTACGTACCCGTTTGGGAAAATTTCGATTTTGGTTTCAGAAATTCTACATTGGAGGGAACCAACAACAAGAACAACAGCAACAAGAACAACAACAGCAACAGGAGCAAAAGGGTGGCTCTGCAGGAGGAGAGAAGCAGTTGTTTGCAGAGAACAATGTTTTGAGCGGCTTCGATGATCAGATACTGCAAGAAGTTCTTGGAGTAAGTAGAGATGTTGTTGAAAAGGTTAAGGGAAGAAATGTTACTCCAGGGCATATACTAAAAGCAAGAGGTGGGCTTCAAATGGTGAGGCCAACAAGAATGGAAGAAGAAGAAGAAGAAAGAAGTAGAAGAGGTGTGGCAAATGGATTAGAAGAGACGCTCTGCACTGCAAGGCTTAAGCAGAACATTGGAAACCCATCTGAAGCTGATATTTATAACCCTGAAGCTGGGTATCTTAGCACTGTTAATAGCTTGGATCTTCCAGTTCTTAACCTGCTTCAACTAAGTGCCAAGAAGGGATCTCTCAAAAGGGTAAGATTAATTCCATACAAAATTAATCTTTACAAAAAATGTTTTTTTACTTAAAAAACTTTTCATGTAGAGTACCTTTCTATACTCTTTTAAGATGTTCAACAAAATAATTTTATTATGGTAAAAGCACTTTTATAGAAAAATTTAAAGAATGGGTCTTCCCTGTCCTTTCTATACACTGTTATTACAGTAAAAACACTTACAAATAAATTGCTGAACCTTGTTTCCATGACTTTTCAATAAGCATTTTTAAGAAGAAAGGTACTATCTATGCACATTTTCATCACTTATTTGCATGCAACCATAAAAAGCAAAAGTTATAAGAAGAAGCAGTGACAAACAAGTCCTTATTTGTGATATATATATATATATAACTTGCTTAACAGAACGCCATCTACGCACCACATTGGAACTTGAATGCTCACTCGGTGATCTACGTGATAAGAGGAAGTGCTCGAGTTCAAGTTGTCGGGAACCAATATCGAACCCCAGTTTACGATGGCCAGCTTCAAGAGGGTCAGGTGCTGGTCGTTCCTCAGAACTTTGTGGTGGTGAAGCAAGCTGGGAGTGAAGGGTTCGAATGGGTGTCATTCAAGACTAATGCGAATGCCATGGCACATTCGCTTGCAGGCAAGACTTCTCCATTCAGGGGATTGCCATTGGACTTGTTGGCAAGCATGTATCAGATATCAAGGCAAGAAGCTGAGAATCTCAAGTACAACAGAGGACGGGAAATGGCCATCTTTGCTCCATCTTATGGGTCTCAAGGAAGGGCTTCTGTTTAAATCTTTAAGTCTTTAAATCTAAGAGTCTTATGTTATTTTAGTTAGTTAATAAGTTAATAAGTTTAATAGTTTAGAAGGAAGGGAGAGTAACTGAGTGAGTTTAGAATAATAAAAGCCATGGAGAAGAAGGTTATGGCAAAGCTTGTATTTATGGTCTAGTTGCTTAATAAAACTTTGAACTATTTTCCCTTTATTTTGATGGAGTTTGGTAATCTTACTTGCAACAATATGGTGTTTGCTTCTTTTTTTTCTATTTATACAATAAAATTTTTTAAGTTTTTGCAAAGACAGATTTGGTAGAAAAATGTACATTGAAATGGAACTTTTTTTATAGAACAAAGCATTACATTTCCTAGGTAAAGCAAGGGTCCTCCTAGCAACAATATGTTAATGTGATCATATAATATAACCAAAGGGGGAAAAAATTACAACAATGAGCACTAACAGAAAAATTACAGAGCACTTCAACAAGTTACAATCCCAATTTTGATTTGGAAAATGATTTGATTTTAAAGCCGAAGATTACAGTCCAAAGGTATATAGCTCATTTGACTATGGTGAAATCTTGTACATGCAACCACCTGAAAATATGAAACATAAAAAGCATCTTTATGTATATATATATGAGACACCATTTATGAATTGTTTCACAGTAATGGATCATACAATATAGCGGAGAGCCATTTACACGAGTAATGACACCAGAAAAACAAAATAGTAAGAGCTGAAGATGTCAGAATTCAATTTTTTATGATAGTTTTGAGTGATGTTCTGCATGTCTTGGATCTAGAGTTTACTGCCATTAGAAAAGCTAAAAAATAGCTATAAATACCCAACTAAAAGTTATGAACAATTCTCTAAGGCAGTTTTAGGATGACGATATTCCTGATGGATTCATTTAGCCAACCTCTCGAAGTTGGGAAAATGCTTTGTTGAGTTGCATTAAATTGAGCTTTCAAGTGAAACAGAAATTTGGGAAGAAACTTTAGGATGATGACAATATAGGAGACGGTACGGAAGAATGCAACTAGGAAGAAATCACAGCTTTGGAATAAAGATGTAGAACTATGTCGATGTATAGCATCCTTATCAAGATCTTTGAGCCCTTATGAAGTTTTATCAGAATTAAATTGAGTTAGATCCACTAAAGTGTTTTTTTTTCTTTTTCTTTTGGGGGGATTCAATATTAACAAAACTAATTTGAACTAAATACCCTCCTGACTCATAAAGGGAGAAGCTAAATGCTTTGGGAGAGGGAGGGATTCAGTGATAATTTTGAGATTTAGTAATAAAGCTAAATAAAAGGCAATTTGAATGAAATAACCTTCTTGACATATTAAAATAGACTAACTTTATAAATCAAACAGACAAAAAAAGTGATAAGAATATAGTGATTGAAATTAAGTAAAACATTTACCTCACTGAAAGAACCGCGCGAGATCACTCACATTCTTCCAATTACTGCTTAGTAGAACAGAGAAAAAGTGCAATATATTTCTTCAAAGAACTCTTCCATCCATTCCATCCAGTAGACCTGACCATAGCCCTTTAACAGGTGGTAATTGTGCAACAAAAGCATTCCAAGGTGGGTAACCAACACCACTCCCACGTACACGACCATCCATGCGTAGAGAGATATATCTTACATTAAAAAGAAAAAAGAAAAAAAAAGAAGAAGATGGTTATTTCACAAAAGCATGCATAAATTCATGAACTCATGTAAAAACCACATTTTTGTTTCTCCATAATGATAATTGAAACAGCTGAAAACTTACACAGAAGCCTCTGGTGATACATTAGCCAATTTTTTTTGCTCATCCAACCACCTGCAAAGACAAGAATTAAGAATCAAAAGAAAAAAAAAACTAAAGTAACTAAGCTTCTGGTACTCTAGTGCCACTGTACCAGAGGCTAAAAGAATACCAATATGTTGTGCAGGTGAAATTTTTGAAAAATGTTGAAAATTTTCTTATAGTTTGAAGTCCTAAGGACCTTCATTTGGCATTAAAGCTCCCAAGAGCTTTAATTATACATGGTAACAGGTATTGTTGTCAACTGTGACTTATAACTGAAGGCAGATGGAATTTTACAGCCACTTCATGGATGACCATAGATCAACAAAACTTCCAGGTAATAATACCTATTCGAGTATGTTCATAGTTGGTCCATGTCACATAAACACAAGCAATTGCTTGCATTTTGGCAAACCTAAAAAAATGTAAAAATGATCTAACTATAAACATGTGAGCAATGGCTATAGAGGCTGTATATTTCTACCCTTGCCCAGATCCTCTCCCATTTTTTCGAAAGTTGGGCTACATCTATTATTACATACTAAAATCCTCGTTACAAACTGATATTTAGGGGCATACCTAGTCCAAAAGGCTCTTGCCATTATGTGGAGAGGTTGTTTTAGGACTCAAACTACAATTGAATAACAAACTTACATTTGATAATTGATACACAAAATTGGAGAGTTTAGCTCTATAATATGTTAGAAACCACTAAACCCAATGCTATAGCTGATAGGTGGAATCCCAAACAATGCATATCAAGCTATTATTAACACTCTTCCCTCACGTGCAACCCCATACTACACATGGAGAGAGAAAAGAGAAATATAAAAGAAACAAATACTGATAAAGAAAATGTCAATAATAAGACTTGAACCTAAAACCTCTTACAAAACTAACGTTTTGATATCATGTTAGAAATCACTGAACCCAAAAAACTATATAGCTAATAGGTGGAAGCTCAAAACTGCATATCAAGCTACCATTAACATAACAAACAAGAACTTGTTAACAACCTCAAAATCACAACAATTAAACGTTAAACTCAACTAAAAACAACTAAGCCTTTTCCCAACTACATGGGCTTCGCTACATGAATCTCCTTTCTCCATTTTGCTATTCAAGGCTAAGTCGACATTCAAATTATAAATAATTACATCTTTCTTAATTATTTATGTCCACTCTATGTTATTTTAGGTCTACACTACTCCAATATAACTATAATCAAGATCACACAATTAGCAAACCAAGAACACAATTATCAAAATCATGACCAGATAACATCTAAAAAAACAAACAGAATTCATCACGACATTCCAAACGCTTACTTGGCCCAATCCGAAACCGAAAAAGGAACCAATTGCCAAAGTCTCTTTCTCTTCTCCAGCTCATCCACCTCTCCACCCTCCTCTTCAAAATCAAACTTCACTACTCCCCCATCAGTTACAAATGGCACAACAAGAACCCGTCTCTCAACGAGCTTCTCCGTAAACAGCCGGCTTCGCTCAAACGCCTCTGTCACAAAATCCGTCGGTCCAGCGACAACAACAAGCCGGGCAGCTCCTCTCAATGAACTAACATTAATCACTCTGCTCTCATCGACACGAAGCTTGAGATTAGACAAACTTTCTTCCCTCGACAGCCTCACCAATTGGGCGGTCTTAGCGCTGTTCTCCCTAGAGTACAAAAAAGCGAATACCGAAACTGCAATTACATCGATTCCAAGACCCTTTACGATTTCGATCGAATCTCGGGTAGAATTGGAGTTTACTAGTGAAGAAATCAATTGGGTAGTTGCAATTAGGCCTCCCAAACCACCGCTAGCGATGAAAGCGAGGTAGAAGAACATTCGGACGGTACGAAATGGGGACAGGACTTCGCTTCTTATCTTGGCAGTAGAGCTGCAATTAAAAAAAAAAAAAAAACAAGTTCAAAAATTTGTGAAATGGGGTTTTAGGGATTGTTCTATTGTGTTGATTTTGATAGAGTTCAATGGTGATAGAAATTCTAATTCAATAATAATCTCTTCATAGACTTTCTCACACATAAGGCCTTTTATAGGCAATCAAAAAACCAAAAATCTAAATGAAAATAAAACTCTAAATCTCTCCTAGTAGTATTACTCCAAACACAACTAAAACTCCTGATAATACAAAATAAAATAAGTTCAACAGATTTGAGTGGTTAATTACCTGATTTGGGTGGTTGTTGAGGAAGAAGGAGAAGAGGGCTTGTTGGTTGCAGAGCAGAGGAGGGGAATGGTGGTTTTGAGAGTGATGGTGTTGGTGGGTATGAGGAATTTGAGATGGGACTTGGGTAGTTTGTGGACGGAGAAGAGGCCGGTTACGGACAGCGCCGGAGCCGTCGCCGGCGTAGCCATGGGTGATTGTGTGAAGGGTGAGGTTAATGGACGGCGAGGTGTGGTGGTGGCGATTGTGTAGTTATCATGTTTTGAGAGACGTTGGACGATCACTGTATTGCCAACGTGAAGGATATATATAAAATGGAGAACGCTACTCTAATTATAATTTTTGAAATTGTATATATTTAATATTTTATACATATTAAAGTATGTAATAAATAATTTAATAAGTATATATACGCGTAGTTACATATATAATTATAATATTTTACAGTTAAATTAACATTTTTCTATATATGTTTACAGTATTAACGTAACGACAGAAGATACTGGTATTGTGACAAAAAATCAGAACCTCTTAATAGGACCAAGATAACAAGCACAACGGTGAGGGACGTAAGAGGCTCGGATGGGGACCATGCGAACCAGCTACTATAATTTCGCTTTCACTTTTATTAGGGGAAGGAAAACTCTCACTTATTTGTAAGGAGAGAGAATTAAACTCTCGATTTCAAGTGAAGGGTGTCCGATGCATACCGTTTGTAGCGACCCCCAGACCCCGGACCATCATCCCCTTGAGACGGCGTCCGGAATGCCGGGGCGAGACGTCCGACGTAGGCATCCCCAACTACCTTCAACCCGCGTGAGACGATTGAGACCCTACGAGCCTTATACAAAACCTAATAAACATAACTTGTGTAATTCTATATATATCCAAGATGATCATCATAAACAAAAAATAATCCACAATAAATCCATAGTCCCAACTGTCCATCCATATAGACATACACATATAAAGTCCAAAGATCAAGGGTACAAAAATTCCTATATACCCTCATCATCATATACTACAAAAGTGACAAGTTATATAATTACATCATAATTATAACCAAATTCATAAAAAATTTGCCTCCTAACTCACGTTAAGGCCCTTAACTCTCTCGTCGGCAAAGTCCTCAAGATATAATTACACATTTGCCCTTTATCTGGAACGGAAGGACCTGAAAGAGGTAAATGAGGATAAGTCAACGATGTCCGATGAATATAATTCAAACATGCCATCTATATTCATCAATAAACATAATGTTTGCATGTCAATGTGTAAAATGATTAAAAGCTCATAACATATAAATATCATGCATTTATAAAAGTTTGATGCAAGTAAAAGACTATCATTTCGATTATCATTTCATATGCATTAGAGTTACTAGTGTGCATTAGAGTTACTAGTGCACGTCTATTTCACCGTACCTTTCTCATGCCCAATCATATTCATTTGGGACTTACTAGTGTGCGTCTATTTCACCGCACCGTTCTCATCACCAAATATTTCCATACTAAAACCCTTCTATGACAAGGTTAAGTCTCCCTAAGTCTCCCTATTGGTCAGATAAATGAGTCAAACCAAGGTTATAAGGTTTTATTCCAAAACATAATCATTCAAACCATTAGAATATGTTTCATGTTTTCAAACATACAAGATATAAGTAATATGATGTCATAAGAGATTTAAATATAATTGAAGTCTACTTACAACAAAGCCTTGCGAGAATATCTAACCACACACGATAACCACGACCGAATCAATCAAATCAAGATCCTAAAATAATCATCAATATGATACACACATCAATTTCCTATGTTCAATCACATAGAAATACACATCAACCTTAAATAAGCTCACACATCATCATTAGGCCTAATATCCCATCTAAACACAACATACAACTCAATTCAAATACATTAGGCCTCTAATGCCTAATTCTTATTCATAAATTATTTAATTAATCACAACTATTGATTTCCTAATTTCTTAGGCATAAACATGCCCAAATTTGATCATATATGGCCTAACTCATGACATGGTCACTTCCATCAAATTAAATAGCTTAAACAATTCTAATCATGCTCAATTAGACATACATTGCATCAATTTCAAGATTCTAAGTTAAGAGCATTAAAAGCCGCAATTTAAGGAAAATCTCTACACTAAGCAAATAGTGAAATTGAACTAAGTCATACAATTCTAACATAGTTTCAAACATTCTAAACTAATAATTTCACTCCATTTGGGTTCAATTAAGCAATTCTCAACTCAATTTTATCAATTGACTTGGTTTAGGTCAAAAGCCCCCATTTGGGCAAAAATTTCGAAATCACGCTCTAGGCCGATTTTACACTAAGTCGTCGTGTTTGGCAATGCAAAACACTGATCTCGCATCATGGGTTCGTCAGTAATGGTCCCTAGGTCAACATAGTTGACATGCAAGGCTTAATCATAACCCTAGGTCAATGAATCAAGTAAATGTCTTTTTACTTAGATCCACCAATTTCTTGCTAGAAATTTGGGAAAATAGTGTCATTGGTTCCAAATCACTCAAGGAACCCAAATCAGTAGCTCACATGACGTCCCTAAGAGTTTCACATGAAACCCTAACTCCAAACACCACAAAAAAATTGGGGTGAAATGCATGAAAAATACTTTTGGAGTGTAGATCTAGGTCATGGAGTGTTGTTTAAACCATAAGCAAGCCAGAAAAGGTGAAAATCAAAATCCTTGGTTCATACTCACCCTAAAGTCAAAATCTAGCCAATTTACACACCCATAATGAGAATCTAGGAAGAAAATGAAAAATTATACTTACTTTTAGTGAGATTTGAGCAAGGAATCTCAAAACCCTAATTTTTTTCCTCTCCACCAAATGAGCCAAAAATTAGGTTTCATTGGCTTAAATAGGCAATTTTGGGCCCACATGTCCAAAAAATAGTTTTCCGGACAATTTGGTCGTGGAGTGCTCGATACACATCGGATTTTACCGTTTAGATAGACGTTTTTTATGTAAAAACGCGTGCAAGACTCGATTCTGACATCCTCGAGTCCATTTGACGCACTCAACATAAAGTTATCGTAAAATCAACGCGAAAACACACAAAACAAACATCAAACACATACAAGTAAACATCAAACAAACACCAAACATATCAAGATAAATACATAGAGTTTGGGCACATACAATTGGATTATGGGCTAGATGAAATAATTTTCGGGCCGTCACACTATTGGAGTTAGCCAACTTTTACATGTGTAGGATAATTAAACACTTCTAGATTGCATTTTAATTATTGATTTTGGAATTAGTTTAATTAAACACTAATTAGTTATTTATAAGAACCGTGAAATGTAGAAGAATTTTTATTATATAGTGTAGATTATACCATGAAAGAATTAAAAAAAAAAAAAAAAGATTATACCATGAAAGCTCTTGGTCATTTTAAGCGGAGTTTAGTGAAAAAAAAAATTATCAGCGTACTATTTTGGTGAAAAAGTTATTGAAAAATAAAAGAATAGCATGTGCTTAAATGCAAATAAAAATATATATGTTAACGAGGCATGATTCTACAAAAATTAAGGGTGTAAGTCAACCGACTAAACTAACCAAAGTGCACCAAATCTGATAAATTGGATTAGGTTAGATAGAGTTCAAAAATTTCAAACTAAACGGTTTAATTTGAGTCTTGAGCTGACACCTTTGGGTTCAACACAAATGACTAACCTATTTTTTTATTTTATTTTTTTTCACATTAAAGTTGGGGGCGCTTGCCCTAGACACTGAACCAACACACTACTGATTATAAATGACCAATCATTCAAAATATTATAATAAAAATAGCATGAAACGAATTACCTTAATAAATATTATAATAGTTGCATAATTGTATTTAACTTAAAAAAGTTTTATAAATGATATTTAGAATTCAAAAGTTGAAAAGATCATATAATTCTATAATTTATACATTGAATAAACCAACCAACAAATTAAATCCAAATCAATCTAAAGTTATTGGATTAGATTTAGGAGGTCTACGGAGTTAGATTGTGTTTAAAAATTTTTGAACATAACTCGAACCAACTCAACATGTGAACACTGCTAAAAATTTTTATAGACTTAGTTCGCCGAGAATAATTTTATGGGTTGACTCTTATTTGCGGGGCCATGTGATTCTTTATATATCTGCTTACACACCGTGCTTAATTTAGCAGGTGTACTTAAAAAAATAAAAAAAATAAAAACAGAACTTAAAAAGATGCACATAACATAAAATAAAATAAAAATAGCAGAAATTAGTGGATGTTTTTTTAAAAAAAATCCAAGAAAAGGTGGGTCATGAAAATTTGACTCAAAAATTAGAAACTGCTATGGTTTTTTCTTTTGTTTTTTGAAAATGTAGAATCAAATATGTTTTTTTATTAATTGAGACAAATTATTATCAGTACGGTTTTATCTTTTCTTTTCTTTTCTTTTTTAGCGGCACCCAGATGGTGTCTTTTTCCACTTTGTGACGAGACTAATTCACTTAAATTTAACCCGAGTTAGACCACAAAGGTATGAAAATTTTCTAACAAATAATAGCTTCATGCACGAGGAGAACTTTGAACTTACGACGTCGCTTAAAAAAACGGATGTTAAGCCATCCGAACCAATTAAATTGAAATTTATGTTGAAAAAATATCGCATGCATAAAATGCAGAACTTTGCTATATTTAATTTTTATAAGGCCTTATTTGTTACCTTCCAAAAAAAATGGCCCTATTTGTTACAAAACTAATTAATTTCAAGAACTAATATTTAGAAATTAGAAGTAATTCCTGTTGCCCATTTTCCCGTTTTGGATCCCAACCCCAACACTCTAAAAAAAAAAAAAAAAAAAAAAAGAAGAGAGAGAGAGAAATCTAATGCAAAATACATTAGGAATTAATGTTGGCCATATTACAAATATAAATACAAAAATATAGAGACACTACTTAATCATAACCTAATTAATTAAAAAAATTAAAAATAAAATGGATTACAGCTGAGTGAACCAAGATATATTGATTAATCAACAGTATATATATATATATATATAATTAAGGGCACTGAGGATTATTCCCAGGGCCACCATAATAGAAATAAGTGCCCCATTCACTGGTGTAAGAGCTCTTGATGTTGTAGCAGTTGGTGTTCTCGGCGAGAGTGGAGATGCCGGCGACGGAGCTGAGGCTGTTGTCGGCGTCGACCACTTCAAGGTTCCGGAAGTAGCTGGATCGGCCGAACCCATCCTCGGCAAAATGGCCCGAGCCCATTTGGGTCGAAGTGTGAGCCCCGTTGAGCCGAGAGTTCACCACCTCGCCACCCCACTCCACCATGGTGGCGTGGTCTCGCAGATGCGTGAACAGCTCCGCCGGCCAGTAACCCACCAGCGTGTTGTCTCCGAACCCCATCCACCAGTTCCCTAGTTTTGGGTCCTGATCCAAAAAAAAAAATTAAAATTAAAAATACATTTATTAATAGAGTAATCATACATTAACAAACGTTAATGTTATATGTATACATGATTTATGATGTTTGCAACCAACCTTCCTTAGATATTTTTTGGAAATGCGTTTATATTTGACACACATTTATTTTTAAAACATTCAAGAGAGACTGAGTGCCAGCGTCGAAAAATAACGTTGGCACCCAACATACCTAACACATTTTTTTAACAATATATAAAGTAAACGTTCATATACTGATACTTGATTCGAGACAATTAATTCAATAATGTATTAGTATATAAGGATGGTGTATATTATAGATGTACGCTCTATATGTTATTTTATTAATAGAGTGATGATACGTTAACATACATCCAAAATATATATTCAAAGTATACATTGCCCTTATATATCATTGGATTGCCTCAAATTATATGTTGGTACTTAATTAGAGATTGACAATTCAATAATGTTACATTAACACTTAAAATGTACATTCAAAATGTAAATATATCACTTTTAAAATCTTTAGATTACCTTAAATCATGTGTTGGTACATGATTCGAAGTAATTTAATTAATGGTGCTTAATGATGATGTACACTTTGAAGGTCACTTTAATATTTTTTATGTATAAATAGTTTATAAAGGTGATGTACATTATAGATGTACAATTGAGATGTCACTTTACTATTTTTCTTATTAATATATCATTTAATTGAATTGATCATTATATTATTTTGGATTGGTTTGATTTTGATAGTTTTATAAATATATAGAATATACATATGGTTGAGTTTGTGTAAATGATTTTTACGGTAATCTAATATTTTTTTTTTATTAATCTCGTTAGCCTATGTAAAAAAAAGAATAAAATAATATAAAACAAAAAAAAAAAGTTATTAAGGGGAGTTAAAATGAGAATAGACCTTCCAGATGAGAATAGAGATGTCATATTGGTTGCTGGAGAGAGATGAGACAGGAGATATGGCTGCACCAATTGCTATCCTGCTGTTGGTTTGTATGAACCCCGCACAAAGTAGGTTATAGCAACCTGTTGCTTGATATGCATCACTCTGTAATCAAATTCATAATCAAATTTGTACTTCAAAATTTAAATCCTTCAATATTCAAATCTGTAATTGGCATATTGCACAATATACACACATCTTCAAAACATTCAAGAAAGTTATCAAATCCTTCAATATTCAATAACGTTCTTTTCTTTTAATTACATGTTGAAGAATAAATTTTTATGTGCAATATATATTTAATATTTTCTAACTATATTAACCAAAACATATTATTTTTCTTCAAAATCTTGGATAGGACTTTAGAGTAAATGTAATGGGTAAAAATGTAATATGAAATATGTACACCCGAACACTGAAATAAGCTAATATTATATCCAAATGACTTGATTATCACCAAGTTCCATGAAAATTAGATTTGCCCATACATACATACATACATACATACATACATATATATATATAATTAAAATAAGTCATCAATTCATGTATATTGAATTTGCATCAAAATTTAGGTCAAACCCATATTTATTGAGCACTCTTTTCATTGTATAGTTATTGGCAAACAATTAATTTCCAAAGCACTTTTCTGATTCCATTGAAAATAAAGACAAATATATATATATATATATAAACAAAAAATAAACAAAATCATGTGGAAAGGAGAAGAGAGATCTAACCGTCCAATAAGTAAACAATCTCGGCCTGCTGTCCCCATAGAGCTCCGGACTAACCTGACTAGTATAAGAATCGAACCTTCAAAAACACTTTCTCATCATATCCCAAAAATGCCATGAAAGCAAGAAATTAAGTTTATATATTTTATTTGTACCTCTTTTCTTCATCAACTTGATATTGACGTAATGTTAAATTTAATCCTTTATTTGCACACATCTTAGGGGATTAATGGATGATTTTTTTTTTTTTTTGGTTTCCATGTAGTGTCTCTGTCCTTCGGGAGAGACTATAAAGGCATTAAACAACTCTTCTTAAGTGGTCACAACTAAAATAGGTACGAGTTTTGATCCTAAGACCTTTACAACTCTTCTTAAGTTGGCATAACTAAAATAGGTATGAGTTTTGATCCTAAGACCTTTACCTTTCAACTATTTTTAGTACAGACCTCCGACCATCTGTATATCACATTGGATAATGGATGATGCTTTTACAAGCTTAGATACCCTTAAATAAAAACTAATAATAAATAAATAAAATTAAAAAAACCTAGCTAATGACCATATTTGATTGAGTGTTGCAAACTATTTTTGAGCTAAAAATAGTTTTTAAAGGTGTTTAGTAACATTTACTTCCTTACAAGAGAAAAATATTTTTTTTTGCTTTTATTTGGATAAGTGAGTGAGACTAACTTTTTTTAAAAGTGCATTTTTTAATAAACACTTCTTAAGAAAATACTTTTGCTAAAGTTGTACCAACCTGGCCTTATAAAGTTTTTGATGTATAAAGTTAAGAGGTTCATGTGAACTCAAAAAACCAACTAAGGGTTGGTTCGCTAATAAAGAGAGCGAGCCTTAAGTTGAGTTGAGAAACTTATCACGTTCGAGCCCCGCCCTAGACATATTCTAGTTAGAAGAGGGAAACCAACTAAATGTCCGTTGAACCATTCAAGTACGGAAGGATTAGCTCGTCGCGAAGCGGAGAAAAACATCTCTCAGATGCCGAAAAATCGGTTAATAAACATCCAAAAAAAAAAAAAAAAGGTCTATCTATATCTTTGATCAGATAGCTTCTAACAAACAAATTCTCAAGAATATACTATTAAAAGTATAATCGAAAAATGTATTGGGGCATTTAAGTCTCTTAGATCAACATAGAGGTGTTATTAATAATCCAGAAGACTCAAATGGCAAGTACATCTCCTTAATGAATTAAATTACCATTATCACTAAAAATATTAATGTTTCTCTTGCCTTGATTTCAACATTTTCTATATAATTTGTATAGTTAATGTTTCTTTTCTCAAAATTTACTTTGAAACATGGAACAATGTGCGAATTATATATATAAGTTCCCCAAGAAACGAGGTGGGTCGGAAGGAGAAGAAGTACCTGCCATCCAGCTTCTATGCTATTGAGATCAGAGTCAAATGATCCCGAGAGAACCCAAATCTGAGATAAGCTGAACTCATTCACCATTTCTATTGAAGGGTCCCACACGTTTATTGTTGCCTGTGCTCCATATAGCTCTTCTGATGACCCCGTGTAAGCTATTGCATGCTTCATTAATTCAAATTTTCAATTAATTACAAATCAAATTAATATGCTTAATTAATTAATTAATTAATGGCTACCATGTATATACCATGTTTTCTTCACTAATTAATTTAGTGCTTAATTAATTAACCATTTTTAGTCAAACACAATATATATATAAGAAAACAACTAATGAACTAAACTGATCTCTCATTTTAATTATATAAACTTAATTAGTTCATTGAAAATCAAAGAGGAGAATCCGATCCAAGAGGATTAATTAATTGATGGGTATCATGTACCATGTCTTCTCCACTTAATTTAGTGCTTGATTAATTTATCAAGTTTTATAAGTCAAAGCAAATACTTTACTTTAACTAAAACATTAGATTATAAAGATCCCAAACCCAAAAAAATACCCATTTAGCTAGAGGTTCTATGTATTTATAAAATTAAATTTTATTTGTAGCAAGGTTTATGCCCTAAAGCGCTTACTATTTATTTGAAAAAATAAAATTAGAGTTACTAAACAACATTTAAAGTAATTTCACCGCCACGATCATCATCATCATCCTAGCTAGAGAGAAATTAAAGAAGAAGTTGATGATGATGATGAAAAAAAAAGATGGGCATGCAACATAAATAGATATGCATACATACCTCATGGCCATTGCCACTTACAACATCAGGTGCATCAATGCGTCTATCAAGAGGGATGGATGATGCTGATCTTCTTTGTTTCTTCCCAAAGTGATACAAGGATTTAGCTCTCAAAACATCACGAACTGAACTTCTTCTTATTGGAACTGTTCCCTTTGGACACCCCTCTCCACTTTGATGCCATGCTTGCCATGCACTTCCATTAATATTTTCCATTCCCCCTAAAGTCACTACAGCAGTTTCTTCCCCTCTCTTTCTTCTCAGTTTTGGCCTCGACGATGGTACCCTCTAATCCATTCATACATATCATACATACATACATTATACATACATGAAGATATATATATGTATAAGATCAGAGAGAAGAAGGAAAGAAAGAAATTAAGATTACCATATATATGTATAACTAATTGTTATATTGTTTTGGTACCTGGATCTTGTGGTTCTTGAGAAGAGGGTGATCTAAAGCTGGTTGCTTGTGTCTATGAACACAATCGATAACATCACCATCTGGGCTCTGCAGAAAACATCAAAACAAAGGATCCAGATGAAAAATCTATCAAAAAATTAAAATTTGAGAATAAGAACAAATACAAAATACTAGAAAAGTTCTAAGAGTATTTACCTCAACGCTCTTGAGAGCAGGTTTGTTGATCTTGTTCAAATGCCTTTGAATCCTAGCAAGTCTTAAGCTACTTACAGGCTTATAATGGGTGTAATTCAAAACAGCTGCTGATGAAACCATAGGAATAGATAATATTGCTTCAAAGGAAAAAAATAAAATGATAAGATGAAGAAGAAGAAGAAGAAGAAGAAGATGATGGAATTTGATGAACATCATGATCTCTGATCTCTTAATTCTTCTTCTCCTTAAGGTATCCATCTCATTTAGTGCAACCAAGAACCATAAACACACCTACACCACCATTATAAGTAATTTTATAAATAAAAAGAAAGGAGAAGAAAGAAAGAAAGAAAGAAACTGATATATTGGATTCACCAACAAATCAGAGCCCTCTTCTTAATAATGACTTCAACAGCAGTAGCAGCAACAACAATGGCAAGCTATTAAGTTAGGAAAAAGACATGAAATATTAAGGGCTTGTTGGGTGTAGGTTAGTTAAGTTGCACATGCACCCAAGCAATCACAGAAATATGGCCATTGCCACCACCATCATCATCATCATCTTGCTGCAGCACCAGCTAGCTAGCTGATTTGAGGAACAGTGGCTTCAAAGCATTATAAAAATAGCTTTAAAGTTTAACCTACCCGTCTCTATAATCCCTTTATTACACTCTTGAATGTTCATCCGCCCACCTCATTTACACGCTTTTAATTTCCATTTGGAAGTTGCACACAGCACACCCTTCTTTAATGCAGGCCCTTAACGCTTTTAAATCCATCCTGAAAATCCGGTTGGTCCTATATATATATATTTCCCAATAATATTTGACTCACTGAGTTATGTATTATAAGTACTATTCCCCTATTTAATTTCCTTAATGTTTAGATTACAAAAAAAAAAAAAAAAAAGACCCACAAAAAATAATGAATTATATTATATGGTACTATAACTTATAAGTATTTTGTTTGGACTTTATATATAAAAACCTTAGAAAGATTAAAAAAGTGGAAATATTATATTAGTTGACTTCAGTGTATATATAAAAATATGACTCTCTAGTTGGGCAATTCCAAGTTGGCTCAGTGAGTCTAGGAATTAAACATCTCATGTGTTGATCCAAAGTAATATGGATCTAGCACAAAATATGGAGTTGACTTGAAAATTAGGGTTTTGGATGAGAACGGAGAAAGATATTTGCTAGTAGTGTTGTCATAGATCTTGTCGACCTAGCTATTTAAGTGCTCCATGTATGAATTAATGATACTTTTCATGAGGAGATAGCAATGAAAGAAAAATATTGGTAATAGTAAAAAAAAAAATTGTTGGAATCAGTAAGCCTTATCTAAAGAGCTGGAGATCAATCAAAGAAAATATTATTAATTTTTCCATTTATGTCTAGAACTTAATTACATATCTCTACTTAAATGGGATTTAATAATTTTCTTATTTTGAGTACATAAAATATTAATGGTTCTATTTAAGTTAATTTCACTTCTTTTAGTGAGTGAGAGTTTTTTTTTAATTTTTTAATTTTATAATTTTATAATTTTATAAGTATAGAGTTGAAAACACATGTTTCATAATATATAATTTGGAGACCATGCACCAATCAAGCTATAAGGTCTTAGAAAATAGACAAAAAGAAGAGCAGCTGAAAGCTCTCAACTGTTAGAAAGTAAAAATATTATTTGCTAATTTTAGCATTCACATCTAAAAATAATAATAAATAAAAAGATGTCAGTAAAATTATATTATTTAACAAGTATATTTAATCACTTCTCCATTGAATAAGTACTAAGAAAAAAAAATAAAAAATAAAAACCATAGAATGAATCTATTGAAAAAATGCAAGTTCTCTTCTTAAGAAATTATTGGCATTTTCTTTTAAACTACACCACTATTATAATTAAGTAGATCTTATTTATCTCCAACTCTAAATTATTGATTAAAATTCCTTAATTAATTCCTTTTTAAATTAGATTAGCCTTTAATGGGTGAGACCTAGAAAACCAACTGCTCACCAAAAATGAACTATTGTTTTAATTAAGCTTCAAGATATTTAATTACTTGGGAAGAAATATTATTCTTTACAAATTTCTTGATAATTAATTTATTTGTTGCTTTGGGTTGAAGGTGGGGAAGCAGTATTAAGTCATTTAACTTATAGTACTGGTCCACGTGGCATGTTAAGTTTATCAAAACGTGGGCATGGGGCAAAATTGGAAGTATAATTTACGTCTCCGGTCTCCATCTTCCAACGCCTCAATTTGCCCGTCCAAGGCACGCATTAACCGGCTCACCTACTTTGACTTAACCTCAAATTCTGTGTTGTTGACAAAATTATCCTCCTCTTTCTCACTATATATATATATTGTAAACTGAGCCAAAATAATAAAAACAAATGCTAAAAATTATAAACTGATTTTCAATTCTTTATTTTATCTTCTCATTCATTTTTTTTTTTTTCTATTTTCTCTATATCATTTCTTATAACTTCTCTTTATGATCTCTCTCATATTTATAAGGAGAGATTTACATCAAAAGATCACAAACTCACATAAATAGGTAAATATGCTCCCACATGATTTATGTGAGATATAAATACACATATGTATTTATATAACTTATATACATGTACCACTTGAATATATATACTATTTGAATATATATACCACTTGATATTATATTGCTTGAGATATATATATAGTACATATAATTACTATTTTGATATTTAATATATTTACAACATCCCCCTTTAAATATCCATCATTGTAAAATATGTCTCGTTAAAACCTTACTAGAGAAAAATTCAGTGAAAAAATGTCTAGTGAAAGAAAAAAAGTATAATATTTTATTGGAGTCTTATATTGTTAGGACTGCCTCGTTAAAAACCTTCGCCAAGAAAACCTAGTGAGACAAAACCATAACGAAGGAAAAAAGAGTACAGTACACTAAACAATAACTCCCTTTTAATTCTCTCCTCAAGATGACATGGGGGAATTCAATTTTGTTTCTTTGCCTAGAATATCTTCAAGTTGATGCATCTCAATATTGTATATAATCTTCTTTGTAATTGGCAAACCTTTGATAAATAAGTTGCTCGATCTTATTTGTCAGTCTTCTGTAGCTCATGTGTCAAAAATATATTTGGCTCTGTTGGCTTCAATATAAGCTTTTCACTACTGTGCAATACATATTGTATTATCTTCTTATAACATTGTAAGATAGCCTCTGATTTAAGATCATTCATGTGATTCATACACATTTTTTTACTTCTTTCAGGAGTCGTGATACTTTTCTTGATGATTTGAAGATGTAGCAACTATTGTCTGTTTCACAGGTCTCTATGATATGACAATATCACTATAAGTGAGATTGTGCTTGGGATCGAACATGATGGGGGTCTGAAAAATATTCAACATTTGCATATTCAACCAGTTTTATCTTTATATTTCTTGAATAAGATAAACTTGTATTGTTTGCTTTCTTGGAGAGAACATAATGCATTCTTAGCACCTTGTTAATCTGGTGTAGAGCTATATCCTGCAAGGATGTTAACATATAAAACAATTTCTGATTTTGTATATAAGAACATCTATTGCATCCAGACATGATACTTCAGGACCAACTATCTCTTCATTATTTTAATGAAGGCAAATGTCATCTTTATTCACTTTTTAGTGATCTCACAATATTGAGGAATCTAATAGATATTCTTGTCCAGATAAAATTTCTTCAATTAATTTCTTAATATATTTGATAAATGGACAAGAATCCCACTTGAAAAATTCTCGATCTGCAAGCTGAGACAAAAATTCAGTTTTCCATGATCTTTCATCTCAAATTTCCCTTTGATAAATATATTCTAATAAACTCTTCAGAAGTCTCAAGTTTTCCATTTATAACTTATGTTGTCTGTCAAGCAATTTTACATGTCATTCTTTTGACATTTTTCTTTTCTCCCCTTGCTTGTAGGAGGATTGTCTTACACTAACTTGTATTGCATTCTAGCAATTTTGCGCACAATTCTTCTGGAATTGGCTATTTCTCCTCCTAATGGTGAGAAAATTGCTCTATATTGAGCAAAAATATTGATGATCAACGTAATTTAGTTTGTATAGTATGTCATTTCGTACAGTAATCGTTGTCATTTACTTTGTACAACATACCAGAATTGTTATACTCTTAATGACTTGTGACATGTCGTTGTGTTACCAATATTATATTTGTTGGTAACGATTTTTTTTTTCAAACAAAATATACACCAATTGTCGTATCGACATAATTTTCGCCGTTGTCGATGTCATCAATCTTGATGTATTACATGTGCAACCGCACTTGTGTTTCTATAATTTCTTTATTTAAATTGAATGGTGAAAGAATAAGGGCTCATTGCTACGGTACAATTTGTGATAGTCAGAGTAAAATGAATTCGTTAACTGGTGCCAAGGGTGAAGAGGGAATTAGTTTTAATTCCAACACCGACTTGCCGACAACCATTATTGTACCAAGTTCTCCTTTAGAGCAAGCTAGGAAAAAGAAATCGATTCAGTGACCTCTCAGAGCAAAATGTTCTTGTAGGGGTCCTAAAGTAGTTCTTCCTCTGCTGCGGTCAGATCTTCTAGTCAGACCGATGTAGTCAAATCTTCCAATAAGGAAAATGACATGAAAACTTCACCTGGTTTCATTGTCCTAAACTATGATGATCATACTATTGGCATTCGTGAAGCTAAGATAGAAAAATATTTCTCTGTCTCCGGAGGAATGCTCGCCCAAAGTTTTGTCCCAGCTTTTCAAGGTAATTATTTTATTTTATTATTATTTTTTTGAACTAAAATTTATTTTTCCTCTTTTCGAATGAACTTTTATATATCATACTCTTTCCATGGAGTTACAAAATTTGGCACAACTTAGATAAAGGGTTATCTATCTCGAAAAAGATGTAGAAACCTTGGCCGAAGAAGATAATGATAGAGATAATAAAATAACATTTATGTAATATTTGATAAAGTTTTTAACTGATGAGAACGAGAGATTAAAGCAAGAGACTGTAGTTCTTTATCAAAAGATTAGTAATTTGCAGCGAGAAACTACAGAGTTATTGTAAGAAAACTTTGCCCTACAACAATAAGGTATTGGTTTAGAAAATTTCTTTGACCGTGTGTTGGAGGAGAACACAGAGCTCTGTGAGGAGCAAAATCAACTTTTGATCCACCTAGCTTCAAGTTCTAGAGGCAAGACAGATCACTAGAACTCAATGTATTTCTTATTATTTATCAATAATATATTTATTTATTTTGATATGGATTTACATAGTTGTGACTCATACTTAGTCATACTTATATACAACTAATATGGGCAACACATACCACAAAGTCCGTGCCAAAAATTGTCGAGTACATACTTTGAGAAATATTGTCTGGATACATGTTGTACTATGACCCTAATAATTGGGCTACCGATCATGACCCAAAGCACCATTAATGTGCTTGTTTATTGTTGTGTCCAACGCCATGCGTATATCTCACGGATTTGCATAAGTGGTCTTCCTTCTTCATCTAAGATTCGTCACTCCACCTCATGATTATACAGATTATCTATTAGAGGATCCATCACCATTGGATCTATTACTCTTTTGGCGAACACATCTTCTAGATGTGATTAGTGGTCACTTTTCGTTCCTCGGGTGTCAAATTAGTTTTGCGCCATTGCCTACACGAACTTCTCTCTTTTGCTTTGAGATGCAAAATAGTGAGGACTAAAGTTGTTTATAAAGTTATTAACTTAACGCACTATTTCTAATTAAATGATTAGAGTTTTCCTAATTGTCAGTCATCTGTCGGCAACTGTCAGTTTCATTGGATAATCATTCCAATAACTCAATTTTCAATACTGTTATGAATGCACTTAATATTGTGATCATCTAACTTAGTATAATATTTTTCTAAAAGTATCTCAAAAATTTGTACAATTATATAATATTTAAACTAGTCATAAAGTAAGCATATAAACAAATAAAACTTGTCCAAATGATGTCATTATTTAAAATATCATTGAGGTCTTAGAGACTTGGCAAGTTGTGCCAAAATATGATAAATATATTGTGTCAAAGAACTTCCAGTTCCTGATCACAATATTCTTTCAATTGACCTCATAATTTTTTTTTTGGAAAGGAAAAGAGGGGGAATACTCAGCAAGAACAACTAGCACACTACATCTCGAACTCTCCTAGGCCAAGTAACCCCAGTTGCATCTTCCCACAAAATATTGAATAACCCACGGGGAGGGGAAGATAGGATACACACTCCCCGATTGAACTTCAAAGCCTCAGTAGCCAAATAGTCTGCTGCTCTATTACCTTCTCTGTAAATGTGCTCAACTTGAACTATCCAATCTCTCTGAAGGAGTCTTCTACACTCATTTACCAAGTTGGAAAGGCTAAGTTGCGGCATACTGTTGCCTTTTAACCAACCAGCCACCATAGCCGAATCTGTTTCGAAAACTATAGAACGATGGCCCTCCTCCCAAGCAAGACGTAAGCCATGAACAGCAGCCCATAATTCAGCTTCAGTTGCAGTACAAGAACCAATATTAGCCACAAACCCCCTCAACCACATACCACGATAGTCACGGAGAAGACCGCCACCCCCTGTTCGCGATGAAGCATTCTTAAGACATCCATCAGTATTAAGCTTAGTCCAACCATGGTTGGGAGCACACCAGCCTACCATCTTCACCCTCTCTATCAGTCCATCATCATGGACCGCCACTTTGGCTCGAAAAGCATGAATGATTTCAGCCACTTTCCCTTTAAGCCAAGCCATGTTATACTCGAAGTGAAAACGAAGATTGCGAAATACTAAATCATTCCTCCATTTCCAAAGAGCCCACACGGCAACTGTAAAGTAGGAAGCCCAGTCATAGTCAACATTACAATCATTAACGCCAGCAAGATTATGAGCAAGCCAGCTTTGGAAATCCAAATTGCTCTGAAGATGATACTCAACTGGCTGCAATAGACGCTTCCATAATTGCACGGCTCTAGAGCAATTTCGAAAAATATGATCAACATCCTCGATACATCCCACACATTCAATACAGTCAGATGCCATGGTGAAACCCCTTTTCATCCGCTCAGCATTGCACATGATCTTTCGATGCGCAACCATCCACAAAAAAGTCTTGCATCTTTGAGGAGCTTTAAGCTTCCAAATCATCCTCCAAAGGGAATTAGGATCTCCCATAAGAGTGCCAGTAGAAATAGTATAAGCAGAGGTCACCGTTAATATGCCACTCTTAGAAGCTCCCCAACATATGCCATCTGCAACCTCCTCCTCATCCCATAAGAGCACAGCAGCAAGTTTATTTTCAACCTCAAAAGGGAGTAAACCTGATAGAGCATTCCAGTCCCACCCTGAGCCCTTCACCCAATAGCTTGAGACAGGCCTATACATCTCCACCAAACTCAAATCCCGCATTTTCATATTGATTAAGGCCACCTCACCTACCCATGTATCAAGCCAAAAAAGAGTGTCCTTACCATTACGAACTAGAGCTCGCACTCCGCTACGTAAAATAGGCGAGGCTTTAACAATGCCCCGCCACGCATTGGAAGCCCCATTCTTAGGCTGCAACCTATCAATAGTAGCTTCCCGATGCAGATACTTCATGGAAACAACTCTGGCCCAAAAGCTATTCTTATCTGTAATTAGTCTCCATCCCAATTTGGCCAAAAAAGCCAAGTTCATATAAGCCATACTCTTAATGCCAAGACCACCGTCCTCCATAGGTTTGATGATGATTTCCCACTTAATGAGGTTGACGCCCTGCTTCTCATTAGACCGTCCCCATAGAAAACGTCGAACTAATTTATCAATGGTATTACACACCCCTATTGGTAACACCATAGTCTGCATGATGTACATTGGAATAGAGTTAAGCATCGATTTAACTAGAACCAATCTACCCGCAAAGGACAAGAATTTTGTCTTCCACCCCTCTAATCGAGTAGTCACTCTCTCAATGATGTACTGAAGGTCAGCAGGTCGGACCCTCCCATGAATGGAGGGAGCACCAAGATACCGACCCAGGTTGTCCGTAAGAGGAATACCAGAGATAGTAGATATGTCTTGAGCCACCGCAAGCTCCACATTGTGAGATACAAATATATGAGATTTCTGGTAGTTAACTCTTTGGCCCGAGCATGCACAAAATAAATCCAGGCACTTCATAATAACCTTTATCTGCTCTGTAGAAGCTTCCGCAAACAAAACCATATCATCTGCAAAGAAAAGGTGGGAGATAGAAGGACCATTACGAGAAAGCTGTATGGGTTTCCATTCCTTTCGCTCCACTGCCCCATTAATCAAATGACCCAATCTTTCAATACACAGAACAAAAAGATAAGGCGAAATTGCATCCCCTTGCCGAACTCCGCGCTCAGGGGAGAAACAATCCAAAAGATCCCCATTCCAGACAATCGACATCCTAGAGGAAGAGACACAATGCATCACATTTCGGATCCACCCATCACCAAGACCAATCTCCTTCAATGAGTCTTCAATAAAATCCCAAGATAATCGATCATAGGCCTTTTCAAGATCAATCTTAATTGCCATATGAGAAACACCACTCTTCTTAGTTCTCATTGAATGAAGGACTTCTTGATACACAATGACATTATCTGTAATTTGGCGACCAGGAACAAAGCTGCTTTGGTTGGGAGAAACAAGACTAGGGAGGATCATCTTTAGCCTATTTGTCATAGCTTTTGTAATCAGTTTATAGCCCACGTTGCAGAGACTTATAGGTCTAAGCTAGGTCAATAATTCAAGATGCTGAACCTTCGGTACTAATACCAACAGAGTAGCATTGATCCCATCTGGAAGCTTTCCTGACACCCAAAAGTCTTGAACAAGCTTGTAGACAGAAGGCCCCACTGTAGGCCAGAGGCGTTGATAAAAACCTGCATGAATACCATCCGGGCCTGGCGCTTTGAAGGGAGCCATATCAAATAAAGCCTGACGAATCTCTTCAATCTCAAAGGGCTGATGAATCCTTGCCATGACAGCACCATCTAGAATTGGAAAACCCCCTTTAGGAAAATCAGACATATCCCCGCAAGGTTCTTTTGAAAATAACCTGGTATAAAAATCTTGAATTAGATGCTTCAACTGAGCTGAATCTGAAACCCAATTTCCATCTGCACCTTTTAACCTCCCAATGACATTCCTACTCCGACGAATGACTGTAGTAACGTGATAGAACTTGGTATTGCGGTCACCCGAAAGGATCCAGTCGGCTCTAGATTTCTGAAACCACGAAAGTTCTTCTTGATACAGAACAAGGTCCAGCTCCTTCTTAAGCTTAGACTCCAAAAGATGAATACGGTGTGTAGGGTGTTTAGATAAGACACGTTGAATGCCTGCAAGTCTCGCCCAGAGCCTCTTCTTCCTCCTAGAAATACTCCCAAACTCGGTACTATTCCATGAAGTAAGAACCGAGGCTATATGCCGATTATTTGTATCCAAAGATCGGTCACGACTCCAATTCTCCTTAATGACATTGTAAAATCCCGGATGAGTCAGCCAAGCTGCCTGAAATTTAAACTGCGTTGGCCTCACAGTGGCACTTGAACCCTTTAAACGAACCAAGATAGGAACATGGTCGAAGTGATGTTTAGGAAGGTGAATCACTCTAGCGTCTTCAAACATATGCCTCCAAGCTAAATTACATAAAACTCTATCCAGGCGAGCTCCCTTAAACTGATCCCCTATACCCCTACTCCAAGTATAGGCTTGTCCGAAAAATCCCATGTCCAGCAAATCATGATAAAAAATCCAATCCCCAAAACCAGAGCTGCCATGATGAGCCACAGCATTCCCACTACTAACTTCTTCGGAACATACCACCGCATTAAAATCACCTCATAATTTAATAAGCCAAAAATTCAAGTAATAAACCCTTCTAAATATTTCCAAATAATCAATTAGGCAATATAAATACATTCTTTGAATATTTGATATCTATCATTTTATATATCTTTAAAATCAACCAAGATCTTCTGGATCTACATGCACGTTGTAAAAACGTGATTATTTTGTTTCATTTTTACAATATCATATTCGCTCTTCTAAAGCTATGAATATAATTTCAATTCAACATATTTTTCTTTATTGAGGTATGATAGATTAATTATATGTTTGATATACAACAGATACATAACAAAATCTTTTCATTCCATACCTAAAGCAAACACATAGATAAACATTTATCTTGTGTTATAATTTATCTCATGAAACTTTAACATTGGAACATCAGGTGCAATTAGTCATTTGGTCGTAATGAATTTTGGGTCCATATGATCGTAATATTGTAACTTCAGGTGCAATTAATTGTGATAAACCTTTAAATAAAAAGTGATGAATTTTTGTCATGAGATGTCCATAAACTTTAAGTTATGTCTTTTTGTCCATAGTTCAAGATATTAAATCTTCAAAATTAATTAAATAATTAAAATAACCAATTAATCATAAATAATTATTCAACAATAAAGAAAATGTAAAAGAAAAAGTTAGTATAATAATGCATCATAATAAAAGAAAAAAAGTTAGTGTCACTATTAGTGTTAGTGTCAATGTTAGTATAATAATGCATCACAATAAAATAAAATGTTAGTGTCAACGTTAATGTTAGTAATGCATCATAATAAAATAAAATATTAGTGTTAATGCATTATATTAGGTTCAAGCTAATTTACAAATCTACAAATATGTGAGTCCCGTGGAAAAAAATCATTTAATTTCACATGAAAATTTATAATGATATTAAAGTATATAAATTATATGTTACGTTAGATGTTAGAGAAATAAATAAATAAAATTATAACATGACTTCTGGTTCTGAAAAATATAGCTTTTGGCTAGAAAATTATTTCTTAATATATAGCTTCATGCCATATGAATTTCTCTACATAGCTTCAGACTATGGAATCAAAATCAAAATCAAAACTGCAACGTAACTAGAAATACATTAAATAAACATGATAAAAATTCATGAAATTTTACCTCAATATATCTTTTATGATTGAACTCCTTGATTGAGCAGAACCTTCCTGCTAATAATGTGTTGTAAACTGGATCACAATAAACAAAGAGAATGCTAGAAATTATAAACTGGCTTTCAACTCTCCATTTTCTCTTCTCATTCATTTTCTTCCTATTTTCTCTAAACCATTTCTTACAACTTTTCTTCATGGTCTCTCCCATATTTATAGGGATAGATTTACATCAAAAAATCACCAACTCATATGATGGTAACTATGCTCTCACATGGATGGGTAACTATGCTCCCACATGATTCACGTGAGATACATATACATACGTATTTATACAACTTGGATATCATATTGCTTGAGATATGTGTATAGTATATGTAATTACTATTTGGATATTCAACATGTTTACAACAATACATATATAGGTTTCACCGTTGAGCGGCACCCAGATGGTGTCCTCCTCCGCTTTGCGGCAAGACTAATCCATCTAGATTCGACCTAGGTTGGACTACAAAGGTGGAAAGATTTTCCAGCAAATGGTAGCTCCATACACGAGAATGAACTCACAACCTCACTTAAAGGGAACAAATGTCAAGCCATCTGAACCAACCAAATGTTGGTATATATATATTTATTTATATTAAGAGTAGTACCATAGAAACACTTTTTTTTTTTGAAAGGCCATGGAAACATGCTTGAGAAACATACATTCTTGATATTGTCCTTGAGAGTTGTTGAATCGTTTGTGTTTCTAAAGCATTTTTCATATATTAAAGTATACTCATTTGGCTCGAGTACTCAAACCCCGAAGTCCCTTAGATCAACATTAAGTCATGTGTATTAGATGACTCAATGTTTATTTTAAGTGTTTGAATATACTTGTATGTGTTGGGTATGTGTGGACCGAAATAATAGTCTCACATCGGATATAGGCAAGTTCAGCAAATGAAATATAAGTTGGGATCTCACCTCATTAGTACCGAGGCCTTTTGGAGTAAAACCCCACACCTGGGCCCAAAGGTAGTTAAGTTGGGGACAATATCGATACTAATAAAAATTCAGGCCCGCCCAACAAGTGGTATCAGAGCCGATGGTTCGGCTGGGACACGCATGTATGTTAGGGTAGAGTACGTGGGTGTGCTCATGGTCTCGAATGGTTCCTCGAGTTTTCCTTCTCGAGATGATGGCGACAGTTGATCTGACATGAATCTTTCGGATATGGGCAAGTTCATCACATGAAATATAAGTTGATATCTTACCCTCATTAGTACTGATGTCTTTTGGAGTAAAATTCCACACCTGGGCCCAAAGGTGGTTAAGTTGGAGACAATATCGATCGGTACTAGTGAAGATCCAGGTCCGCCTAACAAGTGGTATCAGAGTCAATGGTTCAGCTGGGACACACACGTATGTCAAGGTAGAGCACACAGGTGTGCTCATAGTCGCGGGTGGTTCCTCGAGTTCTTCATTCTCGAGATAATGGCGACAATTGACCTGACGTGGATCGTGCGGATATGGGCAAGTTCATTACATAAAATATAACTTGGGATCTCACTCTCATTAGTACCGTGGCCTTATGGAGTAAAACTCCATATTTGGGCCCAAAGGTGGTTAAGTTGGGGATAATATCAGTACTAGTAGAGATCTAGGCCCGCATAACATTATACTTTATTAGAATCATATTTTCAATAATAAGAAATAGAGAACTTTTACAAAACAACTCAACTTAAAATAATAATAATAATAATAATAATACTAATAATAATAATAATAGCAAATTCTACTAAACTTAAATGTTATTTAGGTTAGCTACATAAACTTGTTTTCTCCACTCTATTAAAGATTAAATCAACATATATATTACAAATAGTTTATATATATTTGTGTGTGTGTATGCTTGTATATCTTTCGTAATTATCAGTATACATATTATTTTTAAGCCATCTTCTATTTTTATTACTAATGGAAAATTTTAATTGATATCTTTAAACACAATTAGTCCTAAGCTTAAATAAAAAAAAGGAGGGTTGTGTTAAGTAGTTAACATTAACGTAAAACTTTGTTAGATTAACTATGACATAAATCTACAAAAAAAATTTAAAATTAAAAAAGATATAATTACTTATAATTTACATATCAACTTAGTCTTTGATAGAACAGAGTCAAGAAAATAGATTCACGTAATCCATATCTAGTAGTCAATAAAAAAAATAATTAAATAATGTTAAGTTGATATCAATAGATTCCACTGTCCAAGTACTGTATTTAATAAGCTCCGAACAATACTCAATCTAAGATTACAAGTTAAAGTTTGAATAAGATCCATTAACATTGCAGTACATATAATTCTAAAGAAATTCAAATAAAAGTCTAAAAAAATTCAAAACTTAAATTTTAAAAATAAAAATAAAATTTTAATGTTAACACTTAATTTTTCTTAAATATTTTATATATGTGTACCATTTTAAAAATATTATATAATACAAATATATTTTTATAATATTTAAAAAAACTGAGTACCAGCGTAGGTTAGTTGGCATTTTCTTTCGATATAAGTGTAATTTATAAAAGGAAAATAATGAAGGGACTCGAGTGCATTAATTTAAAAGTTGAGTTTTTAACTTCCTCTGTGATGGGTTTTCCACGTGGCGTTAGAAGGTGACATGTCAGTAACTTCTGATGCAGCCGCAGAACTCTCTAGTCAATCTATCTGATGTTTTCCTCAGTTTGCTCGTTTTCCTGCTCCATTTAAGAAGTGCAGTACATTCATTTTAAGTCCGTGCTACAAATCCTATTCTTCCATTCATTTATACTGAAACTTACATATTGACTTATTAAAAAATGGAAGCTTTTGATTAATCCTAGTTGAGTTGGGATTTAATATTACTTAGTATTTCAGTACATATATTCACATTAATTAAGTAAGGTTGGATTTAAAAAAAAAAAAAAAAAACTATGGTTACTTTAAATTTCCTTTCCGTTGTAACTAATATGGATTATGGGCTATATTACGAGTGTTATAGGATCAGTTTAGTGCTCAAACTGAAACCTGATAACTTGTCCAATCAAAATCAAAATCAAATCAAATCGAATAAAGTCGGTTTGATTCTATTTGGGTTAATCGGTTTAAACCTTTTAACCTATAACAACATTTGTTTTAAATATAAAGATTTATGATAATATAACAGAATCATATAATTTTACATACAAAAACTAAATTTCTAATTATATAACAAGAACATATTAATATATTTAATATAAATTAACCTTAGTTGATTCGGTGCGGGTTGGTACCTTTTTTAAATTCTAAACCTCCAGCCTAAACCGAACATATATAAAAATCGAACCGAAACGAGTTCTGTTTGGTTTCACGATTTTAACCAAATCATTGACACCCTTAGGCTGTATATAGTTTACATGAATTATTTGCTTATCTTTTTAATTTTTTTTTATGCGGTTTAGCTTTGGATTTATCTAGTTAAGAAAAGACTTAGCTGAGTTAAATGAAGATTTATTTTTTATTTTTTATCTTGTAATCATATTCATGAATTACGTATTGTAGTTGCATCAAAGCTACTTTCATCAACTTGTTACATATTGCAAACTAATTACTACTATTTTTATTACGTACCAATCTCCATTCTTTCATATTTTTCTTTAATAATTGTGTAATAATAGAGGTCAATTGAGATTAATTATCATCTTGGTTTTATTCCAAAACACAGCACATATCAAATTATTAAGTAATTTTAACTTTTTTTTTTTTTTTTACCACAAATGAAATTCTTATTAATATGCTATTCTCCTAAAAAAGAAGAGGAAAAGTTCATACTAAAATATGAGTCATTCAACATTTTGGTAAAGAAGCAAGTGAGCCCAAAAATGTAACTAATAGGAGTTTTTAAAAGGTGGGGGCTCACATGTGAGCCCAACCGAAAGGGAGTTGTCTTGATGTACTTTTTGTAAGAGTTCAAAATTGAGCATTGGCCTTATTGTTTGTTTCCAAGACAGGAATGACAATAGGGGTATACACGGCTTGGTTTAGAGATAAAACCTAACCTAATCTAAATAATTCGGATGGGTAAATTTGAAATGTAACCCAACTCAATTAATCCCTTAACTCAATCTAACCTAAATAGTTCGGGTTCGATTTGGGTTGGTTCGGTTGATCGGGTTGCACTTAGGCCTATTTTTTTTTTTCATTAAAAAGTTAAAACTAATAATATTAAATGCCTTGGAAAAAAATATTAAATGCAAACATGAGTTTATTATAAATTTATTCTTTTTTATTAAAAAATTTGAAAGAATAATAAATAATTGTCAACAAAACAATCAATGCAAACTGAGTTTATTATAAATTTATTTATTTTAATTAAAAAGTTAGAAAAAGTAACAAATGATTGTCAACAAAATATTAAGTACAAACATGAGTTTATTGTAAATTTAAATAGGACATATTTCTTAAAACTTTATATATAAAATTTTAAAACTTTATATATATATATATATATATCTAGAATAGGTCGGTTCTAGTCGGGTTACTCGGATTTTTATGGGCTAAACTTCTGACCCAACTCAAATTGATCGGGTTGAATATTTTAGAGCCCAATCCAACCTAAGCAACTTACCTAACCCAACCCAAACTAACTCAAAAAGTTTGGTTCGGTTGAGTTGTTTGGGTTGATGAACACCCTTAAATGACGGTATGATAGGCTTTTTGTTAAATACAATAAAGAACTTGTTTGGAAGATCAACGGTGAAAGAACCTAATTTTTTGATGTTTTACAAAAACTCTCTCCCATTAGCTTCCCTATTTGAGACCCATGTTTGAAGAAAAAAAAAAACGCTTTTGAATCTAAGGGTTGTTTGTTGCACGGGATAAAATAGAATAAAACTATTTTTAATCCAATTTTGTATGTTTGGCTACCAGATTGGATGAGATAAAAATTAATCTCATTTAACTTTTTTGTCTCGTTCTAATGGAACAAAATAATGACGACCCAAAGCTTGAGATTAAGCGTGTTTATAGATACTCCTTGCTCCTCTTCTTCTTCTTCGTTCTTCATTCTTCTTTCTCTTTCTTTTTATTAAAAAAAATAAAAATTCAATTCCAACTACAATTGCAAAACAACTTGGTACCTGGTTTTGTGATTGCAGGAATCACAAAACCTGGTTTTGCATTTTTTTTCAAAATTTTTTATGGTAATTGTAAGTTGATTTTTGAGTATTTTCTACAATAGATCTGGGTATTTTATGGTGTTTTTCAAATATAGGATAATATTAAAATTAGTCTAATCATATTCTATTTTATCCAATCTAATCCAATACTATAAAAATAATTTTATCCTATCCAACATACCAAACGAACCCTACAAAGGCAGGGAATGTTAGGCCAAACTTAACATAAAAGTCATAAAGAATTTCAATCCAATCCCATTAAATCATGTATTAATTTTATGATTCTAGAACATCCAATGTTATATAATAGGTGTGTGCTGAAAATAAATGCTAAAGACGTGTATTGAATAGCACTCTTAAAAAAGTCCAAAGCCCTTCGGCTTAGGTGGTAACTTCTCTGCTTGCCCACACTAGTGCCTAAGCAAGGATTAAAATTTACAAATGACAATGAAAAGAGATTATCTTTTCTTTCGGCCATAGTGCCTATGTTTGATGGGCCTTATTGCTTAATTTTGTAGTGTCTTAATGCCCAAAGTCTGTACCTGGGTTCATGCTCGGCTCATTAACGAGACTTCGGCCTCTTCAATTAAGTTTTCTTAAAATTGGTCTTGACTCTACCCTGATATAAAATAAAATGAACCGTGCTAAAAGAACGCTGGCAACAACATTGGAAATCAATGCCCTTTGGGTAATCGATAGTCGAGGTAGTCGCGTGGGGCAAAGAGATGTTTGGTAACACCTACTTCTAGCTAAAAAAAAATAAAACTTATAAACGAAGTTCAGATGGTCAGAAAAACGCTTTTGGTAAAAGCGCTTTTAAAAAAACTCTCCAAATGAGGCCAAAATAAAATAAAAGAAGCTTGATTTAACAAAAATGAAAGAAAAATCTTGAGAAGTCTCCAAAGATGGAGCAACATAAAGAAGCCAAATGTTGCAAGGCATGGTGTGACCTCTTGGCTCTTATTAAACCACAGATACATGAAATGGGTCCCCATTACCAATTACCAATGACATGGAGAATAGATGAGTGGTGGCAACTGCTTGCTGCTGCTTGCTGCAAACACAATTTACTATTACCGGGAAGCTTACCCAGTTTTTATCTTATCTGCTACGACTTTGCTTCGACAAAATCTTTTTGCTTCTTCTTCTTCTTCTCCACTTAATTACACACTTGTGTCTGTACCCTTTCACATGGCTTCTTCACTTTGTAATATCTCTGTACCCTTCTCCACTCTATCTGTCTCTGCAACTTCCTCTTCTTCCTCATCCTCACAACCATCACCACCAAAAACAGGTATACAAAAAAAAAAAAAAAAAAACCCATTAATGTTTTCTTCTCAGTTCTAAATTTTTATTTTTTTTATTTTTAATTTATTTAATTTTCAACTGGGTGATATGTTTCTAATGTATTTATTTTCTTGGGTGTTAATCATTTACTTTTTTTTAGCTGTGAAATTGAGAGATGATTGGAGAAAACGTTCCAAACCAATACCTCCAGGGGGCACTTACCCTGCAAAAGACCACTGCAGGTTTTTTTTGTTTGAAATTTTTTTCCTCTTCAATTTCTCTACTTAATTTCTGGGTACCCACATGAACTTGTATTTTTTTTTTGGACAGTCGATGTGGTTTGTGCGATACGTATTACATTGCCCATGTTAAGGACGCTTGTGCTTTCTTAGGGGATGGGATGTCTAAGATTGAAGTAAGATGTTTTTCTTTTTTCTTAGCTCTAATTTTTATTTTCCGAATTGCTTGCTGGTCTTGTTTTAATTGCTATAATGGGTCTTATGGCCTTTCCATGTTCTGGCTGATTATCTATTGGATGCTAATCATGATTAAAATCTTGAATTTTCCATCAAGATTCCTCTTAGAAGTCTAAAATTATTTCTAAATTTCCTTTGAATTGTTTAAAGTTTGAGGAAAATGTAATGGGTCTTATTGCTTTTCCTTGTTCTGGTTGATTGTCTATGCCCATGTTCATGGCTGTGATTGGGTACTGATCATGATTAAAATCTTGGATTTTCCATCAAATTTCTCCTTTGATGCCAAAATTTTGTAAGTTTCTTTGAATTTTTGGAAGTTTGAGGAAAATGTAATGGCCTAATCCATACAATATCAACTAGGAGATGACCCATATATGTAAGCATCTTGAAAAAGTGCACCTTCTTTATTGAATTACTTTCAGTTTTTCCTCAGTCCATACTGCTCAGATGTTGAATCAGCTTACTGACGCACGTGTTTTGGAGTCATGAAATTGTGATTCAAAAATAACTATTTCGATCTTCTAGGTAAATTACATCTGTATAATTATAATCTTTTTTAATGTAGCCAACTGAGGATATGACTCGATGTGCCTTAGAGATTGATGAGAATTTAGCCAAATACTTGTTCATCTGTGACAAGGGAATCTAAACATACTTCAATTCATCATGAACTGTTACTTGATAGGGATGTGTCGTGTAGTTTTTCATTTTCATTCTTATTATTAATTTTTGATATACTAGGTTTTGGAGCCAGTAGTCCATGGCAGAGGGAGAAAAGCGGGTTCATTGGATGAGACATATTTTGGGGTCCATGAACAGCTGTTATATGCCCATAAAACTGAGCCTGTTGAAGGTAGGTTTATGTGTTCTGTTACTTCTGTATATTTTTAGCTTTGAGATTTCTCAATCTTTTCTATTCTTTATTGTGGTAACTTTGTCCATTAAGCACATCAAGTTTGTAACTGCATGATTTGGGTATTGAGACTCAAGGAGCTTCTTGTCATCATCTAGTAATCTGATTTCATATTTTAATGCCAATGTTTGTCATCAGAAATAATAAATTACAGCAACGTAAATAATGTCTACATTGTTGTAGGATGTAAGGGGAAATGCTTTTCCTACTCTTTACTCTATTTTAGACAAGAAAACTCAATTGGTTGAGGGATTACATATTCATGAAAGTAGATAAATGATGCAAGGATTCATCACACGTGCGCATAACATGTTTTATCATGTTTTTTTTTTTTCATGTCTTTTATTTTCAGTTTGTGTATTTGTTTTTGGGGCCGCATTAGGTGGTTTAAGCCCATGTAGTTGCGTTAGTTTAGGACTTGTGTTTGGTAGTTTATTATAAATAAGGCTTTTGGCCATTAGGGGAGATAGATCTGATGTTTTGATTATTCTACTAAATAGAATTTATTTTGGTTATACTTTCTGAGTATTTTCATTCTTGCTTTTTGCGACAAATCTACATCAATGAGTAGTTAAGTTACCTAGGTTTCAAGAGGAATCTGGAAAAGTGAGAGGCTTTGTCAATCAGGAGTTTCAACTTTTATTTAGTTGGTTCCCTAAGAGAAGAATGATTTTTGGCCACAACAAAAAGGAACAATGTCTTATGTGTACTCTTTCTATCATGCTTTTTAGTTGTTTTCTATGCTTCTTTGGCACCCCTCTCTTCTTTTCAATAGGCTCGGTTGAATTCTCTTTTAATCCTCAATTCATTGCAGTTTAAATTTGGGGAGGAGTCAAAACCAAGGAGCTAGGACTGAGGAGTGAATTATTCTTTTCTTTTTTAAGGTTTTAGTTGGTAAAGAGATTATTAAGTTGAAATATATTTTTGGTGCCTTCAATGATGATATCATTATAATTTATGAATCAAGGAAGAGTATATACTTTTTTTGAGAGGAAACAAAGCAAAATATATTAATGAGCAAACAACAATACAAAGAGTACCAGAGGTACTCGAAGAACAAACAGAAAAAGATAAAAAAGAAACAACCTACATCAACATAACCACTACAAGCAACATTCCCAGATCCTAGATCACTCATTGATAGAATAACCCCCGTTGAGTTTGAAAGCTACTAGCCAAGAACTAGCTGTAAGCCTATAATGATAATATCACTCCAAAGGCATCCAATATTTCTAGAGGTTCCGTAAAAAATGCAACGGTTACATTCAACCCATACCATCCATAATGTTGCCAATGAAGCCACTCTCATAATCTTAACACCATCCCCCTTGGAGACCATGAACATTCTCCAAATCAAGGCATTCTTCACATGAGGAGGGGACCGTGAATTTATTACCCAATCTCACATGCCATTCCTCCCACAGCTTAGATGAAAAGGAGCATCTAAAGGAGCATGGAAGGAGGGAGATTATATACCAAGTTTAAACATTTGGGAGATGCTTCATAATTAAGATATTTGAAAATGAGCTAAACAAATTATATGAAATACAATGTTAGTCAATTACAAGTATAATTGATGGAATAGTTAAAATTGGTATTTAGGAGGTACCTTAATTGATTATTTCTGTTATCTCATTCCAAATATTTATGAGGAGTTATTGCAAGGGTTGTTGCTCATAGAGCTAGAGTGGAGAGTTTCTTTGGGAGTTTTATGTATCAAAGAAGTATCACGGAAATTGAGGGGGAAATTCTGTAGGATGGCAGCTATAACTATGAGATTAGTTAAGTTAAATATGGACAACTAAATCTTAACACATTCATAGAATGTGTGGCTGAGATGAGGATGTTGAGTGGCAAGATTTGCAATTATAGACTTAAGTAGTGTTTGCTAACTATTCTATCAACTGCTAAAACCATAGAGGTCAGGTTAGTAAAATTCTCACTTGACAAAAATATTGATCACCGTTAAAAACATAAGCCAACAATTTTCACTTTTTATTATAGAGGTTTAACCTCTACTAGGCATAGAGTTTCATTTTATAACTTGTGTAGAGGATAAATAGACTTACCAAATTAGACCTTAAAAATGAAGCCATTCTCTAAAGCTTAGGGTAACCACAATTGCATAGGTAAACGACAAGTTGGTTTCTCTGTGTGACACAACCAGAGATTGTGCTATTAAATAATGAGAGGCTTCGTATTGAAGTGTTTAAAGGACATTAAGAGGGTGTATGAAGTAGCAAGAAAGTACATGGTTCCCTCAACTTAACTGAAACTGACAGTATAGGCTAATAGAGTCAAACTGTGGAAGATATTTGCGTGGCTAAGCTGGAAGCAGTTGAAATAATGCTTTTATTGTTGTTGATGTGGCAGGGGCTAGTATGTAGGTTTGTCTTGGTTTGTTTATCATTTTTCTCTAAAAATACAGCTCCTTGTCAAAATGGAGACATTTTATCTTGTAAGTCCTATCTAACAATGTTTCTTGAATATTTGTTTAGAGTTGAAGTAAAATACTTTTGTTTTGTTTTGTTTTAAACGATGATAATTGTAGGAGCACAGTGGACAGGGATAGTTACAACCATTGCAATAGAGATGCTGAAAGCAAACATGGTCGAGGCTGTTATTTGTGTTCAAAGGTTAGTGGTGAAGTGTCTTATGTTATTAGAATGGATAACATAGCAACTGAATGATTAAAGCTATTTCTATGATCATTTGTTGATTGATAAATTGAATATAAATTCTGTAGTGATCCCAAGGACAGACTTACTCCAATGCCTGTTCTGGCTAGGTAAGATCGACGCTCCTTGCATATGCGTAGCTTCCAATTTGTATTTCTTTATTTTAATGATTATCCGTGCTTCTACTCAATGATTTCTTTTATTTTCCAATAGGACACCTGAAGAAGTTCTTGCTGCAAAAGGTGTTAAGCCAACATTGTCTCCTAATCTGAATACCCTTGCACTGGTGGAGGTGAAATCTTTCTATTAGTTTTTGCTATTAATATGGAAATGCCCTCGTTTTTGTCAGTAAATAAGTTATGTAAATCTTTCTTTGATAGAATTTATTACATTTTGCATGTCTTTTGATTTTTTAATATTTGATGTTTAAAAAAATTAGAGAAGCTTGGTTGAACTTCGGAGAATTTTCATTTCATAGTTGCAATTAGTCCTAAAGGACTCCGATTTCTTTGACAAAATTTGTTTTTGATATCCTGCTGTTTTTTGCAATCAAGGCATAGTTAAGATTCGTGTAATTTTCAAGATTAGTCATGCCAACTGCTTGCATTTCATGCCTTCATGTGTACTCTATGAGCATTTTTGTTCTCTTTGCGATCAATTTTAATAACTTAACGTATTCTTTCATCGCATTTGATGGAAGGAACCAACTTCTTATTGAACCAACTTTATATATAACTAATCAGCATTATTCCATGTTAACAGGCAGCAGGAGTGAAACGGCTTCTATTTTGTGGAGTGGGTTGCCAAGTGCAAGGTCTGGTTTATGTTCCGAACTGGCATGATTATCTTTCTGTTCTTTTCTTGTTATGACTTGTGCTATTGTAATGCAGAGTCATTTCTTAAACTGCAGCACTAAGATCCGTAGAACAACATTTGAACTTGGAAAAACTCTATGTGCTTGGCACTAATTGTGGTAACTTTACTTTCTTTGACATTGAGATATCTCTTACTGAGTTATACATGCAGCAATGCATTGATCATTTATTTTATTCATGTAATAATAAATTAATAACCAGTGCCGATGCTTCTTTTTTTTAGTGGACAATGGTACCCGAGAAGGTTTAGAGAAATTTCTTAAGGCTGCCAGCTCTGATCCAGAGACAGTTCTTCACTATGAATTTATGCAAGATTATAAGGTACCCACATATCTTTTGGAGTTTCACCCATATCTTAGTGTCTATAGAGACTGGCCATGCACTAATATACTTGTCTTCAGGGTGCTATAAATAATTGACTTAAATTAGAATATTTTCTTGTCTGATTCTAAATTTAATCAAAATGCTCTACTCCACCCTGCAAAAGTCCAACTCCTCTAATAATAAAAATTATAACACCATATATCTGTCCACTTATATGCTTTCTTCCCAACGGACGCACCTCCTCATGGCATCCGTGATCCATCCACACCAGCTCCGCTTCTTCCCATCCCTAGAAAGAATAACAAATTTAACCCCCATCACACCCATCAGCAATCTTCCAAAGTCCCCTCAAACGAAACTGCAAAACACATGCCAATCCCAATTCCCAAGTTCTTGAAGTATGACAAACGTGACCATACTTCATATATTTGCCACAACAAGCTAGCTTTGCTTGATGAATATGGTGAAGACTTGGAAACAATTGAATGTGACCATACTTCATATATTTCTCACGTCTATTTATAATAGGGTATTAAATATTTGGTTATTTTAATAGGTCCAGTTGAAGCATTTGGATGGCCACATCGAAGAGGTAGTCTATTCCATAAGCTTTCCTTTTTCCAATTTCAAATTTCTTCTATCTGATTTTTTTTTATGTAATCATAGCTTTAATTTATGCAGATTCCTTATTTCTGTCTACCAGCAAATGAATTAGTTGATGTTATTGCGCCATCTTGCTATAGGTACTTCATTATTCCTTATTCCCACGAGTTTGGGACCCTTTTTGGATCAGTTTATCGAAATCTGATTATAACTTTGTATGTATTTTAAAAACTCAAAATAGCTGCTTCTAGTAATAGAGGTATTCGAATAACAAAGGGTTTGTTTAGATTGAAAACCAGGAGTGAATTTGTTGCAATAGCAAAATTTGTTTCAGATTTAAGAGTGATGAAGGCCGGGCTATTTATTCAAAATCGTCACAGGGAAAACTATTAAAAATCCAACGAAGAGAACATAGCTGACTTGTCTCCCAATTTGTATCCATAAGGTTTGGATTAAGAAGAAATGTTCAGCATCAAGCAAGATTACATGTAAAACACTCCAGGGTTTTGATGAAGTATTTTGGGTATTAGAAACTAAGAGTCTGTTGTCAATGTATCTATGCTTAGCAATATTCCTCTTACTAGAAGCAACATTTTTTGTTCTTTTGGGCTTTGGACCTTTTGCCAGAATTTCATCAGGTGTGTGTTTTGAAAATACGTACTATTAAGAACGGTAGAGTGTTTACCGAATATGCATCTAAAATGAATTTTCCCATTTTCCTGCGTAGAAGCATGTTTGAATACGTTCAAAAGTGTTCCCACATTAGTTTAATATAATCGCAAATAATAATCAATAAATTTCCTAGCCATAATAATATTAATACTATACTAATTCTTCTACAAATACTATTAGTAATAATAATAATAGTGATGATGATGATATGGATAAATATCTACCAACACTTTAAATAAAACAAATGTTTTCTTCTATGGACAAAACAAAATAGGGATGAATTTTTTCTTTTCTTTTTTCTCCTTTCTTTTCAAACTTCTTATCTATGAAATGCACAATTTAGATAGCCATGGTGAGCAACTCTTAATGATAGCTTGACATGCATTGTTGGGCCTCCACCTATCAACTATAGCTTTTGGCTCAAGTTGTTTCTAATATTGTATCAATGTGTTGGTCTTGTAAGGGGTCTTGGGTTCAAGTCTCGTTGTTGACATTTGCATGTTCTCCATTTGCATTATTGGTATTTGCCTCTTCTATCTCCCTTCCATCTCTCCACGTGCATGATGGGGCTGCACATGAGGAGGATTGTTAATGATATAGCTTGATATGCATTGTTGGGCCTCCACCAATCAACTATAACTTTTGGGTTCAGTGGTATCTAACAACAACCACATCATAGGCAAAAAGAGCCACATCCACATATGACAATTGGCAAGCAAGCATACTCTACGCAAATTTATTAGACATCAAACCATGCACTTGTTGGAAGTTTATTACTGTACTTAGGTTGAAGATTAAACTCAAGTAGAAGTTCACCCACCCTAAACCTGGATTCTAACATTAGGGCATACTTAGTGCAAATGGCTCCCACAATTTTGAGGTATGTGGAAGAGTCGTTGTATGTTCACCCTTGCATTGCATAGAGGTTGTTTCTAGATTCAAACGTGTAACCTCTAGGTCTCTTGGATACTAACACTCCTTTGCTTAATTATGTAATTCTAAATTCTTAGTGAATTGGTTTCTCATTGTTTTTTGATATTGTGTAACTTGGACAATCAAGCATCAATTTAAACTTATATTGTGAATGTGTTAAATATATATTATTTGTTTGAAATTTATCTCACGTCTCCTTGTTGTTTCTCATGTCTACAGCTGCTTTGACTACACAAATGCATTGGCAGTGAGTCTTTTCTCTTGTATGATTTATCATTTTTTATTTCTTTTCTTTTTTTCATCTAATTGTTTCATCCCACGGTAATTTAGAAACTTGGTCACATGATTCAAGTCAGCAAATCATATATTTTTTATGATTCAATTTGCTGTAAATTGAATCCAAATTTGGCCTTTTAATCTTGAAGTTTGTGAATCATTAACTGAATTTTGTCAGAATCAAATTGAAAGTATAGAGATTTCATAATTCTAAATTAAATTATATTTACACCATATAACTCATTTTTTCCTATAGGCTCAACATGGTGCAAGTATAGAGATTTCATAATTTAAAGGAGTTAGAAACCTGGATTATCCTTGGATAAAAGAACAAGGCACTTATGCTGCTACAAAACTGAATGATGTCGTTTCAAATAGGCCTTTCATTACTGGAACTATTCTTTCTTCTGCACTTTAGAATGTGCTGAAGTGATACCTTGATCTTGGATCTTCTTTCAATTCTATAAACACGGCATTTTGGTTGCGAGGAGGCTGAAATAATCCCGTTTTCAATATTTCTTCATGAACAGCCAAGCTGTTCTGTCTGCTAAATAGGATACAATTCGTCCCTGAATTTGTTTATGAATTTTTTAGCTTTTGTTTTGGATAATGCCAGGACTTGGTGGTGGGATACATGGGTGTGCCAAAGGAAGCTGGAGTAAGCATGACACGACATCCACAGTATGTAACAGTCAGGTAATATCACTAATGCATCCCAAAAATAAATCAACTTTTTTTTTTTTACAAATTTTAGTATATTGTGTCTAAATATTGTAAATTGATGATCCTTGTGGTCTTATAATGCTTAACAATTTAGATGCGACTCCTTTCTTGTATCCATATTGATAAGAATGCTAAAAGATTTGATAACTTTCCAAAATGCAGAAATGAACGTGGAAGGGAAATGCTTAGTCTAGTTGAGCATCTCTTGGAGACTACTCCCGTAATCAGCAAGGTACAGATACCAATTTTATATGCTTGAATCATATAAGTTATTGTTTATAAACATGATTACAGTATTAAATCAAAATTACCTACCACAAGAAAATAAAGATCTTTAATCTTGACTATCTTATTTCAGGGTGATAGGCGTCCTTATGTTAGTCAGACGGTCATAGCAGATGATAATGCGAAGCTAGGTAACAGCAACTTGTTCTTTCTGAGACTTAAATCTCAAATTTTTATCTTTATTGATGGTCGTTATAATTAACAAATTTTCTTTCTCAGGGAAGGGTCCTTCTCAACCTGCCCCTAAGTTCATTGGGAATTTCATTGCATTTATCTTGAACTTGGTTAAGTACCCTTTATTTTTCATGTTGCAATTTGTGGTATTCTACTACCAAAAGCTAAGTCTCAATATTAATTTTTGGCGACTTGCTCACAGATTGGTCCAAAAGGCCTGGAGTTTGCCCGTTACTCATTAGATTACCACACGATACGAAACTATCTGCATGTTAACCGTGCTTGGGGAAAGCAAAGGTAATTTCCATTTTCAGCTAGTGGAGTAGATGGAAGATTGATCAAAACCACACATTATTATTTGTTTTTTTCAATTTGCTTCATCACTCAGGGCTGATGGGCACATGCCTTCATATGCAAAGAAAATTGTTGATATGTACAATCAAAATGGGGAAATTGATCAGATGATTTCGAGAAAATAATCACAATGCATCGATGGCACAAAACTGTCAGAGATGGAAGGTGAGACTATTCTACGCCGAGGTAATCATTTATTATTAGATAATACACTTTCTTTGTCACACAAGAAAAAATTTCATGCCTTATTGTGGAGAAGATCCCGCTTAAATGAAAATAGCACCCTTTATGGTTCTTCACAACTCAAACCCTTGTTTATATATATTATCTTCTATCCAATGTTCTTAGATCATAATTGTTAACATTACGCCTGTTATACTGGAGAGCCTCCTGCTTAGAAAAAAAAAGCTTCCTTCTTTGGTTTTTCACCATTTGAACTTTAGTTTATATGTTTCAGCATTCTTTAAGCTTCAACTACAATATTTTTAGTGCTCAAAGAAGACACCTGCAGCAAATTTTAATTTTTCAAATGAGAAATGTGTGCTTCATATTTTTCATATTGCCATGATCATAATGGGATTATTATTATTAGTTTTGTTGTGGATCCTTGTGCTTTGTTGAAGGGTATACCCAATAGCAACATGACTTTGAGCGTCAAGGAATTTTCTGTGTATGACTGTGTACTATAAGGGCCGAAGGCTCAACTCCTGAAAGTAGACCCATCTTCTATGTTTCCCTTTCTTTGTAAGCATGCTCATAAGAATTTTTAACCATAAAAAAAAAAAAAAAAAAATGTACTTAGTGCATAAGGCTTCTTGTCGTTGCGAGGGTTTTAAGTAAGGGATAATGTACGCAACACTTACTTTTGCATTGGAGAGACTGTTTTTCAGTTCTAACATGTGACCTCCAGGTCACAATGGAATAATTGTAACCTTTGCGCCATCCAGGCAAGGATGTCTATTTATATGTTTGGAAAAAATAATAAGTAATAAATAGGCAAGAGGGCAAATAAAAGAAGAATGAATGAAACTCAAACATTTGTCAAAAAAAAAAAAAAAAAAAGTGAAGCTCGAACATTCAGTGTCATTTGAATCAACACAAATCTACGGAATACACATGAATATGTATGTATTCATTCAAAGGACATTGAATGTTTAGGCCTCGTTTGGTTTATGATTCTAATAGTTTTTTATATCTAAAAGTTCGAAAATGCAAAAAATTAAATGGGTTTAGTTGGTCGAATTCAAAAATAATTTTTTAAAGATTTTACCTGAAAAACAACCTGTTTTAGAAAACCATACAAGTCATTTTTTGAATTTTTGTTTTTGATTGTATTCTTATTTTTAAATAACAAATTACTTGCAACCTTAAGTTTTCTTGAGGATTTACGTATCTTAAGCTTTTCTTTTTTGGTAATTTAATGCCTAGGTTAGTTTGGGCACTTCAAATCTTTATTTATTTGAAATTGTATGCTATTGAAAAACCCAAATCTAATCAGCAATCACCTTCAAATTTTTATTATCTTCATTCCAAAGAGTATAACTTTTTTTTTTTTGGATAATCGAGGGTGTTCTGTCTCGACTAATCCCTTGGATCACTAGTTGCTCGAGCGGGAAACGCCCTTAGTGGCCAACGCTAGTGGTGAGTTGAACTCGTGACCTCGTTTTTTTAGATGACGGTATACTCTTTTGATAGATTGAGAGGTTTAAATGAAAGAACAAGATTCTTATATGATTCATTTGTGATTTTCTAATAGATTTCATGATTGAACACTTGATAAAGCTTGATTGATTATGGCTAGGATTTTAGCTTGTGGGGTGCACCCAACTGGCAAAATTTGCAAATCCTAAACAAGATGTATCAGTTAGTTTGAGAAAATCATGAATGAAATAATGGATCCAACAGCACAAGAAGTTAATTAGAACATGGTTGAGACAATATTGTTGTTGTTGTGTTGTCTACAAGAGTCCATCCAGCTTGGTAGCTAACTGTTCCTGCATGTAATGTCCACAAGTGCAGGCAACAAGCTTTTCTCCCTATAATTTATGTAATCTCACTGTAAAAAAAATCATAGTTCTAAAGATATTGGAATAAGGGTGTTCATGAAACATTAAGAGTATTAATCACTTGGATTGCAGTCATCAAATCAACCCAAAAAAAAAAAAAAAAACAAACAAACATTTCACAGAATCATATATAGATGCTCCAGCACAAGTGTATATTATTTTTTAAAGTAAGTTTCTTGAAAATGCATTCTCCATTCTATTGAGATGGGAAATCTTAAAGAATATAGTTATTGATGGGTAGCACTGTCATGGATCAATGCATAGTTCTTGTACAACTCAAAAGCTATCTATTTCTTCCTCCTCCTTTTTTTTCTTTTTTCTTGGGGGAGTATAAATGGGTGATTAGCTTTTATAGTAGTAAAATTGTCTATATGTTTTTCACTTTCATTATTCTAGTTTATAAATAAAAAATAAAAATAAAAAATTAGAGGAAATTTGCAAGAAAAAAGGTATTAATTAAAAAAACTTAGGCTGCGTTTGAATTGCGATCCAGAAATAAAAATCTAATTCAAAAAGAAAAAATTTAAAAAATAATTTTTTATCATTTTTTAAAAACAACACGCTTTTTTAACAAAAAAAAAAAGTAAAAAATTATTTTTAAAATCTTTTGAACCAAACAAGTTTTTTTGGTGTTTTAAGATTTTCAGATATAAAAATTGTATTCAGATCACAAATTTTCACTTTTATTAAATAAAGTAATATTTTCTTTTTCTTACTTGATGGATGGTAATCAATTAGTCCTGATATCGTATTGTACCCCAATAATCAAACGAATTTATGTTCTGTTTAGATATCATATTATTATTATTTTTTTTATAAAAAATAGTCAATGGAATAAAATCGAGTTTATCTGTCCAATACAATAAATAATTAACCTCGATCAATAGAATATGTAAGTGGGCATATGGAGAAGACGGAAAAATCAATTTGAATTGGTGTGTAGCCTTGGAGCACATATTGGGCACATGATGAGCACTTGTTTTTTCAAATAAATTGAATCAAATTAGGAAATAATATATATTTAAATATATAATTAAGTTGGTCAAGAAGTAAGGCAATATATATATATATGTAATATTAATTAGTAGTATTTAAATTTAAAAGGGGTGGAGGGGTGGAGGGGTGATATATATATATATACACGTTAGTAATTAAATTAAATAGTTCAATAATTTGTTGCACATGATGAAGTGGCACTTGTCAGTTGACCGTTTTATTCTCATCACTAACTGTCTCAATTAAATTAGTGATGTCCTTCTTCCATGTGGTGTAATCTTCGGTCAAATTATTTTCTCAGACATATCTGAACCATAAATTAACGAATCTATGGCACCTTAGGCATGTTCTTTCCTAGGATTTCATATCCCAACTTCCTATTTTTTTTATTTTTTATTTTTAGCGATTATGGCTAGCGTATATAATGGTTGAGCAATTATGATAATTGCCCAAATACACACACACACACACATATATATATATATATATATATATATATATATATATATATATAAAGAGAGAGAGAGATTATTTAGGAGTTTTATTTCTCTAAAAAAAACTCAATGGCATTATTTTAATTATATATTCTCTGCATTATTTGAAATTTGATATCCCATTCTAACTTCAATTAAAATAAAGGAACATATTGGTTTTAGAAAACAATAAAAATTCATTTCCTAAATTTTCATTTTTTAAATTATATTCATCTAACTTATAATTTATAAGCATGTTACCAATGAGGAGTACCTGAGTTCGAGTCTTGCGGATTAGTCATGCTTTGTCTCAAGCCTAGAGGGGCCGGATAGTCTCCTTTCTTATTCTTGCAAAAAAATTAAAAAAAAAATCGTTCCTTATTAATTTACAACTTAAAAAGTAATTGTGACAATAAAAGACTAATTTATTACTTTAAACCTTTTTTTTTCTAAATTCAGAACAATTTATTTTAATTCCTAAATTCTTAGTAAGGGATTTGAAATTAAGGATTTGTTTGATAGGCGAGAGAACTTACTATATTTTCTCAAGAAATATATTTTCTTAAGACGGGAAGAAAATCATGTGTTTAATTGTCAATATATCATCCAAAATTTTCTTCTTATAAAGGTGAGAAAATATAATTTTCTCTATATTTTCTCATTAAAAAACATTTAACATGAGAAAATTATATTTAATTTCCTCTTATAGTTATATTCAATGAAAGTTTCTTATTTTTCATTTGATTTGCATCATGTAAATGTAAAATATATATATATTCATACACCCAATCAAACAGTTACAAAAAAATTCTTTAAAAGAATTTTCTAGAGAAATTATTTCTCGAGAATGCCACATTTTCTCAAGATAACTTTTGCCCTAAGAGTTAAATGCATGGCAAGCCAATGCTACCTTCAATAATGTTGCAATAGCTTTTTGATTCATGCCTATGTGGACTTGAGATCATGAATATGATACATGCATGACTTCTCATTCCATCCATCATCATCATCATCATCCATGCTTTGAATAACTTGTAATTAATCCATTTAAAATAAATAAATAAAATTGGGAACAGTGGCAGCAGTAAAAAGGTAAGCTTAAAAGAATGTATTTACTCTGAAAAGTTCAAAAAAAAAAAAAAAAAAAAAGCAAAAGAATTGAACAGTCTCTCTCCTTCCAATGCAACCTTCAATGGTAGTTGAAAGACAGTTGATGAAGCTATAAAGTCCTGAAAACAGGGAATTATAAATTAATTAAATCCAATGCAGGAGAAGGAGGAGCACTAGCTAGTTGTAAGTTGTGATTAAGGTGAAATGAATGTATTTACTGACAAGAACAGAATAATTATAAGCACAATTTAGATCTTGAACTACTAACTTTCTCCTCATAAATGAACCTGCTGCTGCTGCAAATTCATGAATTAGATCATCTCTCTCAAAAAAACCAAGCTCATTTTTCAGCTCCCACTACTACTTCACATGATGCTGTAATTCCGGTATACTACTAGATATAGTTGTTCTTTTAAGACCATTACCTACCACCTATAATGTCGTGCCCTCTAATTACTTTTAAAACTACATATATATATATATTTTTTGTTTTTAAAAATAATAAAAAAAATTAAAAAAAGGGATGGACCCACTTTGATTTTCTATCTACCAACATTAATAATCAAATATAGAAGTACCCTTCTAATTAATTATTTAATTTTTTTTTTCTCTCTTTAAGATGGTGTGTGAGTCATATATTCCAACATATCTAACTGTTGGAAATCTAGTTGACTTTTGAAATATTGGAAGTGGGTCCAATAAGAGGAAGGTAGGTCATACTCTAGTCACATTAAGCTTCTTCTTCCATATATATATATATATATAAATTAATATATTTTGGAAATGATACTATAGTTGCACTACTTCTAACATCATATGAGACATCTATAATTATACCCAATTGATTTTTCTCGAGTTACAAAATAATGAAGATCAATGGTAGAGAATCATGGGTATCATCTCACAATCTAACATTACTTATTTATTATTTTTCATTTATATATACATATATATATATATATATTGAGAGGCGTGTCACGCGCGTCTGAGTCACAAAAAAGAACATTATATATACAATAATAATAGTAAGAAGGAGAGAGAAATCCATGTGAAAGGTCTAGAGAAATGGTTAATTAAGATAATATAAGCACATCTAATTAAGAACCACCACATGTTCCATTCCTAATTCTCCTCTTTAATCAATACCACCACCACGCACTTGAGATTTGTGCTAAATATCTCTTAATTAATTTCTCTTTTTTATTTATATTACTTCATCCTTCATCTCTCCTTCTTCTTCTTCTTCTTCATCTTGTGCATATTCCCAAGAAAACGAGGTAACTTATAAATGGTGCATGCATGCTTTTCAAGTAAGCGTGTTGTACGTTGGTGGTAGAAGCATGGATTCAAAGGGCGGCACCTAGGGGTGAGAGCGCGCAGCTCTCAGCATGTTTGAGAGTAAAAATAGAATAGAATAATAAAAATGAAGAAGAAGGTAAGGTTGATGGAGAAGAGTGCCACATGCAAGGCTAGTGTTGCGCCAGGTGCAGGTGCAGTGTCCCTAGTAACATGCTATCCAAAAACAAGGAGAACACAAAAAAGAAGAAGAAGAAGAATGAAGAAGAAAAAGTGGCGTTCAATTAATTAACTTAATTCAACTTTTTTTATACATTGTCATTATGGAATTAGTGCATAAAGAAATAAATAGCTTTAAAATTTAAATGTTACAGTTTTAATTTTTGGTACTGTCTCAGTATCCTAAAGGGTGAAAAAGCTAGATTAATTGGTCAAGAATCGGTCTGATACTTTTTAGAATATGCGATCTGGCAATGAAACTAATTATACAACTAATTATTAAACATTTTATTCTTTTAAAAAAAATAAAAAAGTATACACTTATATAAAATTATTTTAAAAAATTATTTGCATGCATGGTTCAATATATATGTGCGTAGTAACCGTCCTCTACCGACCTTATCAACCGAATCTAGTCGTTGGGAATTTTATTGGGTCAAAAGATAGAAACGAGGAATGAAATCAGCTACAACAGAAGTGGGAATGTGAATGTGAGGTCACCCACATTCATCAACTTCCAAATAAATAAACAAGTAATTGAAAATTTAGAGAAGTGGGTCTCTCATCTCTGACTGATTTCCCCATCACCAAGTTAATATTTATTTATTTATTATCCCCATTTGGGGTCACTGGAGATTTTTGTTGGGTTATTTTTTCTTTGTTTTTTATTTAATTATTTATTTTTGGTGTGTAGTACTCTTAATTAATCACATGGAAACATTCCAAAATATATAACTGTTCGATTCGCCACTATCTCCATCTGGATACTTAAATCCGATACAGAAATTGCCTTTGCTGTCGTGTTCCCACGGCAAAATAAACCCTTCCCACTCTAGTAATTATTTTAAAAAATAATAATAACTATATGATAATATTAATGGAAAATATTTATGTTATGTTATGTTATGTTATGTATGTATTTGTATGAATAATTGAGTACATGATTTTATCAGTATTTAACTTGATTTAAGTAGCACTCGGTAACTTTATTTTAATTTATAATTTCTGTAAACTCTAATTGAAATAGAGATCGAACAAAATTAGAGTATTTGATAAGAATTTAAATAACCTCTAAATAAAATATAGGTTAACAAATTGTAAAAGTTAAACGTCTACAATAAAAAGGAAAAAAAAGTTTTTTTTTCTTATAGCCCCTATATTAGAAATATTAGTTTATTATCCACCAAATTTACATGTAATCACAAATATGAAACAATTTGTTATCACTTCAATTTAGTAAGTAATAATTAAAATAAAATCATTTTTATTGACAAAATATGACATATAATTGCTAATATAACAACCAATTTATATATATATATATATATTCATTTTTTTTGTTTTATAAAGGTAAACAAACAATATTTTTAGAATTTTTAAATTTATATTTAAATAAATTTATTTATTTATTTAAATATGATATTAATAATAAATATTCTTATAATTACATATTTTGTTATAAATATAGATATAATATTTGTAAATGTAATATTAAAATATTATATTTATTAATTAGATTATATTTAATAAAAACATAAATAATCTAATTTCATGTATAATTATTAATATCTATAAATATAATACTAATAATAAATTTTTCATCATCTTTTATTATAAATATAGATACAATATTTATAAATACTAGTGTTTGGAATAGAGCGTTGCCCGTAATTTTAATTGTAAATTAATTAAGATACAATAAATTTTATTTCAAAGGAAAGGTATATCGTTTATTTTTTAATATGATCAAAACGGGTAAAAATATTTAAAAATATAAATGAGGGTAAGTAGAAGTAAAAACATAGAAATTAAATGGATAGAATAGAAAAAAGAAAAATAAAAAAAGCCTATTGATGATAAGATTAAATTTGTTTTTTCAAATATAAGATAAACTCTTTTAAAGGACATTTGGGTAGAAAAAAGATTTCACCATCAGGCATCAACTACCCCAAGTATTCTCATTATACTAGTATAAATAATATCTATTGATAAGATTAGATTAATTAATAACAAAACTAATCTAATTTTAAATGATTTATTATTATTGTTAAATATAATTTTTAATTTTATCTTTAATGCAAATTAAATTATTAATCTTATGCATATAAATACGATAAAAAATACATCATTCATAAAAGATATGAATTATGTTTGTAATAAGAGATTAGAATGTTGTTTATCAAATTAACACTCAACCTCTAAAATAAAACTAAAATTAGCAATATTTGTAGCCAAATACTATATGCTTAAAGATACCTCTAACTAAATAAGTTTCTAACTAAATGGATCGAATGAACATTAATTGGCTTATTAAAATGATAAAAAGAAAATATGATCATTCACAAATTTTACCTATCAATCAACTTTAGCTTATTTTTCTACATTATATATGATGAACCTATCTAAATTAATTATTTTCATTAAATAGAAGAACTGTGGTTTCAAAAAATAATAGCAAATGAAAATTTTAATTAAACCTCTATTACTGATCATAAATTTTAAATAATATAAATTAGTTTTTCAATAGGAAAAAACTGATAAAATGTAAGAATATATTAATAGTTGCAATATCTCTCATGAAACTATAACATTGAAACATATTTATAGATATTATAATTACAACCAACAATGACTCACTCGTCCTATAAATAGAAAAACCAATATATTTATATATTAGCTTATATTTGGACTAAACATATTTAACAATGACCAATATAATTACAATTAAATTAATGATCAGTTTTTTCAATTAAAAAAATAAATTATGTTTTTTTTCTATAGAAAGAGATGAAATTTAAATATTTTGGCGAATAAATTTGATTTTTTTATTTTACTAAATTTTGCTAAAATTATAGTAATAATAAAAATGAAAGGCTCATAATTTGAAGCCTGATTTTAAGAATAAACTCAATCTTAATATAAGTGAGGTTCCTTCGAATTCAAATTGGGTCAAGTTCTGAATGCACCGTAACTTCATTCATATAGGATCTTATCTAGATTTATTTTGTCGGAACCTGAATTTTTATTTTTTGTAATTCCCAATGGTGTCCTTCAGGCTAGGTTATACGCATCACAAAGACTATTGCACATGAAATGAGCAGTACTGAGGAGACATAGAGGCATTCCACTCAATGTTTTGTGAGTATTCGCTCATGTGGCCATGATCCAAGCTTATAAAGTAAATAAAAGGCCAGCACGAAGGCTCGAACTTAGGACCTTTTCTAAACCGGCAGCCATGCACCCCTAATAGACAATATACGTACATACAGAACATTATTTTTTGAGTTGATATATATATATATATATATTAGAGTTTAGATAATTGGGAACTATGTTACTGTTATAAATTATGAGTTAGCTAGGGAATCATTTCCCATTAACTTAATTACAGTCAAATCAAGAAAAGTTTATTATATTTATACCACATAATGGGAGTTTTAGAGTGAGTTTAGTGAGTCAACACATGAGAAGTGATACTAAATTAATGCCTAGCCAATGTGCTAAGAGGCACCGCAAATGATGCCCAAATTAATTAAAATAAGCTTTAATTTTGAAGATATATACATTAGAACTTATATAAACTTATTCATAATATTCTTCCAAGCACAAGTTCTCATGATGCCATGTGATTCTCACTGATCTTTAAATTAAACTGAAGGTGTAGGGTTTTCATCAAGTAGCCTCTCTTTTGGTCAAAGTTTTAATTAAAATTCTTCAATTAATTAAGAGTTATATAAATTACTCAATAAATTTCTAATGAAATAATTGAGTTTAGATCCTGTGCTTCTTAGGGCAAAATTCAAAACCATGCACCTCATGTACACCAAATATTGATGATTCGGCTAATAATAGAAAGGATAAATCATATGGTGAGAATCCACCAATCATACTAGGTTTAATGTTTAGGCGCACCAAAGAATATTAGATAAATTAATAGGAAATGTTAATCTAACTGCAAAAAAAAAAAATATATAACTACACATTCGTGTTTATTTGATGTGTATAGTTTACACATCTTGAGGTGTGTAATAAATGATCCAATGAACATGAATGAATAGTTATATTTTTTTGCAGTTTTATTTTTTACAGTTAAATTAACATTCTCCTAAATTAATTAACAATATTAGTTCATGGGTTCTTCAGTGGGTTTCAAAAGAATTTAATATCATTATTTATCTTAGTTACTATAAAATGATGGAGATCATGTGTCCAATGAAGTCCAAATCATATTTTAGAAGATTAAATTATATGTTAAATTCTAAAAGTAATTAAAGGAGGGATATTATATATTGTATTATCTTATTTCAAAGTAGCAACTAGATGATAGAAAAGGGCAGAATTTGTTTTTATCTATTAAAAAAGGCTTCAAAAAATAAAATAAATTACCTATAAAACTCTGAAGAGAATATGATCTACTCATACAAAGATATATTTCCTTAATATATAACATTTTTCAAGAGATGAAGATCATCATAATACACTTTTGGCATATATTAAATCAGAAGGTTGAAGATAAGGATTTGTAGTACTAGAGGTGCTTCTAGGAAGAACTAGCTAGGGGCTTGCTTGGGAAAGCAAGTCAATCTTGGAACTCTTGTTGTATCATTGTTGTAAAGAGAATGTGATCATTAATTAGTAGTAGCAAAGTTTTAATATATTAATTAAAGTAGAATCAATGATTATAGAGTAAAGATAAAATACTAATTGGAAGTTGTGGGTGCAATGAGTATATATAGGATGCTAAATAAAATTAAATAAATAAATAAAAATTGATATTGGAAACTATACAGCAGAAAGAGATCAAATTAAGGTTCTCCAACTATATATATATATATATATATATATATATATGCATATTATATAAGTTCATGAAATCATATTCTCCCCTTTCTAATTATAAATTCAACCTCCAACCCACATTCTCTTATATATATGTTGTTATATAGCTACAATTGTTTAAGTGCATTCCTTTTTCCTACTAGGTATTGACCAAGAAGAAGTGAGTTTAGGACCAATTATGGAAACCCTTTTGGGATTAATCAAAAAGATTCTATGATAATTTTAATTAAGAAGGGCTCCACCCATTTTACTAAAAATATACATATGATAAATTATATATATATATATATATACATATATATAACAAAAACTTATAAAGCATGGCTTTAAAAGCCAGCATGTAAAGAAGATGCTCAGTTAGAATAAAGTACGTAAAGATTAATGTAAAGTGACCCTAGTACTAGATATATATATACATATCTCTTGTCAAAGCCAGCCAACTGATCCTTAGATATATCACTTGTTTTACTGATGTATTTTAAACTATAGATTATATATATATGAGTATAACATTGCTATATACTTCAAATATAAAAAAGAAAATTGGATGAATAATGAACTGGATCAGTTCATGATCAATAATTTTATCTGACTAATAATACTTTACAAATAAGGGCTCCATCTAACCATTTTATTTGTTCATGATCATGTAATATTTTTATAAAGATTAATTTCTTTCTTTTGAAAAAAAAATAAAATAAAATAAATTCTTTGTAGAAAACCACAATTAAATCCCTATACTTTTTCTTAAATACTTAAAATGATGTTAAAGGTGATCAACAAGGTGATCTTCTTCTAGTTAAAGTTAGAATCATTAAACTCTATAGTTGTCAAAATATCTCTTTAGACTTGAGCAAACTGAGTTTAATTTCTTTACATTCTCCTACATTTTACACTCTCTATTAATATCTTTTAATTTTATTATTCTAACTTTAATTTCAATGATTTTATACAAACTAGAGGGTGTCCGACCATCTGCACGATTAATTCCTTAAAACAAGATGCGAACTTTCTTATCCACACTCATCACATTGGGAGAGTAGTACTCAAAGAGGAATGAATCCATTTTTATAGAACTGAAGAACCATACTCAGATCTCTTACTTCTTAAGGTGAATATCAGACCATCACACCAACTCCTTAAGATTAATAAAAGATATGAACATTTTTTCTATTCATAGTAATAAAAATTAAGCGTAAAAAGGTCTTTTTTATTGAAACAAGAATGAAGGTAGAGAAGATTGAAAAGTTATATATGAAAACACAAAATTGATTAATGTCAACAAAAATATAAGTAAAAAAAGTTATTAAAGTATATAGAAAAGAGTGGAAATAAGTTGGATAACTAGTACTACAGCCATGGTTCAAGGCTGAGGCGCTTCACCCTTTGGGGTTTGGAGGTCTTTGTTCGATTCTCTAGTTATACTGGTTCAGTTAGTAATTTTCAGCTTTATTATCCTTGGTAAATATTTCACTAACGTCGGGTTGGTGTGGGGACTAGTCTGATCGAGGTGAGAGAGCAGGTCGGCCGTCAACCTATCCATCGTGTACCTGAACACCCCACGGGTTAGGGCGGGTCAGGTCTCCAACGGGTTAGAGGGGCCTTAGATTGTTTCTTCTCAAAAAAAAAAAAAAAAAAAAAACACTAAAACTACATTTAGGAAGAAAAACCAAAATGATATATATATATATATATAATTTTACAAAATTAAGAAGTCTTTTCTCTAACATGGACATATTTTTTTCTGACTAAAATTAATATTCTATTTTAGTAGAGATAATTTTCCATCAGAGTTGTTAGATGATTAATTCAAAGGAATAGTACATTTAAAGTACAATACTATAATCAAACCATCATATTTTATTCCAAGAGAGCAAAAACAAGCAATAATGTCATAATAGTTTTCAAAATATATGGAGATCGATTAAAGCAAATTCTAAGTAGTATATATCAACGTCCCAACAAGAAAAATTCTTTTTGAGTATATATCATTGAGAAGTTGAAAAATCTTCTCAATATATTTTATAATAACAAAACTCACAATTAATAATTAATAGTCAATAAGGCCAAGAAAACCATAAATGATTGAGAGGGTAGTTGGCCTAAGTCAATCAAATGTGAATCTTTTTGGGGTCTACTAAAACCCCCCATTAAAAGATACACAGCTAAAGAACAGGCCAAAAAACTCATTTTATGGATTTTTCAAAAATAATTTATTAGAATGTAGCTAGGTACAATGCCAAATGATGCATGAATGTACTATTTTACAACCTTATAATTCAAAGGATATTTTGTGTAAATTAAATCAGAACCACTTTTTTCTCAATATATATATATATATATATATATATCTTAATAAATATATATATATATATACAACTCACTAATGTTAATTTCCTTCTTGTTTTTGGGTTTTTTTTCATGAATCTCTCTGCTATAAAAGGTACATAATATTGCGTTAGGCAGTAATTTTTTATTTAGTCAATTTTAGACAAAAACTAAAACCTAAAACATTTAAAATTTATTAACATATGTTTGTACTATTGTGTTTAGGTAAACTATCATAAATGATGAAATTTCAAAAACTAATGAAAAAAAAAATCAACTGACTAAGATAATCTTATCATATGTTGAGATAAGGTTCAAATGATGCCTTCTTGCACACACACACACACACATATGTAGAGTAGTGTAGTCAAGCTTCAAAACTACAGCGCTACCATGCAATGGCTTTTGAGAGCAGGCACTCAGGAGTTGTTGGGTTGGTCGAGCCAACCTTCGGCTTCTTTTGATTGAAGGACTCGGTGAGCGTCCTTTAATGCTTGTTTTGTTAGTTGTTTAACCTACTTCATAAGTGTTGAGTGGTGGCAGGATTCTTTTCTCATAGACCGTAACTGTCATGGATTCTTCTTCTAGTAAAGACAGAGAAGTTGCGAGACTGGCTAGAGCATCTACCTTTGTGTTCTGTCGTTATAGGGTTTAGAAAAATAGCGATATATCCAACCTTTCCTCTACATCAAAAACTTTTCATAATTAGGTATTTAATCATATTTGCATCATTTTTTGCATGCATTATGTCACGATGCCCCTGACCTAGGCTGACGTCATGACCGACACAGTATACTATACACTGTACTTACCCGTATACAGTAAATAGTATATTGTCCGCCTCAACGGACATTCACAATCATTCCAAAATACCATCATTGCCATTTAGTTAATCAAACATTCCATTGTCCAAGTATATAGATATATATATATCATTGCCAAATATTTTACCAATCCAAAATAATTATTGATATCTTATTTTCCCAAAATAACCCCTCTAGATGGTAATACATATATAAGATGTGTGATCATTATATATATATATCAAAATATATAAACAGGTAACCACTTATTCTAAAACATACGGACATCAGCAATGCTACGTCCTAGTCACGTGCTGATTACGCTCAAAGTTTTCATTTTCCTTTTACTTCCGTACCTGAAATGGTGAGGAAAATGGGGTGAGCAAACAACAGCTCAGTGAATATAGTTCTTGATATGACAATCGCATGCATTTTAGGAAACACGGCATATCAAATCGATTTAAAACATTTCAAAAGCACATATGCACCATTCATCAAAATAATATACGTGCACACAATATTGTTCATTCATAAATATTTTACCATCTCCCTCTTTCAAGGCAAGAGAGCGGGTCTAACCCTTGTATGGTCGTACAAGGTAGCCACAGCCTCTCATTACCCAATTCACAGTCATTTCAAGGATCGCAACCCTTGCTAGGACAGACCTACTGACAATGATGACTCGCAAAACCTCATTCGGATCTAATTCCTAACGAAATGACATCATTACAAACTCCAATTGCTAAAATCAATTTGCATGATTCATAAAACTCAATGCATTATATATCAATATAAAATGCATACAATCAAACATTTTATATGCGTACAATGTCATACAAGAACCAAATCAAGAAAACTATACTCACAGTGGTTACACGGGGTTTCTAAGTCAATTCGAGCAACAATAAACGTTCATCATAATTGCTTCATCAAGAGCATTTATCCATGCACTTGAGCTCTCAATTTAAACACTGAAATGAACCATAGATTATCATGAGAATCACAATTTCAACTCATCAAAACACTATGACTACACTCAAATTTTCTAGCTGGTTCAGTAGCTAAGATTAGGTTATTTCACCATGAAAATATATAGGAAAACATGTCATATCCACAAAAGCATGTTCTTAACATCGAAACGTTCAGAATTCAGTTCTCTACGATTCTATGATCTCAAACCGGAGTTTCATTGGATTCTAATTCCATTTTATTCACTGGATATGATCATAGTACTATTCATATCACTGTTCACATTGTCACTATTTATTCGAAAAAGTAAATATTTACTAAAATTGCCAAACGGTCTCCAAAAATCATGAACTTAGCATCGATGGACTCGCAACAGTCCATTCTACCATTCTATAGCCTTAAACTGTAGTTTCATCGGGAATGATCTCCAATCAAAACTCTAAATTTCAACAAACTTCAACGGCTATAAAACTTCCAAATGAACACATAAGTCAATCTAACCTTATATTTAGGTTCCTACAGCCTAGGAAGTGTTTTTCAACCTTCTTAGCGGATTTTCATTCACGTTGGGTCAAAACCCCAATTGGTGAAAACGTCGTAAAACGGCTCCCACAGCAAAAATTACTCCACTAGAAAGGTTACATCTAGCTTAGATATCAATTTTACGAAGAAATAGAGTGAAAATCACTTACCGCGGGTCCGAATTTGACGCGAATCCCGCGTTTCCCCTTTTTCTTCTTCTCCTTCTTCTCGGTCTTCCGCTCTCTGCAACTGCTTTCCTGCGTTTAATTTTTTTTTTCTTTCTTTCATTCAGCAATTCATTTAACATTTCTTTTATTTTTTACTGTTCACGGTACTGTTCCGAACAGTACTAGCAAATGAACAGTGTTTTATTTTATTTTATTTTTTCTTACTCCATTCTCCTCTTCTTCTTCTATACTCTTCAGTGTACGTATAAATTAATCAACTATATTGATTAAAAGCACGGGGTGTTAGACATTAGCATTAGCCTAAAGAACAAAACATTTTTAACTTAGAGATTTCATATAAGAATGACATGATATTAGAAGCATTAGCTGATACATTTATATATCATGGCCGATAACACATGCATGCCATCCTCATATTTATTTCTTGTCCTCATTCCATAGGTAGGAGTTGTATAACTCTTTCAAGTTAACTTAAAGATGTAATTAGATGATAGCTGGTGTCTTATTATTCCTTAGGAATATTTCTTTCAAGCAAATATAAGGGGAAGAAAAATTTTGAATGAGTCCAAAAGTTTAATGGGCTACTTTCATATATGTCATCTTAGAGGGTGCTTCTTCATCGCATGTGTATGTTAGACATGAAGCCACAAGGAACACTTTCTCATGGTAACATGTATGTACACCCTGATCATATAGTACTGAAGATTCTTTTAGAAATATATTGCATGCCATAAGACATTCTCCTTATATTAAAAATATTAATTATAAAAGAAACCATGACAATATTGAGTTTGAATTAAAAAGAATAGGTGGTGTAATTAAGATTCTCCTCCCATGAAGACAAAATACTATGTTTCATGTTATTGAGGCCACCCCCGAGTTGCAATATGATCTAGCTTGAATTAAATAGATTGATCTAACTACATCTATATATAGGTTTTAACAAATAATAGCAGCAATCCATAATTTTAAGTGATCATTCTTTCCATTATCTTTAGTCTTTTTAGATTAGTTACTAATACTATGATAAACACACGATAATGATGGTTGGTCATCAAAAAGTGCAACCATGTAAGAAGAAATTAACTTTCTTAAATACTCTCATATCTTATGGTATAGTAAATAATATATAATCAACAAATGGTAAGCTTAGTGGAAACAGACAGAGTCTTAAAGTTGTTCCTGTATATAGAAGTTTTAGAAGTTAATTTTTAGAGACATTTTTATTGAGAGAGGTCTATCAGTTTGTTCTCCCTCTCAAATGAAAACTAGTCTCATACGAAAACTAGTCAAAAACTCTCATTAATTTTTTGTAGTAAAGTTGGCTTTGACAAGTATCTTATAATGCTATCAAAGACATCAATTAGATTGTAAAAATCTATACATGGATTCTGCAAACTTGTAGTAATCTATGGGGAATCAAGCAAACACGTATGCTTATAAGCACACGTTCACACCCTTGCAAGTACACCTTTAAGTTATTTTTTAGATTTGCAATGAGAGACGGTGCACGTGTCACTCAATTATCTAAACTAGTACTAGAATCCCAAAATCAAATTCCATAACATAGGAGATTAATAATTATAAAGTTAAAAACGATGATGAAGACAATGAGACGAAGAAGAAGAGAGAGAGAGAGAGAGAGAGAGAGAGAGAGAGAGAGAGAGAGAGAGAGAGAGGAATAGAGAATTAAGGAGAGAGACTGAGAAGAAGGAATAGAGAATTAAGGTGAGGGGTTCTAGGAAGCTGATGCATTGATCTCCTCCATCTCCTAAGGCTTTCTTTCTTACAACTTTAATAAGACGCGTGACTTAACCCTATTAGCTAGACGGCATTACTAACACTACTATACACACACACACACATATATATATATATATTGTATTTGTATATTAATCTAATAAAAACACGCTTGCTGCAGCCTTCATTAATCTCAATATTACTAGTACAACCGACCATAGAAAGAAATTAAAGTATCTTGAAATCCCCTTATTATATAGTTTTCAAAATATATGTATATATTAAAATAAAATTAAAAAAGGAAAAGAGAGAAAGGAAAGTGAGTAGTGATCACCACCCCAATCCCAAAAGTAGCAACTATTATCACCTCCTCCATGCACGAGGGGTCCCAAAGCTAGCTGTGGAGAAGTGGCCCTAAAGCTTTGCAAGGCTGGGAATCAGAAAGAGCTCTTGGTGGTACCTAGCTTCGGATAATAAATTAATTATATATATATATATAAAGCACATAAATTCCAAAGCTATAAGATGATGCATGGATATTTGTGTGAATATATGAGTGTGTTATTTATATATCTATATATCTATCTTCACTATTTATATATCACTATCACTATGCATATATATATATATATATATATATATATATATATATATCCCTTGTGTTGTGTTGCATTTGGAACTTTGTTGGGAGTTCCCATTACAAAGTTGGCATGCTCTCATTTCTACTCATTCCAACACCTACCTCTATCTATCTTTACATGAAAAGGAGAGTTGTATGAAACCAAGGTTCCATGCACATGCACCCCCATCACTTCTCCCTCCAAGTGGGCTTCACCATATACTATACCCATGGTTTTCCTATGCTCTTTCTCCTCATAATCTATGCATATACATATATGGACCATGATAGAGGAACTTATGTATACACTTAAGAATTACACTCAGGCACTTGAGTCCTTAAATCAACATAGAGCTTTGTATTGATAAATATACTTCACGAGTAAACTTTCCGAGTACCCAGAGCATTACACAAGCCACTTGTACTATGTATATACTAGCATATTAATATATTTACATCTACACTTAATTAAAAATTCAAATCTCCTAAAATGTTATTACATATAATTTGTGTAAAGCAAGAGGAACATTCTGAAGTAGTTTTTGATAAATCGATCAAAGGTGGGCACATTCTTGATATTTCTCGAGTTATGTTGTAGTATGTATATCATACTTCATGACCATGAGGTCATAAGTTCAAATTCAAAAATAGCCTATCTAATATTAAAGTAATGTTGTATATATATATTATCCTTTACACGTAGACCTTATGATTGCAATAGCCTTGTACACTAAACCCTACATCAATTTTTTTTTATATCAAGCAATAAGAAAGATCAATGGTGTAAAATTATTGTGGCTTGAAAGGTGTCACTTTAACATTTTTCCATTAATATTTTTGTCATATATGGACATGCATTAGGGTTTTCATTCATGTAAATAAACATTGTATAGTGTACTCAGATACAATCATACTGTGTTACTTCAGCTTCTTAAACTGCCACTTGGATTCGAAGGATTCGATCGAAAAGTATTTGCTGTTTTCACAAAGATTTTCCCTGACTGGCATAGATATTATGGTTGGATAGGTTCACATTTCACATATATAAAACCAAGAAGTTCTTGGAAGGGTCGTGTTGCAAGTGATAATTAGCAAATTTCAGAGATTAGTAGAAGATAATTAAGCTAGATTATTATCAGCAATTACTAGTGGAGTGGATCATGAGGATCGAATTTCAAAACCTCATGATAAAGTACAAAATAATCATTGATTAGTTTAGTAATGGTGATATCATGTATTTCTTAATTTTTTTATTTATTTTATTTATTTTATAAGCCTATATACATATTTCACTAAATAATTAGTAAGAATATTCAAGATAAAAAGGCATGGCATATCTTCTCTTTTTTTTTTTTTTTTTTTTGTTTGAGATCAACTGGTGCCGGAGACTTACGTTCCCATTAATCCATCTAGAGCATGGTCACAAACACTAAGACATCATTGGCCAATAAGTGTTGAAAAGTGACTCGAACTCAAGACCTTCAAATTAGATGAGTTTATACCTAACCATTAACCCAACCACCGGGATTAAGGCCGGGCATATCATGATTCTAAGCATAAGTGAGTATTGTAATGCATGAAAATAACTTGTGCACAAAATAACTATATATCAAGATATAAATGCCAGAATGGAGGCCCAATCATATGCCAGATAGTGTTATTTCTGCTTAAATTTACTTTCATACTATGTATAAATATTTGAAAAAAAAATTTATATATATATATATATAAGATCAATTCACTTTAATCAGATACGAGAAATATTGTCGAAATAGCCGATTATCCAAGTAAATTCTATTATATAAAAACAGTCTTTTTCGACCACGCATACTTAAGCAAAGATATTAAACTTCAAAAATAAAAATAAAAAACTCTGTACTACAAAGTACATGAATGTAATATTCTCACATTATTGCTTATCATATAATTTGGAAAATGTTTTAGAACATTTTAGATCAATTTAGCCTTTCATAGAGTCGAGTAAACGAAGCAAATTCATCTAGCAAATTCTATGTAGTTGGCAAAAGGTTCCAAAAAAAAAAAAATTAGTTGAATTGAGTTGATTGTTTGCTAAAGCAAAATACTAAATAAAATAAAATTTAAAATATTAAAGCATTTGGCCCTGTTTGGGAGTGAGACGAACAAAAAATTTTGACAAACGTTGTTTGGGTGTCATTTGGCACGTATGCGTTTGCAATTCAAACACGAATTGGGAGAATTTTTGTGAAGCTCCCTCCCCCTGCTGCTTTTGTGTTTGCTAATTGTGTTTGAAAAAAAAATATATTTTTGGGTAGAAACACAGATCCATGCTCCCAAACAGGGCCTAACATATGTACAATTATTAATTACATCTCAATATAAAACAAAGTAAAAAATATATATAAAAAAATGTTTTGTGTAAGCCAAGTGTCAATGTCATTTTTTGACGCTAGCAACAACCTTCCTTGGATTTTTAAGAATACACATATATTGCGCACACCCAAATTGAGTGTCAGCATTTAAGAACATACATCTTTAAAACGTTCAAAAAAAATTGAGTGTCAGCATTGAAAAATAGCGTTGATGCCCCAAATACACGTGCATCTTCAAAACGTTCAAAAAAAATTAAGTGTCAGTATTGAAAAATAGCATTGATACCCAATATCTATATAACATTACTCATATATATATATATATATATATATATATAATTTTTTGATAAATAATGGAGACACAAAACCCATTCACACTGTATACTTGAAATACTATATCATTCAACAATTAAACTCAGCAAGTCAACTAATTAATGTAATGGAAGAGATAAAACCCAATTAGTGGACCAAAATGGAACAGTTGTGAAAACAAAGCAACAATGTGAAAAGAAATTTTATTATTATTAATTATATAAGGAGCTAGCTAGCTAGGGTATTGAACGTTGGGATTAACAAGAGAGAGTAGTGACGTGGAAGTTTAAGTAAACGAGGTAAACCAAAATTAAACTAAACTACTACTTAAAAAGAGTGTAGTTAGGGAAATGGGCGGTCGACACGTGTCGGCACTCAGGTGTGAAACCTGGCTTTCAGCATTATAATCTCAGTTGCATGTAATATTAACTTAAAACTCTTTTTCCAATAATAATTCTTCTTCTTCTTCTTCTTTCACTTTCTCTCTCTACGTCAATCCCAATCCCCAAACGCTGAGGGACTACCAAAGTTGGTGGGCCTACTCCACGTGCGACACTTCTGGAGGCTCTGTCAGCATCGCCCGCGCCACGTGGGCCAATAATTATTAGTGGACCATTGGAGCTACACAGCGTTAAATCCCTCCGGGCCCCACCTGAAAATCTTCCCCTCTCGCGCTCTCTCTCTCTCATAACAGCTTCTTCGCGCCGAATCAGAATTTTGGATGACGTGTCTCTTTCATCTCTTACTTGTCTACTATTTGTAGTAATAACCATAAAACTACGAACACAGTACATCTCACTCCCACCATTCTCCGTACACCACCCCCTCCTGATTCTTCCACGTATCATCATTTTTTTGTATAAATTCTCCTAGGAACCATTTACTATTAAGATTTGATGAAAAAAGCCATCACGATGAATAGAGTGATCTAATCTAAAAAAATGCTATATACTACTAACTTTTTTTTTTTTGGTAGAAGAAAAGTGAATAATTAGAAATATTATCAAGCCCTTCAAATCTGTGATCCTGGAGTTTTCACATTAATTAAACCCAAAAAAAAAAAACATAAAAAAACTATATATTATAAAAAAAAAAAAATAAAGAATAATTTATTGATTTAAAAATATTATAGTAAGGTAGATGGCGGCACAGGGCTTATGATTTGCTTAAGACTTCAAACCATCACATGCAACCCCTGATGAATACCCCCCCAATACTATTTATATACCCCTCTCCCCCTTCAACGTTCATCCAAACCAAACCAAAACCACAACTATAACCAAAATCCTTCTTCTTCTTCCTTCTTATTAAGAAAAACTCTTTATCTTTCAATCCATATTGGTGATCAAAATGTTTCTTGTATCGGATCACGAAGACTTCTTCTCGCGCCGATGCGTGTGGGTGAACGGTCCGGTGATAGTAGGAGCAGGGCCATCAGGGCTAGCCGTAGGAGCTTGTTTGAAAGAACAAGGAGTCCCATTTGTGATGCTCGAAAGAGCTGATTGCATTGCTTCTCTATGGCAAAAACGCACTTACAATCGCCTAAAACTTCATCTTCCTAAGCAATTCTGTCAGCTCCCAATGCTTCCCTTCCCACAACACTACCCTGAGTACCCAACCAAGACCCAGTTCATAGACTATCTAGAATCATACGCCACCCATTTCGAAATCAATCCTCACTTCAACGAGTCCGTTCAATCCGCTAAGTACGATGAGACTTGCGGGTTATGGCGAGTTAAGACGGTTTCGAGTGCTGGGTCTAGTAGAGCTGAAGTTGAGTATATTTGTAGGTGGCTTGTGGTTGCAACGGGGGAGAATGCGGAGCGACTTGTTCCTGAATTCGACGGATTAAACGAGTTCAAAGGTGAGATGTTGCACGCTTGTGATTACAAGTCTGGGGAGAATTATAATGGGAAAAGAGTTCTTGTTATTGGGTGTGGAAATTCTGGGATGGAACTGTCCCTTGATCTCTGCAATCACAACGCCTTTCCTTCGATGGTTGTTCGAAGCTCGGTAAGTTCATCAAATATTGTGTATATATACTTCTTGTGAATTTTTTATGTGATTTTTGGTAATGGCTAGTGTTTGATTCAGCTTAAAATTGATGAATTTGATTGGTTTTTTTTCAACAGGTTCATGTGTTGCCAAGGGCAGTTATGGGAAAATCAACATTTGAATTGGTGTCATTGCTGATGAAATGGATGCCATTGTGGTTAGTGGACAAGTTAATGTTGATGTTGGCATGGTTGGTGCTAGGAAATACTGAGAAATATGGATTAAAAAGGCCTAAAATGGGGCCTATTCAGCTCAAAAACACACAAGGAAAAACCCCTGTTTTGGACATTGGTGCATTGGAGAAAGTCAAATCTGGTGACATCAAAGTTGTCCCTGGAATCAAAAGATTTTCTTGCTCTGGTGTTCAACTTGTTAATGGTGAAAATCTTGATGTTGATGCTGTTGTTCTTGCCACTGGATACCGCAGCAATGTTCCCTCTTGGCTTCAGGTTAGAACATAAATCGATACATATTTTTTTTTTTCATTTTTTTTCTTTTTTAAAAAGATGATTTTGATTGATACCCATATCTTAAAAAAGGTCAAAAAATTTAAATAAAATGATTTTTTTTTTGTGGGTGAGATTGAAAATGGACTAATTTTTTGTTGGGTTGTGTTTGGAATGACAGGAAACAGAGTTTTTCTCAAATAATGGATTTCCTAAAGCACCATTTCCAAATGGGTGGAAGGGAAAATCAGGGCTATATGCAGTTGGGTTTACAAGGAGAGGGCTGTCTGGTGCATCTTCAGATGCAATGAGAATTGCTGAAGATATTGGAAAAGTTTGGAAAGAAGAAACAAAGCAGAAGAAACAGAAGACTGCCTGCCATAGAAGATGCATTTCTCAGTTCTAAACACTACTACACCTGCACAGTTCATTCCTTCTTTTTTTCAAAAAAATCTCATAGATCTCACTTGAAACCCCAAAAAAAAGTGTTGGAGAGTTCAAAAAAAAGAAAGAAGGACACAAAGCAAAGGAAGTAGATAGCAAAGAGACCACCAGCCCTCTCCGAAAAGCCCAAGTTTTGTGAGGAATTGGGCATTCTGTACACACAGGAAGAAGAGGCTTTTTTATTTATCTATTTATTTATTTCAGTTTTAGAGATTTTTGTATAATATTTCAATTGTCAAATTCATTGGAAAAAAAAAAAAGTACCCTTTCTTTTCCATTTTTCATGTTATTTGTCTTCTTCTTTTTTTAATGTTCTCTTCAATTTCTTTTAGATGTAAATATCTCATTGTTTTTAGACCTGTTATTTAAGACAAGATTAATCAACTTTATTTTCAATTAAATTTGATAGTGAGAAATAGTATTATTCTAATTCTAAAAAGTTCAATCATATGTTCAACTACCATAATTATTATATTATATACCACATACATTAAGATGTGCAAAATATATAATTCGATGAACATGATAGTGTTCAATCACTCCTCATAACCATGAGGTCGAAGGTTGTAGCTTTATGTCTTGATCTCTTTTATTAATGAGATTAACACTATAACCAACGGTGGGTTAATCTAGTGATTAGGTGCAAGTTGCACATATCCTGAAGATTTCGAGTACCACTTATTGGTCAACGGCGTCTTTGAGTGTTTTTAGTAATACTCTAAAGAAATTAGTGAGACATAAGTCCCCGGTGGTGCCGCTAATCTCAAAACAAAAAGATTGATAACACTATTGTTTAATTGTATAATTTCCCTTTTGACTCAATTAGTCTTTGAGCCTTAACATATGTCTAAGGTATAGGCTCAATGTTAATATTATATACTTATTAAAAAAAAAAAAAAAGTTAGCTCAAATTCTTTTGGAGAGTTGGGTTGACTTTGGGTGAAATTTAGAATCAAAATTGTATAGTTGGTTTCTGTTAACATGCATGAATCAAGGACAATAATAGAAATAGATTCTCCATTTTTCTCTTGACTTATAAATTGCAAAAAGTATGATATATAATTTTATTAGTTGTGATGCCTCACCCCTCAAATGAAACCTACTCCCTAATGCCAAACATGTGGTCCACCACTCATACTACTTTGCACTCCTAATAAACTATACTTATTCCTTAATTAATATTAATTTGATCAATGAAGCAATATGTTTTTGGGGGTACTAGCTAGAATTAGACTTAAGTTCTTAAGAATGAAGCAACTACCCTACTATTATTCCATGTGACTTTGGTGTCTTTACCTAAATAAATAAATAAATGTAATTTCATATTAATGTCTTGCTAGGAAGTAACTGAAAATTGAGAAAATCCATGTCTAATTTCATAAATTTTTTTATACAGTTTTCTTTGTAATATTTTAAGTAATTTAATTACGGTGAGTGATTATGATTTTGTATTATGTTAGTATTCATCCAAAACTTAAAGCACTCTAACAAATGAATACCCCTAGATATATTATTATTATTTTGGTCCATATATATATATATATATATATATATATATATATATATGTAACAATTAACCTCTTGATAGATTTTTCAAGAAGACTATACAAATGCAGTCTTAAGTACCTAATAGAGGAATTAGATGTTAAAGATTTAAGTTTGTATTTGGTTTGTGATTCAAATATTATGTTTTATAACAAACTAAAAATTTAAGAATAAAAAAAAATCAAAACAAAAAATGCATTTGGTTTATCAAATCTGAAAATATTTTTTTAATTCAAAATACAACCTGTATTTTTTAAATAAATAAAAAAATTGGGGATCTTTTTTTATTTTTAGATTGTATCTTTATTATCAAATGAAAAAAAAAAAACAAATACGAAGTTCTTTTGTCTATTTTTTATTATTAATATTGCAACTATTTTGTTAATTTTTTATAAAAATATCCTTCTGATAGTGAATAATTATTGGTTGAGTCAGATCAGTGAAAACTGAAAACTTTTTAAATTAATTAACTCCACATACATGGGATCATCTCGTTAGTTAAAATAGTTGAAAATGACAATTGACCAAATTGAAGGCTTTGTCGACCAAACAATCACATCCTTCAAAAGGGTTTATTCTCTAAAGAGCATTGAATTCACTAAACTCCAAAATTGCATTAATTTTAGAGACTTAACAAACATGCATAGCCAACCTAATAATGTCTTTATTTTCCATTAAAACTTTGACATTCTTAATGCTTATATCTTATTTATTCATAGTTTGATTTTGCTTAATTTTGATTTCAACATATATATATGTGTATATATATGTGTGTGTGTGTGATCTTTGATATTATATTATTAATAATATTTGGGAAAATATATTAATGTATTCAATGAGGGTTGAAGGAGAAGAATGTATATTATTATATTTGAAATGAAAATGAATGTACATAAAAATAAAAAAGACTGACTAAAATGGAGATATGCAGCAACTTCAAAGTAGAGTCATGTAGAAATAAATGAAGTTAAATAATTAAATAATTAAATTATTTTTAATACTATTAAAATTAGTAAATTTTAGCTAATTTCAACTGTGCGAGTCTGAACTCCTTCACTTAAAGTCGAGAGTTCGATTTCTTCTTCATACAAATACGTGAGAGTTCTACCTTGCTTAATAAAAATAAGAGCGAGACTATGGTAGTTGGTTCGCATGGTCCCCATCCGGGCCCTTTATGTCTCTCGTTGTTATGCTCGTCTTTCTGGTCTTATTGAAAGGTCTCAGCTTCCTCTAGCCTTAATGTCAGTATCATTTGACACAAAGGGGTCCCGACTTCCTCTGGCTCCAATGTCAATATCCTTTGACCTTGTGTCAACTAGGGAATTCATCAACCCAAACAATCAGACCGAACCGAATCTTTTGGGTTAATTTGGGTTGGGTTAGATAAGTTATTTGGGTTGAGTTGGGTTGGGTTGGGTTCTAAAATAATTAACCCGATCAGTTTGAGTTGGGTCACAAATTTAGTCCATAAGAACCTTAGTAACCCAACCCGATTCGACGTTTAGTCGAAACCCTACCATTAGTTTTAAATTCACAAATTTTACAGTTGCATATTTATCTATCAAAAAAAAAAAAAAGAGTTGTAACCTATTTCAATTTTATAGTTATATAATCACCAATCTAAGTCACAATAATAGCATACTATAAATATCAGGTAAAAGAAAAGGTCCATCACAATTTGTCTTATAACAATTATTTAATGAATTATTATTTAAAATTATCAAAATTAGGCCTAAGTTCAATCCGATCTATCGAGCTAACCCAACCCAAATCGAACCCGAACTGTTTGGATTAGATTAACTTAGGTTGAGAGACAGATTGAATTGAATTAGGTTTTGAATTTATCAATCCAAACTATTTAGATTAGGTTTTAACCTTAAATTAACTCAACCGAACTCATGTATGCATGAAGTGTCAGCACTCAAAAATATATATATATATATATATATATATTAAATCCTAAAATAAATATAAGGGAGATAATTAAGGTATTATTTGATGCATGTGGGCTATATATGGTCCTAGCTATTAATGCATTTCCAGGACCAATCGATGGTGACAATGGTACGATCAGGTCAGAGTACTTGACTTATGAGAATGTGACTTGCCGACGCTTGCATGGGTGCCATGTGTCAATAATTGTGTGCAAGGTACTCAATCAATTACTACCTATCTAAAAGTATGCCTTCATGACACCCAATTCTTATTCAAAATGTAATATTAGTTGAATAGCAAAAGCTCTTTAATTTCCTCCACAAAACTATGCCCTCCACATATTTTTGTCAAATATATCATTCCATCATTTTAGGCAATTAGTTATGAAAATGAAATTTAAAAAACTTTGAAACAAAAAACATAAGGAAAGAATTCAATATAATTAAATAATTAAATAAAGTTTCAAGTAATGTTACATGAACTTCGTAGTCACCATGAGATTGCTTAGAAGTACGTATATTAACATATCAAGACTATCAAATGGATTATTACATCATAATTTTAAGTCGGCTGGAACTATATGTGGATGTAATTCATTCAAACTGTATCCTTAACAATGTACTTGAAAGAGAATTTGAGATCCAGGTATCCATGCAGTACTGGTCCAGTTCATGCATATATATCACCCACCCATCCACCATGGTCCCAAGACCGGCACACATTACTAACTAATAACTTAGCTATCTATATAACTGAGTTTGAGAGGCACACCATTTATTATTTGATAAGGAATTAATCTCCTTTTATTTTATTTTATTTTCATTTTAGGTCGGAAAATCAGGGGCACACCTCCGCTAGTTCTCTGAGGACACGGCCACAAACATTATAAAACACCGTTATATGAATTAGGAAGCTCGAACTCAATATCTATTTTAAATTAAAACCTTATGTCTTTTAATTCTGTCTCTCGCCCAACCTATTGTTGGGTAAGTAATCTCACCTTAATTCATGAGATTGAGGGTTCAATTCATTTTTTTTCTTCTTTTTTAGAAGAAACGATCTTAATTGTTAGTTGTATAACTAGCCCCGTTACCAAATTAAACATTTAAAGAGAAATCATATCGGTTTCTGATCCATTAATCTCCCTCATCTTTTAAAGTGAGACAGTGACAAAAATTAAACATGAGACTTTTAGGCTCTAAAATCACCTTTTTATCAACTTCACCAACTCCTTAGTAACGGGCTTTATTCATTTTATGGGATTCATTGCATCATAGGTGATGTTATTTCTTTATAGTTGAGACTATGTACCTTTTTATTATTTTTTTAAGCCCACTTTGTTCAGTCATTCCTAAGTAAAAGAGTATTATAATATTTATAAGAATATTGAAAAAATTCTCATCGTGACCTAAAATATGACTTTAGGTAATGATTCATAACACTTTTGTCTCTGTTCAAAAAAAGGAACAAAAAAAGTGTTGTGTTATAACTTAAAAAGACAAATGTGACAATCTTGATTCAAAGTATTTCGTTTTGAGTTTTTACAGCACCTTTCAATTATAGTCGGTTTGGGATTATAGAGCTATTTTTCTCTGGCCCACATGCCCTGACAAAAAAATATATATTAAAAATAAAATAAAATAAGGCACTATATATATACATATATATCTCCAGCTAAGTTACAACAATTAATAACTACATCACGCACCTTGCAGTATAATTGCACTTCCCTTTCAAAGCAAGAGATTGTCACTTTCAAATCTTACACTTATACATGTAGCAGCACCTCTATATGCAGCTAAAAACGGCTGGAGGACCAAGAGGGTGGGGACCGATTTCCAAGTAGAGCCGGTCCACCAATAATATATTTTGCAAGCATTCTTGTACATCAAGCTGTTGGTTCAACATATATGTATTAAAGTTGTCTTAAAAGTATTATGAAGACTTTTTCCAGCATATAACCTAAGTAAATTAAATGCCAAACTCGAGTGCATTAAGTTTCAAATCAAGTAATATTGGGTAGCCAGCAGCTGGGATCGTTGCACTAGTTTGTTAGGTGCTTAGGATACTTGGGGTCTACTAGCTACATCTCAATGTGTCAACAAATGCACAAATGATTATTTGCTATAGTGGTCATGAGCATTTTTTGCAATATTGGTTATCTAAGATCAAATCTCATATAGAAAAATAAATATTATTTGTAATATAGTGTAGAGCTCTTGAGTCATTTGTTTAAGCATACTTTAGCTTGTAGGTTGTTTGGATTAAAAACCTATTTGTTGTCCAAAGATATATATAAAGTAAAAAAAAAGCAACCCAATATACAAAGCTCTTACCGATACGAGATCTCAAACCCAATTTTTGTGTATTGTACATAGTTTTACCTTGTTTCACAAGAGAATATTTTCACAATTTCATGACTACATGGTCACATGATAACAATTCTTTTTTTTTTTGGGGGGTCTTTAACTTCCAGTATCTCTGCTAATCCTTTTGCGGAGACGAAACTATTCTAGAGTCAAGAATGGTACGCGATATTGGGTGATCCCTTCTTAGAGTAAGTGCATAAGTGTGGATATAAACTTAAACTCAAAATTGAGTCTTCGTCCCTCAACCGCAGCCTATAACAACAACTCTAACCATATATCAAGAACTCTGACCATATATTGAGAGAAGGCTCCTCTTTAGATAATTAAAGATGCAAAGTACATCCAAATTAATTGAAAAGTAGTAATATTGGACCCTTTATCTTATTCAAAGTTGAATATGTGAATTGAGTAAAAGTAAATATGTACCAAAATGCATGTGCATGCCTCAACTAATCCAAAAATAAGTTGCTTAATTATTTGCCATAAAAATCTTTTCTTATAAGGAAAGGCTCTCGAACCCCTATAAAGTAGGATCTGAACATGCATGACGGTTTAATTACCTCATGAACTCATATTATTGTACATTGAAAAAGTCCAAAATGGCTTGAATATAAATAAAAGGGCACAAAAAAAGGGAATCAACAACTTAATCACATCACTCCATTAATATATTGTTCATTTTGTCTTAGGAAAACCTTTTAAAAACTAAGGCAAGGTTTGATTTGTTATCCTAAAATATGGAATCATATCTTTTAATTTCTCTTTATTTGTTGTATTTAAAAAATAAGAAATGAAAACTTGGGAAACAACAAAACTCTATAACAATTCTAAACCAAACTCGGCCTAAGTTTCATTTGAGTATATGTAGTCAAAGCAAACTGTTGTACTGAATGGGTTTTTTTCTATCCTTTTTATTATTATTTTTAGTATCTTTATGGGTAAGCGATGGGTTTGAACTATGATTTCAACTCTTTCTTTTTTTTTTCACTGAATTATTTCAACTTTCAAGCATATATATATATATATATATATATATATATATATATATATATAGAGGTCCAAGTAAATTGATCCGTCTTTTCCTCTCTTTTCACCCACATAATCAAAAAATTAAAAAGATAAAAAAAACTCTCATGTGAAATTACCAAAAAAAATATTAATAAACCCTCTTAAACCCTTCCCATCTCTCTTCACCCACCTACTCTCTATCTTAAACCCTTTAACTCTTCAACTCCTTTCAATCTTCAATCTTGTCATTTTTTTGTATTTTTGAATCAAAAGCATACATTTCTACCATTTTCACCCTTTTGAAGTATTTTTTTTTACAAAAACATACCCAAAATCGGAAAAAAATGGGCAAAAATGAACTTCAAAACTCAGAAAAATCGTCAGAGTAGAACAAAAAAAGAAAATTTTTTAAAAAATCAAAAAATGCATTGTCCGGCCCAACAGGATCGGACACACCTCTTTATGTCTGACCTATCGTGGTCGGACATAAAAAGAATTATTTGACCCTGCTGGGTCGAACGTCTCCAAATCCGGCGCACAAAAATGGGTTGCCAAAACCCATTTCCGCCTCCTCATTCCATCATTTTCACTCATTTTTTTTGATGAAAAAAATATGCAAATCCAACAACAACACATTGAAATACACTTAGAATATGTAAAAATCATATTTTACTTACCGATTTATGATCTAAGATTTGATTTAAACCGATTTGAGTTAGATGCCTCCAAAATTGGAAATAACCTAATTTTTTTCGTAAGATTTTGCTAGGTTGTTGCTCACAAACCTTCTTACTCTTGAATGTTTGAAAAACTTAAAGAAATGATAAATCAGTAGAGAAGAAAGGAAAAGAAACAAGAGAGGAGGGGAGTGGGGGTTTGGGAAAGATAAAAATGAGATGGACAAAATGGGAATTTTGGTGGGTGAAGAGAGAGGAATTATTTGATTTTAACACTTTAGGTGAATGAAAAGAATAAGTGGGTGGACAGAGAGGAAATAACGAATGAATTTAACTGAACCTGTGTATGCATGTATGTATGTAACTTATAAACTATCGAACCTAGGGCTTGCCTCCAAATGAAATGAATTAATGTTGGTAATCACAGTCCATATATATGCATTCCCTTAGATCACTAGGTAAATGGGCTTGTCCGAGAAAAACCCAAGCTTGGATTGGAACCAGCCCAAGAAAAATTGATGGGCTAAGCGTGGTTATTGGGACACCCTCTGACCCTCCGCCATGAATTGGAATGACATGTTGGGGAGAGAGCTTCATATTTCTTTTATTTATAAAATGCCTAATGGAGAACATCATTTTAAGCATTAAATTGGACGTTATCATTTACAATTTCTCACAAAGATAAATTCTAAACTCATTAAAGATTTAAAGTTTGGTTTTTCGTTTTTACTGCATGGAATAATCAATTAAAAAGAAAAATATTATGAAAAATAACTTTGGAGATTATTTAATAAGATAAACATAGCTATTATTGTAAAAACGACCCAACATTAGGTTGGGCAAGTGGCATAGTTGAAGAATATAAGATTTTACTATAAAATAAATCTTAAGTTTGAGTTTTCTTACTCACACAACAACGTCTTAAGGTATTTTTAGTGATACCCGCGGGGACTAATAGAGGCGGCCCCCTTATATCACTAATTAAATGCCATTAAAAAAATAATAATAATAATTAAAAGATATTTTATTGATATTATAGATAAAAATTGTTAGATCGTCTCGAATCACATAATATTATCTCGTATCACACAATTAACGCGTTATTATTCTAACATTACTCAAAAAATAAATTGTAGAAACAAAATAGAGCCGTAATTATTGATGGTACGAGATTTAACCCACGTCAAAAGTGTAAATTCTTAGAATGAAGAAAATATTTTTGAAATCATTTGCTAGTTCTTCGTGGAAAAACTCAAGAAAGTATGATGTGAGTTTCGGATAAGAGGTCCCGACTATAACCAATACACAATAAAAAAATATAAAACTATCATACGAAACACCTATACGATAAATTGACAACAACATTTAAGATAAATTGCAGACAAATATCATACTTGTCCAAAGTTTTCTATGACTGCATTCATACTTGCAGCCAAGGCCACGTGAATAGTCAAGAATTAAAACATTTAAGATAAATTGCAGACAAATATCATACTTGTCCAAAGGTTCCAATGACTGCATTCATACTTGCAGCCAAGGCCACATGAATAGTCAAGAATAAAACATTTAAGATAAATTGCAGACAAATATCATACTTGTCCAAAGGTTCCTATGACTGCCTTCATACCTGCAGCCAAGGCCATGTGAATAGTCAATTATGCCTAGATAGATGTGCCCATCATTCCCTGCATGGCATATATGTCACTCTCTATCTTTGGTTATTTTGTCAAGTCGATGACTTGAGCCAAGCATGTCGACCAAGGTGCTAGTCTTCACCATCTTCTTATGCATAGTTTTTGGGCAACCATTATTACCCTTGAAATTAAGTTTTAGATCATCATGGTCCAGCCTCTATTCCCTTGGTGTTCTCACCATAGGGTGGAGACTTAATTTCATTACTAAATTACATTCTTAGGAGGTATCAAGTCTGTTTGTTCCTAACACATTAACCTCTTTTACCTGTAGCACAAGTTGAACTTAGACTTTAATTTTGTATCTTTAGATGGGACGAAGAAAATTTAAGTAATAACCAATTTTATTATTAAACCACACTCTCGGGAGGTATCAGGTTTGTTTGTTCTTAACCCATTAATCTCCTTCACCTTTAAGATGAGACAATGACAAAAATTGAGTCAATTTTAATTTTGTATCTTTAGATGGGATGAAAAAAGTTTATCATTTCAAATAGATTTAGGAGTCTCTAGAGATGTTGGTCGTTGTTGACCCTTGAGCAAAGCACCATTAATGTATATATAGTGACAAGTATCTGGAAACAAACCAAAGGCATAGGGGGCTAGGTAGGGGGCAAGCTTGTTTTGGTACCCATGAGGAGGTCACATGGAGCACATAGGTTCTTGCACAATTGACACAAGGGTTTGTACAACTTAACCTATCCCCTCTATAACTATAGCATTCACTAGATTTTGGGACCATCCAACTCTATTGCGACTATGACTATCATTTTATTTCAACCTAAACAATCTTCCTAACTATTGTCTTTAATTAGTAGTTAGTTTCATATCAATTAATTTTTCCGTAGCTTATAAACGACACAATATAAGAAAATTGTTAAATCCACACTCGCTATGACAAAATATATATATAATTTTCGTTAGCACATGCTTATATCATTAAACGCGGAACTAAAAGTGTAAAACTCATTTAGTTGAGGTTTGAGTCTTTCTAATTAGGTATTAATTAATTCATTTAAAATTCACACACACACACACACACACACACAGATATATATATATATATATAGTATTAGAAAATTTCTATACTATGTTCATAATATTGTCCTCTTACCAACTATTTTACTTCTATTATTTGATTTTTGGAGACTCAAGATCAATTTTTAAAATATAAAATTCAAAGATAATATATAAATTCATATATATATTTGAAAGTTAAATGGTTTGTGAGTGGTCCACATTTTTAAAGGTCTTCTATACTTAGTATATTCGAGATAATGAGAAGGTCCCCTATATTTTCTCTGTCACCCTCCACTATTTAAACTTGTCCACTCTATTTTATTTATAACCACAAATTCCTTACATGAGTCAGATGTTTATCTGGCAATGGTAGCCCACAACAATCTCTAGCAAGCTCATTAAACTTGCAAAGAGGATGTCTTCAAGGTCTTGACTTTAGAACAAATAAATGCTTTGATTGTGATATAATAGGGATTTTTCATATTAGTCATAATCATCATTTTCCATTTTTACATATATTGCATGATTATGGCATGCATATAAGAAGGGATCTCCTACTGAACAATAGGAAAGTGAGTTCTTTCGATTGGCATTCATTAGTCCGGGATTTGCATATTAGTCACAATCATCATTTTCTATTTTTACATATATTGCATAATTATTGGCATGTGTATTACATCACATATTTTATAATATGATGATCACGACTCTACGAAAGATTCCCCGACAAACCCGTTTACAAATTAAACTCTTATATTCTTGTTTTTAGGTGAATGAAAACAGGTACATCCATTTGAAAAACTTTTATGATATACAATTACATAACAAATGTGCGCCTCCATATGATATAAACGCATGGAAAAGGACATAACTAAATCTTCTTTTTTGTTCTTATATAATTTTTGATCGGTTACATCAACCTTTCATTGTATTTTAAAAATAAAGATTAATATTTCTACTAATTAATACAATGTGAATCTAAAAGTTATTCAAATATTTCTTTGTATGCTAGGATACGTAATTTTCTCAAGGGAACTTAAAAACATCTAGAGTTGCAATTGTCATGGATCATCAATTTTATTTGTTTGGTTACATTTAATTCATGTAATGTAGTAAAAAAAAACCTAGCTCGCCAATATACATCGACAGAGACTTCTTTTCTTTTCCTTTTTTGTTTCACTACTAACACCCGACGTCTCAAAATTCGTGGGCAAGCACTATAATAGAGGAGCATATGGAGACTAGACCGAGCACAGTAATAAACACCATTAGTATTGTGTTTCTCTCATGTATGTTCGTAGGTATACTTGAACCCATAACGTCATCAAGTTTACCCTTATTACTTGAGCTAAGTGTTGTTGTTGAGAAATATCATTAATTTGTAGGTAAAGAAATTAGGAAACATTTGCAAGCCCATTTCCAAACCCCCAAGAAAGTTACTTTATTTTCTAAAAGCCAAATTGGAAATTTGAACCTTTAGTCAAGGGGACTATACATCAAAAAGAAAAAGAAAAAGAAAAAAAATTATGTGTGAAGAAAATAAAGTGAGATGACAAGTGAAAGAGAGAACTATGAAACCTTTTCCAAAAACCAATTCTATATAGAACAAGTAGGTCACACTCAGTCAGATTTGTGCCAAAAACCAAACCAATAGGGTAGAAAGAAGGCCTGCATAATTCAATTGAGCATTATTAGGTCCTTGAAATTAGTTGAAATAGCCACAGCCCAACTGCTTCAATTCATTATATATTAGATAAATAATTAAGAATAAATTATCTTGGGACTACAAGGCCAAGATAGCTAATCCTTAAACTATTTTATATACTTTTTTTCCAAAAGTTTTTATAAGCATATGTCCTTAAGGGCAATAGGGGTGTTAGTGGTTTGGCCAAAACCGTGAAACCGAATCAAAATCGATGCATTCGATTCACTTTTTCACATGTTCGAGTTGGATTGTAGGTTGAGAATTTAAAAACCGTACCAAACTGACCAAAATTAATTTATACTAAATATATTTATTTGTTCTTGTTATATAATTAGAAATATAGTTCTTGTTTGTAAAATTATATGTTGTTATATTATCATAAATAAATATTTTTTAGATTTAATTTAAAATAAATATTGTCATAAATTAAAAGGTCCAAACCGATTAACTCAAACTGAACCAAACCAACTTTGTACGGTTCAGTTTGGTTCGAGTTAGACAAGTGGTTGGTTCAGTTTCGATTTTAGCATCAAACCGATGACATCCCTATTAAGGCAAGCCTTTCTTTCCAAGGGTTTCTTTTACAGAAGCAAGATGAAGATTAATTGTGTTCCCTAAAAGAGACCCCAGTCATTAGAGTATGGTTTAGAGTTCGAGTTGCATCAAATCAGAACAATTCCTTCTTCTCCGACCCATAAACTGATTTGGTCGCCACGAGCCTACTAGGTTTAAAATCGATTGGACTTGATAATGCCCGTAACAAACGAAGCTTTAGCAAGTTCATTAACATTTCTTGCACTCTTAATGATAATAATATTGGGCGTATATGATTATTGATCTCTATACTTCAATGAATCCATAACTCATTGTTGAGTGTAGAGCTGAAAACAGAAGAAACACAGCTCTTGTCAAATAGTTTCCCTTTTGATACACTTAACATTTGGTAGGAAATGTTCTTAGGATTGCTGAAGTAATAGATGCTCATTTTGAGACAAGACGTTAGAAGAGAATTCTCAAGGAAGAAAGGCTTGCTAAAGGACCTAAAGTTGGGTAGCCTCATTAGTTGCGGAACAAAGTATAAGCTGTGGTTGAAGAACGAGGTCTCAATTTCAAGTCCAAATTTTTGCCCACACCGGGAAAGAACTGCCCAATGTCACATGTCATTCCCTACTCCAGAAAGGAACTGCCCAATGTCACATGTCATTCCCTACTCCAGAATAGTCTCAATCCCAAAAAAGGATTAACGAGGATACTAGGGAGTCAAAGACCAAAAAAAAAGAAAGGCTTGCTATAGGAGATTTCAATCAACATGAAAATAATTTGGACATGAGTTTTGGGAAGTCTAAGAGAAGAGATGCTAAATGCTTTTGGAGTCTTAAAAGTGGCATATGAAAAGATACTATACAGATACTTCAAAAGAAAAGAAATCTAAAAGAGAGAATAATGTCAAGCCTCATGATTCAAAAGGCTACTACTGTACTAGTTTGTCCACATAGAGATGGTAAATCATATGAATGCATACACCATCAAATGGATTATAAAATTTGCTGTTATTATAATTGGAATTCAGATATCAAAATTAAAATGTTTAATTACAGTGGTAAACACTATATATATGTTATGTCCCCAGGTTCTTTAATATATATATATATATATGTATAGGTATATATTCTTTGGGTGTAGTAGAATCACAGTTTCATCTTCAAAACAAGAAGTTGCCATAGTTTTCTTGAAAAAGAAATTATTGGGAGGTTTATATAGAATGGTAACAGGGGATGAAGTTCATAATTTTAAAAAAAAAAAAACACACCAGCCAACCTATAAGTAGAGAAATATGATAGATTATTCAAGTAATAAGGATCCATTAACCTAGAAAACTTGATGCATTACTTCTAGCAAACTTTCACCTAAGCTTCATGTGAAGCTTACTTAAATTTCAGCAAGTTTCCATCCAAAAGTAGACTCAAAGGAGAAACAAAATAATACACATTCATAATGCAGCCATACTGGCATGAAATAAGATTAATCAGACCTAATTTCAAATGAAATTCTACTATATTTAGAAGCTCATTCCAACTTAATAAGGATAGAAGCAGTTATGAATAGAGAGAAAATAACAACAATGATAATAATAATAATAATAAAAAGATGTATTTCCCCTGAAAGCTTCACTCATACAAAGTGTACAGAAATCAAACACAAAAGAATTCCCCCTGTAAATATGTGATTGTATATAATGCTTCTTTATACAAATAAAAATTGGGGGGAGGGGAACTAAGATTGGTTCTTCCTAACCTCCCTACAAAGAATAAAGCCACAAAGACTAAAGGAAATGAAACAATACAAAGATCAAAAAAATAAAGCACAAAATGGGAGGGAAACTCTAACCCCCCTGCCCTCACTTTTTAACTATTTGAACCATTCTAGAAAACTTTACAAATCTAATTTGTAAAAGAAAAAAAAGCCAACAAAATAATTTTACATGGCATGGACGCATATAGATATAAAAGAAACATATGAAGTGAAAGAATGGGCTAAATTTACACATCAAAAGATCGCATTGGCTTACAAAGACGGAGAGATTTCCCAGCAAACTTTGGCAAATAGTCGGGACATTGTAAACAAAAAATGAATGCTCCAACCACCACCACAGCCTTACTCCTGCAAAAATTGGAAGGCTGGATTTTCAGTCAGCTCTGCCGCAGGTTTCACATCTGAGAAGTCCTTTTCTTGGAAGGAATTGGATATGTCATCGGCTGAGAAGGGAATGCTGCATCAATAGGGTGGTATTAGCAGGAGTTTAGAGAAACAAGTTTCTATCTTATCATATGGTTAATAGGTGTGAGATTATTACCTAGAATTGTCATCAAACAAAAAAATTTAGACAAACAAGTTTCAATCATATGGTTAAAAGAAGTGAGATTATTACCTAGAATTGTCATCCAACAAAAAGGAGCTGCTGGATGCATTGTTGGAGTCCTCCGTCATTAGTACCCTCATACTAGAGATGACCTGAAAAATACAATAAAATATCATGGGCCTTAAGCTCGTGAAGAGGCACAATGGAGAGAAAAGAAGAGTATTTATGTGGCTAGAGCTTACATCTTGGGATACACTTCTTGTATTGTAGTTATCGTCCCAGTACAATGTACATATTCTATAAAGCTGTTGGACGCTTAGAATCTGAGGACAGCAGAGTAAGAGTGAGCAAGATATATACAAAAACATATGTATTCACAATCATTTTATATATATATATATAGAGAGAGAGAGAGAGAGACCGGGCAAAGATCATTTGTTATTTCATCATAGGAAATTCTTGATTTCTGGTGAATAACCTGCAGACAAATAATAATTCATATGTCAAATGCAGAACATATTTCAAGATACAAATTCTTATACAACATATCTCCCATGATTCATTGTCCATTGAAGGAAAATACAATCAATGTGGCATATAATCCAACACACCGAATTCACAACTTTTAATTTATTTATGTACTTTAATTTTGCTAGGCTCAATTCCACTGTGATTGTTAAAAAAAAAAAAAAAAAAAAAAAAAAAAACCTTGAGGAATTGTGCAATTTATTTAATTCCCATAACAATAATGAATTTCACAGCCATATTTGTTAATTTTGGAATTAATATATACCAATACTTCAATGTTAGAGGAAAAATCTTCAATCATTTAAATTGTTAGAGAAGTGATGGCATGCATTTTGAACATGGCCAATAATGAAAAGAACATTGAAAAAAAGAATCACTTATAAATACATTACAATCCATTGTCACCATAGGGACTAGTTCATAAGCTGCTGCATCTAGATACAAGTGGAATTTAGCAGCCTTAATGTGGAGTTAGAAACAAGAACATGATTCAGCCACTGTGGCAATTGCCTCAAGTCTCGTACTGAATCTGTGTGAACCATGCATTGTTATACTAGTTTCTTATCAAGGAAAAAAAAAATAACTGGTGATTAATAGAACCAATAATCAATAGAGCAATACATATTTCATTAATCAACTACATGTTGCTACTTGCCGATGAAACCAAATGAAAAAAATAAATAGAATAGAATAGAATAGAATAATGAAACATCCTTAAGAATTTATATTCAGAACTTAACAAATCTTCAAAAGTCATAGAAAAAATTTAAGCAAGCATTACAACAAACATAGCATGAAATCCCATCTTAATCAACTGCACTTGCCAAATTAACTCGCATGCACAACCACCATTTGAGTTAGTCAATTAGTTCTTAAACTAAGAAATATTTGGCGAATCACAGACATATAATTCCAGGTTATTTTGGAACAAACATCAATTAAATAATTACATACTATTAAGAAGATCATGATAAACATACCAAGAATCCAACTGCTTGCCTGATGTGCTTTAGTTCATCCCAAGAAGACCCTGCATACTGCAACAGCCAGAAGTCTTCAGACATACCCAAAAGAAAGGAATATGTAGAGGGGGGGGCGCAAAAAAGATGATAATGAAACACAGACAACAAGTAAGGTATTCAGACAAAGCTAAGCTACATGAAACATGTACAAGAGAAGCACCTCTTCTTTTGCTTGGCAACACCATAACTCCAACTCAGCCAACCCAGACTTCACATATTCCCCATTGCTGAATGTACAACACTCTCTCCTTAGGAGAAGACTGCAACAGCATTAAACAATATTCTCATGTCAGTAGCAAGTCTTGTCACAAAAGAGAAGGCAAAAACCATAGCCACACGGCTATCACCTGTTAAAGAGTTGTACATTGATATATGAGAAAATCTGAGTAAAAATTTTCCGAATGAGAACAGGAGGAACCTGAAATAAGAGGAAAAAATTAATCAGTGTCATCCAATAAAAAAATATAATCTTGCTCAAAAGCTTCATTAAAAGAAATTACAAAGAAAACAAAACTCCATACAAAATTTTGCTGTAATGTGTTGAGAAGTGTGTTGAGGCTTTCGATAATGGTCTGCCAGTGACTCGTTGGAGAATTATTGCTTAAGGACCGCCCTGAAGTTCTTAAACTTGCCCTTGAAGTTCTTGGTGCCTAGGATTTAATAGTACATAAAAATCAGAAACTCAATTTTAAGATGCACATTTACAGCTATAGTTCGAAATAGTCCCATGAGAACATGCACTGTGACACAGCATTTGACATGGTTAAATATCACATTATATGCACTATAACAGTCTTCAAATGATTTCAGTCGGTTGAACATATTGACTGATTTTGACACATACCATCCATTATAAAAACCCACCACAAACAGCCATCATTATCTAGTCTTGGGTCAGAACCGAGAATTAATCAAAAGATGAACCTCCCCCCTCATCAAAAGAAGTAAATTCACCCCCAACCCTGAAGAAAAAGGAAAAGAGGCTTTGGCTATATGAGCAAGAAAGGTTTTCCAATAACAGCTGCACTCAGCACTCCAATGGAAAAAATCAGAATACAACATCACGTATCAGAAAGCCCAAGATCTATTCAAATATTGTAGAAATATTGAATATTTTTGTCTATAGTACCCTCTCTTTGGTTTTCCCTCAGCCTTTCTGTGAGGCTATCTTCAAGACTATACAACATTATGCTTCTGCCTTTCTACTCACCAAACATTCTAAAAAATATATCAAGACCGTTTCCTCTCTCTACAAAATGCCTGCAATGCAACACAGTTACCCCCAGCCCCCCCCCCTAAAAAAAAAAAAAAACCAAATTTTCATTGGCTCTATGATCAAGCAATGTTACATTTGAAGAAAAACATTATTGTCATACACAGTACCATAGAAAATTCAAACAGCTATCTTGCAACAGAGCATTTCAAGAAACAACCAGCAATCAAAATAATTAGCAAACATTGAACAGAAGTTTATTATACCTGGATGCATGAGGAAAGTGCTGATGTCAAATCCTTCTTCAAGTTGTCTCGAATAATACCATACATCTTCTCCACATATGCAGTGAGCTGTTGCTTAAATAACAAAGCTGGGTACTTTGCCTCAACCTGGCGTACAACATCTAGTCCACCAAGGTTGGCAGAGGAAGGAGAGGAACGGAAACCCTACAAAAATTCAGAAAAAAAAAAAACAATCAATCGAAAAAGGACCAATTCAGATCAAAATGAATTCATTCTTGCACAGGAGCAGAACGCAATCCTGTTTAATAAGAGCAATTAAGATAGAAATTTTTTCAGTTTACTTGGGTCATCCTGCCAAATAATGATGTAGGAGGTGGGGGTTTCCGACTAGGAGTTGACCCAGCAGCTCCAGTAGCTTTCAAACTCCGCTGTAGCAAGAACAGCAGTGTAGAAGCATTTGAAAGCCAATAAGCCATATGCTCATTGTTCTCCTGATTCTGCAGAAAAGGACATTTTTTTTTATTAGAAAAAAAAAATGGCTGTTAGCGATTGCACAAAACCAGTAAGATTGAAATAAAATATAGTAAATTAACTTGTAATTTATGACAAAATAATTCAAATATATATATATATATATATATATATATATTAATGGAAGGATTGATGACATATATAATTCTTAACAATGTCCCCGTCTTCTAAAATTAGCTTGGTGAAAATATGTCACTTGTCAAACAAAATATGTCCTTCAGATCACAAACCATCCAAGTAAATTAAAATCCTTCAAATTGGATGGAGAATTTTACATATGTAGAATCACTGCCGTAAGATAACATCAGCATTTCATTTAGCATATCAACCAAAAATAAGAAGACCAATCTCAAATCTATACTAAAAATGCATATTATTGTCATGACCACTACTGATTAAGTATGGGTTTAGGAATAAATCAGCGCCAAAAAATTTTGAAATAAACAAACAAACTGCAAATTTGAGAAACAGGAGACACATGCATACTTTAGGACTGAAATTAATTGGAAGAACCGTGCAAGGAAAAGAAGAATAAGAAGACAAAGATGACACCAAAAGAGAGGGCATAACAGATCCATTCAGCCCACACTAATAACTAGGATTTTATAACTAAACTCTGATTCCAATATACTCAACTGAAATAAAATATATTCATGAGTACCCCAAGGACTTTCTTCATAAATGGTAAGAACATCTATTTTCCCATAACACCTAATCACAAAGCATATTTACAAATTTATCACCAAATTAATGCCTAAACGAGGGTTTTATATTTGAAAAGTATTGTAAAAAGTTAAAACAAAAAACCTAATCTGATCTACTAATATTAAAGTATAAGGCCCTTCAAATACACATTGAAGCCATCATTTTAAAAGGAACTAAAATTAATCATTATCCCCTTCATAGAAGATAGATATACATATGGACAAAACATCAAGTGGTCTATTTACAATTTATCCATTTCCTTGGCAGTAACTCTTCTGTTATTAGTGTTTCCTCGACACTTTCATCTAGGATCTCAAAATTCTATCCAAGTAGCACTCTTCTTCATGTTCTATTCTTCAGAAAAATGCACAACTAACACAATTAATGTGACCATTCAGTCTTCTAATCAAGAAATATGCTAGAAATATTAGGGGATTGGCCTTTGGGTATTATGGATTTTCCTAGAATCACTTTTACATAACTTTAATGGAAAACATACTAATGCTTACACTCAAACAAGACACACATCAAGACTTTAGCCCATTATGACTATCTGAAATCTGGAATAAAGGAAACACAACAAAGCTACAATGTGGAAAGGATGAAGCAGTTATCATTTAAAGACATTATTACTGGAAGAATACCACTTGCACTTCTAGCAAAAATTTAGATATTGGCTTTTGAATTCCTAAGTAGAAAAAATAAACAGAAACTTCTTATCACTTTTTCTGGAGGAAATGAGATTGATTAAGGAAAATATAAGAGAAATGAAGGTGGGTTAGGTGCACCTCTCAGCCAGTGGGAAGTAATGAGGCTAGTCCTCCCCTCCCCCCCTGAATGAAGAAGTAGCCTAGCCCCTTCCCATGTATATGCCTTTATTTAGATTCTTTCTATTTTCGAATTCTTACTAAATGAATAGAAGTCCCTAAACAGAAAAAAGAACAACATACAACATAAGAACAATATTTATCTACATGCATCCTTATCACCAGTCTCAAGTGCACTAGGAATGCAAAACAAATAGTCAAATGTGAAAATAATGATTTCACATTATGGACGCGTGTGGGATTCTTCACACTTTTTGGCTTCTCATTCTATTAGTACTTCTAAACTGTCTTCAGGGTATGGTTTTGGTTTTGGGGAATGGCTGCGATGTTGGGATTCTATCTTGTACAAGCCGTAATGGTCTCTTAGGGAACTCTTGGTCCGTGGCATTTTGCTTTACTCCTAATCTTTATTATCAAATATTAATATATTTTTGTTTCTTGTCAAAAAATAATAATAAAAATAATAATGATTTCAGGGGAATAAGTGAAAGATGCAAGCAAATGAAAAACAAAGCTAAAATTGTACCTAAAAGACCATTTCTTTTTGACAACCAAACAGAAATATTGTAACACCAAACAATGGAGGCACTAAAGCTTAGATTGAAGAGAGGGCCAAGATTATTCCATCTCAAAGTAACTTATTCTTTCCATAAATGAAGTGGAAACCACACAAAAGTCATATCCATTACTTGTACATTAATGTTGCTCTTCCATCAAATCAACAACAATTTTGAGAATAACCAACCTCAATTGCAGAACCAATCATTTGAATAAGACGATCAAACACACTAGTTCTCTCAGCTTCAAATGATTTCCAGTTCAGTAAACATTTATAAATGGTAAATGCTGCAACTGGCTTCCCTTGACTAAAACCAAGATATTGTGTAACACATTTGATAAGAGCATCAAAATTCTCCTGTGCCATGATGTGAATAATGAGTTAGATTCTATACCAGGAACATTATTTGACAGCTTCAGTAATTAAAAACGGTAATGCAGTAGATTCGACTTCAAGTTTTCACTTACATGCTGCCTCTCAATATGAGACCTCGTCAACTTAGGGTCAGATTCTGTCAAATGCTTCGTAGAAGGTGTAGCACTCAGTGGTTCCTGCAGAAACAACATTTTCGGATTATCACATAAAGAAGAGAAAAAGGACCAAATCCAAATGTAATTACATTCAAAATATATAGAGCAAAAAATGATATTGCTTTAATACTTTGAACTTATGTTCTTCATTTTCATGGTGGCCATTCGCCAAATTCTGCAAGAGATCACACATGGAAATTAGCTCCTTGAAAAATCCTCATAAAAAATGAAAAATAACACTAATATTTTCAGCGGCAATAAGAACCTTGCTTGAAGGAATGGCTAAATGTTCTGACATCCGTTTAACAGGTGTGCTTAACAAAGCTTGCTGCCGGAGAACTTGATTCTCAGATTCCACATCAGAAAGTTTCTCATCAAGTCTGTGAGGAAAACGAGGAACAAACTAAGTAATGCTAAGTAAAAATAAAGAAAGAAAGAAGAGAGAGAGAGAGAGAGAGAGAGAGACGTTGGTAAAGAAGGATGCAAAAGGTACAGTTAAAAGTATCATAAATAAGAGAGGAATAATATTTCTTAGAAAATAAGAGAGGAATAAGGCTAAATTGAAGCTTAATGGAATAACACTTTCTAATTTTCGCAATTCAACTTGGTTAGAGCACCAACCTCTGCATAGCTGTCTTTAGTTGAATTATTTTTGACTCTGCCTCCAACGCCTGCTTCAACCTTTCTTCACTAAGTTTGTTTGTCTCCTCGTATTTACGCTCTGTTTCATCAATCTTCTTTTCCAGTGAATTTACCATTGTCTGCAATTAATTAAAGAAAGCAAGGACAAAATTCAAAAGCAATTAAAATTTATTTATAAAATGTGCATCTAAGTACTTGAGATGTCAGCATCCTGAATTAAAATAGAGTTTCAGAATCTGTTACCTTGAGTTTTTCATTTTCGGCAGTAAGCTTATCTAACATTTCATTGTCAATGACTGGAACCTCCTGAATGACAGGTACTTGAACTGCAGCCTGTTTTGTGGCTTCACGTTCCTTTATGAGCATTCCTTTAGTTTCTTTAACTTGAAGCTGCATCTCTTGCAAAGCAGATTGTAATTTTGCATTTTCTTGAGTTTTAGCCTCCTCCATGTCAGCCTACAAGCATAAAGGGAATGATTTAATTGCCCAAACGCAGCACAGCATTGTAGAATAATATGTCTTCAATGTACATAGTTGGGACAGGCACCTTTTCCCTTTCAAAGACACAAAATACTATTATAATGAAAATGAAGCAAACAAAACAAAACAAAAAAATGACAGTAAAATAAGCTAAAAATGTACAATCTTCGCATATAAAAGAACACAAAAAACCCCAAATTGATCTAACTAGGGGAGCATCAAGCAAAAAAGAAAACCTAGACTTCTACAAAAGATTTTCACATTTCACATACAACATGACCTACAGATTAAGAGAGAGATAATCTGTCAAAAAGATTGCCATACAAGCAAGAAAGCAAGTACCAGTTTGAGTAACTTGCCATGAAACCAATAACTATAATTGGAATTAAAACAAGTAATATGTGAAAGTAAAAGAAAATTGGACACTTGTTTAAAAACAAAACAGCAAATATAAAGAACTAACAACAAACAGTTACTATTAGATGACAAACCTGAAAATAAGAATCCTCTTTTTGACGATCTGATACTCATCCGAAAAAATTATTAGGAGTTGGAAAAGAACATGGGAAAATAAAGCATGTGCCACACATCGGGTGCTACCTTTATGCTACTAGAATCAAAGGTGGTTAAATATTTGTCATTCCTTAGCTAATGTACAGAATGTGAACTAAAATTTAAAAACAAAGGACCATCCAATAAATCAGATTGAATAAGATCTTTCCTATATATTTGATCCCACTGATGGAAATACCCATTTCTTATCATATTATTTTCCCATTGGAAGTAAATTATTAATTCTAGCTCTTCATTTCCTGCTCTCCAACATATATGATGCATGTAGCAATCCAAAAGATATCATATTTCCAAATAAACAAAACAGCAGGATAATATTCTTTTTTATGAAGCTATGAATACAACAGGCATACAAATTAGAAACCATCTTTCCCAGAGACAGTTCATACTTAAATACTAACATGGTTTATGTCTTTTCCAAATACCCATTGATGGTGATGCCACAATATGGTGAAGATCAATGTAAATTTTTTCCCTTCGTTGTTTTTGTTTTAATTTTTTTCATTTAACCCAATCTTGCACTCATGTAAGGTCTGCCAATATGTGGGTGGAAAGTACATGGACATTATCAGCTAAACCAAAATTTCCATAAAAAACAAACTGCAGAACAAGAGGCCCCAAAGAAATTACTGGGCAATTATATGAAAAAAGCTAAATAGAGAGTATAATTTGCATAGAATATTTTACCCTCATTCTTTTCTCCAACTGTAACCGCCATGTAAGTTCTTCAACTTGCTTCTCTAGCTTATTTTTGGCTTCTTGGAGAGCACCAGTTTCCCTTGCAGCCTAAAACATTTTGAAAACAGGACAAATCAGGAAAAAAAATTATATAAATTGTAACTGAATACCCATAGGAGACAGGACAAAGACAAAGTGATTGCCCAAATTACCTATGAAATCCATCAAACACTAGAAAGACTCAGCAACAACAGTTTCCACAACTTCCAAGCAATTCATTGAAATGAAATGATCCAAAAAAAGAACATTCTCAGAGCCTATTCTCTAAAAACATCAACACTGTGACCCAAAAGAACATCAAACTCAACAGCATCATCCATCTAAGTAAATCTTTTAATTACTTAAAATACGTATTTGTTTCCGATAAAAAAAAAACAGATTTTCTGGCTATAAATGACATGCAAGGGTAATATCCACAAGCATGAAGGCCAACAGGGAAAAAAAAAAAAAAAGGGATAACTAAAACATTGAAAATTCATCATTAAACCAGGAAGAGTATATTAACTCAAGCGTTGGCCACGTGTTACACAACCAGTCATTGCAGCAACAGAACAACATGAGATTTAAATAGAAGTTAGAATACAATCCATTTAGCAATAATATTAAAAGTACATCACATATAACATCATGCTATTTTGCAAGTAATGGAAAATACAGAAAGACTGTTAGATACTTTATCAATGCTAGAAAAGATACCACTGAAACATGTTAGCTCCATTGAAAAAAAATTACAAATATTTTACAAAATCCTAGGTCTAATATTTGTTCGAAACTTCAAATGTAATAAACAATAGCCCCACACAAAAAGGTAGCTTGCACCTAGCCCCCCAAGACTCGTTAGCTGAGGCCAGGAATGTATATCTATTTGAGAAGGCTTAGTCCGGCCGACCTGGAAAATCAGCTTGCAAATATTCTGTCCTCGGATATAGAACACACAAACATACACATGCACATATATTTATATATAATAGGATGCCCATATAATAGACCAAACTATGATTGGGCCCTTCCCTAGGACCCCGCATAGGGAGGAGCTTCATGCATCAGGCTGCCTTTTTTTGGATGGTTGGTCAGCACAAATAAGGCTATGATGGAGCCATTCACTGTGGCCATTCTATGAAACTGCGCTTGAAATTCTGGCTCTGGTTAACCAGTATTTCTATTTGAGCTCAAATGGACGCAAATCAACAATTTTAACCCTAGTTATAAACTTACAGTTAATTCCCATCTCAAAGAAGATTGATCAATATCTCAAGATTGCAAAATTAAATCAACAAAACCCCGTCCACACTTGCAAGCAGTACATTAAAATATATGCAGAACAAGAATAGAGTCAATAGCCACAACAGAAAGGGAGAACAAGGTCACCATTTTAAGCTTCCGCAGTTCCTTTCGAGCAATTCTTCCCCTCCATGCACATTGTGTGGTAATTGCTGCGTTCTTTAACCTCATGTACTGTGAGCGGGCTAAATATTGACGACAATGTGCCTGGAGTAAAAAACTGAAATTATCAAGACTGAAATGGCAGAAAAAGAAGTTACTACCTCAAGTGAAGATTGTATATATACCAATATCTAAAACGTACCTTTACCTTGGTAGAAGTGTTAAATAGTAAGAAATGAATAATATTGATCTATTTACCTGGATCATGACAGCATAAGAAAAAGAAATCTAATTACCTGGATCATAATAGAAGCCCTTGTCTGCCGTCTAAAGCGAAGGTCATTGCGAGCAGTCATTACGCGCATTCCTGTTTGAATGCATACAGCTGAAGAGCGCAGAGTTCTGTAAGCTTTCCTTGCAAGATACATGCGTAAATATTTCTGGATCCTTATAGAAGCAGATTCTCTCCTCATCCTATTATAAAGTTGCCGAGCAAGTTGTCCTACATTGAACAAAAAGACAAAGGGGTGTACAATTTTAGTTCACAAATGCCATGGAACAGAGGTCTTCTTACTGAAATCGCTGAGAAATTGTATAAATAGAAATAGGCTTGTATAAAAGATGCAAACATTTTATGACACATTAACAATCTCATACCTCTACATGCAGCTTGAAGCTGTATTGCAGATTGTCTTAGTAAAATAAAACTCTTGCGACCAAAGTATGAACGGACTTTTCTCTGTATAATGCTAGCTGATCTACCCAAAACCTCACTCCTTCGTCCATCTAGTTCTGCCATCTGACCAGCTCTAAGAAACACCTTTGTTTTACCCATCTACAAGATTAAAATGGATCAGCTAGGATACTTCTCCAAAACCAGGCTGAAATTCATCATGATCTAGCAGTACTGTAGCTAGTAATTATCACAGAAATCTAGAAAATCCCAATATGAACAACACAAATAATCAAAGTGATGATGCAACACCCACGGGATTCTTTCAAAAAGACGCAAGAAACAGAAGTGCAAACCATATAGGAAGGTTGATAAAACCAAATTTCACTCGTTCAGAATCGATACCTGATAGCCTTTGAGATCTACTTTCTCTAAGAGCTTCTTAGAAGCAGTGACCTCATCATAGCTACCACAAGCACAAGAATAGAAGTAGATTATTTCTCAGTAAGATGTGTCCATAACATAGGAAGGATTGTCTCAAGTGTCAAAAAGATAATGTAATCACCTTCCATCCAAAACATCAGGCGAAAGGATGCCAAAGCGATCAAGAAATTCACAGAATGTTCTTCTTGTAGGATACCCTGCACAGCTTATCCTAATAGCCTCCATCACTCCCTAAAGACAATGATCATTAGGCAACTCATGAGAAAATTCAACCAGTATTAGTTACAGTTACAACAATGCTTGAATTGATCATAAGCAAGAAAACCATCTTACCCCACAACGTAATTGTTGTAGAACATTACTATTCTCAAAGATAGCAGGTTTAAGAAGGCTGTTAGGCTTTACACAGCGTATGTAGTGTGGCTCAGTGGCACTCAAAGTTTCAAGCAAAGCTTGCAATTGTTGCTGCATAAGTATGTGAAAAACATCATGTTCAGACCATGAAAAGATGAGGATACTGATTAGAATAAATAGAATACAGTTCCACTATACCTTGAATCGAGAGCCTATCGATGAGAACTTTGATGTTTTAGATGACTCCTCAGATAGAGGCGGAAACAAACCTGAAACGAAAGAACACCTAGAAGCACTCAAGAGTGCTTGATGCTCGGCAACAACATAATCTTTATTCTTGTCCAGGAATAAATCAGTCTGATATGTGACCTGAAGACAAATGAATAACGGGAAACAAATTCACAAGCATAAGTTTGATTCTTCAAATCCATAACAATAATAGATTATGTGTTGCTGAAATATTATAAAAAATGTGATCCAACATGAACAAAAGATGCTTACATCACCAGCATAGTGGCAGATGGTGAAATCAGTACGTGAAAGTTTTGGCTTGCTGAAGCGTTTATGGTTTTTGAATGTCTGATACAGCTTTTGAGCAAATGTTTCATGAGTGGATCTCGGAAACATACTGCAAAACAAATATCTCAAGTGTTTTACAATCTGAAAAGTCACAATTCTGATATCGACTATTTTTTTTTTCGACAAGAAACATGATATTTATATATATATATATAAAGGCCCAATTGGATATTGACTAATTGAACAACAGTTTATGAAAATACTGAGAAGATAAAAACTAAAAACAAATAAAAGGTAAATTGGCCAACAGAGCAGACAACAGCAATTGCACAGGTAATTCAGATCCTTGTACGTACCAAGCCTCATCCAAAAGAGCAATGATGCCACCAGGTTTCTGGAAATCACAAAATAAATTATTAGAGAAGAGCTTATCAATTGTGTAGTTGACAATGCTAGACTCTCAAGTTTTACAAAGAACTGAAAACTTGTGCAAGTCCCATCAGATTCAGAACTACTAGTCCACATTACTCCTGACAAGAGAGTAAAATTAAGAACTGAAGTGCTTTTATTCATTTCACTCAACAAATATCTTTTTTGATAGAACTCAACAAATATCTTATGACTACATGAAAGTTATAAACTACTAACAGCCTGTGTCAACCCCTAAGAGACAAAATAGATAATATTTATATTTGTTTTACTGCATGTTTCAATTGCTTTCTTCAGAGATACAAGGACTTTGACCATTCATATGCAAGATATACTACCAGAATGCATATCTCTGGTGGGACTCCCACAAATCCAACACACTAAAGCTGTGAAAACACTCCATGATTTAGCCTATTTCTCAACACGCTAAACCATGAAACGTGATGTCACCTTCTTCAAGTCCTGAGTCAATCCTTTTCATTTACAAAACCAAAAGGAAGAGAGCAATGACTTATTACAGAAAAAAAAAAAAAATAGTTGCACCACACTGCTATTTATAAGTTATAGAACAATTACATCAGGAGAACAATGGGCAGCCTATCAGTGTACACTGCACAGAAGTTGCAAAACATGGAGGACAATGACTTATTACATAAAAATAAATAAATAAATAAATAAAACAAGTAGCTTAAATAAATTTAAAGAAGAAAACAAAAAGATAGCCACTTGTTTTTGCTCCAAGAATTTGTACAGCATTGATTATGTACAGCGAAATCTAGGAACTCAAAATATAAATCATGTGTCTATCATCACCTTTAATTATATTTGCATTTTCTCTAAAACGAATCGTAACTTGCAATTGATTCAACATTGAACTATAAGGATGACCACGAAAGCAAGTTACAAATAAACATCAAATAGTTCTAGACCATAAGAGGTTGACTGCCCAAACCTTATCAATAAGATCAAGAACATCTTGATTATCAACAAACTCTATATAACTCCAATCAATTTCTTCTTTTGTGTATTCTTCTTGCTCCATTTTGAACACGTGCTATCAAACAAGACATAATAGAGCATTAATACTTTGTAACTTGTGCAGACACAGACTACACAGTGAGAAATTAACAAAAGTAAAGAAGTTTCATCACACATCAAAACCTGATTGAAATGTTGCTGCAGCTTCTCATTTGTCAAATTGATGCAAAATTGCTCAAAGCTGCACAAAATCCAACAATGTTTTAGGATCTCGAGATTTAATAATCCAACTGAGACATTTTCTGACCTGTGAGTAAATGATCACTTGGAACAATTTCAACCCATCTAATTCAGGATTGATTGAAGCAAATGTAAATAGGCAGGCTAGGCATGTTCAAAATCTATCGGTGAGAATGTTTGAAATATGATGGCATTGAGATTTAGGCTCTCCATGATTCTACAGAAACGGGAATGCAGCTAAGTCTAAATATCAAACATAATGTGGAAGCGGAAAAAAAAAAAAAAGATAAAGTTACCAAGAAAGGGCAAGAATGCTACAAACTAAAGACACAAGCAAACCAAAACTATCAACTCTCACAAAAGCCTGAAACAATTTAATATAGGCTTCTAAAGTATTTGAAGAAATAGCTGATAATTCAAATAAAAGGCCTTTGATTGAGAAAAATGATGCCTTAAAAGCTTACCCTTTCTCTATCAAGGACCTCTTGGTTATTCTTTTCAAGTACCATACTCTACGAAAAGGGGAAGCCAGGAAGGAATCTTTGATATGATACAAATTCAAGCTCAAAAAAGTAGAGGTATAACAATTTTGATTGACAAACTTCTTAGGCAGTTTAGATGAAGGCAAAAGTAACAAAACATTCAGAATGCTGCAGCTCTCAATCTTTCCAAAGTGCAGTAATTGCCTCCTACGGTCAGTCAAAACAAAATCTTAGAAGTAGATTACCATGAAAAACAGCAGTCTTTCTGTCAATACTTGGAAAACTATAAACTCGGCTTCAAAGAGATGAAAGTTGTTTCATCTATAGATTAAAACAAATGTACTTGATGCAACAAGAAGAACAGCATAAAGCTTGTATTTGGAAGGGAATGGAAGGCTGGATGTGCGCTTAATTTAGAATACAAAAACAATAAGAGTGGCTCAATGAGATCTGCTAAATGAGAGTTGAAAGGACCAATGTCGATTCCCCATCTTATAATGTAGTGCCATGCCGTCAGACCATGAAATGCCCAGAGACCATTCATCCAAACTCCCTAAGGGATTTCTGATGCATGCAGCTTGTTGGGTTACTAAAAAGAAAGAAATAGACAGGTTTTTGATAACAAAATAGAGTTGTGTATGAAAGGGAGGGGAGGAAGAGAGAGGGGGGGGGACGGGGGAGAGAGAGAGAGAGAGAGCAGATTTTTTTCAGCACCCACTACCAGTAACACTCTTTCCTGGGAAATTTTATCTTCAACTATTTAATATTTTTCTAACAAAAATAAAATTAAAGTCAAATAAAATTACTTTTCCAAGAAGCTAATAACATTCAAATAATTTTTTTCATGCTGATTGTAATCTAAACACATCTCATAAACAGATTCAGAAATCTATACAAGACAATGTGCAGTGCACTAGATCACAAATTACATAATGTAATGTAGTGATTGACAGGCTAATGGGTCAAAGGATGGAAAATCAAACATAAAGATGATGATAGGTTTCTTGACATTGTGTCTGAAAAGCAGAGAGCCCATAGGCATATCTGCCAAGAGGACAGTGATAACCATAGCTTTATATGTAGGATATATGCCCCTTGCACCTTGTAAACACCGGTTTTTCATGCAGTTAACTGCAAGAAGTAAACCTCTGTAAATAATGACAACAAAAAGCGTACCGGTTAAGCACCTGTTTGTCTTGAAACTTTCAAATCCATATATATCCAGCACCCCAATTAAGAACTTTGAATCAGGGTCTTGACCAATTGAACAGTTGATCTTGTTTACAAGCCTGCCAGAAAGAACTACTTCAGATCATATCCAAGCTCTCAACTTGACAAAGTATTTACCTTGCCACTTCTACAACAAAGAGGTTCGAAGTAAGAAGTTACCAGTCAAATAGCCTTGAATACACAATTTTTGCCAAAGCATCTCTACTAACAGCTGCAGATTCTAGATCAAGACACTTTGTTATAGTCTCATCACGAGTCACAATCACACGTTTACAAAGTGAGTCTTCAAGAGCCTTCTCATCACACCTAAAAACACAAATAATCAAGAAGTTGCATTTTGTACAAGATCTTATAAACTACAACATCATTTTTCACCACAATATTTGGAGATGGAATGCATTTAAGATATGCAGGAAAATGAAGTTTACATAAAAAGCTCAGCAGCAGTTCTTAGATGGAACCACGATTTTTCATCTTTTGGCTCAGATGAATCTATTTCCTTTCCCTTTGCAAACTCAATGTTTCCTAGATGGAGAATTGCAGCCACAACCCTAAAAATTCCATCCTGAAGTAGTGGAAAGAAATATTCTTAGGACACTAAGAATAAAAGCAATATTTTTAGAAATCTAAAATTTTATCCTCCACCATGTAGAACTAGAAGCTCTACCTGCTCCTCAGAACTGATTCCAACAATGTCCATTGCCCTTCTTGTTTCGAGATACTCCTTGGAATCATCAACTCCATCAAGTTCAAAGCAATTTGATTGATTCAGATAATGAAAAGTTCTTGGATTTCCCAATTTATATCTCTCAATATCCTGACAGTAGAAACAAATTCAAATATCAAGATGCATAGTGAAAATGGTGTATAAATACATAGCATGACTTATAGATCAACCAGATAAAAAATAATCTAGATCTAGTTACCATTTTTGTATTTCAAGCAAGAGCTTATTCCATAAGCTCTTATTTAAGAGCCAAAAGAGTAATAGTTTTAACATTTGAATTTTGAGATATAAAATTACCAAAACAAACGAAGCCAGTGACCTGATGCTTTGATTATTGAAGATCAGGTTTCAGGAAAATAGAGAAAGCAACTGTAGCAAAGGTAAGTAGACAAAGGGAAACCAAAAGCACAGGACAAACAAACAAACAGGGGAACGCAAATCTTTTTGCTGGAACCTTTCACAAAACAACCCAACAAAAGATGAACAAATGAAAAGAAAAGAAGCCCCTTTATAACTTTCAAGAAAGGCCACAATCAAACTAGGAATATGGTCTGATGTACATATTCATTAAGCATTTTGAGACATTAGATGACTAGCAAGCCAGGGCCTAAGATGGCTACATGCTCAGGATTCAAAGCATGAGAACTATCAAGCTCATGTTATGCTAAACATAATGGCATCAATACTTTCAAGTAATTTTACAAATAATACCTCAATTGATATACAAAATTTGTTGATGCTTTGCATCAAATGGAACTCCTAAGCAGCAACCAAGGGCGACATTACCTCAGGTGGAGCAGCACAAAGCATGTAGAAACAGTGGTAATTTCTCTCCGGATCAGACAATTGACAAACTCGAGACCTTTCCAGTAAGTATGTTCTAATAGCAGCTCCAGAAATCCTCCCCTGATGGTCAAACTGAATCTCCACAAACTTTCCAAAGCGACTACAATATGCATGGCATGAAATTCGAATTCGAGTTAGAAAGCAAACCAAAAAATAACATATGATACTGAATTCAGAACAGAAAGAAGAGTGTCAACAGTATGTCTCTCACACCTTGAATTGTTGTTTCTAACAGTTTTTGCGTTACCAAAAGCTTCCAGAACAGGATTGGACTGTTAAGTAAGCAGTGCAAGAATCAGCACAATTAAATAAATTATTCACCAATCAAGAAGACTATACATATGATTTCAAATAAAGAAATAAGATTAAAAAACAAATAGAGTGGCAAGAATGGGCCAACATGTAAGATGAAAATTAAGACCATCCTAAAACCATTACCAACAGAACCACCATGCACTTATTTTAACTAACAGACAAGTTTTTGCATGACCATGATATCATCAACCCCTGAGGATGTTTTAAAATTTAGACTCAAAAACTTCCTACCTCTAGCACTTGCTGCTCTACAGTCCGCCCCTCAGCTGCAGCTCTCCCTCCCATAAAAGCAAGGTAACGCATAAGCATTTTCGTACTTTCCGTTTTGCCTGCTCCACTTTCTCCACTTACTAGAATTGATTGACTTATCCCTTCATTTATCATCAGTCTACACCTCACAAACAACTTGTTTCTAAGAATGTGATGTTATTTCCCATTGTTAAAGCACAGAGAGTGTAACAAAAAGAACCTGTATGCAGCATCAGCAACGGCAAAGGGATGAGGACTCAGCTCACCAAAAGCTGCTCCTTTGTACTGTTCCATCATGTGATTATCGTATAGATGAGGTAGTCTTCTAAAAGGGTTGACAGCAATCAATATACTTCCTGTATATGTCTGGAGGCAACAAATGGTAAATCAAATTCACTGTGGAAATTATTAGAGTTAAAACAAAAAAATAGTGTTGGACAAAAACAAAAAAATAAAAAGAGGAACAGCTGTGGATCATGACATCCATCATCACAAAGTAGTGATGTTGGAGTACAACAAAAACAAAAACAAAAAACTCACATATATCTCATTCATATCATATCTAGATCGTATGTTCTGAAGAACTCCTGGTTCATGCAAATAAGCCAATTTTGTCATGTCATCCACCCCACACTGTGGTAATTCATCATCTTTGGGGTAGACACTAGACACATTAGAAACAACCTGCAAAGCAAATAAGACCATTACTCCACAAATAAATGAGAAGCATTCAAATTTTTGACCTTGCAGACAGAAAGAAGAGCAGCGACCAAGATGCAATATAGCAAAAAATTGCAAGGTAATAGTGAATGCTAGAATAGCAAGGCATTTATGCGTAGTATCATAGTTGATTTCATTTAAACTACTCAACTCAACAAATTTGTTTCCCAAATAATTGGTTTAGGCTTTGTAAATTCACTTCCTTCACTCCTCTCTATCAACGGCTTAATCTCCTATTATATCACCAGTGGTTATATCTGTCTAAAATATCCCTCACCGTAAAACTTTACGTGTTCACCTTCTTCTATTATTATTGTTGAAAATTGTTACTTTCTAATTAGCATATCTAATGATGTTTGTTATGTGTATTCAAAACAACTTAGTAAAATATCTCTCATTGTTTATCTCCAATTCAAATTATTCTTAATCTTACCATATCTTAAATGTGATCATTTCTAATCTATTCGTTAATTTTCATCACATGTCCATCTTAACATTTATAGTACCCTTATAATTAATTTATTTAGATAGTATTTCTTTCATTTTTTCATTAGGCAAATAAATGGAATATTATAGAAGCAAAAACAATTACACTAGTTCGTAATAAACAAAGAGAGCATTTGGTAACTCTAATGAACCTCTACTTCTACTTTAAAACTAACCTCTAATTGTAGTAGAGGTTTAAGCTCTATTAAAATAAGCAAAGTTAATTAGAAGTTGGAAAAAAAATTTAAAATATATCTAAAAAATAACTTTTTTATTACCCTCTACTTTTTTTAGAAGTTGCAAGTAGAGTTATCAAACGGCACCAAATTCTGAAGCATCCTTCCTAGTTAAGAAATTATTACTAATTTACTTAATCATTTGGTTAGTCCCGGTTGATGAAATCATGAAACAAAGTATTGTAATTGGACAAACTAAAAAATAGTCTTATAAAATTTCCTTTTAACTTCAATGGGATACATCAATAGTATAGCATTCTAAGGGAATTGATAGTTTCAGACCATTAAAATTTAAAAAGAAAGAAAGAAAAAAAAAAAAAATCTGTCAGCACTAAGAAATAAGCATAACTATGCAACCCAAACAGAATATCACACAGAGCATTACTCCAGACTAGACGAGAGTCAATCAATTAAATTAGATAACAAATTATGAGGGAAATATTAGATGAGAAGTAAAGAAGCTACCATTTCACAACAACACATAAAAACATTTTATATTGAAACGAAATATGAAAACACTTAAGCTGATAGCAGACAACTCAGATTTAAAAGAGCAAGATGTGAAGTTGTATGAAAAGATCAGCCCCAGAGAACTCACTGTTTTCCCAGATGTACAGTTTATTTTAATTTCATCCCCGTTTACTTCCACGACTTCCCCATCTATCCAAGCCACCTCCGGATCCTCCACCCAAACCAATGATCCTACCACAATATTGACTGGAGCAGCCTGCACAGCCAATAGAATTGATCAATGTCCCTGGATTATGTCAAATTAACAGATATAGAAGGAAGTACTGAAGTATAGATATTAACCACAAATGCACTGAATCCATGCCAACCGGTACATCTGAGTATATATGATCAATAAAACATCAAGACGATTACATAAACATGTTGTAACAGTGTACCATGCTGCTAATTCACCCATTGAGATCTAATACACTAACACCTATACCAATTTCACATAGATCGCCAATGTAGAACATAGTCTACATGAATTCAACTATCTCTGTCACCACTTTAGTGGGTCAACTCTCTACGATACTTGCAGAGAGTTTATTTATGGGCTGTTGAACTTATCCTCATATTTAGCCATCTCCAAAAACTTGCTTGTCCATAATGGATATTCCTATCTACTTGATTGGTTATATAAATAAAATGCAAATATAAGATAAAACCACTAAAGCTAAGATATTTATTGTAAAAACAGTACCAATAGTGCTAACAATACGGTACATCTAATCTTTCAATTTGAACCAGCCAGAATTTCGCATAGGTCAAATGATGCTCGAATGGCTTGCGATCTATAGTATCTAGAATAGTTCCAACACAATCAATGGTTTGTCAGAAAATGTGCATCAACAAATTACCCCAAAACATTTTCAATGTGCCCAAGATGCATCAAAAAAGAGAAACAGATACTCTCACTGAATCTTATTGTTCCCACAAGCCAGAGGTCCTCCAATTTGTGAAAGCATCCTAATAACTATGATTAGAGATGCACTCGACCCAACCCATATAGATGTTGCAGAATTTGACAAGTAAACAATCCAATCCAATCATCAACTTTCACAAAAATTTGGGAGCCCATCTCACTAAATCCCAAATGAGCTAAACAATGCACTAGAAAGCAAGAACTAAAGAATCAGACTTCCATTTCCAGTCACCCAAAAGACCATAATTTTTACTAATTTAAACTGGAAACAGACACCAAAACCACCACCGGTGAGCTTCAAATTGTATTTAGAAGTTCATTTATTCTTCCAAAAGCAAACACCTTTCAGCTCAAACACCAAATTCCTCACACCTCTGCTTCAACTAAAGCAGAGATCAGTAGATTCCAGTCATAAAACAACACGATACAACCAATACGCCAAAACCCCCAAAATTCAAATCAATAAAACCCCAATCAAAAACAAACATTTCAAAAAAAAAACGAAAAACAAAAAATCAACAAAATATGATCAAAATTCCATAAATCCTTACCATTTCCGCAAACCCCAATCAGATCCGACACCAAAACCCTAATTTCCCTCTCGATCTACTCCCCCTCGCCTCCGACCACCAACAATTCCCAAATCTTCGCAACAGAAATGAGGAAATGAGTCAAATCACCTATCAAGATTCAACCTTTACCCCTAGATTCGCCGTTTTCCGGCCAAATTTTTTCCTTTTCTTCCTCTATCTAACCTAAATTGCCTTTTTCTTTTCTACAAAAACAAAAAACAAAAAAACAAAAAAAAATTGTATAAATGGTTGTCGGTATTTTCTTCTCTGATTTTCAGTTTTTCTTTCAGACGAATCACCGGCAGCAGCGCTCCGATCGCCGGTAATCGGACCGGCCGCCTTGCAGAAGAAGAAACCTTTTTTTCCGGCGAAAACCTCTTCTTCTTGTTCTCTCTCTCTCTTCAGTTTCTTTTCTCTTCTTTGTTCTTCTTCTTTGCTGTTTTTTAAGTATATTTTTAGCCTTTTTTTTTATTTTTTTGGTTGCTTTCCCTCTCTAACAATAAATTATCACATAATCATCCCTTTATAATTCTCTTAATTGTAAATCACCCCCCCACCTTGTTTTTTTTAAGCCCTTTTTGTTTTGTTTATTATTTCCATTAATATATGCCAGTTTTGTCATCATAAATGATATTTTTATGGTGTTTAAATGAGCTTAGGTAAAGTAATTTATTAAACCAAAGCTTGTGTGATGTGCATTCATGAAGAGGGCCTTGTTAAAATAATAATAAAAATAAAAAAGTATATTGATTTTTTTTTAAATGTAATTGTATTGTTGAATTGTTCAAATTTTGAGAAACAAGTGATTTTTAGAAAATATACAAGCAATCTTGAATAAATGGAAAAAATATATATATTTTATGATTGTAATATAATATGCCATGCATTGTTAACTATTACAAATCTAGAGATATTCATATACTTTATTTAATTACAAACATAGCAAATAGAGCATTTTAGATAGATTCACTTGACATAAATAAATAAATAAACATTTTACCGTTATTGAAAAAGAAAGCATATAAAAAATGAATTCCTATTTTAAAAACTTTGTACTAATAAAAGGAAATTAAGAAATTAAAAAATTAAAAAAAAAACCTATTACTAACATGGAAGGAAAAAGGATTGTAATCTTTATTTTTACCGTAATAGAACAACCATAGTTTATATTTGGCATCTTTAGTAAAGTATTTGAGTAGACTGTAAATTATTTATAAAAACAAAACACAACAAAGTTATACTCTCATGAAAGTTATAATCTAAAAAAAAAAAAAGTTATATTCTCATAAAAGTTGTATAAAATCCAAATGCATAACCAAACACGGTAATATAACATCATATCTTAAGATTCTCATTAATCTCTTTATCAAGAATTTGACTATCATTCCCATATAGAGATTTTCGCATATCAAACGCCACCATAATATAAACTATCACTTAAATATCATTTATCAGTCTAAATGTAAGATTTATTTTGCGATAAGAAAAAAAAATAAAAAAAACTAAACTAAACAAATAGTAAATAAATACATACATACACACATATACATATACATCTTTTATTAATTACAAATAAAAAGTTAATGAGTAAATAATGATCAAGCCGGTATGTGGGCACGTGCCCATTGTTTTATACGCATCTATCAATATTGTTGACGTTAGTTTTGACCCGCCCTACATGTAGCAAGATATTGTTACTTTTATGGGACCTTAAGTTTGGCCGGCCACTAAGTTAAGTTGTCGGGCCTATGAATGGGCACGTAGAGCGTGCTACGCATAAAAATAAGTCCTGGGGGTTTTATTTTTCTCTTTACAAAAATGCATCTTGATAATGTCAGGGAGCGAAGCTTCTTATGTTTATTAGCTATGAAGAACACACACGATACGAGATTATACCTACCAACAAATATAATGACAAGTTGTGTAAGACTACAATTTAAAGTTATATTATTAAAATTAGGTTCCTTCAAGCCGTCTAGCAATCAATTAAGGTCATGGTGGTGCTCTATAATCATAAAATAAAATAATTACAAGTTTTTATCATTTAAGTGAAGTTTACATTATGTATTATAGCTCATTTTCATCGCCCTTCATTAACTATTCATATTCCATTAATATACCTCATATGTAGATGATAATCTAAGGCACCATAGTAAATGAGATAGATAGAATCTAATTTTTATCTTGAAACATATATTATTTTTATCATTTAAGAAATGCATATTATGTTATCTTTATACACAATGCATATTATATGTCTTGTTTTTTTTTCTTTTTCTTTGTATTATTTCCAAATGATGGGTATGGTCTAAAAAAAAATGTAGGAATTGGCTCACGAATTTTTAATCATGATGTCAGATGATAGCACGTTTTCCTATGAAATATGCACAAAATGAAAAAATAATAATGTATATAGTAACAATACTAATGCGACTAACATATTGTTGTCTCACCCTTTATATTTGTTCATGATTAAAAGCTTATTATCACTTTGACATGTAAAAAACTGGGTCATATGTTGATATAAATGACATGGCTTTTATAATTAATATATTTAATTTTTAAATAAAATCATATAGAATTATATGATCATGGTCAGTTGGTTCATTTTAAATTTGTGACATGAGAGAAAAGAATACTCAAAAGGTACAAGTCTCTCACTCTAATCTTCCAAGTGTATTATTATTGGATAAAGGGTTCACAAATACAAAATTGGTATATAATCTGTATTGTGTTTGGTTATTCTTTTCTTTAGAAGATAAGGACATGTTTGGTTTATGATTCAATACAGTTTTTTGTATCAAAAACTTCGAAAACATAAGAAATTTGTTTGGTTTGAGTAAATTCAAAAACAATTTTTAACTTTTTTATAAACAAAATAGGGTATTTTCAGAAAATGATGAAAAATCGTTTTTTGAGTTTTCTATTTTTAGATTAAATCTTTATTTATAGATCACCCGCCAAACACAATCTAAGATTACTAGGATTTTTTGTTTATTGTCATTAACTATGACACGGATAACAATTATCTTTAAATTTCACCGTATTTTAAATGAACTTTAAAATTAATTTGTTTGAATGTTGTTAGCTTTTAAGGAAGAATTGAACTCATAAAAAGTCAGCTAAATCTATTATCTTCCATGTTTTTTTTTTTTTTTTTTTTTTTTTTTCTAGTTAAGTATGGCAAGTTGATACTAAAATCTTTATATTTACTATTTTGTATGTTTGAGAATTTCTGAAATTGGGCAAAACCTCAAGTGACTTCATATTTTAGTTGTGCTGATGATTAGTGGCCCATAACATTTGTTTTGTGTGTGTACATACAATGTCAATGTATCCAAGAGATACCAATAATCCTATATTTAATTTTTCCTTGAACAAAGACAATGTATTTGTGTATGGATTTTAAAATTTAATTTTGACATACAATCAATCTTTTTTTAATATCTTCGTTGCATTAGTTTTTTAATTTTTTAGATTTTAAAATATTGAGCTTTATTTTATTTTTCTAAGCAAACAATAATTTATAAAGAATGAAAATCAGTTACAAATAGTACGACCTCTCTCTCGTTAATGTAAGGGAGAAATGATTGAAAGTAAAAGGAAACATTTATTGAAGAGAGCATGACTAATTACATTGACAGTAAACATTACATCATCTCCAACAATGTTTTGTGAAAACATTTTAGAACTACTCATTTTTAAAAAGTTTTATCAGTATGAGTTATATTTTTCATTTCTCAAGGTTTTTTTTAAGAACATGTGAACGTCCAAAATAATTAGACTTTAATATTGCTAGAATTATAACAATCAAATACAAAACTTTCATTAATGTTGTTGTTCTATTATGGTCATGAAAAGTTAACATGTTCATATTTATTTGACTTATTCATGACTAATAAAAATTCTATTGTACCCTTTTGATCAATTAATTATTCTCTATCCTCTCAGTTTTTTTTTTTTTTTCTTGTAAGTTTTCTAGTGCCATATAAAAGTTCAAGTTGATGCAAAGATAATTTAATAAATGGTTTGATATTGCAAGAAATGACAAAATAATTTGATTATTTATCTGCCTTTCAATCACATTTTCCTTCTATTCCCATGCTCTTAGTTAATCACAATTTATTTATTTCACATTTCTCATTCTTTGGTTGAGTTTGGTTTATGATTCAAATAACATTTGTTTATATCTGAAAATTAAACAATATAGAAAACATGTTTGATTGGTTAAAACCTAAAAGCAGTTTTATAAAATTTACAAAGAAAACGTGTCATTTTAAAAAAAAAATAATGATAAAAAGTTATTTTCTTAATTTTTACATTTCTAATTGTATTTTAGTTTTCAAATTATAAACTAAACCAACCCTTAGCTTCTACCCTTTTTTACTTTCAAATAATAAATACATTTTTGCTCCTTTATTCTCATTAGTTTGCATTTATACATTTTTTTAAGAAGAATCAATATCAAAATTATAATTAACTAAACTAATTTTTGATTGCACCCTTTTAGAGGAACTCAGCTACTAACGAGTACATTCGAGAAATATACATTAAAACATACAACACAAGGACCCAAGATTAATTAATAAAAGCCTGATTTTCTTTGAACACAACTGTTAAGCACCACAAATGCCATTTCATCAATCTATACAACTATACCCATCACTATCAATGCGGTCCTTTCCTCCTCACGTGCGCACGTTCTCACGTGACCACCGATGATTCCCAACCCCTGGCATGTTCCCGCACTCTCGCTGATCCCTACCAACTCAGCCAATAGAAAATCGCCACGTGCCCATAACATTTTCTGAAATGGCTCGCATGTGGGCCCCACTTCCAGATGAAAAGTTCTTTTACGCGTACGCAACCCAAATTCTAAGGACGCGTTTGTAACGTTCGTTCCTTGCCATTATTATTAGTCTTTTCAATAAAAAAAATAAAAAAAAAAAACAAGAAAGAAGAGGTCAACGGTTGAGATTTGCCAGATCTGATTCGGTGCAATATCAGCCGTTGAAATTGAAGATTTGTTAGATGGCTTGATTGCCGCCGCGTTAGCCGATGGAGTCAACTAAAGTGTTCAGACGTGGGAACATATTTCAAATTTCCTCGCAACGTGGAGATATGTAATAATAATATATATGTATATATATATAGATAATTGATAATAATATAGACATTCTTCTAAAACCTTATTTATTAAGAGACCCTTGAAGAATCTTCTTAATTCTCAACACCGATGACAAAAATAAATAAAAAAGGAAAAGATGTTGTTGAGGGAATTCTAATAAATCAAAACCACGTGTGCAATAGTTGATGTGGATGCTTGATTTAAGATAATAAATATTGTTATTTTGGGCCCATTTGGTATGATATTAGTTATTAACAAGGGGTTGGTTTAGGTGGAAGAAACCCTAATTATTTAAGCAAGAGATTTTAATTTTAAATTCTTATGAATGCAAAAAAAATTTGTTGGAAGAGGTCTCTGTTTCGTTGCTCGACAGTTACCTCGAGTTCAGATAGATTAATCTCGTCACAAAGCGAAAGGAGGACATCAACTGGGCGAAGAATCCTGATAATAAAAAAAAAACCATTTTAAAAAATAAAAAAGTTAATTTTGAATTTATTTTTAAAATATAATATAAACAACAATAAGTAGTGAGATTTGAATATTTTACTTTTTTTTTTAAGCAAGTTATGTGGAAATACATATATAGGCTCGTTTGGGAGAATTTTTTTAAAATCGTTTTTCGCAGAAGTTCTTTTAGAAAAAAGCGTTATTGAAAAAAATTGGTCTTTTTCTGCTTCTTTTAAAAATAAAAAGTTATTTTTTCTTACTACAATTTGGTTAAAAGTAAGTGTTACCAAACACTTTTAAAAATAATTTTGAAGCAAAAGTAATTTAGAAAAGTTATTCCAAACGGGACATAGTTTAGTAAGAGAATAAATTTCTAATTTCTTAAAAAATAAAATATATAAAAAACGAAAGAAAAAAAAAAGTGAAAAAATGCATTGCAATGAAAAGTTATTATTATTTGCTTTTGGTGGAGAGGGAGATTATCTTATATAGAAGAGAGAAAGCAATATGAAGTAAAATTGAGCCGAGGAAATTGAACAAAGAATGTTATCATTGTATTTTACCCACTTGTATAGAATATCATTAATTAGAAAAAGAGTGGGGCAGGGGCCAAGAAAGTGCCATATGGCAAGAAAGCAAAAGTAAAATTATTTGCTTCTTCTTGAAAAGAAACGTTCTATAACAATGTCCCTACATAATCCTTACATTTGAAAAATAATCATTGTGAGGGTTTCTATACAAGTCTTGAGGACATCGAACATTTTTCTATCTCAGTTGATGATAACTACCATACGAGATCAAGATGAACTCATATAACAAGGATTGAAGTCCGTAACTAGAGCCTAAGGCCTGCAATCAGATTATATTTATTCTTCATCCACGAGAGTCGAACCGTATGGTACCCGCCACTTGTTCATTTTTAAATCCCAAACACTATTTGAGTTTTTTATTTTTTATTTTTTATTTATTAATATTTAAGAAAATTGAACTTGATTTAATTTAGTTACATAATTAAACCGGACTTTGAGCACAAATTTGGTTTAGCTCCATTGCATTTTGATCCAACAATGTAAGGATGGCTGGAATTATAACCATTATTATAGGTATTAATTAATTAAGAAAGCTCAAAATGGGCTTAAGTTCTATTAGATTATAGTCGTTTTTAACTATAATAGTTAAGAGAGGCGTTTGATCCTTGAAAACATTTGATTCAATATACTCAATTTTGTTTGTCAAATTGAAGTACTCACAATTATTCAAACAATTACAATAAAGAGTAATACTACTTAAGGGACACACCTTTTTAATTAACACATTTTTTTTTACATTTTACTTGAGAGTTGTGTGATTGTCTCAAATCACGCTCCAACAACTTCAAATGGTATACCAAGGCTTATGCCCTATATACATGGTAAAATATTGAAAGACCAAAACATTAACAATGAATAAGATTCAACCCTAATAATCCTGGAACCTCACCCGCGAGGTATCAAGTTACTTCATGGACCCACTAATCTTCACACTAACGAAGTTGAACATAGAAGTTGTTAGCAGTACAAGTGTCCGTACGAATCAAGTTTGATAATTTATTTTAGGAGTTTAGCGTGTTACTTCCTCTCGTATTCTATTGCACAAAGAACTTATGTCTTATTCCAGTCTATCCCAGAAAGAGCCTTTAGAATATATTTGTTAAATTGCTGCTTACATGACCTCGAACTCATGATCCTTGAGTTGCCCCTCATGGCTTCAACCGTATGTGCCAATCGTCCATTGGCATTCATGGGTTATTTTATAGACTATAAGTTATCTCAAATATGTGAACACTCATTTTTTAAGAACTTTGAATTGACAGGAGGATATCTCGCGTGCATGGGTGTGTGCACAAGGGAAAATATGTGAGAGTGATGGGACCTGCGGTGGACAATTAATCTAGTTTGAGTAGTTTGTTACAAGTAGCATTTTTGGGGGCTACCAAAGTGATAATCCCACGTTGGTTGTATAGTCGGAGGATTCTTAAGAGTATATTGCAGGCTACCAGAGTTATAATCTCACATTGGTTGCACAGAGGGAAGGATCCTTGGACTATATTGCAGATGTTATCTCAAACACATCAACACCCATTTCGGGGGCATCTGGAGGGTGACGTGAGAAGGTGGATCGTGTGGATTGACAAGCTTTTATGTGCATGCTTCATGCACATTGACCTAAAATGAATAATTTGTCCTGTGGAGCAATCTATTACACATTCAAGAAAAATATAAAGTAATATGGATACATATAATTAAGAAATGTATAGTTACGTATAATATTATTGCCTTTGGTAAAATGGAGTGGATGAAACAAATTTATGTTATAGATTCCATGTAATTCAAAAAAGTTGTTTATAAATTCATAAATCTATGTAATCGATGTTAGATTTTAGCTCAAACATGAATTATTTGTTGGATTAGAACATGAAGCATTTATTTAGATAATAATTAGAACTTTTTAAATATGGATAAATATTTTATGAGCTAGTTGTATTTGAATAAAGAAATCATGTTAGTGTAGAATGAAGAATCCTTGTTGGCCACAATTTCTAAATATTGTGGCTAAAAAGTTTATATATAAGAGGTTTTTCATTGTTTATTGATGATCTCAACTAGTGAGTGTAATCTAGAAGAATGTGAAGTTTGGTCCTTGAAAGTTTTGAACTTGTGTGGGTGACGCGGTTGGAGTTTTAGTTTTCTCTTGAGTATTTTCTTTATTTTATTCTTCTTTATCAAAGTCTCAGATTTGTGTACTATCTGGTGTAAAAGTACTTGAGGTGTTCTGTCACGATGCCCCTGACGTAGGCTGACGTCATGACCGGCACAATGTATTATATACTATATATATCCATATACAGTATACAATACACTGTCAGCCTTGACATAATCTCACAATCCTTTCCAAAATTTTCATAAATTTCGACAGCACCTCCCCATAAAATGGGCAATTCACATTTTTTTTCCTGATATATCACAAATCAAATCAAATCAAATCAAATATAGATCATTATCACATTCATTCCATTCATTCCACAAATTAAATTCTCACATAATAAATATCTATGATCATCTCATTTCATCATTCAATATATTCAGCTATATATATGCCCACACATCCCGCTTATGTGATAATATATATATGTAGGATGTGATATATATATATTCATTTGAAAATAAAGAAAATATAATCTATTTCCTTTGCATATACGTACATTAACAAAATAAAACTCTAACTCACGTATCTACTATCGTGCTTTTCCTTTTAACTCTGTACCTGAAATATTGAAGGAAATGGAGTGAGCAACCAACAACTCAGTGAATATACTTCTTGATATGACAATTATATGCATTTAGGAAAATATGACATTTAAAATCATTTCAAACAAGTATTAAACACATGCATCATTCAACAAATATATTATACATGTCAACAACATAATTTCATGGGTTTTGAAGAAAACAATTCATTCTTTTTTTCCACAAAATCCACAATCTCCCTCCTTCAAGGCAAGAGAGCGGGTCTAACCCTTGTATGACCATTACAAGGTAGCAACAGCCTCTCATTACCCAATTCACAGTCATTTTAAGGATCTTCAATCCTTGTTAGGACAGACCTACTGACAATGAGGTTACGCATAATACTCATCCGGGTCTAATTCCTAACGAAATGACACCAACTTGCCTTTGCAAGTCTCACATGCTCAAAAGAAATCATTTATGAATGTAAATTAAAACACAATGCAACAATATATGCATAACATATTTACATTCAAACATCATATATTTAAAATGTCATATAAGAACCAAAATCAAGAAAATATACTCACAGTACATGACTTTTCAACTTCTTTTCTTCGTTCGTCCTTCTTTTCTTTCTCTCTGCTTATTTCTTTTCTCTTTCTTCTTCTCTTTTTTTGTTTTTCGTTCAGCAACTCTTTTTTTATTCATTTGAGAGAATGAGAAACATTTGAGAGAGATGAGAGTTTATAAGTGAGAGATTGAAATCTTGATTCCATGCTTCCTCGTGCTCAATAGTTAACCAACTCATCCCATCAAATTCCATTAAATTCAACTAATCTCATTTTTATAATTCATTTAATAATCATACTCTAATCCACATATTTAATTAACAAACTCCATAAATTACTCAATTTAATTCAACTCCAATTTTTAATTGTAAACACCCATATTAGATGATCTCATTCATTTTATAATTTTATTTATTTACTAATCATACACGCGTATATTTGCCTCTTACATATAAAATATGTGTATTATACATCTCAATATATGCGTAATTCAACTTATGTATTTAATTAAAACTACGGGGTGTTACATGTTCAATTCCTCTAAGGTACTTGTTAATTGATAGTGACTTATTTTTGCCCGTGGTTTTTTCCTTGATTTTGGAGTTTTTCCTCGTATATCTTTGAGTTGTGGGTGTTGATCTCTATTATTCTTTTCTTTATTGAATCTGTGAGATTGAAGGGTTTGAGTGTTTTTTCCAACAAATTGGTATCAGAGCTACGGTTTGAGTTGCACTTCAATTGATTTATTAAGATGTGAAGAGATTTAGAGAAGTCGAATTATTCATCAAACTTGAAGTTTGATATGGAAAAGTTTGATGGAAAAATAAATTTGGCCTTGTGGCAATTGCAAGTCAAAGATTTATTAATACAGTCCGGGTTGCGGAAGGCTTTGATAGTTAAAGATAAAGAAAGAGATGAGGATTGGCAAGAGCTACTAGATATGAGAGCTGCTAGCACGATACGAATTTGTCTTGCAAAGAATGTCCTTGGGAATATAAAAGAGTAGTTTTACAACAAAAGATTTTTGGAAGAAGTTAGAAAGCTTGTATATGACAAAAAGTTTCTCAAATCGGTTGTATCTTAAAGAAAAGTTCCACACGTTGCGGATGGAAGTAGGTACAACAATAGTTGATCACCTTAGTGTCCTCGATGGTATTGTTTCTGAGTTAGAAGCAATTGGAGTAAAAACTGAGGATGCAAATCAAACACTTCGACTGATTTAGTCCCTTCCAGCTTCCTATAAGCATCTTCAAACTACGTTAATATATGAGAAAGATATTGTAAATATTGAAGAAGTTACTAGTATGCTACTTTCTGAAGAGAGAAGATTAAAAGGTGCTGGTAATGATTCTTCTGAGGGCTCGACATTGGCAGTAAGTCGAAAGAAGGGGAATCATAAAAAGTTTGCAAAGGGGACATGTTGGGGGTGTGGGCAATTGGGACACCTAAAGAAGGATTGCAAGAATTGGAAGAAATATGAGCAAGTTTGGCAAATGGTTCCAAGTTGGCAAATAAGAATGTTGCTGACGATGGTACCAATCTGAATGTTGTTGAGTTCAACAGTGTTTTGTTCTTATAGCATTTGTTAATGGTGGAAATTTACAGCATAAAGACAATTAGGTGATTGATACCGGGGCCACACATCATATATGTGTACACAAGGCATGGTTTGGCAAATATGCAAGGTGTGCTGGTGGTGAGTTTGTGTCGATGGCTGATGGCTCCCAAATGCCAATAATGGGAGTGGGTGAAGTTTAGGTGAAGTTGTTTGACAGACGCATTATTACACTTCATAATGTTCGACATGTACCGAGTTTTACTCAGAATCTGATTTCTCTTTTCAAGTTAGATTCTAAACATTATTGGTACTCTGGTAAAGATGGAGTACTGAAAGTTTTCTATGATCATGAAAGGTGTTCAAGACAAAAACTTGTACGTGTTGATGGGCAAGGCAAACCAGGATTAGCACGTGAAGCAAGATCTGAGTCTAAAAGGTTGATCAAAAAGTGGGTTCCAGTTGGCAAGTTCAAGGGTGACTTTGACTTGGATGATTCTCAACATTGAGTGACGTGGCCCATGAGGACAATCGGGCAAAAACATGAGATTGAAGCAGATGAAGCATTGGTGTTTTTGCCAAGATGAAGATTGTTGGATTTTGGCTCAAACATGAATTACTTGTTGGATTAGAACATGAATCATGTATTAGAAAGTAATTAGGACTTTCTAAATATAGATAAGTGTTTTATGATCTAGTTGTATCTGAATAACGAAAGCATGTTAATGTAGAATGAAAAATCCTTGTTGGTCACAGTTTCTAAATATTGTGGCTAGAAAGTCTATTTATAGGAGGTCCCTCATTGTTTATTGATGATCTCAACTAGTGAGTGTGATCTAAAAGAAGGTGAAGTTTGTCCTTAAAAGTTTTGTGAAAGAGTGTAAAGTTTAGAACTTGTGTAGGTGACGTGGTTGAAGTTCTAGTTTTTTGTGTACTATTTGGTGTAAAAGTACTTGAAATGTTTAATTCCTCTAAGGTACTTATTAATTGATAATAATTATTTTTGTCTGTGATTTTTTCTTAATTTTGAGGTTTTTCTTCGTATATCTTTGAGTTGTGGGTGTTGATCTTTATTATTCTTTTTTTTATTAAATCTATGAGATTGGAGGGTTTAAGTGTTTTTTCTAACACTCAACACCATTTACTGATAACAAGGGTCCCCCCCCCCCCACCCCATCTTTTCATTCTCTCTCCTTCTTTCCATACACTTCTTTCTCTTGTTAATTCTTCCCTAGATCAGAATTGGCATGCAATTAATTTGAACAATTCAAGTTAATAAGTTTTTTTTAGATGTTATTGAGTTAATTTCAAGTTGATAAGTTGTTCATTGATAGGGTTGGATAAGCTGAGATTTTCTCCAAAATCAACTCGGTTGAACTCGTGCACATTGGCCTAGTTATTAGTAATATTAAGTGACACTTCATGCGAGAAAATAAATAACGCATTAATTTTTTTTAAAATAATGACAGCGGATTCAAATATATTATCCTTTTATTTATAATTAATTTTGCAGTTTAACAATACCTTTAACTGAAAGTAGAATCTTGCATTTTTTTCAAGGCCTGCAATAACTACATGTCAAACTCATATAAATGGTAAACGATAGCATTTTTGGTGGTGTAGGTACCAAATATCAAATCTCTAAAAGAAAAATAAAATAATATATATATATATATATATATATATATATATATATATATATATATAATTTATAAATATGGTGTGGGCCTATCGGTCTTTTGTTGTAAGTATATTTTTAAGTTGTAGATATGGTTGATGGGTTAAATTTGGGCCCAACATCACCCAATCCTGTCAAGTCGAGTGGCATCGGCTTTTACCAGATGCCACCCTGACCATCCTTGAAATTGATTGTTAACCCAACCGATGCATACACGGGTCAAGTTGATCGGGTGGTCGGGTCTCCTGATCCACTGCACTTATAAAAAAAAAAAAAAAAAAAGGAGAATGAAAGAGGGAAAGGGGTATCTGGATTTGCAACGGCCGTCGTCTCCTCTTTTAAAAACCATTTGCAAAATTTAAAGAGTATTGGGTGTTTAGTTCACCTGGGTAATTATAAAACTCTAACTTACAACGTAAATTGATTTAGATAGTAAACCAATATATTTAAGAAGCGGGTTGGGTCGGGCGATGTGGGTTAAGTTTTTGCGGAACCCGACACCCGATCCGAATAAATCGGGTCTTTTCTTTTTAAACCCAACCTACCCAATAAAGTATGACAAACCCGACCTGATCCGACATTTTTGGTCGGGTCGGCTCAACTCTTCTTGTAGGTTATGTAGGCTTAAAAACTCACTTGTTATTTGGTAATTTAATTGCTTCCTATAATTGAATTGATGGGCTCTTGGGTTTTGTGTTCCCTTTGGGGGGCTAGCTGGGCCCCTATGCTGAGCATGTGAGGGTTGGGAAAACATGGGTACAAAAATACAGAAGCAAGAACTCAGAAATCCCACAATAAGCCATTGTATATGATACTCATTTTTATGAAGCCAAAGTCCATTATTTAGGCTGTGTTTACATCCCAAAAGTAAGTTTAAGAAATTGGGCCAGTTTTGCTCCTTGCAAATAGTTGATTTTTTATTTTTTTTGGTTACATATAGTTGAATTGTTTTATCACAATGTGTTATTTATTTTCATGATCATATATATATATATATATATATTCTTTCACCTCATTTTATGTCCAACAAGTTAAATTAGTTTGGTATTAAATGTCTCATTATTAAATTTTTTTTATTTTTATTTTTTTTACAAGTTCTCATATTAAACATTAAATATTAGTGAACTCATTTAAATGTTTCTTGATTCAATTTCCAGAACTATGAGTCAAAGTAATCTCATACAAATAATATTGAAAAGTTTTAGGGTTTTAGGTTTGAGAGTTTTGAAGCATTTCAAAACCATCTATAGACTTGTATTTCAAGAAAAATGTAGCTTGCAAATAATAGGTAGTTTAATCGGATAGGAGAATTCCTGATTACTTTGGTGACGAGATATCAAATTCTCTTAGTGGAAAAATAAGGTTGCGTTTTGCATAAAATTTAAAAATAGTTTTTAGAGAAATGAAATATGATCCTATTTTTAATTAATTTATAGTTTTTGAAAATATGTTTTGTATCATATCTAAAAAATGTTTTTAAAATTTAAAAACTTGTTTGATTAATTCTAAGATTTTACAAAAAATCAAGTAAAAAATAATTTATGTGGGTTCCACCAATTACAAATCAACTAACAAAAGAACTCAAAAAATAATTTCTATATGTTTTTTAAAATCAATATTTTTTCTTGATTTTTTTCTAAAAATATTTTTTGAATCACAATAAATTTTTTACAACTTTTTTCACCTTTTCTTTTTTAAATATAGAAAACAAAATTTTAAAATGATACCAAATAAAACCTAAATGATATGGTAACAAGGTGTGGACCTATGAGCCTTGGGTCTTTGAGCCCTTATTGCAAGCATGATGTGGGCTATGTGGATTAGGGGTCTATTTGCTTCTTAGGGCTAGATCAGAAGTCCCACAAGATCTAGATAAGATCTACAAACACCTGAAAATAATGAAAAAAATCAAAAGAATAAAAAATATTAAAACATAAAAGAGAATAAAGAAGGATAAAATGAGGTTATGAACACAAAAGAAAGACTAATAAGAGAAAAATGAGAGAAACTCGGATAAAATAATAGGCTTAGATTATTCACACAAAAATATAAAGGCATTGGAAATAACTAGGTCGTCTAGGGTTTCCGAGGTCCCATTTTGAACTCAAAAAGGAATTAGAGTATTTTAGATGTTTTCCATATATAATATTGATACAAGATTTGTCCAAAATCAATATTTATAAAAATATATAAATAAAAATAGAAATAGGGAAACGGGAAGAAGAACTAACCAGGCTAGGAGCTCAGACTAAGCTCTTGGTACGACAACCTCGATGCTGAAGTAGAGGGGCGCTCAACCGACTGGACCAGTGGAGCAATCTCCTAGGTTACGTGGGTGGTACTAAGGTGCCTCCTTGGATGGATAGAGAGAGAGAAAGAGAGAGGCCAATGTTAGGAGTACGGTGTGGTGTTTGCTTAAGACTTTTCGATGACTTTAAGGATAGTGCTTCCGTAAGGCTCAAAAATAGAAATTTGTCTCGTATCTTTTTGATGAATAGTGCATACATATTTATAGTGGAGGGTTCGGTCCCCAATAAAGGGGATAGGTAACATTATGGTCCTTGGTTGAAATGTGGTCGAGGAAAGTATATGGTGTAATCTTGTAGAGTTGGTACCTAACGATTGCTGGCATAAGTACCCAGTTAGGTCATCTCGAAAGCCTAAGGTGACGGACACGTTGTTTTCTAAATTTTCTCCGCCTTGGGCTTATATTTGGGCTTTAACATGGGCCCTGCACTTTTATAAGCACCAATTTATCAATTATTCACTGGATAAGAGGTTACATTTTAGTATTTTTAGGATGAGGGCTAGAATTCAAACTTAAGAAGTACATAGGACTAATTTGCCAAAATTTTCTTTATTCTATCATTATAAGTTTATTGTTTATGTTCTTTCTCAAATTCCTTGCATAAACACTTGTAGCTCTTTTCTAAAAAATAAATGCAGAGATCTTGTATTAATATTCAAATCTTTCACCATTATCTAAACATCCAAACTAAGAAGTGGACACACATTTATGTGTGCACATGATTTTTTTAATTATTATTTGCAGAGTTTAAATATTTATTTGAAAATAAAATTTGAATTTTGGGTTTAGCCAATTTTTTTATAAAATACTTTGAATAGAATAATTAAAATATATATTTTTTGTTTAGAAACTGTACGAGAGTAAAAATAGTAAACTCCAAATAAGATGACTGGGAAAATAAAAATTGGTTAGGCTATGTATAGCTGGTGATTCAAAAATTTGGATCCAATTAGAAAATAAAAAACTCGAAAATCTAAAAATAACCTATTTTCTTTATAAAAAGTGTAAAACTGTTTTCGAATTCATTGAAAAAAAAACTCAAATATTCGTACATTGTACAAATTTTCAAAATAATAAAAGGAGCTCAACATTTTAAGTTGTATTGGAATTTCTCTATTTAAAAAAAACCCAATTTTAAAGTATTTTATTTATTTATTTTTTTAAGTGCTAATATAATATTTGAGAGACATAAAAGACAAGATAAATACTATGTGAACTAACTACCATAATCCTACTCTCACTTTTATTAAGAAAGGAAAAACTTATTTATTTGCAAGTAACTACTATAGTTTTGCTCTCACTTTTATTAGGGGAAGAAAAATTTCTACTTATTTGTAAGGAAAAAAAATCAAATTTCTAATTTCGAATAAAAGGATTCCAATGCATATCGTTAAAGCAAGCATTACCACCCAATTTTAAAGTTCAATCACACATAATATTTACATCCAAAACAATAAAAGGACCCAATTTTTTTAAAAATATTCTAAATATTTTTTTTTCCCTAAAGTTGTTTCAATAATAAGATTATTTCTTTATTTTCAAAAAACAAAATGATGAATACGTAGAAATCAATCATCAACAACCCCTTATTCAGACTCAAAATCTAAAATAACATCTAAGAAATGGGCATTTAAAATAAAAAAAAAACTGAATTTGAACTTTTACAATTCACACATAAAATATATATCCAAAATAAAACCAACTTTTAACTTTATAAATTGAATTTTAAATATTCTTTAAAAATTGTTTAAATAATTATTTTATATCTTTATTTAAAAAAAAACTCATTTTGACTATAATCATCTCATTAAGATCAAATCAAAAAGTTCCAATAAAAAAAAATAAAAAAAATAAAAACCACCCACCAATAGGCAAAATTCAGTTCTTCAGTTTCTTGTTGCCTTCTCTTCGTCTTTTAAGCAAAAAAAAAAAAAAAAAAAAGAAAATACCCTCACACACAAAAAAAGAAAACAAAAACACACGAATATTCAGACTGTTCGGACCCTATAGTTCCAAAGCCCACCACTACTTCTTTGGAGAGGTCAAAGTTCGAGCAATCCCTTCTATTTGCTCAATTCTTCGGATTATTCCTCTGATCGAGACCCTTTTCCTCCGTGAATCCACTCCAATTTTGCATCGAAGTCGAAAAATTTCTCTCGTTTTCAGCAGCTATTCGAAAGCCATAGTTACAGTAATTTCTCGCTTCAGATCGAAACGTTGTTCGAAATCAGAAGAAGGGCAAGGGGAAAGTAGAACTGGGTCGTCATAAGATCTCCGATTCTTGAATCTCTGCGGTATTTGAACAAAAGGGGTGTGTTGATCTTCGGTTTTCTTGGGGTGTTTTACGGTTCTTTTGAGCTATCTATCTGGAGAGGAGCTGAGAGCTGCAGAAAGGAAAAAGGCCCCATCTTTTTAAACGGGTTGGTTTCAGGTATCTCAAATTTGTTCATTTTGTTACCCCTTTTGATTCTCTCTGTCTCAAAGATTAAATTTTTTTTACAAGAATTTTAATGGGTTTTGTCTAAATTGTCTGATTAATTTGGTTTTGGCATGCTGAAGTTGAATTTTTGGTTAATGGGTACCTAAAGTTTATTAAGAAGTTTCTGTGATATGTAATTGGCTAGAAGAAATAGCTTTTATAGTTTTGTTTTATTTTTTGAATTTTTTGTTTTTTTTTACTGAATGCAAAGTTAGGCAGAGCCATAACAAGGTCTAAATGATGGTGGTTCTATGCTATTTATATGGAATTGAGGTGGGCTTAGGATCAAAGTTACCAAGATTGAAAATTTCTGCTCCCTGATCAAGTTTTTTTTTTATTTATTTATTATTTTTACGGAATCCAAAGTTAGGCAGAGCCATACCAAGGTCTAAATGATGGTGGTTCTATGCTATTTATATGGAATTGAGGTGGGTTTAGGATCAAAGTTGCCAAAATTGAAAGTTTTTGCTCTCTGATTTGATTAGAATGGATGTAGTCATACACAGGTATGAGAGGCAATTAGAAATGTAGAGCTCCACTATTGGTTTTATCGGCGTGCTGAATCAAAAAGGGGATTAGTGAGTTGGTCCTGCACATTGCATCGGATATTAGTATATGGGTTAGTTTCTTTTTCCTACAAAGATTGCAGTATACATCACACTAGTTGGTTGGGATTCCCTATGGTTCTTGGTGGAGGATTTGTTTGTAATAGTGTTGGTGTTCTTGGTTTTGTTCAGGGACAAATGGGTTGTAAAGAGGATTCTTGGGTTGTTTTTTCTTAAATAAGTACTTGGGAATTGGGATAAACTAAAAGAAAAAGGGATCTTTGGTAGGGCTGAAAATCACCAATGGGCATCTTGGTGTAGGAGCATGGACCTAAGAGGGTTAAATTCCATTTTTTCAATTTTATGGTGCTGATCCCATTTAGGCATGTGGAATTTTGTTTTTTAGTTTTGTGATAATCAGCATTTAGATTCTCATGGTCTAGTGTTAGGAGGATCCACTATATTTTTGGTGAATGGAGAGTACATTAAGATATATTGTGACATTTGGCAATTAGTCTAAACAACCACTTTCAGACAATAAACCATCTTTCCTAAATTCTGAAGTTAAAATGAAGCATTTCCATTGCCTTTCAAGTTTGAGATCACGTAGTTCAAGGTTCCATCCTTTGAGGAAAAGGTAAGTGAATGTTGGACATCTTCGAGGTTGGAGGGGGTATACGAAAGTTTTCAAGTTCAAACTAAAAGGCACTTAAAGGAAAATAAAAATAAAAATGGAACCTATAGGAGTTTGGACGGTATGAGAGGAAGAACGAATTGATTATTTATGAAAATCAAGAGATTGATGGAGGTGAAGAAGTGGGAAAGGTTAGTGTTGAATGGACAAAAGAGACTGGTACAACTTTTGGGGAATAATAGCAATGAATGGTAAATTTGGAATAAATATAATGGAGAAGAACTTAGTGATAAAATTGTTTAATGAAGGGATTCCAGTGGGCAATAAGGAAACATTCCTTCAAATGGCTAATGTCGGCGAGGAAACAGTTTGATTTCAAAGATGGCTTTCTGATGAAGTTGATTGGAGGATAATGATATTAGGCAACATATGCTGGTTTTATTTGAAATTGTGCTAGAAATCTATAGACCAGATGCTTTTTCTGGTCGGTTACAATTTGATAGCATTGGTAGGGAATGATTGAATAGTTAAGGAGACCCCTCAGGATAACTGGTTCCTATAAGATTTTCCAAACAATGATGAGATGAAGTCAAAGAAGCTTTTAAGGGAATGGTGGTTAGTTTTTGTTGTAACAATTACCTTTTCACATTTAAAAAAAAAAATTATCCAAGGAGTGGTGATATCTCTAATTTTGTGCCTATCAATCTCTCGGTGAATGTTAATTTTCAAAAATATTAGCATTAAGATTTTTTAGATGTTCTAGAAGATAAGAGTATCAAAATGAAGAGCTAATAAAGGAAAGCATGTTTCAGGCTTTTTTGTTGCTATGAATGCATTAGTGTGAGGAAAGGAATTGGAATAAGGTAGTGGTCTATGAATTCAGGATAGTGAACAATGACATAAATGGGGAGATCAAATTATGGAGAGATTTAGTAGGAAGATAGTGGTTACAAGGTGAGGTTATTTTTGAAAGGGGAGTCTTGTAGTTCTTATTAAGAGTTCTTTAATCTATCATTGATATAAGAGGTGTGTCTCTTCAATATATTAACTTATGTAGCTCTTCTTATACTGGACAAAAAGATGAGAACCTATCTGCGACATGATGGAGAAGAGTTGAGAGTCATGAACTAGACATTTGGATTTCAACTTTAGAGTCAGGAAAGGAGCTAAATGGACCAAGGAGGTGGTGAAAAAAATGGAATTTTTTTGGGAATGCCTACAACTATTGAACTATTGTACCGGGGGGGGGGGGGGGGGGGGTTGGTTTAGAAAGGAATCATGAAGGTTAGGGTAGGATATTGAAGGGGACCCAATGCAAGTTGGGGATAAGTATGCCAGTAAATGTAGAAATGGTCATTAGTTTTTCGTGGAATCCATTGTTTCCATAGATAATAATATAGCATTTTGCTAGAGTTTAGAAGCAACTTTATTATGAGGATTTGGATTTGTTAGAATTTGGCTAGCATTCCCTATTTTGATCTATTATCTGGCATAGTGAAAGTAATGGATAGAGGTACACATATCTGTTATAAGCTAAATCAATTTTCTATTTCATCATTTTTGATCATGTTCTATTTCATTGTCTTTTTTACTCATTGAGATTCCATCTTACGAGTTCCCCTTGTCTTAGACATGGTTCGAAAATTCTCCGAAATTCGGCGAACTTCTACGAATTATTACTCTTTTTTTTACCATCGAAGTGCGAAATGGATGTAAAATAAAAAATACAAAAATTCGTCGAAATAGTTCGACAAAATTCGATAAACTTCAATAAAATTTTTATTTTTCAATTCAAAAATGCAAAAAATTCGACAAGAAACTCGATAAAATTTTTACAAAATTCGATAAAATTCAACAAAGTTCGATGAAATTCGACAAAGAAGTAAAAAAATATTATTTCATTAATAAAAACAAAAAAAATATCAATAATTATGTATTATTTTCAACTTCATCAACCAACATAGCAATATAAATTTTAAAAAATAATTTAATAAGCTAACAAATTATGTAGTTTATGAGATATGCTTTACCAAAAAGAGAAGAAAAGAAGCAAAAAAATAAATAAATAAAGTTGAAATAAGATAAAAACTTAAAAATAAATTAAAAAAGTTTCCAAAAAAAAAAAAGGATGGTGCTTAATATATAATTAGGGTTTTAGATGTTGTCTAATTGGTCAATTTGTTGATAATTTAAAAAAGAAACTACAATTTGCATATACTTATCAATCTTTGCCGCTAATTGTCTAAATGTATTTTGAGCAGTCGATATTCATACTAAAAAAGAAAAAAAAAGACAGAAATCCCAAGAATCATTCTAGGGTCATATTACTACTGTCTACTAGTGTTTAGGAGTCTGGGACATTCAACTAGACAATAATATGGACCCCTTTTTTAAAATGTAAATTGGATGCACTTAGAACTATTTACAGGTGCTTGTTTTCTACTGCATATTAAAAGCATGTTAAGGCACTCAAAAGCTCCTCAACAACTTAAACAAATGCTAGGGGACTGTTAGAAACACTAAAAAAAGGATGTGCAGTAATTTTTATCCTCGACCAAGATGTAGGGTTTATAGGTTGGAAGAAACAAGAACTTGGAAGGAGACAATGAGATCTAGTCATAATTAATCTGCCTACCTCAGTTTTTCCAATTAATTTCTACTTTAGCTTTCACGGAATTGAAAATAGTTGAGATTTAATAAATTAACATTCATTTGAGCAATTAACCTTCCTGAGTAGATGATCTAGATAAAAGATGACAATTTGTGTCATTAGTTTTCGTACGACTTACTCCAATGCCACATCTCTTGGGGACATGATCAAGTTTAAGGATGTATTGAGTGTTCATGCAGGGAAGCAGTTTAGAGACCTTAGAGTGTCTGACTGGTTGAGAAGTTTGGTGTAGTGTTGCTCCCAAGTTTTGGCCCAAGGAGGGCTGCTTGTCCTGTATCCCTCTTGTACATGATTATGCCCTAGTTTATCTATTACATTTTGTTTCTTATTAAAAAAAAAATTTAGGGCCCATGGTATTCAATTTAAAAATGATTTTACAATAAATTTTTAATAAGTTGTTTTCAGAGTTCATTTTTGGAAAACAATGAAAACAACTTTTTATTGTATTCTTGTTTTCTTCACAAGTTTTAAAGTTAAATTTAAAAACAGTTCTTAAATTTTCTGAAAATAGTTCAACCAAACAAGTTTTCTGAGAATCTTGAATTTAAAAACAAAAAACTGTTTTAAAATTTTATACCAAACATGGCCGTAATTTCTCATGACATTGGATCTAGGGCCAACTGGTTGCCACTTTGCTCTTGAAAAAGAATTTTTGGCTATGTTCATCGCAAATTAGTATGCATGATTCTGTGGCAGATGAGCATTTGACTATTGCTTATTCAAATCTATTGAGATAGATAAGTCGAACAGCGTCAATAATAAGGCAATCATGCAGTGTTTCTAGAGCAATGAAATCTTGTCATGGAATTTTTACTGATAGAGAAGATAGACTTTCCAATGGTGATCCTCTTAACAGATGATTATTGCTTAATTTGTTGTCATATGCACATTGGTGTCTTTAAGTTCATCTTCTTAATGCAATTCAAGTGTTAGTGTGTAAAAGAATTAAGAGTTTTTTTTTTTTTTTAGGTCATTGTTATTGGGAAAAGAAGAGTGGCAAAGCAGTTAGTAACAATATTTATTAGGGGTTACTATCCCTCTTGAAAGAAAATCCTCACTTACTGCCAGATAGAGTCATATTGGGGACCGGGCATATGTTGTATTTTGTTGATTCATTTAGATGTTTCTTGAGGTGTTTGCTTGATTTTTTATGTTTATTGTAATTAGGGTTTGTGGTCTTTGGATGCGTATGAAAATTTGTTTTACAGCACAAAATGGAAATGGTTTTCTTCTAACTTCTCTTTTGCTTAACTTTTTGGAATATTTGACTTCTTTCTCTCACATGAGGCAATGAGTTCCCAACTTGTTGTAACATTATTACAATTTGCCTTTTGTTGCACTTCAGTGTTTATCTTTTAGATAATATATACCACTGAGCCAAATCTTGATATATTCTGCACAAATCGGTTGTAATTCAGCTTGACGTCTAATATAAATTTCCCCTGCCTTTTCATTTGTTAAAGAAAATTTATCAAGAGTGAAAGGCTTTCCCAACCCGGGTTCTCTTTAATGCTTTTTGGGCTGGGTTATTGTAGTTGACGTTGAAAATTACTGTTGCATATAACACTGTCTCTCTCCTTATAGTAGCTAATAGCTAGTACTACTCTATATGCATGTTCTGTACTTGTGCTCAACTCAGGTGGGCAATGATAGATATCTTTTCTCAAATTTCCTTTTTCTTCCCTTTACTTTTGGTGATTTTTTTTTTTTTAATTTGATGATTACTGAATTGTATTATTGTTTGTTTCTGATTAGATGCCTGAGATTCTGTTGTCTCTGATTTAATGGATCCGGAAGGAAAGAAGTTTGGTAGAGGTAAGATGTTTTACCAAAATTCTTGGCTTTATTTTGGGTACATGGATAGGAGATTGTTGTTATCAGATTGGACGAGTGTTCCTATTCTGAAAAAAAGGAAAATGAAAATCAAATTGGATGAATGTGGGTGCTTTCTGGTATCTGCTTGGGATCTGTTTCTTTATATATCAGGAACTATGTTGCATTTGATTTGGGTACTGGTGTCAAATCTCATACTAATTATAGGGGAGAAAAACAGTGTTTGTGAACTTGGCATTAAAATTTTAAATTTTATAACTCCATATAGCATACTCATATATAAATAGTGGTAGTAATGCGCTAATACAATTATTGCTGTTTTTATAAGTAAGAATGCACTATCTTATATCTTCACCTAATGACAAGAATTCATAAAAACTTAATGTTAATATTACTTTTGTCTGAGCATAGTTGACGTGGTATGAGAAAAGAGGAAGAAGTTAAATCTTAGGATAGGAAAAAAGATAAGATAATGGCCTGTTTGGTTTCATATTTAAAAAGTTATTTTCAAAAATAAATTTTTAAAAGGTTGTACTTTTAGAAAACAAGGAAAACATCTTTTATTTGTATTCTTCTTTTCTTCACAAATCGTAAAGTTAAATTTAAAACAGTTATTGAGTTTTTTGAGAACAGTCCAACCAAATACATTTTCAGGGAATCTTGAATTAAGAAAAAAAAAAAAAAACTGTTTTTAAATTGCATTTCGAAACAGGCCTTAAAAGTTTTCCTTGGTTTCGCTAACCTCTGCTTACCAGAGGGTCTAGGGTAGTAGCTACATAAAAAATTTCCCTCAGCAGGCATGCCACAGTCACTTTAGATCATTAATCTGATACACATTGGAATCTATATGAAAGCTATGAAAAGTAGGTTTCCTTTGATTGCCTGTAGCACTCTTTCAGTATCTTCCATGAACTTGTTTTGGATTTCTGGAAATTGGTGGGCACAATCTATTTGAAATGCGGTATCTGGATTATCTAGATTTGATCAACCTCTTTACTCTATTTTTGTTATATACAATATAGCATATTAGACATAAATACATGTATGCAATTAAAATATCTATAACATAAAAATTGAAGTCTAAATATCAAATAAATAAATTATTTATGGAAGCAGAAAAATATGTTCGATATCAATCCATACCCATATTCAACAATTATACACTTTGCTTACATTATCTGCATTAGAAAAATGCATTTGCCCATTCCCCTTTGATTATAGCTAGCTGTGAACCTATGACATGGTCTTCTTTTTCCCATTATTTGGTCAAAAATCATTAAGCACTTTACCATTTAGCGGTGATGGGTAAAATTGACATGGCTTGCATTAGGTTTGGTGTTGGCATTCCCTTTTTTTTTTTTTTTTCTGCTATTATTTCAGCATGTGGTGGTTTCTTCTGTGAACCTTCAGGGCCCAGGGAACTTACTGGTGCGGTGGATCTTATAAGTCACTACAATTTGTTGGCTCACCATGAGTTCTTCTGCAAGAGGTCTCTTCCTTTGTCAGTTTCAGATACACACTATCTTCACAGTGTGGTTGGAGACACAGAAATAAGGAAAGGAGATGGGATGGAATTGGCTCAGCTTATTCAGAACGCCTCATATACAAGAGATACAAGTGCTCAAATACAGCCTTTCAACTTAGACACACTCAGTGAAGCCTTTCAGCTGAGAGAAACAGGCCCCATTGATTTGCCATCTGTAAGAAATATTCCACGAATTCGCTTCTTTTGGTGCATTTCCTTGTGTTGTAGTTGAATGAATTTTTCTGTTCAATAGGCAGAGAAAGGAATCCCTACAATTGCTGGGAAATTAAAAAGTGAGTCCAAAGACAAGGAAAAGAAGCATAAGAAATACAAGGACAAAGATAAGGAGAAAGACAAGGAGCATAAGAAGCACAAACACCGGCACAAGGACCGGAGTAAAGATAAAGACAGGGAAAAGAAGAAGGATAAGAGTGGAGTTCAAGATTCTGGTACTGAACACTCAAAGAAACACCATGACAAGGTTTGAATATCATGTATTTTCTTCAACTCTTACGCATTGTAGGGTTCTCATTGGCATATTTTCTTCATCTGCTTTTGATTATTAGCATGTTTGTTTGATGGGAAAATCGTGAATGAAACTAGGAGGATATGATGATATTGTAATAGAACTATGATTGAGCAACATCCATTCAGGTTGCTTGATGTGCAACCTATGTATCTGTCCTGGAAGAGAAGTAAAATGATCATTCATTCTGAGTATATTCACATCACCTGGCTGTATATCTCGTCAAATATGCTTGTCATAATGAAGACTTCATCCTATTGAAATTCAGATCAAGTGTGCAAGTCCAATCTGACATGAAGAATATTTGTAAAATTTTTTCACCTTAGAGAAGTCAAAATTATTTTTACCTAAATATGGGGAAAATCTATATTTCTTTCAGGATAAGCTAAAAATTCATGATTATACAATTTAAAATATATTAATTGTAAAATTTAGTAGAGTAAGAAGGGGACCTTCTTGGCTTAATGGTAAGAGTTGTCACCTTGTGACGAGGTGGTCACGGGTTTGAGTTGTAGAAACAACCTTCTGCGATGCAAGGTAAGGTTGCATACAAATAGACCCAAAAGTGGTCCTTTCCTTCCCCGGGACCTTGCATAGATAGGAGCTTTCTTCACTGGGCTCCCCTTGTTTAGTTGTTTAGAGTAAGTATGTAATCTTAATAATGTTGAATTCATTTAATGTTGGTGATGAATTATTTTATGACTTAACTTAAATAAATTTGTTGCATGTATATGAGATTTATTAGTTGATTAATATATGTATTAATAAAGATGTATTAATATATGTATGATTAATATATGTATTAATTTCATGTATTTTGCATGAATATATTTCACATCTTTAGAAATGAAAACTAAAGATTTTGTGTCCGGTTTTTTTCCTTAGTTTTTTTTTTTTTTGGTATTGTTTCATTTTTATTTAATTTGTAGTTGGCATTTAAAAAATTGATAAAGTTCAATGGAAATTGGAGAATTTCATAGAATTTTAATACCATGCTTTACAGTAAACTTCTAAAATGTTCTGGCCTTGCCATCTTACTGATATGCTTGTTTCCAAATTGTATGAACTTGGATACGAAACTCTTATGTCACCTTGCTTGTTGAACCATTTTCATTTTGAATAATGTGTTTTTGGATGAATTCGGATTTGCAGTCTTTGTATTGAGTGATCTGTAAATTTTAATGATAAAAACAAGTTCTTATATCCTCTCTCCTCTCACAACAGTCAGATGGGTTTTTATCCAAAAGAACAAAAAAGTCAAATGAACTCTCATGTTCCTCACTTAATAAGCTTGCCTTCTTGTCTATTTATTTTTTCAGAAGAGGAAGCATGAGGGAAATGATGATACTGCTGATACTCACAAACACAAGAAAAGTAAGGTAAAAATAACATGATTATCTTCCTGTTGTTCCTGTTGGATGTCCTTGGGATCAGGGTATGAATGTTCTGTTTCTGTATATTTCTCAAGAAGGCCTTTGCTTTTGCCTTGAGCTTCTTTCTTTTCGCTGAACTTGTTTTACATGAAAATTTTCAGCATAAGAGCTCAAAGATCGATGAGATAGGTGTCATAAAAGTTGTGGGCTGATAGTTCATCTCCAGTTGTCTATTTTTGTTGTCTTAATTTGTTCGATTAATGATAATGAAGATTGTATCAATCATTTGCTGTCATGATAATCGAGGTATGTTTTGTTTTTTACATCCTAATGCTGCTTTACTTAGCACATATCTTATAATTAGATTCATGTTGGAGGAATCTTAATGCAACAGGCATCAAGAATTGCAGAATCTGGACATCAACAGTTTCTAAGGCAGCAACAACTTGTAGAGCTAAATGAACTTCTGCTACTGATTCTGAAATTAATTTGCATCAGTCGATTCGATGAGCACTTCTGACAGTATTGTTTCAATTAGTAGTTGTTTGTTGCTTGTTTTTAGAACATGTGAAATAGCTGAAATAACTGACATGGATTCTAGGAATAATTACATATGTGACATTTGTTGAGCTCAATGCTAAAAGATCTCCTAATTTTTGGAAGGGTGATAATGATATTTTCATTAGTCAGGTTACTGTTTTGGAATTCATTCTTGTCTACATAATTCCTCCATGGTCTTCACAGTGTTTGCTAATGAACTTGTAGTGTATCACATAGACCACATAAATTATTTTATTGACTAAGCTAATGATGTCATGGTAGTTACTTCTAACCCTTGTCATGGTAGTTACTTCAAACCCTTGCCATTCTGGTGACGGGTTCAACTCTTTGTACTAATAAGATTTTTTAAATAAAGGGACAATTTTGAGTGTTGTTTGGGTGAGAGCCCTCTCGTCTTGCTGGTCTTTGCCCGCCTGATGCGGCCTATGTACCCCGTGTTGGCCCTAGTGGCCCATTAGTTGACTGTAGTATATTACATAATGTATCATGTATATATTGGCAGAATATACTTTTGAAATAGAGATTGAAATATGGACTATCTTGACGACATAGAGGATGCTAGGGTGCCTACCGATTGATAGCACTTCGAGGGTCAGAGGGAATCAAGACCCTATTGGATCATTAGTCATATTGTAGATGACAAGATTTGAACGACCCTAATAAATAAACTTGAAAAAATGGTATGAAACCCAAACTAAAACCTACATCTGCACCACTTAAACATCGAAACTCTCACATTATAAAACAAGTGTAATATAAACTATGAAAAATGCTTTTATGTTAGTGCTAACATGCTAGACTCAACTTTTTTAAATGTTTTAAGTATTGTGAAACATCCCACATCATTTTTAGACGCTAGACTCAACTTCTTTAAATGTTTTAAGTATTGTGAAACATCCCACAAAGTTTTAGGACTCAGCTTTTTAAAATTAGGTATCTTTTTTAAGTTAGGTATTATGCAACATTCTCCAAAATATCCCTACTGCATTCCTAAAACATTCAAAACATCTAAATATTAATAAAAAATAATGTTAACATTGCTCACCAACAGCCACTTACTATCTAAATAACTACGCTCCATATCATGAATATTTTTCAATCTTACCCTGCTTAGATTATCTAAATGCAATACAAGGCTTAGAATCAAGAATATTTTATATTAACTTGTGGAGCTCCTTCTCGTAAAAAGAAGAAACTCTCCAAAAATTGGCGTATGCCACTAAGTGCGGCGTGCACACGGTATTCTTTAGTAAAAGGCGAAAGAATAGTTCGCTCTGTGCTCACCGCATGGCTGCGTGCTTCTACAATTGTTCGTTTGAGCTTTATGTAGTGACTTCGTTGTTCTTACGCCTTTATGTACGAGCGATGTGGGACTAAAATCCTTAGCAAAAAACGTTCCTCTTTGAAATCACAGTGATTCTCTTGTGGGTATTCAGCTTCTTGCATATATTGATTAATAATCAAAGTCACCATATATCTATTTAACAATGGTAAAATGCTAATACAAAAGCCGTTATAGCATTAAATGCTCCAAGACGTCTCTTGGAGCATTTAACGGGTATGTTATTAACGATTTACGGCATTTAACACCCTTTCAAGTGTTGCGTTTACTCTTTGCTTCTTCCTTTTTTTAAACTTCTTCACTCTCTTGCTTCTTTGTTCTCCTCTCTGCCTCCCTTCTCTTTGTTTGTTTCTGGAAGTCACACCAGAGGACGCCGAACACCAGTTACTAGAGGGACAATATCAACAATTACACTTCTTTGTTCACTATTTAAAAAGTTATTTTCTTTGTTTAAATTGGAGCAGTTGTATAAAGGAAAGGCCCATATTCGAAGGGTGGCAAAGTCCAAAGAATTGGATTGCTATTCACTATCCATTCAAGATGGAAAGCGAGTGAGTTTGATAATACTATATACCTAACTATCTATTTAAAGAATGTTATGTCCATTAGTTTTCTAAAATATTATCTTCTAACTTTTTTATATTTTTAATTTGTTCAATTAGACGGTGTATACTAATAGAAGGTAATGTATTTGCAACGGTGGTTCGGGCTTCTACTCAACCAATACACTTTCCAACACTTCAATATTTTTGTTGCTGGTAATGCTTGTGAAATAGACAAGCAGATGATTAAGGGTAACAAACTTCATCAAGGTAAAGTGATCGTGGGAAAAAGCTTCGTTACTATGTCTGTAAAGAGGGATAGTAATTAGAGTTGGACGTTGAGCAGTCCTATGTTCACCTACCCGAGTGTCGTCCCTGATGATAAGAGTGGGGCAAGACTTTTTCTTAAGAATAGTAAATGTATATGTTTCAAATTGAAATTTTTGTTGTATCAGACTTAGCTCGTAAAATAGACAAGGGGATGATTAAGTGTAACACACTTGACTCTAACTTCATGAAGGTCAAAGGATGGATAACAGAGAACAACAAAGTGATTGTGGGATAGTGCATTGTCATCATGTTTGTAGAGAGGAACAATGTTTGGAGGTGGACGTTCTGAAGTCCTATTGTTCACCTATGTGAGGCTCCTCCATGCCAATGATTGTGAGGATATTGACAAAAATATAGTTTAATGTTTGACTAAGTATACAACTCACTATTTTATTAGAATGCCAAGGGATTTGTGTATTTACAACAATATTTATTTGTCTTAATTGTTTAAGTTATTAGGTGTTTTTTATTTATACTAGCATATTGTGAATTTTAGAGAAAAACGATTGTTAATTCAAACAAACGATTAAAAGAGAAATAGATGCAAACTAATGAGTCAGTCTTTATACTCGACTACCATTTGTGTAGTACGAAGACATCTTTGTACCTGTTGGAGAGGTTGAAACGTTTAATAAGATTCATTGCAATAAATAACAACATCGGATAAACATGAAGGGTCGAAAGTGTTTATGTAAGTTTTTAAATGAGCTTTTAGATTGATTAGATTTTTTTTTTATTTTCATCTCATAATTATATATTTATTTGCGTACAGTTGGAAAAGGTGGATATGAGATATGAAAATCAATGATCTCCAACTGAAGATCAAGTGAGCACACCATTTGTTACTAACTTACCAATCATAGAGCACGTTCTCGATCATCGCTTTGATTATCTAAAAGGATTAACTAAAATGGCAAAAGGTATACCGAGAAAGATGTCATGACTTAGTATTAACAATTCAACTAAGTGACTTATGCGTGAAAAGATGACATTTTTCCTGCATCACTGTGGTTTTATATTGTAACTTATATATAAACGGTGAATGCTAACAAAAGTAGTGCATTTGCAACGATGGTCATTGTTCGTGGCTCCTACTCAATCTATAACACTAGTTTTTGGTACTTCTTACAACATTTCTAATAATGCTCACAAAGGAGACTGAGAGATGACCAAGGGTAACATACCTGACACTCTAGCTTCATGAAGTTTAATGGACAGATAACAAAGAACAATAAAGTGATCGTGGGAAAGAACGTCATCCCCATGTTTGTGAAAGAGGAATGAGGATTGGAGTTGGATGTTGAGAAGTCTTATCTTCACCTACATGAAACATGACATTTGCTTCAAGACTATAGTGTATGTACATATGTTTTGAGATCAAATTTTTTGTTTTGAGTGCATTTTTTATGTTAAGAGTTTTATGGTATATAATGGATGTTTCTAGTACCAAATAGAGTTAGATGTAGGATAAGACGAAAAGATGGATTTGGTTAGATATTTCAATACTCATAAACTTACAAAACAACAAAAAACCAGAAAATAACTCATAAATTTTACAAATCTTTAAACACTTATACTAAAATAATTATAACCCAAAGTTGGATAGCCTTGTTGGTTGCTGAACGAGATATAGGTTGTAGTTGAAGGATGAGGTCTCGATTTCGAATTTGAGTTCATGCTCACGCCTATACGTCCACTTTGGGGAGATACTGTCTAATGCCGTGTACCATTTCTGACTTTAGAATAGTCTTGCCCCTACAAAGGGGTTAGTGGGGATTCTGAGAGGTCAAAAGACCCAAAAAAAAAAATAAAAAAAATACTACTTCTAAGATATTTTATGCTCATAAATTGAAATTCTGTTCTGTCAAAATACAGATTATGACAGTGTTGTACTTGATGAAAGTAGGCAATAGATTTTTTTTGGAAAGAAAAAGAGGGGGAATACCCAGCAAGAACAATTAGTACACTACATCTTGAGCTCTCCTAGGCCAAGTAACCCTAGTTGCATCTTCTCTCAAAATATTAAATAACCCACGGGAAGGGGAAGACAGGATACACATTCCCCGCATCTTCCCTTGACAATTCCAGATCATAAAATCCATAAAAACAAGATAAAATAGGCTACCACCTCTACCGAAGACCAAAAAATTGACAAGCACGACTTTAAGAGGAGAACCCTCCATCAACAATATCCATCCTCCCAAGCGATTCATCTTTGTCCCTAGGAGCTTCGTTATGCACCCCCACCAGATTAGTTTTTGTTCCACCAAGTTCCCGCCTACCAATAGGAGGATCTTGATGATGTTCTGGTATCAAATTAATTATGGGATGAATACCCTCCATGTTCTCAACCTGATGCTGGGGATGAGAGACCACCGATCGAGAAATCAGCTGACCTCTATTAGACCCACGCACCACAATATGTTCCTCCGCAGCGGCAGCTTGCTTGGACAGAGAAGAGAGAGAAGTGATGTCACGATTCAGTAAATTCTTCTTTATTCGAACCGCATTGCTGGTCTCTACAGCCACTTGAGTGCTTGGGCCATTATCCACTTCCTTAGTATTTATTTGCATATTGGGCCTTCTCCCTTTACTCTTGACATATTCATTAAGTGATATCCCTGAGCCCATGTGCACGCCAATATCCTTATCAAGATGCGACCCATCTCGTTGATCACTATCAATATTTTCCTCAGGATTATCCTCAACCGCTAATGTAGCATACCGAGAAATATGTTGCTGAAAACTAGCATTTTGTTTAGCACCAATCAGTGGCATATCCCGAGGATCACGTCTAGCTCTCCCACTATTTCCATTTTCAGTTTTGGTCATACCTCTACGAGATCTTCTAGAGGCCAACATCCATGGCCCATAACTTTCGGTTATTTCCTGATTCACCGGAAGCTCAGCCGGCCTAGCTTGAACTCCGACCACATCTCTAACATCTCCGGCCAGCACTTCCGCCGGTCCACCTTGATGAGGCGTCTCTTGGCCCTCATTCTTTGGACAACCATCTTTCCGATGCCCATAACATCCACAATCAAAGCAAATTAAATGGATCCCCTCGTATTCAATCCGTCGAACCCGACGTCGCAAAGTGAATTTAGACAGAAGTGGCTTGGTTATATCTACCTCCACACATATACGCGCGAACTTCCCCCTAGAGACGGTGCTTGTTGCATCATCAATCTTCACCGGACGACCAATACGCGCCCTTACTTTCATGAGGAAGTCATAGTCATAGTATTCAATTGGGAGACAAGGGATTCGCACCCACACCAACAATCTATCCATGTTCTCCTGCCCCGGGTCAAAATTAGGATGCCATTGCCGCACTGTCAGATAATGATCAAAGATCATCCATGGGCCCTCAAATTTTGCATACTCATAATCCTCTTTGGAGACAAACTTGACAAGAAAATAGTCTTGATCAATAGCAACTAATTCAATAGGAGCCTTCGGACGCCATAAGGCCTTAATCTTACGTAACAGGAATGTAAATCCAATTGTTCTGCCCAATAATTTGATAATAAGTGTCTGTCTCCATGGGCGACGCAAGCGTCTCTTCTCCTCCTTGGATATGTGAATGACTGGACACTCGGACTCGGACTCCTCAGCCCCCATTTCTTCTTCATCATCTGAGGTCCAGTCCTCATCGGATGTCTCACCATCATCCATCCGTCCCGTATAGCCCAAAAGTTTGTCTCTAAATGTTGGCAAGGGGGCGAACATCCCATTCCCCTCAGCATTCTCCTTGCATGCCTGAGTCTCATCCACCATATTTACGTCCGCCATCGGCGACAAAACCGCTTCCACTCCATCCACATTCATCTTAACTTTTTTGTTACTTCGTTCAAGCAAATCAGTTTCCTGTTGAGAACGATTTTGAGGTGTCGCCATCAACATCATAGAGGTTGACGACGATTTCGATCCAGTGCACATTGCAGATCTCATTCAGAAAAAAAAAAAAAAAAAAAAAAAAGACCTCTGATTTCGATCGAGCGATGACGAAGAAAGACCTCTTTTAATCGAGCCGAAGAAGCCGTCTCAGATCCTTCGTGGCCGAATCGTCTATACTCGGCGCCGGCGCCGCCACGCTCTGTTTCTACTTCTTCGAGAAACGCGGTAACGGCAAGGCTCGTGGAGACGGCGAAAGGAAGAACGCCGATCCGGCGTACACGTCGTCGGACTCGCCCGATCTCCGATCCGCTATCCGGATCTGCTTTGGAACCTTTGCCGGTTCCGATCTCCGATCCGCTATATTTCCCCTCTGCAAACCCCGCACCAGAGAACCAAGCTTGACAGACCAAACACGTGGCAAATCCGATCACCGTCGTTTGTTCAAATCCTGGTCAGTTTGGAAAGGTGTGTGAAGAAGATCGATTCGTGAAAAGGTGTGTTCGCTCGATCCGTGAAGAAGATCGATTCTTCACTGGAATGACCAAAGTAGGCAATAGATGATGACAAGTGATACACACTTCTAATTAAGATGATTACAACCACATGATTTTGTTTAAAATTACACACGATTCTATCTTACAATCGTTATGAACAAAATCTCTAATTGGTATAGCCTCTAACTTCAGAATTTATAAGTCATCAGTTTGGTTGATGGGACTGGGAAGAATAGGTATTTTTCTATAACAATAATGCCAAATGTACAAAGATAGACACTTAGGGTGGAAACTCAAGTTTTCCACCCCCATTGGATCAAATGGAAATGCGCGTGTATTGTACGTCAATACACGTCTTGAAATGATCCAACGGTGTGTAACACTTGAGTTTCCACCCCGAGTTTCTTTGTACCCCTAACATATGACCCTTTTTCTAATTGGGAATCCAAGGGTTTTTTATTTTTTTCCTCCAGGTAAACCTTTTGAAAACAATAAGTATTGGAGACACAATTCATAAGTTCAGTTACAATTTATGGAGAGTTTGCATCAAAAGCGCCGACCAGTTTTAACACTAGACCTATGTTGTCGGGTCTCTTGCAAAAGTTACTTCAAAATGCATCAATCCGAGCAAATTAGGAAGTTTTGAGTAATTTAACATAGTTGCCCTTAATGGATTTTCCATTTTTTTATTTTTTTTTGGCTCCTAATGAGTTTTCATTATAATAGCAAAAGTGATCAATATTTTTGCAGCTGAGTATTGTAAAGATCATGGGGAGTTTATATGTATATCTATATATTGAACCCATTATTTTTTTTTTCCACATTATAATGGTTTTGAATTCATAAATAACCTCTTCAATATCAAGGTAAGATTGTGTATATCATTCTTTTTTTTATATCTCACAATGACGATGTTATGAGGTGGGCATGCCCTTATATATAAGATTTAGGTACCTTTTAACAAATCTAATATTAAAAAATAAGCTCTACTTTGATAAGAACTTATTTTAGTAGATCTTATTTAAAAAACATAAAGGTCTAAAATCCGTCCTACTGCTCAACTCAACTAAACTAAACATTTTCTTAACTGAAAAAAGGAAATATCAATAGTGGGTCAAAATTTATTCACATCCTTGGATTGGAACTAATAAACCAGTATATTTAGATACATTAGATAGAAAAGCAGATGAAATTATTGAAAAAATCCAACTTCAACCAAATTGCAAGTCATCAATAATAAAAAGCAACAAACACAGGTAACCAAGCTATTAATTAGAACAGTTGCATGACTGCTACAAAATGCACTTAAAAATGAAATTATGTTACCCGTCCTATCTACCCATTCAAGCACCTTCTTGAACAACAGAATCAAACGTTTCGCTCTCGGAATTTTTGGCATTTGCTTCTGTCAGTAATGGTTCAAGTTCTCCTTTTCGGTGTAGCTTCACTGTATCTATTTTTTTAGAACAAAGGAGAGTCAATTACTATCTAATTTCAATCATCAGTGCTTCAACTTGCAAATTTGCATGCCAATTTGAATGCTGCAAATTTGCAAGTGAAGTCTCTTTACGTTAGAATAATGTTTTCAGCACATTAGAAAAAGGGTAACTGATTTAGAAAAATAGGTACCTGAACAACCGCCTATGTGTTTGCCACCTGGTCAAAAAGGAGATAAGTAAAATATATCAATGATTGAGTATAGTTGTGACTGCTAATCCTAGAATTTAAATGCCCATAGCATCAAATCATTGCAAGAATTTGAATAGCAATCCATTTTAAAATTTACTCATGAAAGATGGGGTATAAAGACCCCAATATCACTTGATAACAAGGTAATTAAAGGCTAAGACACACTTAAGACAATGAGGTATCTAGCTCCTAACACTTAAGTTGCAAAAATACATACAAAATTTTTGTATATTGTTCCAAATAAAAAAAAAGAAAAAAGAAAAGAAACAAACAAACAAACAAACAAATAATAGTAAATGCACATTTAATTGGCTATGCTTCTACTCTGAACTAAAATCTAACTAAATACCCAAACAAACAAAAGCAAGTGATTGACATAAGGTGTTGAGTCTATGGACAGTTGTCGGAGGAGATAACTTCCTCATGCAAGTCACCCTGAAGAAACACATTTTCCACATCCAATTGGAGGAGAGACCGAGCAACAACGGATAAGATGCATTTAACCATGATCATAAAGGCAACAATATCATTACTTCTATTCTTTCCTGGGAGTCTATGATTTATGTAACTAATACCTTGATATCAAAAGAGAGTTAGACCCAATGCTTTATTTTTGTCCTAGTTGCTCCTAATTTGAGATTATAAGTAGATAATGCACCACCCTAAATCTCTTGAGCGACTCAAATCTAGGTTGTATGAAATCCCTTTTGAAAAGAGACCACTAATGACATCTAAGCAGGAGAAAAGTACTCCATCTCTAAGAATTGATTTGACCTAAGTTATCATTCACATCTAGTCAAGCCCTATCACTACAAGCCTATACACATGATTGTTGTGCTCCACTGTTGTCAAAATCATGGATCCGAATCGAGTTATTTCAAGGCTTGGTGAATTGAATCGGGATTTGGATTAGTGACTCATAAGATTCACAATACAAATGTGAATCTAATATTTGTACGCATTAAGTACCTATAGAGTTCTAAAGACATTAGTGTTTTGTAGCTAATTAACAATTTAGACTAATTCACTACGATTCAATTTGCTAATGATTCACCACCAATTGGACCGGTTCACTCATAGTATGGAGATTCAGGAATTTGATTTGATTTGTTTTGGGCTGAATCGAATCATGAATTATAGTATGATGTGTGCCTTGCACGATATGACTTTTCCGCCGTATCTTGAATAACGATATAAGCATATTAAAACACGAATATTATAAGTTATAACCATTCAACTCATGCAGAATATGTTGGGCATTACTGAGATTTAATGTCTTACTTTGTACAATTATATCTTTATAATTTAATGTGATAAATGCATAATTACATCATGCTTATTTTAGCATAGCCCTAAAAAAGCATTGATTTTTCATATTTAAATAGAAATTCTAAAATGATAACATTTTACAAATAATAATAAAATAAAAAAACCTCATTATATAAAGTTCAACTTTCCTAAACCAACTATACATTTTAATTGATCAAAGGTTTGGGAAGTCAAACTTTCAATCTTTGCCACAAAGCAAGCTTCAATGTCTTCCAATCTTTTCACTATATATGCTGAAATTGGGATACGGCTGTCATTGTACCTTATCTATAATTGGGATACAGTATGTCAATACTGTTTCTTCATGTTTTGCAAGGGCAACGTAACTAAGTTTCACAGCATTACTCTCATAAGGGGGCTAACAGCCTTTTATGATCAGCAACTTAAGGAAAACCCAATTCGCTGATTTACTAGATACCCCAAAAAAAAAAAAAAAATAAAATAATATTAAATAAATAAAAACAAAATACAATACTCAGGATTGAAAATCGTCCACAACTTAAAATCCAACTACTTGCAGGTCAAATCATCCAGAGACATAGAGTACAACATCATCATGGGGAGAACTTAAAAATAAATAAATAAAATAAAATAAAAAGGTACATGTTCACATGCAAAGGGCTATCTCATAGATTTTAGATCATAAGGTTAAAGTAAAGAGGTATTTTGAAGTTGAAGCTCACCAATAAAAACATTTGGTACCGTATGCTGTCCAGTGAGCCTTTCCAGCACCTTTTGAAATTGTGGTCCTTGGGGACCTAAAGAAACAGAAGGTAAATGGACAGTTACGCATTCAGTTAGTGTCTCAAAATGAAAGCTTCTCTCAGAATAGAACAGCTTCCTTTCAAACAAGAGGAAAAATAACAAATTTCAGTATTGCCAATCTCATAACAAAGATTTTTGCTCGTATCATGTGAAGGGGGAAAATCTAGTTGAAGTCACTTTGATGAGTTTCCAAAGGACATCATCTATAAAAATCCCTTCAAAACAGATAAATGATCATAGGGGTCAAAAGCTCTTGATAAAAACTTAATAATGAAATTATGTTCAAACAAATAGACTTTCTATTTTAATGCATACCTACAGCCAAATTATGGACAAAATTGGATTTCCACTTTCACTTCATGCCAATTGAATTCTGAAACTATAGAAGTTTAAAGTAGGGAACTAGGGACCACTCTTCGTGAACTTGGTCATAAGTTCAAGTCAAGCTAACAAGATTATATCAATCTATTATTATGTGGCAGGTAGCTCAATCCTATGCAAATCTTTCCAATAGAGTCATCTTGAACACTTAGTCATTCAATGTTGTTTTCAGTTGAATCTAGTAATATTTTGAGTTGTGGGATATGGGAAATCTCACTGTATCTCCAACCTCAAGTAAAATAGAAAATGATCACTTAGTCATTCAATGGCTTCCACCCCCTTCCCAATTCCCAACAAAAAGAATTAAATAAAATAGAAAATGATCGTGATCAATAGGTAGTTGTGAGCATTAGGGCTATTATAGTAATATAAATACTCTAACAGTGAGAAATCAGGGCTTCAGGGTGATATACATACCAATTATTATCAACGATGGGTTCCCTCGAAGAACCGATTGGGAGGTGTTGGTTCCCTCAATTGAACCAATTATTTTTCTCTTTTCTCTTTATTTTATGTTTTTTTATATTAGGGAAAATGGGATTAAAATCTCACAAAAAAAAAAAAAACAATTCAATTGGGAATTAGGGAAAAAAGAAAACATACCCAATTCATCCAATTCAATAACAAGCGGATCCACAGCGAGTCGCTTGAACAGCGACTTTACCTCCGAAGAGTACCTTCATTTAAAAATCAAACACAAACCCAATTTACAAATCGCCAAATCCAGACAACCCAGATACAGATAAATCACCAAATCCCCCCCCCCCCCCCCAAAAAAAAAAAAAAACCAGAGAGAGAGAGAGAGAGAGAGAAATGGAAAAGATGAAAGATTTGGTAACTCACGAACACCAGGTTTTGGAAAAGACGACGACGGGATTCTCAGTGACTGTCTTCTTGACATTCTCTTCCAAGCGAGACCCGAAAGAAGCAGTCATGGCTCGAACAACCGCAACTCCTCTTTTTCCGCCATTACTGTTGCAGAGGCTTCTGCTTCTGCTTCTACTGAGTGAGTTGGGAAAGTGATGAAAAGGGAGACACGAAGGAGAGTAAGAGGAAGAGAAAGAAGAAGAAGAAGAAGAAGAGAATGGTGAATCGGTGCGGTAGGCTCTACAACTGAGTTGACTCAATCCGCACGCTTCCGCCATTGCTGCCGGCAACAAGGAGATCGCTAGTTGCGTCTCGAAGTCTCAATTAAGCTACTGTTTTTCTTTTCTTTTTTCACGTTTATCTATATTATTTATAGCCAAAACTCTACCAAAATAACACCGTAGTATGTAGAAACACCTCTTTACAGAAATAACATATATTTTAAAATTATAACTAGGGAAATTTACTAAAATAACGCGTAAAAATACCACTTTAGGAAAATAACATATCTTTTTTTAGAATTATATCTATAAATCAAAACGCTCTTATTTAATAAAAAGAAAATCCTAAATTGACTGAAGTATTGTAAAAAAATGTAACTGCTGCTGGAGTAGCGTGATATGAGCGACTGTTCTTTATATTATAAAAGACAACTAAATAAGGGGGTCAAAAAATCATCCCCTCATGTCTCGCCACTTCAGCAGTTATAATCTGTTGCAGTCAATTTAACATTTTCCTTAATAATTTTCTACTCCACGGTTCCCTTTCACCTACTTGCTTTGAATGCCAAATGTTTTTTTTTTTTTTTTTAATTTTTTTTTTAATAAAATCTCAATTTACAATGCGATATCACTTATCTACATTGAAAACATAAAATAATCTTGCATTCACCAATTTTTAGTGAGTATTTTCATGGTACCCAAAGCCAATCCGAGTACATCCACTTTGAAACAAGTTTTGTCATTTTGTTCGTTTTGGCTGAAGTTATATGACATTCAACATTAAATCCCGAACACCACACTTAAACCTCGAAAATTGAATGATTTTAGAATGTGATTTAAAAATAGTTTTCAAAAGATTGGATTATAAAATTATTTTAGTTGATTTATAGTTTTTAAAAATATGTTTGACATTATATTTACAAATTGTTTTCAAAATTTGAAAGTATAGAAAACTTACTTGGTTTGTTGGAAATTTCATACAAATCAAGTAAACAAGTTTACGTGAGTCCCGTTATTGTAAAAGAAAAACTCAAAAAATAACTTTTATATGTTTTTTGAAAACAAACATTTTTTCTAACCTTTTTCTTTTTGTTGAAAAAACAGTTTTTAAATCCTACTAAAATAAATGAGTTTTTTTGTAACTTTTTTGACTTTTTATTTTTAAATACAAAAAATTGAATTTAAATTAGATCTCAAACACTGCCTAAATTTTTGGTGAGTGCTTTTATGACATCCAAAACTTAAAATTTATTTGACAATTTTATATTAAAGGTTTAAATAATTTAAAAATTTATAATAAAAATAACACTGAGTTAAGAAGTATAAAATGAAATTAAAACTTAAAATTTTAGAGCTTTTATTTATAACCAACGAGCTTCCAACAAATACTTATATATATATATATATATATATATATATATATAATATAATCATACCTGTTTATCATAAAAATAAAAGAAAAACATTTTGGAAGGTTTGAACGACAAACGACGTAATGCACAACACCTAAAGGAGAAAAGGGAAGAGATAGAGATAGAGATAGAGATAGAAGAAAGAGAAGAAGAAGAGAGAGGAAGAGAGAAAAAGAAACATAAATATTTTATTTACTTCATATCAGCCCATTAAAGACTATTTATAAAAACTCAAATATAAAATTAGATTCTTAATAAAACTCTTAATGAAATTCCTAATCAAGTAGAACAACTAGTATCCTAATACGTTAAAATAAACTAGACTCTTACTAAAACTAAACAACTGAAGTCCTACAAATATTAAATAATTATGTTAGATTATATACCGAATATAAGACACGTCAATCATATTAGGCTGATCTAATAAGATGTAGCACATATCAGGTAGATATATCGACCTGTTCTGTTCTGAACAGGCGAGACGGATCTTCCCAACTGGGTATGCAGCCCGAGCCCATGGTCTGTTTTACCGACTAGTTGAATATCACATCCACTATAAAAGGTCAAAAAGGAACATCTGCAAAGTCAAATCGGTATCTAATATCGACGATCATCGACCACTGTATACCGACCTCACGACAGACTAAATCTTCAATATCGGGCAGTCAAAATGAAAGACTACAGATTGACATACCGACCTGTAGTGATCTCCGACTCTGGGACTGATGACAACGAAATACCCGGTCAGATATGAATAAAGTGTGATCCATTGTGACAAGTTCGAGATTCAATCATAATCCGATTCTAATAAAGTCAGATACTCTCTCAGTTCGACTAGGAGGCTGATAAGTCATCCAGATCCCATGAGAATCAGACCAAATCCTATTAGAAATCAGATATGTTCTCTTAGCATAATTTAGATTCCTGATTCTATAACAACATTACGACAAGGCCAAAGACCCCAAGCCTTCTTTATAAAAAGACCCTAACTCCTAATGGGAAGGTAAGCAACTCTAAGTCATTCTCGACTGAGTTCAATATTACACAATTCTAAACTAACTTAGGCATCGGAGGGTCTTTGGCCGACACCACATCGGTATTTCTCACGATAGCCAATTCTCTCTTGTTTTCCCCTTCTCAAATAACCAATCTCCGGTGATTTCTTGAGCACTCCGACGAGTTCTAGATAACATCTTCCTTCCACCTCATCGTCTTTGGTGTTGGTCAAATCTTGCATCGACAAATGACAACACAAAAACATAAACAAATAAGATCGTACTGAAATATATTCATTAATTAATCTTTAAAACTCCAACGATGATTTGATTCAAGGAAATAAGTGGCACTATATATATATATACATTATATTACTTATCATTTGCTAAGCATATAAATAAAAATTCACTCTTTTCTTATTTTCATAATTGTACCTTTTCTTAACCATTGATTAGACTGATTTTGAATTTCATTACAATAAAGTGATCTAAACACGTGTTATTCTTTTTTTAAGAGAGAATATATAATGTTCTTGACATTCTAATTTGATAGTGTTTAAAATTATTTATTTTTAATATTTTGATTTAGTGTTTTACTATTTAAAACTAAAAAATCACAATTTAATCTAACTTCATTTTATTTATGTTTGGAGCGATGTTAGAAAAAAAACAAATTGTTTGGAAGGGAAAATACCATCTTTTCTTGTCACATTTCACACTTATAAGTAATTTGGCTATGTTTGAAAAAACTTTTCTAAATATATTTTTTCAAGAAGTGTTTCTACCAAAAGCATTTATAGACAAAGCTAGTCCTTCCTAATTTCTTTTAAAAATTGAAAACTATTTTTTTTTTCTTTTATCACATTTTAGCGAGAAACAAGTGTTACTAAATATTTTTAAAAGTACTTTTGCTCTAAATGCACTATAAAAAAATTATTTCAAACCGGATCTTTATATGACTATTTAGCCAACAGTACATGGCAGAAACATCCATGTGAGCTTTACAGTATATGGGCATCAAAATTAGGATCGTTACTTGTTCAAGTGCTCTGTAATTTTTCTGTTAGTGCTCATATTATAATTTTTTTTCCCTTTGGGTATTATTACTTTTGTTGTTCAAAGTATTTGATCACATTGATTGCTGCAAAGAGGGCCCTTGCTTCATCTTGGAAATTTAATACTTTGTTCTATAAAAAACTTCTATTTCAATGTAGAGCAAATTACCTGTTGTGGTGGGATCAAAAGCTTAAAAATTAAAAAAGAAAATTACTTAGATAAATAGAGAAAAAAAAGAAAAAAAAAACATATAGTTGCAAATAAGATTACCAAACTCAACCAAAATAAAGGGAAAAAAATTTCAAAGTTTTATTACGCAGATAAGCCATAAATACAAAGCTCTGCCATAACCTTCTTCTCTATGGCTTTTATTCCTCCAAACTCACACACTGCTCTCCCTTCCTTTAAAACTACTAAGCCTATACCAACTAACTAAAATAACAGACTTTTAAGATTTAAAGACTTGTGATTTAAGCAGAAGCCCTTCCTTGAGACCCATAAGATGGAGCAAAGATTGCCACTTCCTGCCCTCTATTGTACTTGAGATTGTCAGCATCGTGCCTTGATATGTTATACATGCTTGCCAACAAGTCCAATGGCAACCCCCTGAATGGAGAAGTCTTCCCAGCAAGCGAGTGTGTTATGGCGTTGCCAATAGTCTTGAATGACACCCATTCGAAACCTTCACTCCCTGCTTGCTTCACCACCGCAAAGTTCTGTGGAACCACCAACACCTGACCCTCCTGAAGCTGCCCAACAATCTGAACTCGAGCACTCCCTCTTATCACGTAGATCACTGAGCGAGCATTCAAGTTCCGGTGTGTTGCAAGGATAGAGTTCTGTAAACCAAGTTACATAATCTCAAATAAGGCCTTGTTTGGCACAATGTTTTCCTTAAAGATCTTACGGTCTTTTTTCTTTTTTTAAAGTGCTTTAAAAATAAGTGTTTATAGAAGAGTTATACTACATTGACATCCAAAATATATATCCAAAGTCGTATACATTACTTTTGTACACCATTAAATTGCCTCGAATCATGTATCAACACATGATTCTAGGTAATTTAATGATATATAAAAGTAATGTACACTTTAGATGTACCTTAATTTAGATGTCACTTTAGCCTATTTTTTAAGCACAAACTATAGTTGGAGATAAGTGTAAAAGTACTACTAAAAAGGTAAGCTAAATGCATTTTTTTAAAAGTGATCACACCAGTAATTAAACAAATGAAAGTGCTTAATTTTGCATTGAAATCTTACCCTTTTGAGAGATCCCTTCTTAGCACTAAGCTGAAGGAGGTTAAGAACACGAAGAGTCAAGCTATTAACAGTGCTAATTGTAACACCCCGATTTTTAAAATTTAATTTTCAAGTAAAAAATAAATATTTTAATTTTATCGAGAAAGATCACTGAAAATCGAGATGTTAATCGTATCTATCTATCTTAATCCATAACCATTATATAGATAGTAAAATTTACAAAAATATGAATTTGTATTCTTCTAACCAACTTACTGGTTAAGATAAACTAATATCCTTTCATTTTTATGCCAAGGACCACATAATTTCACTATACAATTTTCCATATTGAATTGTGAGGGTACTTGTCCTTGTCCATCCATTATGGACGCAACATTTAAATACATTCATCAAATAGAATTAATGAATTCAAGTCCAAGGCATTCACACGTGAAATAAACCACATGGTCTTTACTAACCGTAATAACATTCATTAAATTTTGATTGTCAATACAACCCGTTTAAATAATAAACTTTTAAAAATCAAATAAAAATAATCAGCCCTGTCACCACAAAACTAACAAATTAATCAATCACCCCTACTACTCTAAACTACGTCATGAACTCGCGATTTTATTCTCTTAAGTACCTGCATATGAAAAATAAGGGTGAGCTTGAAAGCCCAGTGGGTCATCTAAACAATTCACAACATTTTATCATGATACATACACAAGAACATTACAAACAAGTTTCACACATTAATCATTGCAACATTTGATTGTTTGAGTCGAGAATTCTATCACGTTCTAAATCACGTAGCTTTAGGGAATCAAACCCCAGACGACACTACCCAAAATCAGAAATTTGTTGGCGATATTCATTATGAATAATTGCCCCATAATAAACATTGGCGATATTCCTTAGAATAACTGCCCCATAATAATCATTGGCGATATTCCTTGGAATAACTGCCCCATATGTGTGATTCTTATCTTAATTGTGTTATTTAGTGATGTCACACCATACATACAACATAAGTATGATATTAATTGCATTCACAAGACATATTCAAACTCCACTACACATGGTATCATGCCACATGCCAAATATGATAGTATTAACGCACGAACTTTACCATGCCAATATTCTCAAGTCATGTATTTCATCATCAGGCATTATAATATACAAATAAATCTCAATTACCACATGAATTGCATGCATCTAATTATCATTTGATCAGAACAAGAAGTCATGCTGACGCACATATCATCATAGTTAACAATCACAACATAGTATATATAAAATCATGTAAAATAGGCGTGCAAGAGCAATCTAATAACACTATAAACCCAATTAATTTAACATTCCTATCTATATATCAAAATAAAACATTCTAAAGGCATAAAATCTTTCCCACCTGTAACGCACGCAATTTGTTCTTGTCCGAATTCCTTGGTGCGTAACGTACGTCCTCAACCTATACATACATGTTACATTTGAATTAGTTGCGTATACCTACCCAAGTTTATATATATATATATACACACACACATTTGTAATTGTAGCAACCCAGGAGAGTTGCAGATATAACATTTACTTATTTAAATGTATGTGTAGTATATAGTATATTTGTGGATAATATATTGTAATATAATGTGTTATATAATTGTAGATGCCGAGCTTAGCAACACTAGCTTGTAATCCATGTGGAGGCATTATGGTGGGATTGGACGATGGACTCGGTCTTAGTGGGTTGGATCAGGTGTGCTATCTACTGGTTTCTTCGTTCCAAGCAGAGAGATTGAGAGAGAGAGAATGGTGTGGAAAGAGGGTGGTGAATGGACGAGACGCAGAGAGATAGGGAGAGACGCCGAGAGAGAAATGGGCAAAAAGAGAGAGAGAGAGAGAGAGAGAGAGAGAGAGAGAGATAGTATTGGGGAAGAGAGGAGTGTCGCCGGAGGATCTTTGCCGGTGGACTGAGGTGATGCCGGATTCGCACAGAGAGTGTGGGAAGCTAGGGTTTGAAAAATTGGAGTGGTCGATTGCTTGAGGAACGACAACGACAAGTGCGCCCAACAACTTTCTCTCTGCCCTAGTTCGGCCTCGTGCTCAGATTGGATGCCAAGCAATCGCGCGTTTGAAGAAAAGAGATGCCCTAGTTTCATCAATCTCCTCAGATTGGGTGCTTGGTGAACATCGGTGCAGAGAAACGAGGAGCAGAGGAAGAGGACAGGAAAGAGAAGAGAGAAGAGAGAAAGAGAAAATGGCAGCAGCGGCAACGTCGCTGCCGGTGGTTCTTTTGCGTTGGTTTGGAGGGGAGACAAAGATCAAAGGGGTGGAAATAGAGCATCGCCTTGCTCTATTTCCATATCTTCTTTCCGGAGATTTGGAAGATAGTCACCGGTGCACAGTTATTGTCACCGTCTTGTTTATGGTGATTTTTCAACTTGAGAAACAAAACATCAAAGAAAAGAAAAAAGTGAAAGAAAGAAGTCTCACCGTGCTTGCCGTTTCCACGTTTCTTGATTACTGGTTCGAGAGAAGAGGAGCGTGAAAGAGATGGACGAGACGGCTGAGTGCATAAGTATTATACATAGTATTGTTAATTCTAGGGTTTAATGATGAACATGTTCCATGATAGGAAGGTTAATAGTATTGGAAACTTGCCATAATTTTGTATTGAAAAATTTGCCAAGATTTCTTTGGTGTGATTTGTAATTGATTCCTTAAAGGGATGCGAGAATAATTTTGAAATTGGAAAGTAGATATTTTCAGAATTTTCAGGGGATTACAGCTAACATACCCAACATTAGGGTTATAAATTTCAGCTCTAGATGGGTTTCCAATGTTCTCCTTAATCCTTGCAGTGCAAAGTGTCTCTTCTAATCCATTTGCCACACTTCTTCTACTTCTTTCTTCTTCCATTCTTGTTGAACTCACCATTTGAAGCCCACTTCTTGCTTTAATCATATATGCCCTCTTGCATCATTTCTTCCCTTCATCCTTTCAACAACATCTCTACTCACTCCAAGAACTTCTTGCAGTATCTGATCATCATCGAAGCCGCTTAGAATATTGTTCGCTTCAAACTGCTGTTGTTCTCCTCTTGCATCCCCCTAAACTGCAACTGTTGTTGTTGTTGTTGTTGTTAGGTATATATATATACAAGTATTCAATAAAATTATCATTAATTGTAAAAAGACTTGTGTTTGTTTTTTACTCTGATTTGGTCGTCTAGCTGGTTCCTATTGTTGTAAACATCGATGATGGAGACCAAGACAAGAGGGTTCTGTTGGTCGTTGTAGAACCAGTGAACCAGTCAAGTTGGGGTAGCTACGATGTTGCCATGACGCACTCCATGGACCTTCTGGTGCTCTTCTAGATCGGGAGCTCCTCTTCTCTGTGATTCCTCGTATGGCTGGTGTTACGACGCCCCTGACGTAGGCTGACGTCATGACCGACACAGTATACTATACACTGTACATGCCCATATACAATATATAATACACTGTCAGCCTTCACGTAGTCTCACAATCCTTCCCAACATTTACAGAAATTTTTTTTCCTGATATACCACAAATCAAATCCAATATAGATCTCTACAATCATTCCATTCATTCACACATCACATTTTAATTTCATCATCCAATATATTAAGCTATATATAAGCCCACACATCCCATCTAGATGATAATACATACATACATACATATATATATATATATATATATATATATAATGTGTGATAAGTACACATATCAAAATAACAAAAATATAACCTATTTCCTCCAAGCATACATACACATACCAGACGAAGGCTCATGTGATTATCACTCACGGATTTTCCTTTTCCCTTCGACTCAATACCTGAAATATTTGAGGAAATGGGGTGAGCAAACAACAGCTCAGTGAATATAGTTCTTGAGATGACAATTATATACATTTAGAGAAATATGAAATTTAAAATCATTTTAAACACTTATTCAACACATGCATCATTCAACGAATATATTATACATGTCAACAACATAAATTGTATGAGTTTTCAATAACACAATGCACAATCTCCCTCCTCCGCAAGGCAAGAGAGTGAGTCTAACCCTTATATGGCCGTTACAAGGTAGCCACAGCCTCTCATTACCCAATTCACAGTCATTTCAAGGATCGCAACCCTTGTTAGGACAGGCTTACTGACAATGAGGACTTGCAAAACCTCATCCGGGTCTAATTCCTAACGAAATGACATCATTACAAACTCCAATTGCTAAAATCAGTTTGCATGATCCATAAAACTCAATGCATTATATATAAATATAATATGCATACAATCAAACATTTTATATGCGTACAATGCCATACAAGAACCAAATCAAGAAAACTATACTCACAGTACAATACGTTCAACTTAAACCCAATCATCGTCGCTTTCGAGTCCAGCTCCAAGTTAAATCCAACGAATTTAACCTGTTACAATCACTCCATAATTCAATTTCATGTATTCATATCTATTTACATCTTTAATTTCTCAACTCACTTCAAATCACGAATAATAAATCTATTTAGGACTCATAAGCAGTTGAAGAAACTACTATATCGTTTCTGTGGTCAATCTAGATATTTCCACAAGAAAGAACAGTGAAAATAGAGTTCCATTGGATTCACATTACTGTTCACATCACTGTTTATAGTACTATTTATATCACTGTTTATAATACTATTCACATCACTGTTCACTATTTATCACTGTTCCCTATTTACATCATTGTTTATAGTACTATTTGTCACTATTTATACGAAACATGTAAATTGTATTAAAATTGTCAAACGATCTCCAAAACTCATGAAATGGAATCTAACCACATATTCGGGGTCCTTACCGTCCAAGGAGTGTTTTTCTACCTTTCTAGTGGATTTTCATTCACATTGGGTTAAAACCCCAATTTATCAAAACGCCGTAAAACGGCTCCTATAGCTAAAATTAGTCCGCTAGAATCGTTACATCTAGCTTAGATAATAATTTCACGAAGAAAGAGAGTGAAAATCACTTACCACGAGTCCCGATTTCGCGCGAATCTCGCGTTCGCCCTTTTTCTTCTTCTCCTTCTTCTCAGTTCTTTTTCTTTTCTCTGTTTTTTTTTTTCATTCAGCAACTCATTTAATTTATTGATTTATTGTTCCGTGAACAATATCCGCTTATAAACAGTAAACTTAATTTGTCTTTTATTCGACTACTGTTCATTATTTTATTTTCTTTTATATCTTTTTATTCGTTCTTCTTCTTCATACACTCAATCTACATGAGGAATACACGTGTGAGAAATCAATTTCTATGTCAAATCACGTTCCGAACTCACTTTTGACATTTTTAAGTTCATTTGTCACATGTACACATGACTTTAAAGATACTTATACGTATATTATACTTTTCAATATACGTATAAGTCAACCAAATATATTGATTAAAAGTACGGGGTGTTACAGCTGGGATGATTGGTGAACTTTGTTTTAATTATGATGCAATCATATTTTGTAGTATGTAATTATAACACTTACCACACCTTGTAGTAATGGTGAGTTGAGTTTTTGTTAGATAGGCCATGTGGGCATATGTTGATTTTTGTACCCGTAGTCTTGGACTATCATGTGTATAATGGCTATATTATCATATGGTTATATTTGGTAGGGCCCAATGAACATAGATATTATTTAATACTTTCATTTAAAAGTTGTGGTTCTTGATTAAGAATTTTTAAGGTTTAAGGTATTTTGGGTATTATAATTTTTTATTGAAAAAGTATTATACCGCTCTTTGTCTAAGGATGCCTAAAATTGAAAAATGTCAACTTAAGCCTAAAACAAATTAATGTAGAAGGTAAAGGAAAAAGTTAATTTGATTAAATTACTATAACATCTCTGTAGCAGGAACACTAAAAATGATCACGCGTGAGCTTTAAAACTTTTAGCATTATATATAAATGTAAAAATATAAAGGAAATATTGATATTAAGATGAATTGCTTGCCTTGGACGACGTAGGTGACTTAGGAGCGTTGTTGTAACCGGGCAAGATGAAGCTATTGGAACGAACGGTTTGGCGAAGCACAGTAACGCCAGCACAATGAAGTTGATCATCATTTTGGATCCACATTTCGGTCAAGTCACCCTTCTACTCGATTCGACGATTAGGTTTGAGGGCTTGTAGTCTATGGATTTGGCAATGGCTCTGTCATTGAAACGATCACGATCAAAAATGGGTAGAGGAAAGGAGGAAGAAGAACAAGATAAAGGAGAGGAGTGATTTAGACATGTTTGTGAAGAATTTATCAGAACGTTAGTTTTATAAAAGGTTTTAGGTTCAAGTCTTATTATTAACATTTTTTTTATCAGTATTTGTTTCTTTTTATATTTCTCTTTCTCTCTCTCTATGTGTAGTATGGGGTTGCAGGTAAGGGAAGAGTGATAATAATAGCTTGATATGCATTGTTTAGAAATCCACCTATAAACTGTAGCTTTGGATTTAGTGATTTCTAACATGTTATAGAGCTAAACTCTCCAATTTTGAGTATCAATTATCAAATGTAAGTTTGTTATTCAATTATAGTTTTGAGTCCTAAAACAACCTCTGCACATAATGGCAAGAGCCTTTTGGACTAGGTATTCCCCTAAATATTAGTTTGTAACGAGGATTTTAGTATGTAATAATAGATGTAGCCCAACTTTCGAAAAAATGGGAGAGGATCAGGGCAAGGGTAGAAATATATGTTGTGCACGGCGGAAGCAGAAACTGAATAACAAATGTACAAACATAAATAATCAAACTAATCCAAACGAATGCAAAGAAACACACAAGCAAGAACACATATACACCTACGTCCACGGGAGATGAGAATCAATCCATTAATAAGAGAATGCAAATAGGTTATAACCTATAATCAGATGTAAACAAATTTTCTCAACTCACAAAAGTACTCCCACACAAATCCCCAATTCTTAGACCCACACTCTCTCATACCCCAATGAGGGTTTATATAATACTAGGTGCTAGAGTTAATTTTTAATACCAATTAGTTTCTAACACAACTAGGAAAGTTTCCAATTTAGACGAGGAAACTAATACACAAGGAAATTGTACGCAAATAGAAACTATCCAATGGTGGGACTGAGCCACACCATATCTAACAATCTCCACCTTGGCGACGACCACTTTAACCATATATCCAAATATCAAACTCTCATATCTACATGTGCCTGGAGGCACTCGACTTCGAATGACATCCTTATAAGTGGTATGCCTACCACTTATACCATCTGCAACAACTGGGAATGCATCTGCTACCATATCTGCAAAATGGATAGATCGCCGAATATTCTTTCCATGTCTCCTAGCCACAACTGACTTCAAATGCTGTAGAAACTTACGAGCAGGAACCTTATCAATTGTGCCAGTTCCACCTAAAGTTGTACTCCCCTGCAAAAAGTACAACTTATTCTTCCTAATTCCTTTCATCACCACTAATGCACCTCGCACAATCTTCAGAACACTATTTTCAATGGTGACTTTGAAACCTTTAGATTCTAATGCACCCACGAAGATGATACTTTTCTTCAAATTTGACACATACCATACTTCTATCAAATCTCTGACTGTTCTATCATGCAACTTCAACTTGATTGTACCCATCCCTTTGGTTTTACAGGTATTTTCATTACCCATAAAAATTGAACCACTATCACACTCCTCAAGACTGGAAAACCAATCGCCGTTAGGATACATCTGATAAGTACAACCCAAATCCAAAATCCATTCATGAGATCGACATACCAATGATAAACAATTCAGAACATAATCAAAACCTGTATGATCCTCAACATGTGCAACATTTGTACTGACATTGTTCTTCTTCTGCATTTTTGGACAGTCCTTCTTCCAACGCCCTTTCTGGTGACAAAATGCGCATTCATCTTTTGACAAATTCCACCTTTTTGAAGATTTTCCTCTCGATCTGAATCGAGATCTACCATACTCACCAGATTATCTCTGATTTGATCTACCCCTTACAACTAGACCCTCCGCCTGAGGATCACTAACAAAAGACTTCCTCTTTATCTCATTCAGAAGGAGTGTAGCTGAAACATTATCAAAATTAAGAGTCTCCTTCCCATAAAGCAAAGTAGTGGCCAAATGCTCATATGACTCAGGAAGCGAACAAATAAGGAGTAGAGACTTATCTTCATTATCCACCTTCTGACCAATATTTAACAAATATGCAACGATTCCATTAAATTCATTAAGGTGCTCATTCATAGTTGTACCTTCTTTCATTCAGAACATGTATAACTTCTTCTTCATATACAACCTATTTATGAGAGACTTAGTCATATACAGGCTTTCCAACTTAGACCAGAGTGATGTAGCAAATTTCTTGTGCCTGACACTATTCGTGATCTCCTTTGTCAAACACAGTTTAATAGTACTGCATGCTTGCAGATCAAATGCTGCCCAATCTTCATCTGACATATCTGCTGGTTTTCCACTTGGACCTTTCAAAGCCTTGTGTAAACGATGTTATATCAAGATATCTTGAACTTGCACTTGTCACATGCCAAAATCGTTTTTGTCATCAAATTTCTCCGCATCAGACTTTGCATTCGATACAGAAGCAATCTTGCTAACCATATCTCCACAAAAGCAAATTGCCAAAATTTCTCCAAACTCCCAAATCAACAAATCAACCCAAGTGATTTAAAAAAATAATCACACACTAATTTGTTCCAAATTCCACAAATCAAATTCAGTATCCCAATCCAAATCGCAAATCCATTTTTTTTTTTTTAATAGATAACCTACCGAGTCCCACAATCAACAAATATTCAAAACGTTAAAACTTCATAAGGGCTCAAAGATCTTGATAAGGATGCTATACATCGACATAGTTCTACATCTTTATTCCAAAGCTGTGATTTCTAGTTGCATTCTTCCGTACCGTCTCCTATATTGTCATCATCCTAAAGTTTCTTCCCGAATTTCCGTTTCACTTAAAAAGCTCAATTTAATGCAACTCAACAAAGCATTTTCCCAACTTCGTGAGGTTGGCTAAATGAATCCATCAGGAATATTGTCATCCTAAAACTGCCTTAGAGAATTGTTCTCTTGCAACTACCACCACTCTGTTCATAACTTTTAGTTGGGTATTTATAGCTATTTTTTAGCTTTTCTAATGGCAGTAAACTCTATAGATCCAAGACATGCAGAACATCACTCAAAACTATCATAAAAAATTGAATTCTGACATCTTCAGCTCTTACTATTTTGTTTTTCTGGTGTCATTACTCGTGTAAATGGCTCTCCGCTATATCGTATGATCCATTACTGTGAAACAATTCATAAATGGTGTCTCATATATATATACATAAAGAAGCTTTTTATGTTTCATATTTTCAGGTGGTTGCATGTACAAGATTTCACCATAGTCAAATGAGCTATATACCTTTGGACTGTAATTTTCGGCTTTAAAATCAAATCATTTTCCAAATCAAAATTGGGATTGTAACTTGTTGAAGTGTCTGTAATTTTTCTGTTAGTGCTCATTGTTGTAATTTTTTTCCCCTTTGGTTATATTATATGATCACTAGGAGGACCCTTGCTTCACCTTGGAAATGTAATGCTTTGTTCTATAAAAAAAATTCCATTTCAATGTACATTTTAATTTCTACCAAATCTGTCTTTGCAAAAACTTAAAAAAATTTATTGTATAAATAGAAAAAAAAAAGAAAAGAAGCAAACACCATATTGTTGCAAGTAAGATTACCAAACTCCATCAAAATAAAGGGAAAATAGTTCGAAGTTTTATTAAGCAGCTAGACCATAAATACAAGCTCTGCCATAACCTTCTTCTCCATGGCTTTTATTATTCTAAACTCACTCAGTTACTCTCCCTTCCTTCTAAACTATTAAACTTATTAACTTATTAACTAACTAAAATAACATAAGACTCTTAGATTTAAAGACTTAAAGATTTAAGCAGAAGCCCTTCCTTGAGACCCATAAGATGGAGCAAAGATGGCCATTTCCCGTCCTCTGTTGTACTTGAGATTCTCAGCTTCTTGCCTTGATATCTGATACATGCTTGCCAACAAGTCCAATGGCAATCCCCTGAATGGAGAAGTCTTGCCTGCAAGCGAATGTGTCATGGCATTCGCATTAGTCTTGAATGACACCCATTCGAACCCTTCACTCCCAGCTTGCTTCACCACCACAAAGTTCTGAGGAACGACCAGCACCTGACCCTCTTGAAGCTGGCCATCGTAAACTGGGGTTCGATATTGGTTCCCGACAACTTGAACTCGAGCACTTCCTCTTATCACGTAGATCACCGAGTGAGCATTCAAGTTCCAATGTGGTGCGTAGATGGTGTTCTGTTAAGCAAGTTATATATATATCACAAATAAGGACTTGTTTGTCACTGCTTCTTCTTATAGCTTTTGCTTTTTATGGTTGCATTCAAATAAGTGATGAAAATGTGCATAGATAGTACCTTTCTTCTTAAAAATGCTTATTGAAAAGTCATGGAAACAAAGTTCAGCAATTTTTTTGTAAGTGTTTTTACTATAATAACAGTGTATAGAAAGGACAGGGAAGACCCATTCTTTAAATTTTTCTATAAAAGTGCTTTTACCATAATAAAATTATTTTGTTGAACATCTTAAAAGAGTATAAAAAGGTACTCTACATGAAAAGTTTTTTAAGTAAAAAACATTTTTTGTAAAGATTAATTTTGTATGGAATTAATCTTACCCTTTTGAGAGATCCCTTCTTGGCACTTAGTTGAAGCAGGTTAAGAACTGGAAGATCCAAGCTATTAACAGTGCTAAGATACCCAGCTTCAGGGTTATAAATATCAGCTTCAGATGGGTTTCCAATGTTCTGCTTAAGCCTTGCAGTGCAAAGCGTCTCTTCTAATCCATTTGCCACACTTCTTCTACTTCTTTCTTCTTCTTCTTCTTCCATTCTTGTTGGCCTCACCATATGAAGCCGACCTCTTGCTTTTAGTATATGCCCTGGAGCAACATTTCTTCCCTTAACCTTTTCAACAACATCTCTACTCACTCCAAGAACTTCTTGCAGTATCTGATCATCGAAGCCGCTCAAAACATTGTTCTCTGCAAACAACTGCTTCTCTCCTCCTGCAGAGCCACCCTTTTGCTCCTGTTGCTGTTGTTGTTCTTGTTGCTGTTGTTCTTGTTGTTGGTTCCCTCCAATGTAGAATTTCTGAAACCAAAATCGAAATTTTCCCAAACGGGTACGTAAGTATTTTTTTCGGTAAACTTATCATTAATTGTAAAAAAAACAGTTCTGTTTGTGTTGGTATAATTCATGAGTTAATTATTTTTACTCTGATTTGGTCATCTAGCTGGTTCATGTTGCTGTAAACATCGATGATGGAGACTATGACAAGTGGTTTATGTTGGTCGTTGTAGAACCAGTGAACCATTCCAGTCGGAGAAGTCACAACATCGCCTTGACGCACTCTTTGGACCTTCTGGTGCTCGTCTCGATCGGGAGCTCCTCTTCTTTGTGATTCCTCTGATCGTTGGAATGATTGGTATGTTTCAGGACATCCAGGTACTACCACTGAATGAATTCCTTGCCCTGTTCATCAATATCATGCATTGTTAATGGTTATATATATGTATATAGTTATCAAATACTATATATATAGTTATTTGGCTTTGAACATAGATGTGTAGTACTTTTGTTAGAAAGAGGCTGTGCTACCATGTTAGAACTTATGTAACTCAAAAGCTACAGTTGTTAATTAAGTAAAAGCCCAATTAATTATCCTGCAAGGCGAAATAGATATTAACTTGTGTTCGTGCACTTCTAATATAAAATGTTTGATAAAAATGATAGGACCCTGAGTTTTGAAACTTAAAGTATAGACATAGATATGAAGCTTGCTTGCCTTGGACGACGTAAGAGAGCTTAGGAACATTGTTATAACCGGGCAAGATGAAACTATCGGAACTAATGGTATACCGAAGCACAGCAACACCAGCGCAACGGAGTTGATCATCATTTTGGATCCACATTTCAGTCACGCCGCCTTCGGACTCAATTCGACGATTGGGTTTGAGGGCTTGTAGTTTGTGGATCTGGCATTGGCTCTGTCGTTGATGTGTTTGCTGGTATGACGAGCGAGGCTGGTACTGGGCTAAGCAAAGATGGGTGGAAGAAAGGAGGAAGAAGAAGGCAAAGGAGAGGAGTGATTTAGACATGTTTGTGAAGAATGTTAGATATGTATGTAGAGAAGGGAAGAAGTGAAGTGAAGTGGCGGGTTGGGATGGTTTAGTATTTATAGGGAAACAAGGGTTGTTGAGGGATTGACACATAAAAGTGGTGTTATTGTTGTTTTGTGAGATTCTTTGGCCATTTTTCAGTTTTGCATGGCTAGGGGTTGTAGTGAAATAAGGGCGTGTGGCTTTGGCTTTTTAAGGTAGAGGACAAGCTTATTCAGCTCTTTGCATTTCTTTGTCTTGTTCAAGGTGGTTGTTTTGATAGAGACACCTTTAGCAGCTTAGAAATGTTTTTTTTTTTTAATTATTATTTCTTATTTCTTGTAGAGTTTGGAATGGAGATGAAGGGTTTGTTATGGGAGAAATATTTAATTCCTAAGTTGGATATATTGTTTATTTTGTTAATGTTTTTAGAGCAAAGGAGAAATAGTTACGGTTTGGTTTGTGATATGAAAACTAGAATAACTAGAATGATACTTAAAAAGGTGATGGGGACGTTATAGCTTACATTGCAGTCCAAACATTGAAAGTCTCCAAGGTATATTATACAACGTACTAGAACACCTTTAGTGCATCTTAAATGGATTTAGTTATGGTAAATTAATTCTATTAATTTATGGCTAAAAGATATTAAAAATAAGGATGCTCTGCATATATAAAAATATATTTCTACATCTTTCATGGCCGTAATGTGTCAAGATCTGTCCTTCATTGCTAGTTTTATAAACATGCATGATGAAAATATAATTATATAATTCTAAACTTCAGAAAATGTATTTTGAAAGTTTAACTCAATATTAGTTGCATTATAAATTATTAATTACTAACTGTATGTTTTTACTATAGTATATTTCCATCCCGTGACAATAATTATAGATTAATGATTGTCCTATTATACTATAGTACTTAAACTTATAATATTATTACACAGGATAAGTAGAGTTATATACCAAATGCAAATTATGGATAATGATGGATAAAAAAAAATGCAAATTATAGATAAGATTTGATGACTTTAGTGTCACATTCATATATATAATTTTTTTTAAAAAAAGTAATTAAGAAGAACATAGTTTTTACATTAAAAAAAACATAGGAATAATAGAAGGGATTAGGCCATCAAGTGAAGAATGAGAAAATTCGGAATGAGAACAAAAGTAAACTGAGAAAGAAGAACAAAAAAAAAAAGGGAGGCATAACTGTAAGCTTATCATTATAAAAAGGAAAATACCGAAGGGATTGAAAATCTTACACGAATTACTATAAATCTAATAGGGATAACCTTCAAATCAGATTTTTTTTATTAAAAATTGTGTTATTTAGATGAATTTAAGTTATAAAGCTGACGTGACATTAATTTATAGTTTTCAATCCCTCTAACATTGCTCAGTTCTAAAAAAAAAGTTATACTAGTCTGTGAGTACTTGTATTGTACATGATTTTTATTATTTACCAATAAAAAATTAATCTTCATTAGTGATCATTAATTAAAATTGTCGTTGAAAAAAAAAATCAAAGTTAGAAAACAAATGTGGCTTTTTTATATATATAATTTAGAATAAAAAGACGGGTATGAAAAAGTAAGAGGTTATGAGAAAAGATAGTAAATTTGGAAAGAAGAAAAATCAAAGAACAAGAAGAGAAAAATTCCAATATTAGACTATTTCTTACAAAATAAAGGAAAACTAAAATAAAACAAATATTAAACTAAACTAAAGCTAGATAATCTAGAGAGAAGAGTTTGTTGAGATTAGAGAACTTGTGTTCTTTGTTGATGATCACATTGAGATACAAGATCCCTTTATATAGACTTTTTGGTATAGATGGTTACAACACTAATTTACACAACATATTTAATATAATTAAGAGCAATTAAATAATTTCATAAATTTGGAGGTTATAAGAATTAAAATAGAGGGGTTACAAGCTTTGAAATTGGAGGTTATAGGATGGGTATTCAACACATTTATAACACCTCCCCTTTAAATACCCTCTATACATGAGAATATGTCTCGTTAAAACCTTACTAGATAAAACTCTAAGGGGAAAAAAAAACTAGTAAAGGAAAAAGAGTACAATTCTCACGAAGTCTTATATTGTTTAAGACTACCACATTAAAAACCTTACTAGGATAACCTATTGGGACAAAATCATAGCGAAGGAAAAAAAAAAGTATAGTCCTAAAAGAATAACTCATCTTTTAATTCTTCCCCTTATGATGATATGTGTGAACTTTTTTCTGTTGCTTTGCTTGAAATATTTTTGAGTCGACGCTTCTCAATATTATATGCAAGTTTCTTGAATGTTGTGGTCGGCAAAGCTTTTGTAAACAAGTCTACGAGATTTTTACTCGATCTTATTTGCTGGACATCAATTTCACTATTCTTATGAAGCTCATGTGGAAAAAAGAAATTTGGTGAAATATGTTTGGTTCTGTCACCTTTGATATAACCTTCTCTTAACTGTGCAATACATGCTGCATTATCTTCATAAAATGTTGTAGGACAATCTTTGATAGAAGATAATCCACATGATCCTTGAATGTGTTGGATCATAGATGTCAACCATATATATTCACGACTGGTTTCGTGAATAGCAAGAATCTTCGAGTGATTTGAGGAAGTAGCAACCATTGTTTGCTTTACGTATCACCATGATATCGCAGAGTCACCATAAGCAAAAGTATATCATGTTTGTGGCCTTGCTTTGTGAGGATCTAATAAGAATCCAACATTTGCACATTCAAACAAATTTGATTTTGCCTCTCTCGAGTAAAATATACCCATATCACTTGTTCCTCGAAGATAGCGTAATATATGTTTAAGGCTATTCCAATGTCTTCGGGTTGGTGCAGAGCTATATCTTGTAAGTAAATTAACAGAGAAAGCGATATCCTGTCTCATACAATTTGCTAGATACATAAGTGCACCTATAGCACTAAGATATGTTACTTCAGGACCGAGAAACTTTTCATCATTTTCATGAGGGCGAAAAGGGTCTTTATCCACTTCAAACGACCTAACAACCATTGGAGAGCTTAGTGGATGTGCCTTGTACATATGAAATCACTTTAAAACTTTTCAATATAATTTGATTGATGGACAAGAACTCCACTTGGAAAACTCTCGATCTGTAGGCTGAGTCAAAACTTTGTTTTTTCAAGATCTTTCATCTCAAACTCTTTTTGCAAGTAATTAGATGTTTTTTCAATTTCTTCGTGAGTTCCCACAATATTTAAGTCATCAACATATACAACAACAATCACAAACCCTGTTGATGATTTCTTGATAAAAACACATGGGCAAATTTCATTATTCACATAACCCTCATTTAGTAAATATTCACTGAGACGATTGTACCACATGCGACTAGATTGTTTCAGTCCAAATAAAGCTCGTTGTAATTTTATTGAATACATACTACAAGGTTTTGCCTTATTCTCTTCAGGCATTTTAAATCCTTCAAGGATTTTCATATATATCACTATCAATAGACCCATTCAAATATGCAATAACAACATCCATTAGACACATTTCAAGTCCTTCTGAGACTGCTAGACCGATTACGAAACGAAATGTAATTGCATCATTAACAGGAGAATAGGTTTCCTCGTAGTCAATACTAGGTCTTTGTGAAAAACCTTGAGCTACAAGCCGTGCTTTATATCTTGTAATCTCATTTCTCTCGGTTCTCTTTTGCACAAATACCCATTTAAAACCAACAAGCTTTACATTATTCGGTATTTGAACAATTGGTCCAAATACTTTTTATTTTCTCGACGAATTTAGTTCTATTTCAATTGTCTCTTTCCATTTTTCCAATCATTTCTCTGTCGGCATTCATCCACTGTTAATGGTTCAGGATCATCATCATTATAAACATCAGAAAATACATTGAAGGCAAATATATTGTTGGAACAATTTTATTTCGATCCCATGTTTTTCCTATATATACATAACTTATTGAGATCTCTTCATTTTCAGGCATTTTGCTACTTCGGGGGACAATTGTTCCATATCATGTTCAAATGATACTTTTTTCTTTGATTGATCTTTTTCAATAGATATTTGTTCATGCAGTACTACTCCAGGAGTACCTCTCTGTTCATTTACTTGTTTCTTCCTCTTTCTAGAAAATGTATCCTTTGAGCCAAGAGGCCTTCCACACTTCAAGCGTTTTATTGATTCATGTGCCATTGAATTAATGGCTTTCCCTTCAAGGGCATCAACCCTTGCTGGAATATTTGCAAATGGTATATGTGATTTCATCACTTTGTTTATATCAGTAAATACATTAGGTAATTAATTTGCAAAGAATTGCAAATAAATAATCTTTTGAACCTCTAGTTCACATTGATTTGTGCGTGGATCATAATGAGACAAAGTTGATGCATTCCAAGCAATTTTACGCCATTATTCTAAAATTGGCTTTTGTCTCCCCCTAATGGTAAGAAAATTGCTTCATCAAATTGATAATTTGCAAAGTAGGCAGTAAAAACATCACCCGTCAAAGGTTCAAGGTATCGTATAATAGACGGAGAATTAAAACCAACATAAATTTCAAGTCTTCGTTAAGGACCCATTTTAGTTCTATGAGTTGGTGTTATGGGGACATATACTGCACAACCAAAAGTTCTTAAGTGTGAAATATTTGGTTGTTGACCTAATACAAGCTATAAAGGAGAATGCTCATGATAAGCAGTAGGTCAAATGCAAATTAAAGTCATTGCACGAAGAACAACATGTACCCAAGCAGAAGTTGGTAACTTCGTTCTCATTAGTAAGGGTCGAGTAATCAACTGAATATACGCTCAATTAAACATTCAGCCACACCATTTTGATTATGAGGAACAAAATACTCAATATCAATCCCAACTGACATGCAATAATCAATAAAAGTTTGGGATGAAAATTCACCAACATTATCAAGACGAATTATCTTAATTGGGTTATCTCGGAATTGAGCCCTCAATCAAATTATTTGTGCAAGAAGCCTAGCAAAGGCAACATTTTAGGTTGAATGTAACTTGTGATCATTTAGTCGATACATCAATTAAGACTATAAAATAACGAAATGGTCTACAAGGTGGATGAATAGGTCCACATATATCCCCTTGAATTCGCTCTAGAAAAGCGGGGGATTCAACAACGAGCTTACTTGGAGATGGTTTAACAATTAATTTACCTTGTGAGCAAGTGACACAATTATATTCATTTGGCAAAAGAACCTTTTAATTATTTAGTGGATGCCCACTCAAAATTTCTGTTATTCGCCTCATCATTGAGGATCCTGGATGACCCAATCTATCATACCAAATTATAAATGTTTTTGGATCACATAATTTCTAGTTCATGGCAACATTTATTTCAACTTGCCTTATAGTTGTAACTTATAATCCAAATGATAAAGCTGAGAGTTTCTCTAATATTTTCTTATATTCCCAGTAGAAATTGAAGTAATATATAAATATTTTTCATTGCCTTTATTCATAGTCTCAATATGATATGCATTTCTACGGATATCCTTAAAATTGAGCAAATTTCTTCTTGACTAAGAAGAATATTAGGCATCATCAATATTAAATGTTGTTCTACCCGACAACATTATAATTGCTCTTCCAGAGCCATCAATCATATTTGTAGTGCCTAATATTGTATTCACATTAGCCTTAGCTAATTTCGGGTTCAAAAAATATCCTTTATCTCGAAGGATTGCATGTGTTGTTGCTCAATCAACGAGACACACATCTCCTTTATTTAGTTCAGAATTTGGGCATTCTTCACGAAGATCCATCTATCATAGTATAAACAAATAAAAATATAGATATTTAAGTCATAAAAAACAAGGACATTTTATTAACAAGAAAAGATATATTATATTAAAAAAAAACATCTCATTACATATTATCATTATTATTTAAGAAAAAAAAATATCATACTATTTAGTTAACATTTCCCTCATTGATATATTGTCCACTAGGATCTTTTAGAAAATCTGAAATATTAAAATTTGTCACATCCACAATGGTATCTCTATTATAAAAGTTCTTATTCAAACTTTTCTCTGCATCAATTAAATTCATTTCAACCTTTTTGCCTTTTATCTTTAATTGAGGCTTGATAAAGGTCAACCAAGTGCTTGGTATACGGCAAGTACGATGCTAATGCCCTTTCATTCCATATCTATAACATGTATTCACATGGTCTTTTGTAGGTTTATTTTGCAAACCTTTTCATTTTTCTTGCCTTACATCATTTTTATATCAATTGTTTTGGAAATTATGACCATCATGATATCGAAGATTATTTCTACCTCGGCTTCTGCCATACCCTTTTCCTTGTCTATTATGACGATTATGTCTACGTCCATATTTATGATCTTTAATTGAGACAACAGTCACTTCAGGGAATGGTGCAGTACCAGTTGGACTAGAATGATGATTTTTTTATCAATAACTTATTGTTTTGCTCAGCCACCAAAAGGCCTGAGATCAACAAGACGGAGTTATATTCACTAACTATTTTGAAGTCTTTCAACCTCAAATGTATCAACTCAAAACGAGTTTTTGGCAAAACCTTTTATTTAAATTATTTCATGAAAGGGTCCTTAACAGTGAGATATTCACTTTTCAAGCTTCATGGAGATGGTGCCGAAAGAATATTAAAGCCTTCGCACGATCTTGTATGAATGCTTGATTTTCTTCTTTAATTGTATCACCCAAATTTTTGGCATTCAAGTGGATCTCAACATCAAGGATTCATGACAAATAATTATTGCCCGAAATGTCAAGTGCTACAAATTCAAGTTTCGTATTATTCGACATATTTGAACAAAAAAATATATTGGTAAGTTCTAATCAAAATATATTATTTATAATTGTATCCATGATGGATCATTCATTTTCATAAAATTCATAATATGAGTATTAGTATACAAATAAATAGTCATATATTTTATTCAAAATATATATAAAACCTGTTTTTTTTTAATACTACTTTTAATAAAATGGCATACATGTGTGTATCCAAGAATAAAGAGTTTCAAATCATAACTGAATATTAGACATATATATTTTTAGGCTCAACAATTTATATGATATGATTTATAAATATATATGTATAGTTGCAATAGAAAAATAACAAGAACCAATACAAGGTTATTGAATAATAGCAAAAATAATCTAAATTTGTATTTAGGATCTAAAATAAATTTATTCAACCATCAAAACAGCCAATGAATTTTTTTTTTGTTAATCACAAAAAAAAATAAAAATCAATGGATGCAATCTAAAGAAAAAATATATCCAATGCGATAATCGTAATTTGTAATAAAAAGAAAAAGTACTTTTTCAAATTACAGTATTTAGAGTATTTAAGTACTTTTTCAAAGTTGCAAATTAGAATTTGTAATAAAAAAAATCTACAAATGGTAGAAAAGCTCTACTAATTTAAATCTCTAAATAAAGATTAGTAAATATTTTAGCAACAAATATAATGAAGAAAGTGAAAACAAAATAATAGAGGGAGAGAAAAAAAAATCTACATAGCCTTTGACTAAGAGAGAAATAATGACATAAGATTATGATGAAATAAAATAAAATAAAACCTTACAACATTGTATACCTTTCAGGATGAGCAAGATATGTCTAAGTAGAAGATAGTGTTTCTCTTCTTGATCAATCCGAGCAGTCGTACTGATAACATGCTACAAAATAAAGAAAAATTAAAATAAAATTAATATTAAACTAAATTAAAGTTAGAAAATCTAGAGAGAAGAGTTTGTAGAGATTAGAGAACTTCTGCTCTTTGTTGATGATCACATTGAGACTTATATAGACTTTTTGGTACAGGGGTTACAACACTCATCATTTATACAATATATTTAATATAATTCATAGCAATCAAATAATCCCATAAATTTGGAGGTTATAAAATTTAAAATATAGGGGTTACAAACATTGAAATTAGAGGCTATAGGAAGTTATGACACTATTATATTACCTTTATTTCTTTATTTTTTAGAATATTTCTTTTACTTTTATTTATTTCTCTATTTATTAGAACTCCACCACAATTGGTCCTAAGCCCGAGTAAAGGAGGATGGTCACGTTAAGTAGTTGACAACTAGCCTAAAACTTCGTCACATCAACTATGCATAAATCTAAATTAAACTTAGCAAGTTGAGTTCTCTATTTAGTAGATACCACTTGTTTCTTATTTTTGCTTATCCTTCTCATAAATATATTACTACTCTTCTATGCAATAAAGTAATAAGAAACATAATTCACATTCTATTTGTCAGCATTGTAGTTGGGCTTCATCTTCCAAACTTAAGTGGTGGATACCCAATTTCAAAGTAGTTTAGGAAGTGGTCTTCATGCTTGCAACTTGTTTAATTTTGGTGTTTTTTCGGCTATTTCTTTTCTTTGGATAATTTGAGCATCTCTAGTGTTTTTTCTCTCTAGGTTATATGCTTTCAATTCTAATATGTTATTTCTTGTGTCTTATCAAAAAAAAAAAAGTATATGCATACTAAAGGATAATGTTATCTTTAGGAAAATGCTAAAGAAATACTCATAAAAATTCGATTGAAAACTCAAGCTTTTTAACCCCATCGGATCACATGGAAATTCGCATGTAATAACGTAACCCCATGTGATCTAATGAAGTTAGAAAGCTTGAGTTTTCAATCGAGTTTTTATGGGCGTATCCCTAACTTTTAATTTATTGAAATGAACTTAAATAGTCACATAAACATTTTTCTCGCACAAAAGTACTTTTGAAACATAGTTGTCAAACATATCATAGGAATTAAAATGTTAAAGTGATATTCAAAGTATATATTTAAAGTGTGCATCATCATTAAATACCATTAAATTGGTACCTAGGCCACAAAAAACAAGTGCCCCCATATATAACTTCTCTCTCCATTGCTTTTTAATTATTTCTCCAAACATGCTCACTACTCCGCCTTCCCTCTAGACTACTAAATTGTTGGAAAATATTGAATGAAATTAAATATTGTAACAACCAAATATTCAATTGAGTTTTAAATTTCAATTAAATTGAAAAACCTTTATCTCTTTTAAATTGGTGTAACGTTCACAATGTTAATGAAGACAATTTAGTGCTCTTAATGAGGACATTAAGAGCACCACCCTTCTTCTACTAGTATAAAAGGAGTGCCCCCCCTCATTTTCTTCATAGTAATTCTCAGAGCACTCTTCTACTTTTGGAATTCTCTTCTTCTTCTCTAGTTCTTCTTTTTGGTTTTAAAGTGTATTGGTATGTGGTGATACTCTTCTACAAAGTTCAGTTCGCTCGAATAGTGACAAGGTGCTAGTCAGCTGCTCATCTACCATTGTATCCTGTGAGACAATCGCCGATCTACCTCTTGCACCAACGTGAGAAGCGAATTTGTTTTAAGGACATTATGTGCTACACGAGCCTCGGTTCCATCTTGCTCAACCTTTGTTCTGCTGAATTGGTTTATTTCTAAACTAATTATGTTGTTTTGTTATAAGCATATTGTTGTTTGCATTTTATTGTTTATGTTAATATTATTTATGTTATTTATTTATTTATTTGTCCTTACATTATTGCTAACAACTTGCCAAACAATTAAATAACAGAAGATTTCTACATTTAAAGAGTCAAGATTTAAGCAAAAGCCCTTCCTCGATAGCCGTAAGATGGAGCAAAGATGGCCATCTCCTGTCCTCTGTTATATTTGAGATTCTCAGCTTCTTGCCTTGGAATCTTGTACATGCTTGCCAATAAGGCCAATGGCAATCCCCTGAATGGAGAAGTCTTCCCTGCAAGTGAATGTGTCATGCCGTTCTCATTAGTCATGAATGATACCCATTCGAATCCTTCACTCCGTACTTGCTTCAACACTGCAAAGTTTTGTTGAACCACCAACACCAGACCCTCCTTAAGCTGCCCACCATACACTGGAGTTTGATATTGGTTCCCAACAATCTGAACCCAAGCACTCCCTCTTATCGCGTAGATCATAGAGTGGGCATTCAAGTTCCAGTGTGGGGCTAGGATAGTGTCCAAAGTAAGTATAGTTGCATATGTTGTCACACCCCAGTAAACAGCACACCGCAGTGTCTAGTACTTCCGGGATGTGATGGGTACCTCATACTGAGCGTACCCCAGCCATTACGATCCATAATATTGTTATACCTTAATACACAGCCCGCACACAGCGTCTAGTATCCCCGAGGTTTTTTGTCCACAAAGGGGGCCTCCCCCAAGTCGAACTCACAATCTTCCCTTAAGGAGTTAGAATTCGCACTTGGAGTAGCCATATAAGGCCTTTTTGTCACACCTCAGTACACAACACAACGCAGTGTCTAGTACCCCAGGATGTGATGGGTACGCATACCCCATCCATTACATACCACATAATATTGTCACATCCCAGTACATAGCACACCGCAGCGTCTAGTACCCCCGGGATCATTTGTCTACACTGAGTATGCGTACTCATCACATTCCGGGGTACTAGACATTGCGGTGTGCTGTGTACTGGGGTGTGACAAATGTAGTTGAGTTTTTTTGTGGTTTGACTAGCAATTCCCTATCTCAAATAAGACTATATTTTTAGAACAATACTATCTAAATTGAAAATACTATACCAATTGTTACAAATTACTGCAACATCTTAGCTTTTAATTTTAATACATTAAAATAACACACTTTTCAATAAAATTATAAATTTGATGTGAATGTTTGACTTATCAGATTTATCGCAAATTGTATAAAGATTTCAATCTCCTTAACATTTTTCTATTTAATTTGATATAGTTTCTACTTCTAGCTAGCTTTTACTTTTTTACAAATCAAATTTTATGGAAACGAGTGTTGAAAAAGTGAACAAATAGCGCCATTTTTTTGTCCCGAAAGTGCTTATAGAAAGACTAATGAAAAATTGTTTGACATTTTTTTTTTAATAATAGTGTTTTGTTGAAATAAGTTCTTATGAAAAGGCTCGAGAAGACTATTTCTTAAATTTTTTTGGGAAAAGTGCTTTTGCCATAATAAAGTATTTTATTGACTATTTTAAAAGTGTTTTTACTTTCAAATAACATTTTTAGCTTTTCTATTTTTAGAACTTGCCACTTCAACCCTTTATTTATTAAAGAGAGATATTGTAGTAAATAACTTTGATAAGCAATGAAAAAAAATTTGGTAAGACCAGCTACTCTAGTCAAAGGCAGTTTAAAAAATGGCTTAAAGTGCTTAAATTGTGTTTAGTTTAGGATTTGGATACAATTTTTTGTATTTAAAAATTTAAATATACCAAAAATTTATTTGGTTCAAAAAATTTCAAAACTAATTCTTCACTTTTTGTTAAAAAAAATAAGTTATTTTTAGAAAATAATAAAAAATTATTTTTAAAATTTTCTTCTTTGTATTTTTGTTTCCGGATCACGAACAAAAGGAAACCTTACTTTTACATTCAAATCGTACCCTTGTGAGAGATCCTTTCTTAGCACTTAGTTGAAGGAGGTTGAGAACCGGAAGATTCAAACTATTAACGGTGCTGACATACCGAGGGATTCTAAACATCAGCAGTAGATGGGCTTCCAATGTTCTCCTTAAGCCTTGCAGTGCAAAGTGCATCTTCAAATCCATTTGCCACACTTCTTTTTCCTCTTTCTTCTTCGATCTTCTTCCATTCTTGTTGGCCATACCATTTGAAACCCACTTCTTGCTTTAATCACATGCCCTCTTGCATCATTTCTTCCCTTAATCCTTTCAACAACATCTCTACTCACTCTAAGAACTTCTTGTAGTATCTGATCATCAAAGCGCGCCTCTTATCTGCGATTCCTTGTATCTTTGGAATGATTGGTAGGTTTTAGAACATCCAAGAACTACCACCGAGTGAATCCCCTGCCCTGTTCATCAATATCATGCATTTAACATTTATATATATACATGAAAATGCTACTCTTACTACAAATTAAAGTTCGGGAAATGATTTATGTACACAATTTTAGCACCTATTTTTAACACAGCTCTATCATACTATATGTTGAACGCCCTTAAATTATGTACTTACACTTGATTTAAGGGCATTCAATGTACTTAATAGGCTGTATTTTGAACATGAGTGCTAAAAATGTAACATGAATTCTAATCGCATGTATGATTACATAAATTTGTGCATTTTACAATAAATTTGTTGTCCATCTTTTGGATCAACATGAACTATCTAATAAGTATAGCTATATGTTGATCTAAGGAACAGAGTACCCTAATATACTTTTAGAGTCTCCGAAGTATTATTGTAACTTATAATTAAGTAAAAGTCCAATTATGTTTGTCAAGGGAATGTAGATATTAATTTGAAGCTTGCCTTGGACGACGTAGGTGAGCTTAGGAGCATTACTGTAACCGGGCAAGAGAAAGCTGTTAGAACGGATGGTTCGGCGAACTTTTTCATTGCAGTTTTATCAGTGCACTGATTTAGCATTAGGCAGCTTTAATATTTGCAACCTACTTACTTTTTGGGATGTTTTAATTACTACCCTTCTCTCTATATATACTTGTAATTAGAAGTAGAAGTATAACCTTTAAAAATTGAAAAATACTAAAGTAATATTTAAAGTATACATCCAAAGTGTACATTATTATTAAATACCATTAAATTACCTCGAGTCATGCACCAACTCATGATTTTAGGTAATGTAATGATGTATACTTTGAATGTGTATTTTAAATGTCAATGTAACATTACTCTTAAAAATATACTCTAAACTTTTTGGCCTACCATGATTTATAATTAAAGTAGAGGATAAATAAAGTTATATAATGCCAAACAAACGCTAAGCATGAATGGTACTAGAGAATTTTCACGTGGGATAGAAATAGATATGTAGCAATAGATCCTTGCGTTTACAAGGGACGCTATGGCTAGTTCTCACTTTAGTATGGGTTTTGGCACGAGTGATAACCTCCTTGGCTTGGGACAATAAAAGACGTTATCTAGATTTATAGTTTGAGCGCTACTAATGCCCGTATTTGACGTTGTTAGTGGGGACTTTGGCCTTTCTTAAGCTGCGTTTGGTTCGTGATCCGAAAACTTGAATACAATAAAAAGTAAAAATTCAGAAAATAACATTGTATTGCTTACTGAAAATAACTTATTTTCTTTATAAATTTCAGAAAACTGTTTTTAGATTTTAACTTACCAAACGTATTTTTGGTATTTCCAAAATTTTGAATACGAAAAACTATAACTGAATCATAAACAAAACGCATTATCCGTGTTTTCTTGTGGCTTTTCATATCTGCATGAATGCTACATGTTCTCTCAAAATTGATCTTGATTGTAGTCTCTTGTATTTGGGCAATGTCTATAATATTGTACTAAAAAAAAACACACACCTTTAGTGTAGGTTCTTCCATCCAACCATTTTATGAGCATGGTAAATAATATACTACTACTAGTCACACTTGGGGTGACAAAAATTTGGGTTGGGAAAAAAATGAATTTGGGCAAAACTTTATATTACAAACTCTTGTAGTTTATTTGGACCTAGCTAGTCTGGTTTTAATTCAAGTACTACTATGATCTATTCAAACTTGAAGTTATTTAAAATTAAGTTGCCTAGCTAATTTTGACCAAATTTTAAAAACTTACAATATTATAATATTTGCTATTAAATCATTTATGAATATAAAACATACACAATAATATATAAGATTTTTCATGACTAATTTATCACTACACACACCCATATTAAAAAAAAAAACTTGTAAAATTAGTGATCCCATCCAATTGGCATCAAAAGATAAGGATGAAATAACTATGGAGAAGCTCCACCATAACAATATGTAACAGTGCTGAAAAAGGAATTACAAGAGGAAAAATGAGAAGAAGAACAAAAACAAGAAGAAAACTAATTAAGAAGAGTAGTGGTAAAAGAATGCACTATGGGACAGGGCATTGATTAATCGATGAGTAAGAACTAACAATATTATAAGCTTATATTATAAAAAAAGAGTAATTCTAAATGCATCCACTTATTATTTATCATTGTTGAAAATTAATAAAGCATGTAAGTAAAAAAAATGTTTTTGGTGGAATCATTTATAATTACCCTATATAAAAAAAAATATAAACACTTTTGTGTGTATATACACATATATACATGAAAATGATTAATGGTAAAATTAAATATGAGTAATACATATTCTCTTGCAGCATCATGGTAACTCTTTTTGATACCTTCAAGGTCCAATAACATTTTTCTATATAATTTTTTCATCAATTCTTCTATTGAGTGCTTAGTATCATACCATTTTAAAAAAAAAGAAATTATTGAGAGAGGCTTATTACAAAAAGAATAATATTATATGTACGCTGAGTGCAACGCTATTTTCTGATGCTGACACTTATCTTCTTTTTAATATTTTAGAAATACGTGTATATTTGAGGATGTTGTACAATATACGTACATTTTTAAAATATCTAATAAAACTAGGTGCTAGCGTTAGCACCCAGCATACATAAACCATTTTTCTTTAAAAAAAACACAGCAAATTTAATTTCGAAAGGTTAATAATTAATTTGTTCGCTTGCAAAAAAAAAAAAGTTATTTTGTGCAATATTGCATGAAATAATTTTTATTTTTTTTTAAATCACATTTAAAATGAAACAACATAGGGGGTGCATTATCTTTATCCACAGGAGTTAGGATATGATGCTGAGGTGGCAGCATCTTAGTGGTTGGGATTATTATTGCCACCATTGATAGATTGGTGTGTGTTGGGTGTAGATAATTCCCCCCCAAAATACAAGATAAAGATTTCAATACAAGATAAAGGAAACAAAGAAAGCAAGAAAGAAGAAAGCAGCGGCCATGGCCACCTGTAACATGACGTCTGCAGCGTCTGGCTTCGTCTTCACTTCTAATCTCACTTCCAACACCTCCCCTTCTTCCTCTCGTAACAATTACTTATCATTTTCATCATCTTCTTCTTCTACTACTAGTAGGCTCGCCGGCGCTTCTAGGCTTGTTGTTCGTGCCTCGGAAGAAGCGGCCGCTGCCCCGGCAGCTAAGGTAGGCGAAGCTCCACCGCCAAAGGCCGCCAAGCCTCCTCCGATCGGACCCAAGAGAGGCACTAAGGTATTGTTATTCGCCTTCCCTTGATTATAATATATATACTACAAGAAATAGAAGAATTAGCTACAAAGGTTATAATATCACTGCACACTAAATTTTAGTTACAAGTCAACAATATATATCATTACAAAAAATTTATAACTGATTCTTATAATTCTTGTATCTTGAACCATCTAATGTACTGAAATGGTAAGGAGACTTATGCTTGAATCCATTGGATCATCCTCTAGATCTACATATTAGTGGTTACAGGATAATCCATTGAATCCTCGCCCAAGTCCGTGCAACATGGTCATTTACTAAAATGCCTATTTCAGTGTGATTTTATTTATTTATTTTTATGGATTGGTATATAAAGTGAAAAAAGAAGAGTTTTCATTATGATAGATGTGAAGTGTGAATTGGAGTAGTTTAAAGGGCACTTTGGAATTGTTTAAAAGAAAAAAATAAATAAATAAAAAGAAAGGAAAGAAACTGATTATTATTAGTGCACTAAATAAAGAGTTAGATTGGGTAGATTATCATTTTCTGTTTATTTTTATTATTTTTATTTTTTTTTAGAAGAAACAATATTAGTAATTAGACGTTAGTTATATAACTAGCTCCATCACCATATCATATTCTCAAGAAGTATAAGTTCTTCACCCATTAATCTCCCTCACCCCTAAAATAGGTATTGGTAAGAGTTGAACACAATAACTTTAACTTTCAATGTTACCTCTTTATCATGTTGGCTTTTTTTAAATTATGATGTTACTTATTTTGGGTCTTGACAAGCATTAATTAATAATTGATGATCTTGTAATATGTGCTGTTTATTTCTCTTATTCTCAGGTGAAGATTCTTAGGAAGGAATCCTATTGGTTCAACGGCATAGGATCAGTTGTGGCAGTGGATCAGGTTAGTAGCTCTCTTTTAACCTTTGAAGAATTGTATCCTTCACCCAAAGAAAACCCAAATTTTTCAATATTCATAACCTGTTTATATATATATGTATGTATGTATGTAGCACCTTACACATTAGGCTTAAAGGGTGATTAAGTTCAGGGTGATATTGAATTTTGAAAACTATTTTATGTACGTTAGGTGCCAATACTATTTTTTTACGCTTACATTCAGTACCTTTGAATATTTTAGGGATGTGCATATATTACATAATATCTCAACAATAGTATTGACACCCAACGAACATTTAGTATTACTCTTGATTTTTAATTAAGGTTGAAGGAGACAAATTAAGGGATTAAATTTTTATTTGCCTTTTTGGTTTTAGGGTTTTGAAAAGCTATTATTAATTTATGAGTTTTTTTTTATGAAAACAGGATCCAAAAACGCGCTACCCAGTGGTGGTTCGATTCAACAAAGTTAATTATGCAAATGTGTCTACGAACAACTTTGCATTGGATGAGATTAAAGAAGTGATATGAGTTCTAGTATATGCATACATTCATCCCCATGGGATCATCTACTTGTAGTTTGTTGTATCACTAATTAATTTGTATCATACTTCCTTTGTGTGCGATGTTTTCTCTTCTTATCTGGTTATCATGCTAGTTTAATTATGTTTTTTGATCAACAATTCAAGTTCAAGCTCAAATGTTCCTTTCATTATACTACTTAATTGCCAAGTACACTGCATGAAGAATAAATGCTCTCTCTATATATTCTATATAAATTATTCAAGACAAAATAGTAATTGATCATCCTTGAACCCTTTTCAATTTGATGACAAATAAGTCCTAAAAGGATCCAGATTAAATAAAGCCTTAGGTACAATTCAATAGGCATCTGAAGTTTTTTTTCTTAGATTTTTAGGATAACCTTGCAAAAAATGTCATAAAATATTGAAGAGGCAATTTCAACGTTTAGATTAATTGAGATTCACAAGATGTAGAGTTATTTTTACCCGTAGGTAAGGTGGTCTTACACCACCCTGCCCTCGCACTAGGGCAGGGGTTTGATTCTCCTAGTAAGAGTCATCCATATATATATATATATGGTGATGTTGCGAATGTTATCCCTTGTTATTCGAGTTCATCTTGTTCTTTGATAGTTATCATCCTCTTAAAAAAAGGTGAGTTCGGTTGTTATACCCATTAGGGGTCTATTGTACCCGTCAAGGTTCGATGTACTTGACAACAAAAAAAAGAATATAAGATGATTTGAACATGTGTGAATTTGAAGCAAATAAAAAATGGTGTAAGAAGCTTAAGTGGTTTTGGCTGTACACTGAAATTTCATTATTGTAAAGATTCTATTTGTAATCAATCAATGAAAATTGATATTGAATGCAAAGAAAAATTGCTCAATAAATAGAATTTTACACTATAGATTTCATCAATATTTTGTAAAAAGTAATAATTATAAAAGAATCCACCCATGACAAAAATAAATTCACCACTTGAGAGAACAACATACATACCTAACATCAAGAAGCAAAAGTCCTATCCTATCTTCCTTATCAGCACAAGGGACACTCAAATAGTAGTATTGTCACTTCTTACCAGAGAGGTGTTGACTAAGTGGTTGGGTAGACGGGCAAGTAACCAAGAGCTTATGAGTTCGAGCCCCATCCACTTGTATCTCCTTCAAGATATGAGCCCGAACAAAAACTTTTTTAGAGTTTCAAGTTGTGCCGTTTTATAAACTAAGGGCTTACACCTCTTGAGATTAGTCAGATACGTACAAACTGGCCTGTATACCCAAATTTTTTTAAAAAAAGAAGAAAGTATTGATCACTTCTCATCTTCGAACTCTAGTCATTTTGTAACTTTTCATCTATACCCTGTATTCCTCGTTTGTTCTATAGGAATCATTTGCAATAAAGTGACAACATATCTATAGGACTATCCCTTGATCATAAGAAACCTCATATAGGGTTCTCCACTGCAAATGAAATACATTAATTATTAGCATACACCATGACCAGATTAAAAGCATAATCAAGTTATAAAATAAAATCACATTTGTGAAGCAACAATACGAAACAGGCCTAAGACTCTTTAATCTTCATCTTTAATAAATTTAATATAACTTATGTATAGTTTTTGACCTTCTTTCTTTTGTATTTAATTTATTATTTAAATCACCATAAGATTTTACGTTTAGCGTTACTTATTACTTTTTTAGCTCCTTTAATCTCTGAAATATTTATATTTTATATCTAAATTATATCTAAATTACATATAATAGAAAGAGTAATGTTTAAGTAACATAATCGTGTAATTACGCTTTTTCTTTTTCTTTTTTCTTTTTCAGTCTTAAAAACAAAATTAGCATTTTCCGTCCCAATATATATTTGTTGGTTGGACGCTTGTTCATAACAGCTCCTTAACCGTTTCAACTGACAATGTCGCCACTGGACTTGAAGCTGACACGGAAATCGAGGTAGGGTTAGTTTTGTTCAGAATTCGAAGAGAAGATGAAAGAACAATCGAAATTTCGCAATAGATCTCGAGTTCGAATCCAAATTTCTTCTCCGAGACGCTTAAATGAAGTTAGAATCGCCGGAAACTGGTCTGATTCCAGTGTTTCTCACGGAATTGAAGGTTTTTGTTTTTATCTAACTTTTTTTGTTTCCGATGTTTTCAAGAAATTGTTCTCTTTTCTTGTTCTGGTTGTTATTGGATTATTTCCTGTTTGTGAATCTCGATTTCTTTGAGTTGATTTTAAGTGTCTGTTATGATCTTGATCAAGTGACCATACTGAATTAGGTTTCAAGGCGGCCGATAACTAATGTGATTCATGTTGAAAAATTGAGATGGATGATTTGATGAGAATTCTGTTATTCTTTCAATTCTACCTTAAGCCCTTTTTTTCCCTGATAATTCTGTTGTTTATCTTAAGTGTATCCTCTGCTGAATTTTTTTTTTTTTTTGAGCTCGGCAGGTATCAGGATTTATTTGGTTTCCTAATAATCCCACCAGGGCACATCCACAAACACCTTTAGAACAGTTGGCCAACATATTGGTGGGTAGCATGAGTCCCAATTCAAACTCTCCACCTCAGGGTTGGGGGAGGCGGCCCCAACCACTGAACCAACCCACCGTTGGTTATATCCTCTGCAGAATTTAAAAACAACTAAAATGATCTTCTTCCATATGAAAACTAAACGTCAAAGGAAAACTCCAATATGGAATCAAAATAAAGCATCGTCTTGGGGAGATAACCATCGAGAACTATCTCTAAGAAGTTACAAAATGGATATTTTAAGTGCCCAATGAGTTCAAAAGTCATGAAAGGCTTACCACAAAAGAAGATGAAAATATGTTATGAAGGAAATGATGTGCCTTCTCTGCTGAGACGTGCCTTGAGAAAAAATTCAGAATTAATTTGTTCAGTTGCAGATTTTGAATTGTAATGATTTTCCCTAAGCAGTTTGGTCCTTGTAGAAGAAGATGATCTGTAGTACGTAAACAAAAGGTGCAAGAAAACCAGTGGGAAGACATGGGCGAAAGCAAATCTCGATGTAAAGAAATCATTCTTGCTTTTGGTCTCAACTTGGATATCAGCTTTGTGAGAAGGTCTATTTTGCAGATCCTGACCAATGTAGCAACTATTGGATTGGCCTTCTAATCATTCAGGATTCTTTTGAAGCAAAATTTTTATGGAATATCCTCATGATCTCTTAGCACAAACATTGTGGATATGTTATTCTTCAACAGTAATCAAGAGAAGAGGGGACAAAATTCTTCCATAAAATGCCCACACAAGTATCTTCCCAAATTTGGATTCTTCTTCACTACCTACTGTAAATCTTATATTGGTGAATGTGAATGATGCCTCTTCAAATCTCAAAATGGCATTTTCTTGAAGTTGTTTAATTCATTTACTTGACTTTTCAAAGAGCTAGAGTATCTTGCTTTGATCTATTGCTCAAGTTTGAATTGCTTGATACTTTGGATTATCTCTCCATGTTCTGATGCATTCAAATTGATTGAGAGTGCAAGAAGGTGGGTAGTCTTTATTACATGTGGGGTGTAACAGTATTCATAAAGTGTGGGCCAGCTTCAGGAAGTTGATCAAGTGTAAGTTAGGTCAGGTGTGTGTAGATATCCCTAGCTTAAATTATGGGGTACAAGCGTCTCCAAAATGATTCATTTCTTTCTAATCCTTATAAGACAAGATCAATTAGTGCTAACTCCCAGGACTGCCATGGATCAAATGATTGGAATGTTGGTTTCTTTAGGAGCTTAGTTGAGGGGACTGGCTGGCTTACGCCTGCTCTGTTAAAGTGACTAATAGCTACTAGTTGTTCTTCAGCATGACCACAAACACTTGTCAGTTTTATGTGCTTTTTTTTTTTTTTTCTTTTCTTGGCTGTAGTATCTTGACCTCTGCTTATTTTGTTTTTTCTTTCTTTGATAATACTATTGTAATTATCCTGCTCTTTATGAAATTTCAGGTATGATATCTACAAATCCAACTTTTTTTTTTTTTTTGCTTTCTCATATTTCTACATGTTAAAACCATTCTTTTCTTTGTAGATATGAGGAGAGTAAAAAAAGTAAGGTTTGCAGATTGGGAAACTGTCCATCCACTGAGTTGTAAATGTGATGCTTGCTTGATAAATGCCAAAGAGCCTGTGCCTTCAAAATGTAGGTTTTCTTTTTGAACACTCTTTTCTCAAGTTTATTAGTGTTGAAGCTATGGATTCTTGTGTTGTCTTTGTCATAAGATTCTGGTGTGCATAGCTGTCATTTCATCCTCTATTTATTTATTTTTTTCTGTCTCGTTGACTATGTCTCTCAGGAAAAACAGATAGATATTGATGTTCATTAGAAGAAAAAGATGTTGCGAATACCTGCCAATACAAAGGATAAAAAGGAAACAAGATATTTGAGAAACACTTAGAAACCAAAGATACCAAGAAAAAAAATAATGCACATAGAATGACTCTTTCTTTGATGTGATATTGACATTTATAAATAAGCTGCCAAACTTTGAGTTACTACTCTCAAAATGCAGCTTCGATGTCCCAAACATGACAGAATGTTAAGAACTATTGTGAATTAGTCTATTTCATTGCCTACAAATTCTTGCTTCTCAAAAACACATTTAAGTCATGACCACGCTAAATAGTGACACCATTAAAATTAATAGATGTGATGAATCTTCTTATTTAATTTTTGTCATGGTTACCAACTAGTTTTTCTTTGATCGAAGCAACTAATTATACTTGAACATCACCAGTTTACCACGACAAGAAACACTCCATTATTCTGTTGCTCAAGAAGCACGCATTTGAGGAATAGATTGTAGATGTGCAAATTGGACTCAAAAGCCTCAAATGTTGATGTTCCCACAGTCTTGCCACACAGCCATTGCCTTAATCCAAAAGGCAAATCAAAACTTTCTATCACCATTCACTACGATCCATAATTCTTCAAACGTAAGGCTGCAGCCTTTTTTTGTAATGAACAATGCCGGCACAGCATTTTATTATTAAATTTATCATCTGAAATGACTAAATTTGTTATGATCTGAATGAACCTATGGGTTTTAAAACTAACTTTTCTTGTGTTTAAAAAATAAAGAAACAAGTAAAATAGATGAAAAAAAAAATGTATTTTTCTCCATTAAAAAGATGGTGTCATGCCAAGTTAAATTAAAGAAAAAATAAGTATAATAGTTACAAGAAAGAAATCTTAGAGAAGAAAATGAAGAACGTTAAAATGAAGATGAAACAAGTAAAAGAAGTGCGATGTTGCCATCTGTACTTGTAATGCAATTTCTTAGATAAGGTTGTGTTCTTTTAAGTGCTTATTGTCGGATGTTGGGTTGTGTTTAACACTTCCCATACTTGTAATGCAATATTCCTAACAAGAAAGTGAATTGCAGTTGCTGACCCAAAGACATCTGAGTACACATTTTATAAGAAGCTTCGTGAAGATGCTGGCTGTAATTTACATTCTAACCCACTTCTCAAACAGAACAACAAGCTGAAGAAATCTGAGGCAAATAACGATATCAGAGGTAGGTATTACCTGGTATTATTATTTTAATTTTTTTTTTTTTTTATAGTTTGTTTATTTTTGTTCTTACATGAGTCACTGAAAATTAAAATCGATGGTATATTTTACTAATGCTTTGCAGCTACAGCTACTTGTCCTTTTCTTATTTTGGATTGCCAAGATTTAGATAATTTTTTAGTCAATTCTCAGTGATAATTCTACAATGCAGAGTTGAATAACATGGTCAAACCCAACCATGAAGGGTCCAGACCCTTGTTTCCTTCTGAAATTGTTACTCCTATTGAGCTTAAGTCCCTTTCTCCCCCAAGAGCCTTCAATGAATCAGGTATCCACCATAACGTGTAATTTCCTTATCTTCTGCTTAGGTCAATATTATGGAGCTCTTTGTTTCTTTGAATTTTTTTCTTGTTTTTTCATTACAACTGGAATACTCATTCTTCTTGATTTAATTGCCAATAAATGCTATTGTTTGTGCCTAAACTTTTTCTTTTTTTCGTTGTTGATGTCTATGTTTGATGTCCTTGCTTCTTTGCATGATTCTTGGGTTTAGCCTAATCCCATGATGTCAATTCTTAGTTATGAAGAGGTTAACATTGGGCTTCATTTAAACCCATTATGCCTCATGGTGGTATTAGACAATCTAGTGCTTTAAAAAGAATATTTGGTGCAGAGTACCATAGTTTTAAAACTTATTGAGGCTTATGCCTTGAGGCCCACCTTTCCTCAAGGCTAGTGAAAAACCGCCTCAAGGCTTAAGCCTCAATGGTACCTCCTTGAGGCTTAGTCACTTACACGAGGCTTATGCCTTAAGGCCCGCCTTTCCTCAAGGCTAGTGAAAACCACCTCAATGGTACCTTTACATTAGGCTTATGCCTTGAGACTTACGCCTTACAGTTATGTTAGGCTTAACCATAAAGCTCAAGATACTCCTCCACTTTCTATTTACATTTTCCTATTCTTTCCAAAAATACTTCAACTAATACTAGAATAAACATGCTTTTTGTTTGTTTTTCGAAGTTCTAATCTTAATTATTTAGGAGAAATTCAAGTTCTAAAACTGCAAGCCTAAACTCAGTAATTTTTCCTATTACATATTTTCCACTTTTTTCCGAAACGCTTCGATTGATATTGGTATAAATACACTAGCTCCTTTTCTTTCTCAAAGTTGTAATATCAATTATTAGGAGAGGTCCAACTTTTGATAGTCAAAGCCTAAACTTTCGTAAACCATACACCCCTTACCAAACGAACTCCTAATCAAATCGTGCGATTCACGATTTGATTCACCCCAAAACGATTCGAATCAGATTCATGAATCGTTGTAGCTGTAAATCGTAAGTGAATAGGTCCGAACCGGAAGTGAATCGCTAGATGAATCATGGTGAATTGATCCGAATCATGAATTTGCTAAAAAACACTAATGTTTTTATAACCCTATATATACTTAATATATATTAATATACGATTCACATACGTGTCATGAATCTTACAATTCATTGATCCGAATCCCGATTCGATTCATCAAGCCTTCAAAACGATTCACTTCCGATTCACAATTTTGACTGCCATGGTCAATTGTTTCTATGAGCTTATTGCAAGAAGCATCATAATAACAAGTTTAGAAACTTAAAAAATTACTAGAGTTTGTGAAAGTTAAGAAGTAATAATACCTAATGTTGTTGCATTCTATTTGTTAAGTTTCTACAAGTTTGATTTTTTGATATATAAAAATATAATATTTTAAAAAATCTTGGCTTATAATATGCGCTCGTTAACTTATTAATATCATCAATTATAATAAACATTACTTAAAACTTAAATGTTATGTGAGAGGGTAAGTGTGCTATTTTTTAGCTCAAGTTTGTTTATATTTCATGTTTATCTATTTATTAATGATATTGATTTTGTATAATTAATATAAAAGCTTGTATATATTCTTCTCCTTCTCGTAAAAAATATTAGGCTTACTTACGCATCACCTTACAAAGGAAAATCACCTCGATTACTCCTTATGAATTTTAAAACCTTGGTGTAGGCTGCAGTTTTTATTGTCGAAAAATAGGGTTCAAGTTAGAATGAACTTTGCAAAGGACTGAATTCTAGAAATGGTGTGACCCTTGTGGGACTGTGTTGGAAGGAGAAAAGGGTTGTATGAAATTACGGGCCTGTTTGGTTTAGCACTCAAAAATAATTTTTAGAAACAAATTTTTCAAAAACTGTTTTTCAAGTACTTTTTTCGGAAAACAAGGACAAAAGTTGTTTTGTTGTTTACTTCAATAGTGCTAAAGCAGAATTTAAAAATAGTTTTTGAAATTTAAAAAAAAAAAAATCCCAACCAAACATGTTTTCTGAGAATTTTGTTTTAAAAAAAAACAGAAAACTATTTTTGAGTTTGATATCAAACAGGGCCTAAGGTTCTAGGACTAAAATTTTAACAACATTCTCCTATCTTAAGAATCAATGCAATCATTTTCAGGCAACAAAATTTATAATTAGAGCTAAAAAGAAGGGGAAGAAAAAGAGAAAGAAAGAAAACCCCTAGTATCACTGTGGGATCACAGGAATGACTTAGTGAGGTTTTGAATTACTCAACAAAATAACAATAGCAATCACTTCTTTGTTTAATTTCGACCATATTAAAATTAGAGACATTAAATACTATTTATAGGTTCTTATATAGGCAGTGGCTAGAACCTGGGGTCCAATTACAAATTTACAAATTTCCCTGCACAAAACGTTTCATAAAACACCTGAAATTTCAGCAGTACTGAAGCAAATGCTATGCAACTTCAATGAACGATAAAGTTTCCACTACTATATCATGAGCTCAAATACACAAGAGTAATCATGCACACAAGGTACAAGGAATTTTGAGGTTTTGCAACATGTATATGTCCACATGCAATAGAGGTAAAACTATAACAATGGAGGTTTATGAACTGAGAATACTTTAAACTATAACAACGGAGGTTTACAAACTAAGAACAAGGTTTCTTCTTCTCAATGAAAATAGATGTCAACTAGCTCTTCCACTTTTACTACTCTTCCTGTGCTCATTGTGAAGGGCACCTAGTTTTCTAGTCCATGTTGCATTCTCTAACTCCACACTCCATATAGTAGAATTCTAGAAGAACAATAATTCTATGTTTATAATGAGAGCCATTACATAATTAGAAGGTCTAATTCTTTTACAACTTGGAAACTATGTGAAGAAGTCCAATTTTGAGCTAAATATGTAATTAGTTACCACTTACCAATTCAATTATGTCATAGTGAGCAGTGAAGGAATTGTCATATAACCAAAAGCGTTATTTTTTTCCCATGATCAGTGGTGAGATACTTCACATGAAAGATAAACTAATAGGTGCACTGTGCCACTTTGAAGTCTATAATTATAATGTGAGCATTTGGTCTAAATTTCTTAGGACTCTTTGAAAATACATGCATTCTTGTTTTGCAACCTCTTCTAAGTTTGCTCAGAAAATCGTTCAAACATGGTACATCATGAACACCACAACCATGTTGCCTTTTACAAAATCAATCAGTTGACAATGCAAATCAACTTTTGCTTCATAGGCGTTGCTTCAAAGAGCAATGTCCTTGCACAATCACTGTACACAAATGCTTTTGGTGGTAAAATGGCGCCATATATGTTTATTAGGCTACATATAGATTACTTCGAGGACTCCATACAGATTTGTTGATTCAACAACTATAAGCAAATCCAGCCTTAGAAAAAATAAAGTCCCATTCAAAAGCATGATCACAAACTAGAAAGATCAACTAATCACACAAACTCTTACGAACACCTTATTCAGACCATCTTTTTTGGGTGAAAGAAAGAGAAAAGAAAACTTGATCTTGGTGTTTTCAGCTCCCAAAAATTGATTATATTTTCAAATCTTTACAAGATACAATCATTGAGGTAGTCCTTGAAGCTTTGCCATCTCCCTAAAGCTGAATCTCAAGTCTCATGTAAAATGGGTATCAACTGAAGAGACTCTAGGTGGGAAAAATGGAAATGAAGGTTCCAAGGCTCCAAGGCTCCAATATTAATTTGAAGTAGATAAAACATATTTATTATAAACCATATCCTGATCTACTCACATATGCCAACTTATTAGTTATTATATTAGTGTATATCACCAGTTCACCATTGAAATAAAAGTCATAAAATAGTTTGTTAACTTGTATACATAAGACGTATTAATCATTGTTAAGAATATAAATGTTATACTTAAACGTTCCATTGTATGATTTATTATGTTTGTATATGATCATACTTGTTTTAGCATATCTTGAAAGAGTCATGGATCTTCCTAAAATTTAAGTAAAAAGTCTCTAAACTTCTATAATATAAACCAACTTCTCAAAAAATAAAAAATAAAAATATCTATGTTGATTTGGGTTTTAAATGGATTCTAAATTTTAAAATTTTTTGAGTTACCTATGTTTAGGATGAAATTGAAGGTTTGGTCCTTTGTGATGATATAATGTTTTGGAGAAGAAGAGATAAGGAGTCAGATCTTAGCATAGCTGATGGCATTGAGGCACTTTTTGGCAAGAGTTACATTAAACTAAATGTTCAAAAATTATGAAAATATATATATATACATAAAGAAGAATCTTGTATTCGAAATTGAAAATTCACTAAAAAATTATATTGGTGAGTGACGTTGTCATGCCAAGTGTTAGATATTCATGTGTTGTGAACATGGTCCATTCAGTATCCATGTGCATAAAACTATAGTTCTTATCCATATCTTGAAAAGGTGAATAAAGAAAAAAAAAATCATATTCATAAACATTACAAAAAACAAAAAGCCAGAGGAAGCCAAGATAATTGAAGTGTTACCCTTTGTTTTAATTTTTTTGTCCTTTTTCTTTTATTCTTTATGGGAAAAGGGAGGAGGAGAGCATATATGCTATGAGAATTAAAGGTACACTACAGAAGAAAAAATATATGAAATTTAGAATAAAACTTAAATCAGTTTAGATAAAGATTGGTAGAAATCTCAATCAATGAGGTTCATTAAGCTTGCGTCTATAGTTCAGCAGATTAAAAATAAGTTTCAACAGTTGTGCCTCGTTCTGCAACCTTTGAACCTTTTAAGTGATTAAATTGGTTACTAGTTAAAATATGTTCGTTGCCTTTTATTACTGACATCATTTGCAGAGTAAATTTTCATCCCTTATATTTTGTGTTGTTTTCAAACTTAGTATGTGTACGAATACATTAATACAATTATTGATTTGTGCTTTCAGATCTTAAGATTTTTTAATACTGTGAATCTACAAGCATTACTGGAAAGCACTGACATTGTTGTCACTATTTCAGGATTTGATAGAAGAGATGAAAGTATCTTTTCCAGAAAGAGGCGTAGATTACTACAGTTAGCTGTGGTGTCTTCAAATATTGACATTGACCAATGCCAATTAAAGGGGTTTGATTTTGATGTCTCTAAAATAACCTCTGTAATTTTCTTCGTGTCTTCAAGTATGGACTTGATGTGGATTTTGATCAGGTATGATATGGTTTCAATTCTTCTTCAGCGTTTGGTCCCTGAAGGCAAGACAATAGCAAGGAATGTATGCTCTTTGGAGGGTTCATACATATGTTAATCTTATGGTTGCACATTTCTGATCTTGTCATAGTACTTAACAAGAAAAGAATTCTAAGCAATAGGCATTCTGCTTATCTATATTGGCTTGTACTGGTAACTATTCTGTAGTTTGCTGATCTTTGCCAACCTGATGTGTACCAGGGTTGTGTGGAACGAAGGTCAAGGCACATGACACTGAATGACAAATCTCAATTACTTGTTTCATCCGAGCCCCATATTCACTTTGAGAAGCTTCCTCAAAATACAAGAATGAATGCTTCACCTTGTCCCATAAGATACCTCAAAAATAGTTCACCGGAGCGTTTGTCCAACAGAAAAATCATTTTCTCACAACTGGAAAATGTGGATTCAGACAATCTGTTTACTGAATCTCACAATGAATTCCGTCTCCAGTTTGAAAGAAGGATACCTGAAAATTCTATGGACATTGGAAGAGCAACATGCTTACACAGACATCAAAGATCATTCTACGATGTTCACCCAAGTAGAGAGCTTTCATTCCCTGGTGATGGATATCTTGCTTTGAACAACCACCCAACACCATCCAGATTGGCTTCTTTAACCCACAAAAACTTGATTTCATATGGGGAATTCCCTGAGAAATCTCTTGACATGAGTAACAGGTCAAGCTTTGAGAAGTTGGATGGATTCTGTGGTACCAATGAACCTGAAACTAGAAGAGAGCTTTGTACTCAGTTGTTGGGCTGGGATTCTGAAAGCCGTAAAAGGGAACAGGACTTGTTAATCTCCTCTCATAATGAGATAGTGCTTTTGAATCCCCATCGGAGGATTGCATTTGAGGACTGGGAGATGGCTGAGCCAAGTAGATTGTACTCTGACTCTGCCTTTGCCACTTGGTATAATCCAGATTTCAATTTGTGCAACTTCTGTTCAGAAAGTGATCCTTCCAATGTTGCTGGAAGACAACTCACCAGTAAAAGGGTTCCTCAACTGGTGGAACCTGATAATTTCTTGACGGTATCATGCACGTCAAATTACCTTCCAACTCTTGGAGATAGCTTCCTGCGTAGTAGCAAGCATGAAGAGAAAAATAACTACTATTCTGCATTTGGTAGCTATAAATTGATGAGTGAGCATTTCGAGGAGAAAGTTCCTGCAAATTTGGACTCTCTATTGTTGTCCTCCAAGCATGATTTTCATTTAGGATTGAGAGCTGTAACTGATTGTATTGGTGAACAGCCGTCATTCAATGATTTCAACATCCAATCTTTCATGAAGGATATCGCACTGCTAACTGGAGATGTAACAGAGGCGAGTTTGGTCGGCTCAAGTAAAACCACTGAAGCACAGTTTGCGAAAGAAATGCTTAGCATATATGACTTCTCTTCCTTCAAGTTCAGGGTCTCTTCAGATGAGGACAGGCCATGGCCTTTGCTACTTGATAAAGAAAGCTGGGATGGATCAGAAGAAGCAGCTTGCAGTTTCAGTGAAGACCATTAGAACAAACATGTTGCAACTTGGAAGGTACTTTTCTCATCCCACAATTTTGGATATTCCATGGTATTTTCTTTGGATTGGTGTAGATGATTGATAATTGAATTGTGTAGTTTGATATGAGTTTCAAAAATTCAAAGATTTAATATTGAAAAAATGTGATATACATTGATGTTTTTATAACAAGACAACTAGGCATTAATGGAAGGGCGGACTCAGTTACCTTGTAGCTTATTTTCTTCTGGTTAAGTGTACAACATGGAATTCCATTCGGGAAAGATATGAAAAATGATCATTTTCTCCAAAGTTGCTACTTCAAATTAATTCTTTTGATTTTTGTGTGACATAAACCTATATGATAATTAGATTTCCTAGTTCAGCTGCTTGGATGCTCCAAAGTATGGTTCTGGATAAAAAACGCAGAATAAATACATTTATATGTCAAAAATTGTGCGCCAAAGAAATGACTTATTAGGTTTTCTTGATTTCACTTTATTAAGTGTGACTCTGAACAATAGGAGCAAGTCAAACAGAATGATCTCTTTATGGGAGTTTCGAAAAGTACCACTTACCGATTACCATTAAATGATTAGAGAGTCCAAGTAACATAGGTCTTAATAATACTTTCCTATAATATTCAGAACTCTAACTTATCTCTCAGGACTGCATTCCAAGTAGCTTCCATGATCAGCAATTCTAACAAACTAGACATTTTAAGAGCCTCATGTTGGGGAATTTAGAGTTCTAAACCTCAGCTACATTAGAAAAAAGGGGACTGAAAAAATGGGAATTCAATGCTTGTTTTTTTAGGAAGAAGGGAAGCATCATGTTTGTTCTCTTTTCCTGTACTTATCATTGGCTAGAAGTAGTTGGATAGTTTAAGGGCCTGTCTGCTTTAGAACCTAAAAATAGTTTTTTAAGATAACTTTTTGGGTTCTATTTTAGAAAACAACTTTTTTTTTTTGCTTCTATCAAAATTTAGGGGCCTGTTTGTTTTTTCACTACAAACTCATCTTGGCAGTTGGGATTAGATTGTTGAAACCATGCATTTGTTCATCAATGGTTGGTTTGAACCCATTATTCTTGTTGGTTTCCATTGATTCCCCATACAATACTTTAAATTTCAAATTCTTTCAAAACTCAAACTTTCTTGTTGTTTTCCATGTAAATGTGAAGTCAGAATTTTACTCTTAGGTGTGTTTGGTAGGTGGAAAAAATAAAAGATTTTTTCAGCTAGGGGGGTGAGAAATTTTTTTTCAAGAAAATGTCTTTATACTAAATTTGAAGAATTTATAGTTATTTAACTGAATAACTAATCATGATAAAATTTTCTCATGTCTAACCAAACAACCATGAGAAAAAAATTTCAAGTACATTTTCTTGAGAAAATAGTATTTTTTTAAAGAAAATTTTCTTAGCTACCAAACACACTCTTAATATTGTTTTACAAAACCTTGTTGGTCTAGTAAGGAAGGTAATCCAAAAAGTTATATAAATTTAATTTTTTGACATTACCAAGAGTCCTTGTTGTTGCCTTGAAGGCATGAATTCAAAGATGCACATTTCTGAAAAGTAGTCATTTTAAAATAAACTATATTATTCAGATTTTAATCAGATGATTGAGCATTATGGTCTTAATGATATTGGGTTTTAAGGCCGTGTCATATATATTATGAAAAACCTATGCTTACATGTCATTTGATTCCATGAGCTTAGAAGGATATGCCATCTTACCTTAATTCTTCCAATGCTTCAAACTTGGAAGAGAGAATGACCATACATATGATATGGAAATACATTTTTTTATGCTGAAGAGGTAATGAATATTACAAACTCAACTTAAAAGGTTACCCAACTGTATTCCTCAATGTCAAACCAGAAGGGATATATATATATAAATAGATGGGAAGTGAAGAAATTTCATGAAAAATAGATAAATAGCTTCATTACTATTATTATTATTATTTTAAAAAAAAACAAGAAAGCCCTTGTAGATATTGTCTTTGTTTCAAAGGATATACTCTATGTCTTAGCCTTTCAAATCAACCAAAGATTTGATGCACAAAAAATGGAAGTTTGTCTCCATCTTTAATTTCTAACAGCTATTCTTCTAACCATGTGTCCAACTTTCTCTGTTATTATCATCAGCATCAGTACAAAGTCCTAATAGGATATTCAAACCTTACACTTCTAGTAAAGTTGCATTGCAAATTTTTTCTTTTTTTTTTCAATCTTCAATTATACATTGAAGAAACAGTGGCCCTACCTATACCTAATCAACAAAAGGATCTTATGAGGTACAAATGCTTGCGAGTGCTCTTATAGACATTGTGGGGACTGTAGTTTCCAATTTCCAAACATATTAAGTCCGTGTTTGGTTTGTAATTTGAATACAATTTTTTTTTATCAAAAAATTTAAAAACACAAAAAATATGTTTGGTTTAAATGAATTTAAAAAACTCTTTTTAACGTTTTGTTAAGAAAACAGGTTATTTTCAGGAAATAATATTAAAAAGTTATTTTTTAATTTTTTTTATTTTTGGACCAAGCATAACCTTGGTTTTTCAGTTGCCAACTCTTGCCAATGTTCAATCTTCATTTTAGTCCAATTTTCTACATGGCCATGGGATTTTGGGCTCCATTTTTAATTTTGAGGAAAGGAAGCCAGTAATTAAAAGACTCTTCAATGACACTACGACGACCTTGAGCCAGTAGATGTACAAAAGCTTCCTCTACTAGTGCCAAAGAAAAAACAGGAGTTGCAACACAATTAATCAGCAAATGATCACTTGGTGGTGCGGTCATAAGCATTCCTATCCACATAGGTAAGCATTCCTATCCGATTGGTTGGAGTGAATTCGAAAACAATTTTTTCTCTTCTTTTTGTAAAGAAAACAAGTTTTTAAAAAACGATTGGTTGGAGTGAATTCGAAAACAATTTTTTCTCTTCTTTTTGTAAAGAAAACAAGTTTTTAAAAAACGATTGGTTGGAGTGAATTCGAAAACAATTTTTTCTCTTCTTTTTGTAAAGAAAACAAGTTTTTAAAAAACGATTGGTTGGAGTGAATTCGAAAATAATTTTTTCACAGGTGACCACAATTCAATAGCTTATTGGGCCTCTTTTGGACTCTTGTCTTGAGCCTTTTTGCCGGTAAAATTGGTGTAGCATGCCAAATTAAACCAGGTTGAGCTCTTATTAGAGGGTGTTGATATATGAGAGACAGAATATCTGAGATTTCATGCAAGTTTTATTCACACCCAGTTACCCTTTCTTTCACAATTTTACAAAGAAAAAAGAAATTTAAAAAAAAAAATCTCCTATAAATGCTAAACCATTGTAAATTAAAAGCACGAGTCATTGTTATTAGAATTGGCAATATAGATCACGACATGATAACATGACTCAAAATTGACACGAAAACGAGTTTGAGTTTTGTATAAACAGGTGCAGGTCAAAATAAGTTAAACTCAATTAGATACGATTAAATTTTAGGTTACCTGCTAAACTCGAAATTGACTTGTTTAACACGATTATATTTTGTATTGAGACTTATGTTATGTATCAAGACTTTTTAATATTTTATATTATGTGTTGAGAATCTAACTTTATAATATTTTATTTGGTCTTTACTATCTATATAGTTGTATAATTATAATTTTGAATTTTTGATTTATATGTTAATTTAGAATTTATATATGATAAATAAGTTAGAATGAACATGTTTAAGTTTTAAGAGTTATAAATAGTTTAACCCATTTAAATTTACATATAATGATACATTATTTAAACATGTTGTGTTTAAATTTATAATATATTTTATTATACATAATTATAACACGACTAATTATGACACGACAACACGATTGTATTATTATGAATCAATTTATTAAACGTGATAGCAATTGATGGAGTATATATAAGAATATACCTCTAGCACTCGGAGCAGAGACAACAGCAGTACTTTCAAATTGTCTATCTTATTATGATATTTTAATGATATAGAATATCTCACAATTGAAAGTGACCCATGATTTTCATTTTATGTTTACAGTTTATATTTTTAGTTGAGTTGTCGTAATAATAATCACACATTATTACTTTATAAGTTGGTATAGTTATCTTGGCTTTTTCTCTTTTATGGCTATAGATTTGTATAGCTTTATTATGAAGGGTGACATTTTAAATTTTTAAAGATTCTATGTCTCTTCATAAATTTGGTGGATCTGCCTAAACACATGTGATCCAAAAGCTATGGGATAATGAACTATATAAAAAAACAAAGCAAAAGATGGAAAGCTGGCCATTGGAATATTACTCTTCATTTATTTATTTATTTGATAAATTATTAGGCAATTATATATGGGGCCTCACATGCAATTTGCAAAAGCGTGTGGATATAAAAAAAAATAAACTAAAATAAGATAAAATAGAAACCAAAAAAGCCAACTAATTGGTTGCGAGATTTAACTCTTTATGATAGGCGAGATTCAAATTCTACTGTAAGTATTACTGTAAGTCTTCCTTAAGGCCCGTGACATGCCCACACCCTGTACTGAGTAGCTTCCTCTTACTTAAATTTTTATAAATTAAAAAAAATAAAAAAAGAAAAGGTTAATTAATTAAGAAAATATAAAAATGATAATTAAGGGGTTCCCACAAAATACAGAAGAAGCGCACACCTTGCTGTCTGCAATACCAACCCATTGACTGACACCTCACACTTTTATAATATATATATATATATTTATAGAACTATTACAACAAAATCTTATCCACACAATTATTAGATCCAAATACCACTTTCTTTTATATATATATATATATCTTTTATTATTAGTTTGCATATGATTTAACGGAATTATTAAGTTCTTAGATATTAATTAGTGACTTATGCATGAAAAAAGAGTGATAAGCATAAGAATGAAAGATTAAATTGTCAACTCTTATAAATCAAAAGAGTGATGTGAGTTTTATGTCAAGTCTTTTACATTTTTAAGGGCTAACACTTAAAAAGCAAGTTAGAGTCAAAGTCAAATAATAAAAAAAACCTATCTAAAAACAAAGAGTTGATCTCAAAATAGAAAACTCAGAAAATAATTTTTTATCATTTTCTAAAAACATGTTGTTTTCTTTATTCAAAGTTGAAAATTATTACCCGGATTCATTTATACTAAATGGATTTTTCGGGTTTTCAAATTTTCAGATATAGAAAACTGTATCTGAATCACTAACTAAATAAGTTCTTACTATATATTTTGATGTTAGACACATTGGTTATTAAACTAACATTTGACACAATACAAAAAAATAATAATAATAATTTTAACTTTAAATTTTAACTAAAACTTATTTTTATCAATATTATGCCAATTATATGTTGTTTAGTATTACACTTTTTGATACAGATGCACTTTGCATTTGCTTTGTACATGATTTTTCAATCTTTTTTTTTTCTTAACTATATGATCATTTTTTTTAACCCAATCACTTAAATCTTATTAGTATTACTAACACTATTAATTAATAAGGAAAGAAGGAGTAGAAGTGCATAGAAAGCTACATAAACAATGTTTGGTTAATGTCTACTAAACCGCAACATTTTGTTTGGTCAACATGACCAAATAGAAGGACTTAGTGTGCTCAATGCCAAAGGGAGACTTTGTTTGGTCACTTCGGTCTTGAATAATAAAATTGACGACCAAACAAAAAGAAACTTGGTTTCGAAAGAAAAAAAAACCGAACTGACCAAACAAAGTCTAAACTCTACACTCACAAGCTCACTCAAACAATAAACAGTAGTTGTGGGTGTATAACAGGAAGGGGGAGCAATCACCGCGGCGATGTAGGACTAACCCACTACCTAGTTGTATACATACCTTGACTTTTAAAAATATTCCTTGGAAGATTACTATTTATTTGCTTATATATCAAAAGTAGTTTTAGAAGAGATTGACCTAAGATTTAGGTTTAGAGGAAAAAAAAAAAAAAAAGATGGAGATTTAAAGAAACTATTTTGAAATAATGGTTGCAAAAAATTAAAAGAGAATCAACAATATTATTCCTGAAACCATTGAATTTTTTTTTAAGTATTGACAAAAGGTCAGAGAATGTTAACACATGAGCCAAATAAAGCTGGGACCCCTTACTAGAGTTAAAAAGGCGAGCATAATAACGAAGGGCATAAGGAGCCCGGATGGGGACCATACGATCCAACTACTATGATCATGCTCCTATTTTTATTAGAAAAATGAAAATTCTCACTTATTTGTAAGGAAAGATAATCGAACTCTCAATTTCAAGTGAAGAGGTTCAGATACACACTGTTAGAGTTAGCCAACTATTGCGAATCTTTTTCTATTGTATTAGAAAATTACGAACAATTTTGGTATCTCAGTTTTTTTTTTTTAATATGAGAGTTAATTAACATAAAAAATAGTAAGTAGCTTAATTAAATAGATAGCATTTAAATTTGAAGTGCTTCATTTAATCCAAATGGAACTATGAAACTTAGGACTCAATCAACCTAAACCAATGTGCCACCTTCTACCACCAAAATAAAAATAAAAATAATACTAATAAAAGAAATTAAATGGGCACCATATTGGGCGTTTCCAACTATATTGTCCGAGCAAATTACTTTAAAATAATTTGTGTATTAAAACATATACACACATATATATATATATATATGTAGTGTGATTGTACTAGAAAAAATGTTTTATGAACGCTAATGTCATTTCCTGATCATGCTGGTACCTAACACCCTTGAATGTTATGGGAATGCGCATATAACATCTAATGGAAGTTGGGTGTCAGCGTCGAAAAATAACATTGACACCTAACGTATCTTTAATATTACTCTTTTATATATGTACTCTAAATGAGTCAAAAGAATCTCAAAAATATGGTTGAACCCTTAGTGTGCTTCTTTGTGAAAATATATCACTAGGTTAATTTGAACAGATGTCCCAATTCTTCTTTTAGTTGATTTCGTATTAACTTATAAATTAGTGGGAGTCCTTAATAATCTTATACTAATCATGATGTTGATATATATGGAAATACTTGAAGACGTCACTGTGCCAAAAATTCCAAAATTTGTAATATATAGTATCATCTGCAAACATCTTCCATCAAAATAATGAAGTTAAGTTTTACTTTATTTAGATTAAAAAAATATGCTAAAACCATCTGTTTAAATTAACTATATATAAAATAAAAATTATGAGAAATTATTATTAGTAACTTAAGAAGCAAGTCGAAGCATTAATCATGATCATTAGTTTAATATTAACATTAGGTACAAAATGACAATTCTCTTTCGTTGATATATTAAAGATTATAAATATATGGTTTATTTTATTTGTTATTCAAAAAATCTTGAAGATGTCCATATATATATATAGTTTGAATTACTATTGATCTCATAGAAAATTTGAAATTGATACCTTAATCTAGACAAGAATAATATTCTTTTTTCAAGAAAACATATTTTAGATATATAATACTTTAACCTTTCCAATTATAGCTTTATAATCAAGCTTATTAATTACAAATAATACATATTTTTCAGAGTTTTCTTAAACTAGAATCACAATTTTTAAAGTGAGATTTTACCCATTAGATTTAAGGGTGTGTTTGGTCGGTGAATAAATAAAAAAAAATTAGAAAATTATGATTTTCTTTGAGAAAATTCTATTTTTTATTGACAAAAAAGATGAGAAAAAAATTAAAAAAAAAATCCTCAGGCCCACCATTTTCTTGAGAGAGCTATGCAAGTGTATACTCACTAATTTAAATAATATTGGATGTATAACTCTCAATTTAGTAATTAAATTAACTACGCAAATAGGCGGCCATGTGATAGGAGCTGAGCTTGGGACCTACGATGGTACCTCAGTTGGTCAGTCCAGTCCCGTATGGAAAGTATACGCCCTCTAACTTTCTTAAACTTTTCTCATTTGGATGAAAACCCAAGGAGATTGGCATATATCAATTTTTTGTAAGTATAATTTTGCTTTAGGTATGGTGGTATTTGTCTTGTTTGGATGTTTTAAGTTTTTGGTTTTAGTAACAAACTTATATAATTTTATCATGAAATTAGATAAGGTTTCTTTTAAGAGAAATGTTTTTACGACTATCAAAAAATTATACTCAAAATTATATTTATACTGATATGGTATATGATAACCGGATGTTGTTTTATTTTTCTTTTTTCTCTTTTATGGTGTGCTGATGTTGTGTATTGTCACATCAGCTTAAATATAGATTTAAGTACATATCTTCAATCATTTTAACAGTACTCATCTTCTTTTTAAATGAGATAAGCAATAAGATATGCATATTATAACTTATTATTGTGAACATATATACTTAGAAATTAAGTAACATAATATATAGATTATCGAGTTTTTACAGACATAATTTTGCATTAGGTATGGTGTTTGTTTTTTGTGGGTGTTCTAAGATTTTTGGTTTCAGTCACAAATTTGTATAAATTTATCTTAAAAAGTATATATAAGGCTTTTTCTAAATGGGATTTTGATGATTAGATGATATAACATTTGATCCAAATAGATGGGTTTGCAATGAAAACTAGCTACCAAAACAACTAGTCCTTGTCCTTGGAATCTAACCTCTTTTTATCCACAAGACAACAGGTAGGGCAATTTTAGATCCGTTGAGTATGCATGTCCTTACTTTCTACGTGCAAAAGCTGGTGGATATATATACAAATAAATAAATAAAAATAAAAGTTGAGTAAAGTATCTTTTGAAAATAATACATAAGGGTCCCCAATATCACAATCCACATGGTACACATGATTTCAATCATTATGTACTACCTAAGGACAACTAAATACTATCAACATTTATCATCTAAAACCCCCATAAATTATAATTTGCAAATAGGATCTGATCAATATATTAATCATTCATTTGCACAATATAATGGATTGTCAATTTACTATTTTCATGAGATCAGAAATTTCTAAAAATTAAATATTTTAAATACCAATCAAAATTTTGATCCTCCAATGAAAACTGTCCAATTCCAAAACTTAATTAAAATAGTTGATTCAAATCATAAGCTTAAAAAGTAAATGAAAAGATATGATGTTGTTCCAAACCTTTAAATAGCTAATTCAAATCATAAGCTTGGAAAGTAAATGAAGAGAAAAGATATTATTATATAAAGAAAAATATTTTATGTACATTGTATGCCAACCCTTTTTCCTTATGCTAACACTTAGCTCTCTTAGCTATTTTGAGAATGCGTATGTATTGCCTAATATCCTCAACATTCAATAGAGGTTGGGTGCTAATATTGGCACCTAGCGTATCTTTAGCATTACTCTTACAAAAATTCAATCCATTAATTACCATAATAATTTTTAAAAGTATTAGAGAAGCTACACTAGAACTTTTAGTGGTTTGGTAAAGCACTATTAATCCTACTTTAAAAATATCTTTCAAAGATATCGCTATCTTTATCTAGTGTGGTGTAGTTGAATTTATGATGTTTAATCACATTTAAGTATTGTAATCTCCCGCATAATCCTTTCAAGTATATAAAGGCAAGAATTATTAATGTAAGAGGGTGTTAATTAATTGATGGACTTCCCACCAATAATACATTTTAATGGTTAAGAAGTGTTTGGTCTCTTGCAGCTGGTTCCACTTTTCTCTATATTTTGTGTACAACACAATTCACTTTATTGTGTCCTTGTACTTAAATTACTAAGTGTCATTAGATGTCAAGTCCTCATAGATAACAATCAAATTAGGCATTAAACTACCATCCAAAAAACTTAAATCTTTTAGGTGCTCATTTGTAATTAAGAATTATCTATTTTACTCTAATTACATATAAGGTAACTAAGAACATATCAAATAAATTGTGCAACACCATCGATTAATCTAAAAAATAAAAGGTATGTTACCTATATATTCATCTTTTAAATATGTTATCATTTCATTATTAATCTTAGAAATTTAAATATTGAAATAGGTGGAATTGGAAAGGATTAGCCAAAATATTAAGTTATTATCTAATCAATTTCTTGACTAATTATATATATAGATGTTGAATCATAAGTGGTTTTCATTAATGTATAATTAATTGTTGACATTCTTTTTGGTAGCTCTTATTTTAATACAAGACATCAATAAGATACATTCATGTTGTCACTATTTTTTTTTTTGCATGTTTGTACTTATTTGTGCTTATGATGTTTATGTTTGCTTGTATTATATATTGAGTTCCTGATATTGTTATTATATTAACTTTAAGTAAATCTTAGTGGAACCAACTGCAAGAGAAACCTCTTTGAAATTACATTTTTCACTATCTTTGGAATCTGGTTGATGACAAAGATTTACTTAAAAAATGATAAGTCTATGAAATTGATCTTATTATATCTAACAATAGCTCTTGAATTTACTTAATATTAAACATTTTAACTAATGCCACCTAAGTTAATGCTTGATAGATCAATCACATCAACCTTTTTAAAAAGTAGAAGTTAGTAAAAAAGGTCATTTGTTTCCAAGTGTATTTATCATTTTTACATCTAAAAAATAGATGTGAAATTAAAAGAAAAAAGCACATTTTTAGCGTCCAACCTTTACTGTCAAGTTTCATTTTGCAAATTTGAAAGATTTAGTTGAGTTACTAGACACGGCCTAAGGGTAACTAATTTTATTTTATTTTATTTTATTTTATTCTTATTTGAGAATATTGATCTAGACCTTTTTTAGTACCCCCAACTAATGTATTGAGATGATCACAATGGAATTTTGAAAATATGATGTAAATTAGAGTAAATAAAAGGTTTTTTCATAGAATTGAGAACTTAACATGTCTAATATACAAAGAAAATTTTGTCAAGATTTTTGTAGAAGTTTATTATATATGATACATAGAAATTCCTTTTGTTTTTTTTTTTAAATGAGTTTAGTAGAGCATTTGTTTGGTATAGTAAATTAAAATGGGTGCATGGAATTTTTAAGTAGCTCTAGTTTTGTATTATGCTATTTGTAATTGGACTAAACATTAATTATTTATGATTGAGAGAGGTTTTTAATAAATCATGGGTTTGCACTAGCAATTAGTAGCAATATAGACCTAGTTGTCTAGCCAAATAGAACTTGCAAATCAAGTTATTTATTACGACAAATTAAGGTGTTATTGTCGTGATACAATAAAGATTTTATTTATATCTATTAAATTGTATAATAATTGCAGACATTCAAGTATAAAATCATAATCGTAATTGGTTATAGTTCACTTTTTGTAGTTAGAAAAAAAAAATTCATCATATTTCTCAAGCCCAAGTTGGCTTGTCTGTAATATTAAACCACCTGTAACTCAAATAGAAAGCATTTCCTCGACCTTTAATGAGGTTTAGAGTTCAAGTCTACTTATTTTGCAATGTGAAGCTAGTTATAATTATGATTCGTGCATGGTCTAGTCATAAGCGTGCCAGATGATATGCTGGTGCTTATATATATTTATTTGTGAGTAATTTTAAAATATAATGGTCATTTGATCAAAAATCACTTGTAGCTCAAGTAGAAATTAAGCATCTCCCCTACCTCTGACGAGGTTAGGGTTCAAGTCTACTCATTTTGTAATGTGGAGCTCTCATGAAGCGTGCCCTGATGATGTGCTCATATCTATTGAGATGTTAGTTTTCTTTGACCTCCACATGTTAGTAAATAAAAATAAAAAAATATTTATTTGTGAGTAATTTTAAAATATAACCTAATCCCAATCAAATGAATCAAACACCACACAACTCTTTGTCAAAATTTATTAAAGAAAAGAGTTGACCAAATCATGGCTATTGTTGGTCATAAGTTTCACTTAACTCACAATTTAATCTTTTGAATTTATTTTATTTGAGAGTATTTGAGATTCTTAAGCTGATAAATCTAATAAGTAGCCAATGACTGATAACTTACCTAGTTAGACCTTGGTATGGGCAAATTATTTGTTGTTTTAGTAGTAAGGACTAACCATGTGTTTTATTCATTTTTTGTGTCAAACACAATGAGCCCTGATGGCACAACAACCGAAATCTACCTCGGATGATGACAACTAGAGCAAGATGACCCCGGACAACAAGGGTTGTAACTCACAACATACGTATCGTTATTCTCTCAGGAGTGTCGTCCAAGCGTGGGAAGGGCATGCATGCTTCCATGACTAGGTGTCAATTGGTTGTTTTTGATTCATTGATTTGTAGGTATGTAATGATCTAATGAAACAAATATTAAATTGATTTTTAAAAAAATCTAATAAGTAAACTTCTTTATTGTTGTACTCAAAAATCTCTATAATGAGTTGCCGGAAATTTGAACTTAAGCTTAAGTATGTCTAGGCTAAAATAATAATTCAAAATCAGTTATAAAAGACCAATTTTATTTATAAGTCAGTCAAAGGCCCTTTTTGAGAGAGTTTATCCAAACGCGTTTTTCTAATAAACGCTTTTGAGAAAAGCTAGTCTCTTCTAGTTTTTTTTAAAATTAGAAAACTATTTTTTTTTACCTCAATTTTGTCAGGAGCAGATGTTGCCAGATACTTCTAAAAGTATTTTTGAAAAATCTCTCACAAATGAGGTCAAAATCTGTTTTTCATTAGTGTCACACCATTTTAAAGTAAAATAATATATTGACGGTGTATTACTTTTATCATAATCTCAATAATATATTTTTTTTATCTATTAAGAATATTTTTGAAATAATTAATCTAGCCGATCCACCTTTTTTAGTTTTTACAATTTTTTCTATGTTTGTTTCAACCGACATATGTAACCGATGAAACTTAATCTTTTACACACTTTTAAAGTTAAAATAAAATAAATATAAATTATAAAATATAATTATCTATTACCTGGGACGCATGTACACATTCACTAATAATAATAATAATAATAATAGGAAAATTAAGTTTAGTTAGAGAAAGCATGAGCTCCTGCTCTCACCAAACTCACCATCCATTGTACAGTTCAATCCACACCAATTACGTGTCGGCACATTTGTGTAGGACTAATGAAATATAATACTTAATTAATATTCTTCCTAAGTAAAAATATAGAATGATTTATTGATGATTACAGAAAAAAGAGCCTCATACCATATAATTAATGGCATAATGTCGAATATTATGTCACACCCTGCGGATGTGATGGGTGCCTCCTACTCGAGTATACCCCAGTCATAACATTACATAATATTATCTTATCCTATTACACAGCCTACTTAATCTAGTATCCGGAATCATTTATCCATACTATTTATCATGAATAGTGCAGAGTCACCTCGGATTCGAATTTTAAACCTCATATAGATTGATTTTGCAATTCGAGTAATCACTGTGTCAAATATCCTTTATTTAAAAAGTTCAAGATAATAGAGGAATTTTTTGAGTCATTGGCTATATTATTTGTTCTCCTACATTTTAATTGTATATATATTTAATTGTAATTGTAATTTTCATGTAATTAATATATATATATATATATAGAAGGTGGTGATTGATGTTGAAAAATCAATTTTGGTAGTTATGTACCATACATCAATCAACATGCTACTCAATGTCCATCAAAGCATACGTGTTCAATTATTTCTTGGATGATCATTTGCATGTTACATGCTCCATACAATCAAGAACAACGAAACAAAATTAATTAAAAAAAATAAAAAAATACACCCAAATTAGCTCAATGGATTTATTTTATTTTTTTTAACTTCTATGGAAAAAAATATGACACGCAATAACTACAGACAATACATCATATTAATGAATTTAATGATAATAAATATAGAATTTTGGCTATTTGTCATGAAAATTAAGCTGTTTGATCTAAAATTTTGTTTTCTTGTTTTTTATTTGGAAAATGTAAATATAACTACAAAACTATAATAAAAGTACAAAAACATATAAGTGCAACTATACATTTATGTTTATTAGATCATTTGTAATTATACACATATTATTGTGTAAAATACACATATTTAATTGATATATATGAATGTGTAGTTGCTCTTATAGTTATATTTTTTTATAGTTATATTAGTATTTATTTATTTATTTTATAGTTATATTTAAAATTACAAAATTAGTGTTCATAAATATTAAGAAATATAAAAAGGCGCCTCTAAAAACCAAACCAACTAATATAAACTCTTAATTTAATATTTTATAAATAGTCAGCAATTTTAGATTTTTTTGATCACGTGATATACACCATTAAAGATGTCATAGGTACATATCATTAATTTTATAGCCTAATGCTTTTAGTGATTATATATAAAATCAAACCGTTATTCTTTGTAAAACAAATTTATTTTGCACATATTAATTTGGAATGTATTTTATGCCTTTGAACTCAAATGGAATGTCACATTGACATTCCGGCAGACTGCCCGGACGTTCGGGCCGGCCCGAATAATTTTTATATTTTTTTTGCACAAACCTAGGGTATTACAGTAACCAAGTCATACAACTTATCGGCTATTATATGCTTAACTAGTTGTTGGCACATGCATTGCCCTTATTAAGAATCAAGAACACAAATTTTATGATTTTTTCATTTAAAATCTTTAGATGTGTGTTTTTGGTATGTCTTTACTTGGGCTTGTTTGATATTGCTTTTGTAAGGCCTTGATTGGTAAACCTTTTGCTTATAGCTTTTATCTTATAAAAAAAATGATTTGAAAATTATAAAACTGTTTGTTTAAATTTTGAACAAATACTGCTCTCATTAATTGACAAATTTGAGGGTATAGTTGTCACTTTTTTATTTGAAGTCGCAGAAGCTGAAGTCAAGAAGTTGGTACCATGCAGCTTCTCCAAATTGCAGAAGATTTGTGATTTTGAACGATTCGCTTTTTTTTTTCAAACGGCTCGTTTGTGCAGATTTTGCTTTAAAAACGATTGAGAAGCTGTAGAAAAGCGGTTCGAAACAATACAATTTATAGCTTTTATAAAAGTTCTTGTGAAAAAAGTGTTTATAAAAAGTTGTTGAAAATTTATTTAACAATTTTATTTAAAAAATATTTTTGGTAATTATTTTAGTATCTAAAATATATTTTTTGGTTTAAAAAGACTAAATTGCAGAAGCAAAATGGAGAAGCTACCCTTGAGCAGTTTCTCCAAATTGCGATAAATTTGTAATTATTGACAGTTAGCAAAAACAAACAAACGGGTCAAACTCAACTTAAGCTTGTAAATAGTGAAAAAAAAGTGTTTCTGTCGCAGTAACAAATAAACCAAGTAAAACCATTGTACCATCCCTATTGATATATCTTTCACAAAATCAGGCTTTTCCGGCTTGTTGGGAGGGTTTTTTCTTTTATTGTAGTGGTGTTTAGCTTTTGTTGTTGGGGTCGTAACCTTTTTGTTGTCGGATTTTACCTGTTTTATATAAGCATTTATGTGTCCGTCGCTTTATGTGTCCGTCGCCTATTGTTATCCGCTAGAGGCAACGGTGGTCAAGGATTTTTTAATTTTAATTTTAATTTTCAACCCATATTATAAATAATTAGGGGTATTTTAGAACAATAAAATCTAACCATGTCACCTTATCAATTTTTACCTTTTTTTCTATATTTATTTCAATTGACACATACAATTGATAAAACTTAATTTTTTATACACCTTTAAAATAAAATAAAATAATTATAAATTATAAAATATAATTATTAATCACTTGCAACGTTCGCTAGTATATATAAATTGACAACCCAAACTTGATAAGTGATGTTTAAGTTACACCTCTCTGTTTGGCTCATTCACTAGCGTACCGAGTAAGTAGATAACCAACGAAATTGATAACTGAACCACCTCATAAGTCCAAAATCATATGGTTTGGTTGGTTTGGGTTACAATGCATATATCTTTTCATGGCAAACGTATCACACAAGCTAAATTAACTTTTTCCAATCTCAACTAGCCAGTGGGTATGTAACTCTATACGTAATTGCATGCAATCTTTATTTTTTTTCTTATATTTAAAAAATAATAATAATGTTGGGTTGCTAACCCTATTTTTTGACGTTGACATTCAACTTTATTTTAATATTTTAGAAATAAGCGTATATTTAGAGATGTGTGTAATACATGTTGTGCAGAATTGTAGTAAAGTATGAAAGAAAAATAAGACAACAAATATAACGTGGTTCGGCAAATTGCCTACGTCCACGGAAAACAACAAACTTGTATTATCAGAAATTACAAACTACACCCTTATGTGAATATTACAGATTAGATCTCTTAAATAGATATCTCAGAATAGAACTCTCTGACTCTCAGGAATGAATTTTGAAGAATGAAGTTAAGCTCTATTTATAGGAGTAATCAAGAGTATTTTCGTAATTATAAATATTAAATATAATATATATTTAATATTATAATAATAAACTTTTCGGATTGTCTGCTACGCGGGTGGTCCCTACGTGCTTTCGCCAGGTGGTCCCCATGCGCTTTCAGATTGTCTGCCCCGTGAGTGGTCCCCACGCACTTTCGGCTTGTCTGCTACGCGGATGGTCCCCACGCACATGTCTTGTCTGCTACATGGGTAGTCCCCATAATACATACACATTCTAAAAATATTTAAAAAAATTGGGTGCTAGTACTGTAAAATAGTATTGACAGTTACACCCAACGTATACAAATTTTTTTTTTTTAAAATCACTATATTGATAATTTTATATATTATAGTCAATCAATAATCAAATTTTGTAATTTTTTCAATAATAATAGAAATCACGTGCAGTACGCAAGTATAAATCTATTAACATAATCTAATAATTATACAAATCTTTTAATCATATATTGGTTGACCCATCATCATTTTAGTAACTCTTTATCTATCACTATCTTTGTTTTTATTTTTCTTAATATTTTATCGTCTTTTTTAAAATTTAAGTGTTAACTTATTTGTGTAAGTTAGTTATTATTTAATTAAATGAAAATCAATTAAATTCTTAATAATTAAATAAAAGCCCATGCATTGCATGGATATTACAAAATTGTATTGGTAATAATAGACTGTGGATCAAAACGAGTAAAAAAAATATTATTTTAACAACAATAGAAAATTAACCATACGTTAATATATACATGCATGTATATATTAGGTATCTAAATAGGTATACATAATATATTATCTATTACTTTATAAAGATATTAATAATAACACACCCTCTCTTCTTCCCAAAATTTGCTACATGTCCCTCACCTTTCTAATCTCTCCCTTACCTTTCTAATTTCATATTGATGCTATTTTGAAACTAGTAATTTTTTTTTCTTTTTTTTTTTTTTTTTTTTAATAAAGGTTCTATACTTTTAAAAAAATGATCACCCATTGCATGAAGTTACAAACTTGTTAATATAATTATAGATTTAATTATAATTTTTAAAAATTTGAATAATATTTTTAAAATAAATATCCAATTAGTTACCATATAACACTACTCCAAAAATAAAAAAAACAAAATAACATTATTTTTTCTCAAAAAATAACCGGTTTGAGTGCTTTCAAAAAAATAAAAATAATAACCGTTTTGAGTCAACGCGGTACCAGCGATCAGCCCAACCAACTCGACCCGACCGAGTTTGGTTCGGACGAGCAAGGGACAAGGGGATAATAATCTGATCATAAAACAGTCAATTAATCCGTGAGTCGTAATTCCCGGGCGTCAATTAATATTATTTCTCACGGAATAAAAATAATAAATAATTCAACCGCTCGTACTCTCACAAAAACAGAAAAGAAAAGAAGGGGAGAGAGTGAAGATTTGTGAACGTAATCGAAGCTCATATATAAATGATAACAAATAGAAAGGTTTGGAGTCCGATACGATAGTCGGTGAAGTACGGAATAGAAATCGAGAAATGTAAACAACGATCTCAGTGATTCATCAATCACTCCTCACTTTCTTCTTCTTCCGTTTCTAACGCTGCAACCACGACTTCTCACGTCACCGTCGTGAGGCCGTAAATCCGGCGAATCTTCCGGCACTGGAATGTCAGATTCCGGCAACTGCTCTGCCATTGTTGTTCCGAGCTCAAGGTTTCATTAGTTCTCTATCTCTCTCTTGCTGTTGCTATCTCTGTTTCTGAGGTTTTCCCCTTTTTGTCAGGTTTTTCTTTTCTTGTAGCTTTTGAATCTCGATCTCGATTTACGAAGCTCGGTCGGTCGTTCGTTGTTTTTCGTACTCGAATCAGAGGCGCTTTTATTCGACTGATTTTTTGTGAGTTTCTCTTCTCGCGGTTCGAGTCGCAGCTTTTTTGAGTTTTTATTCTGCTCTTTTCGCATGCAATCTGCAATCGAGTGTTAAAAAGGTGTTGAACTAACCATTCTTTTTGTTCCTTTGAAGTAATATTACCTATTTTTTCTTTTCATTTGTGTGCTAGGCTTAGATTAGATTCTGTTTTTCGCTTTGAATCTCGTGGTTTTTATTATTTGATCTTTAATTGAGCTGATTTGATTTGAGTAGGTATTTTTCTTTCATTTTTCTTAGTTCATTTTTAGTTGTAGTTATATGTGTGTTTTTTACTGTTGATTTTCATGTAATTGCCGTTGTTTTAGTTGAATGTAGGTTGGTTTTGTTGATTGGTTTAGTTTGTTTAAGCTTGGGGCTGTTACTGTGTGTTACTGGATTTCAAATCGAGTCGTAAATCTGGAGCTTCTTCCTTTGGTTTCTTCGCTTCAATTGCTTTACCGGAAAAAGCTATCTAGTTTTGCTTGTTCTCACTTCGAGTTTCTTGATCCGAACGTTGTAACGGATTTTTCTGATTTTCTGAAGGTTAATTTTGGCGAGAAAACTGTTGATTGGTCCTTTGGATGTGACATTGTACAGTTGATTATAGAAGATTTTCATCTAAATTAGAAATTTTGGACCTTCTTCGTTCTTCGCTTTTAGACTTTATTTAGGTAAAAATCTGAGATTCTGGTAATATGCTGCTAACTTTACTTTTAATTGTAATGTGTTTGACCTTGAATCTAGCATATGGTTTTGGTGTAAGTTGTAACTCTTTCCTTTTATGATATTTGTAGCATTTTTGGTGCTGAGATGAATGGGATCAAGAACAAAAGAGGTCAAAATCTTGAGAGACCTTTTCCAGGATGCATGGGAAGGATGGTGAACCTCTTTGATTTTGGTCCTGGAGTTCCTGGGAACAGGTTACTTACTGATAAAGCACATAGAAACGGTAAGTATTGTTGCATTTTTCTTTCTTTTGTTTGCCTACAACATTTTTCACATTTCAGAAAGGATAAATGCAGTATTCATTCAAAAGGGGGATTTTTTTTTTCTTACTCCAGTCCAGGAATTGCTCTGTCAAGGATATTTCTTTATTCTAATTTAACTTCATAGTTGAATTTTATGAAGCGTCCGAAGAATAATTTTATTATCATCTTGTTCTTGTTCTGTGTATTATTCCTAGATTTGTGGCCTGAAAGTTGTCTCTATGTTGTCTCTCTCATTTTTCATACTGAATTTGAAACTTCTAAAGAATTAAAAGTTATTCTATTTCTTTTCTTTTTTAAGTTCTAGTTTATGAGCTTAAATTAGTTTTTTTTTTTTTTTTTGTTGTTGTTAAGAATCAGCTTAAATTAGTTTGATTAACTATTAAGTATTAACTATCAAATGAGTGGTTTTACCAGTAGAAAAAAATCTCAAGGACAAGTAATCAATGCTAACTGAATTGTTAAAATTCCAATTAGTTGAATGTGTTGTCTCTCTGAAGTGTCATGTGTTACTTGCTATGAGACCACTGTGATTTTGCTCTTATAACCTTAGATGTGAATATTCATTGAACAATTGTTGACGTGAATCTATTAATGGGCAGGTTCTCTATTTCCGGGTCCTGGTAATCGAGAAGACCTGCCTAGAAAGGTGTTGGATCCCACTGAAGCCCAGACAGAGGATGTACGAGTATACTTGTTATGCTATTTTTCTTAAATTAAAATTTTCTCATTTTTGCTAAATCGTAGAAATTATTTTTTCAGTTCTGCCCTTGAATGTATTTGAATGCTAAATATCTTGAAACTATTGTGTGGTTCCAATATCTTGATTTACATTGTGCTTGGTGTGGGCCATGCAGATAGGTTGTGAGTTGAGAAGGTCTTCAAATAAGAAATCCAATGGAACACCCATGAAGATGCTCATTGCCCGAGAAATGTCAAATGAAACAGAGTCTAAGCAAAAGCCACCCAATGTGGTTGCCAAGTTGATGGGGCTTGATGCACTTCCAGGGCAGCAGCATCCCTTAAATTCACAAAGAAGTGCAAAAGTTTATTCACAAAATGCATTGTCTCAATCTCGTACTGATGTTAGTTATTGGCCACAAGAAAGTGGTTTCCTGGACAAGCAAGTGCAGTTTGAGAGTCGTACGTTCCAGGAGCATCGGGAATACAAGGACACATACAAAGTCTGGCAGCAAGCTCAAGAGAACGATTACCTCAAAGATAACTTACCACAAAGAGGAAGGCATAAGGAACAGAAAAATGAGACCAAGATGGATCTAGTTCGTCAGAAATTCATTCAAGCAAAACGATTAGCTACAGATGAAAGGCTTCGCCAGTCGAAGGAATTCCAAGATGCTCTAGAGGTTCTGAGTTCAAATAAAGATTTATTTCTCAAATTTTTGCAAGAACCAAATTCCCTGTTCTCGCAGCATCTTTGTGAACTACAGTCTATTCCTCCACCTTCTCAAACAAACCGTATTACAGTATTGAGACCTTCAAAGACAATTGACAATACCAGGTCTGTTGGACATGAGAAGAAGAGTGAAACACAAATGAAGAGACTAAGTCAAGTTGTTGAAGCAAATGGGTGGGACAAAAGTAAGCCTTCTTTGAGTCCTTTATTTAGCAATCAGAAGGATAATACTTCTACCCAACCAACGAGAATAGTGGTCTTAAAGCCTAGCCCTGGAAAGACCCATGACATTAAGGATGTGGTTTCTTCGCCGACGTTGTCTCCAAGATTACTTCAGAAGAATGACTTGTATGAAGAATTGGATGATGATGAAGCAAGGTGTTCAAGGGAAGTTGCGAAAGAGATTACACGACAAATGCGTGAAAGTTTGAGCAGCCATAGGAGGGAGGACACTATGCTTTCTTCTGTATTTTCTAATGGATATGTTGGAGATGAAAGCTCGTTCAATAGGTCAGAAAATGAATACACTGGAGAAGGAACTCTCAGCGACCTGGAGGTCATGACACCAACTTCAAGACATTCATGGGACTATATCAATCGGTTTGGAAGTCCACAATCATCCTCCTTCAGCAGGGCATCCTATTCTCCAGAGTCATCTGTTTGTAGAGAAGCAAAAAAGCGGCTCTCTGAAAGATGGGCCATGATGACATCAAACTACAGTGGTCAAGAGCAAAGACAGGTTCGGAGAAGCTCCAGTACATTGGCTGAGATGCTTGCACTTTCTGAAACAAAGAAATCTGCAGGATCCAGCCAAGGGGGAATTAAAGGAGGACTTGCTATTTCAAGTAGCAGGTCTTGTGGTGGTGAACAGGATTTGAGGGAGCCAGCTTCAAGCTTGTCTAGTGGAAGAGAAAAGGATGGGGATACTGTAGAATCTCCCAAGAATCTATTGAGGTCAAGATCTGTTCCAGTATCTTCTACAGCATATGGATCCAGGCTGAATATTGAAGTTCCAAACTCTGACCGTGAGATCAGTAAATCAGACGTTCCCAAGGGAGTGGAGAAGTCTAGGAGTGGGAAATCTTCTTTCAAGGGAAAAGTTTCTAGTTTATTTTTCTCAAGAAATAAGAAACTTAGTAAAGAAAAATCCAAGACATCTCACCCGGCCAGCTTGAATGATAAAGTTGAATCTGCTTTTGCTGATACTCTTGAAACTGCAGAGAAGCCATCTCCGGCAGAGGCCAGTGATAGAATTTCCCAATCTGTTACAACTGATATCCTTGATGGAGGGCAGTCACTGAGCCCTGGAAGTTCGTCAGGCAAGGCTTCCCTACTGGCTTCGTCTGAGCTGACACAGGGAACTTTTTCTCATGAGGTATTCTGGTTTCCTTTTCTTATATTTATCTCCCCTTTTGACCAGATATTGTTTTACATTTTTCAAATTTCAAGATATTTTTTGTGAAAATTTTTAGTGCATAACGAATGATCTAACATCCTCAGATATTCCAAATTGGAATCGATCAACCAGAAATTTTATTTTATTTTTTTCAATTTTATTTGGCAAAATAGTGTTGCCTAGGAGATGTAATAGGTAAAGAAACATGCTGATCAAGAAGCTTGCTCCCAGTTTCTCTTAAAAGTTATCCTTGAAAGATTTCCCCCTTGTATGCTGCCAATTAAAAGTTTTGTTGGCTGATTCTGCTCAAACACTGCAGAAGTTCCTCACTTGATTTATCCGTTGTTACTAATAAATAATGACTTGTATTCATTTTATTACAAAAATGTAATATGCTTATCTCTTTTCCTTAAAAAACTGTAGGGTCTGCTATCTCTAGGAGAACCTGGGATGCATGGGAACCAAAGGGAGAACCAGGACCAACCAAGTCCCATTTCTGTGTTGGAGGCATCATTTGAAGATGAGAATTCTACTCCACTGTTCAATGAAGCTATGAAGGCAGACCTTCAGGGTAAGTCCACCGATCATCTCCTATTACCTTAGTAAATTCTTCTGATTCTACCTTATATCTAATTCCTGTTCTTTCTTGTTGACAGGGCCACATGTGTGTCTTAAATCCAACTTTATTGCTAAGTCTCCTCCAATAGAATCACTTGCTCGCTCTTTGTCCTGGGATGATGCCTGTTCAGATGCAGCGATACCAGATCCACTGAATTCCACCCTAGTATCCTCTGAAGCAGAGGAACAAGAATGGTATTCATTCGTCCACTCATTGCTCTCATCAGTGGGCCTGAACTGCAATGAGGTTTCCAATACATCTTTTGTTAGATGGCATTCTTCAGAAACCCCTTTGGACCCATCATTGTTAGACAAATTTTTCAACCAAAAAGAGGATAAAGAACAAAGATATGAGGCTAAACGCAGGCAACGGAGATCAACCCAAAAGCTCATATTTGACTCTGTAAATGCTGCACTTGTGAACATGATAGGAAATGGGTCCAATCCAAGCCCATGTATGTGGACAAGGTTTTCATGTGGGTCTCAAGGGAGGATTCCTGCAGGTGCAACAGTGACTGTCGAAGAAGTGTGGAACCGAGTGAAGGGTTGGTTTTCCAGTGAGCCTAAGTGCTTTCTGAGTGAAAGTGGAGATTACAGCCTGTTGGTAGAGAGTATGGTGAAGCAAGAGGTAGTTGGGGTTAGGTGTATGGAGCTTATGAGATTGGAAGTAGATGGTGTAGGGACGGAGATTGAGAGGAAGATGTTGGAGGAGCTGGTTGAAGAAGCTTTGTTTGAATTAACAGGTTCCTTTTGTTGAAACTCTTTTTATCTTCAAATTATTCATCTACTTTGATTTATTATCATCATTATGGTCACACCAACCATTGTTTTTAATTTTTTTTTTTTTTTTTTTTTCTCTCTTCTACAAGTTTTGATGCTTTCAAGTCTTCTATTTATGTGCTGTTCTGTGATTTGACCTATAGCCCCTCAAGCATATACATATCTAACATTATTTTGTTAGATTCTACCCAGTACCCACCATTCTTTTATTTAAGGCCTATTATATGCCATACTCTGTACTTGATTTTTAAGATATATTTGCTGTCTCTATCTAATTGTAGAAACTAATTTCATACCATGTGGAGGTTGCTTTCGTCTCATCTTTCTTTTCCACTTACAGGGGAATTTTCATTTATTATTTGTACACCAAGTCGTAATCTTAATTAAAATACGCGTTTTGTATTGTATGAACTGAATTGTGATCAAAACTGACCTCAGAAAAGCGTGTTCTTTATTATTTATTTATTTATTCGCTTATTGTTTGTTGCTGCATGTGAAAGGTCTCTTATCTTATACATATTTTAAGATTTATTGGTAACAGCTGAGTGCCAGTGTCAATGAATCAGATATCATCAGATCCGATCAAATAGGATGCCTAATTTGTCTTGGAATGAATGTTCTCAACCTACAAAGTATAAGTTGTTTATGTAGACCTATAGAACTTGACTTGTAGCTTTGACAATAGAACTAAATGTAGGCTGGTTAGGTTCATTTTCTGTGATAATGAAAAAAAGAACATGAAGTGCCACATATTTTACTTACAAGGTAGATGTTATTTGCTATGACCCAGTACCATGCATCCATATTCATATAAATACGAAGGACCCACATTGATTCAATTCAAAATATTTAGGATCTGACAGCTTTCTCTAAGTTTCCAGTGGCTGATTCCATGTACCTTCTTCTGTGATGAACTGGAGGCTGAGTAACACTGTTGTCTCTTTTCTAGTTTTACCGAGAAAGAAAGAAATATTTGGTAGTCTTTACGAGTATAATTGCTGGAATCTGCAGATTTGCAGACATTTCCCGCATGAAGAGAGTTAGAGTTGAATTGAAGAAGTGTTTTTAAGTTACCCAGTTGCTGCTGCTGCTGCTGGCTGCTGCTGCTGCTGGCTGCTGCAGCATCAAATGGGGACCTATCAACTTTTCCAAGAAAGACGAAACGAAGAAGCGTAGCATAGCAGTAAATACTAACCACTTTTTGTATACTTTTGAATTGAATGTCAATATTCTATTGTAGTCTGCAAAGAAGCCCCTTTTTAACAGGTGCTTTGGATTTCGAGGTCTCTGTGGTCCAAACTTTGCTTAATTTTTACCTTATTTATTTCACTTTTTACTATTATTACTCAATTATAACAAGAACATCGACCAATGGGCATTTAAAAAAAAAATGATTACTTTACCCATTTTAGCTCCCTTTTTGTTGAGCTTTATTTTACCTCTTTTTGTACGCATTTAAGAGATTTATTTCTATTTGTCCTTTGGGAACTTTTGTTTATTATAGGGCTGTGTCGATGGCTAAATGGGTAGGGTTATCAATATAGCGATGAATGAAGCATCGGATGGTTGGCTCAATGGAAACAGATTGAGTCTTAAGGTCGTTCTTATATAAAAGTTTTATAATTTAATTTTTAGAGATGTTCTTGAAGCAGATTGAGTCTTAAGATCGTTCTTATATAAAAGTTTTATAATTTAATTTTTAGAGATGTTCTTGTTGGAAGAAGTTTATTATTTTGCTTCTCCTGTAAACAGGGATTAGTCCCTGAAGGGTGTGGGATACTTTGTTAGAAACCTCAAAAAAATAAAAATAAAAATAATATTATTTAGTTTAATGACAAGATTATATGAATGGTTAAATGGGTAGAGAGATTGAATCTGAAAATAGATTCTTTAAGGCTGTGTGCATGTTTCTACTTTGAGGAAGTTTATTCTAAAGCTCTAAAATTATGTGTCGTATTTTTCCTTTGTTCTCTAATTTCTATTTCTTTCTAATCACTTCTAATGCTTACAGCAGATTACCAGCATTGTTATAAAGATTATTTTCCTTATTTGTTATATAATATGATAAATCATTTACAAAGGGTAACAATGTTATTATATTATGCTTATTTTTAAATTAGTTTGCTTAAATACTCTTCAAAATGTCTTTTTTATATTTGGTTTCATAATAATATAGTTCAAATTTATACCCTTGATGGGAATTCTACTTGATTTCAAAATTATCCCTAAAGTACTGATAGTCAAACAAAATGTCCTTTTCAATTTACTCTATTCCTTATCCATGCACACAAATATGTGAGCCCTTTTGTTATAAACATACTCTTAATTTTTAGGTTGTTTGGGTGGGTTTAGAAGCATACTTGTTATCCTTGCTCCATATAATGTTAAACTGATTAACTTTTTAAATAAAAGATTAAAAAAAAGAAAAATAATAATATTTTTTTATGTTGGCATCTAGTTCATTTGGATGTTATTGGTATGCACGTGCATTATTCAGCATTTTTAAATACACATACATCCCTAAAACATCTAAGAGAGGCTGCGTGTCAGTATCGTAAAATGGTGTAGACACCGAACATACATATAACATTACTCTTAAAATAAAGGGTTAGGGGCAATAATATTACATTACACTTTAAAATCATTTGAAAAATAAGGATGCATGCATGGGATTGATTTTTACTTGTGATTGAATCCTTGTATCTATTTGAATGTGAAAGGTGGGAGAGGTTTCCCATTTCCCAGCCTCTTCTCCATCTTTTTTCTCAAAATAGACTCCTTTGATCCATCATCAAAAGGAAGAGTACTCCTATACCCATTGCATATTAAGAGAGAATATATATATATATATAATTGACACTAATATAATATATAATATATATCAGTTTACAATATAATACATATGACACTATATAATATATATATATCAGTTTCATCAAATAATACCCTTTTTAGGTATCATGAGATACAATAATCTGTTGTGACATATTGACCATCCAAACAAGATTTGAATTAAAAATAAAAGAGAGAGGAATCAGAGAAATGGAACAATATTAGAAAAAGCTTATAATGACCAACACAACAGTACATATATATTAATATATATGGGGTTTACTGACCCACAACACTGAAATTGAACCTAGTAATAATAACAATATATTAAAATGAGGGAATTAATGAGAAAATATGGTCTAATCATGGTAGGAATAGGATATAGGAGAGACTTTCTTTTTTCTTTTTTTTTTTCTTTTTTTTTTCTTTTTTTTGGGAATATTAGACCCTTGAATCCAAAGCGATGATGGTGCTGAGGTTCATGGGATACATGTACTTGGTAGAGCCAGTGGTGATAGTAGAAACAATGATCTTGTTGGCTCTTTCTGATGGATGGAATGCGTCCCAAAACGCGTATATATCTCTGTTAGGGCATAGGTTGGACGCAGGTGTGCAAAGCCCAAGCCCATTGTATGGCCCTTGTCCACAACAAGCTATTTGTGACGTCACAAACCCTAATAAAAACAGAAAATAGAAAACACAAAAACTCAACTCATCAGCAAATTAAAATCATGATACGATGTTTTAAATTAACAATATTTTTTAAAAAGATATTTAATATTAAAAAAAAAATTAAATTACTAATTATGATGCGCACTCAAATGTGAATTAACCTTGTAATATTTTAAAAAATGTTGAAGTAATATCAACGAAACATAAAAAAAGAACACTACTAATTTAACATTTTTTGAATATTTTAAAAAAACTAAAATGACATTATTTTTTATTTTATTGTAAAAGCATTTAGACTGATTCTCTCAACAGAGACAGATAAATGAGGGGCACACTCAGACTGAAACTCGAGACATTAAAATCATCTATTAGATTATCTATAATAACATATTGATGTGTGATTAATTAAGAAAATTAATTGTCATTAGGGTGTACTTAATTTTACATCCAAATTAATAATAATCCTAGCTAGTCCATAAAGAATAACTACTATTTTGGACATCATTTATTGTTATTTAGGGTAGGTAGCTATAGCATTTATGAGTCTCCCATGCAGCTTTAAATGAATAAAATGTTGCTAGAGGAGCTTTAGTTGTTGAAATGGGACCACTCATATTATAAATAATGCAACTTCCCTAACCCAAAGGATAAATATTATGGCTCATCACTTCTAAAGCCCAACTGTCCTTGTACGACTCAATTTAATTAGAACAGGGACTTAACTCTACTACTTAATGTGCCCATATCACAAAAAAAAAAAAAATATATATATATATATATATATATAGTACTTAATAAATCATTGAAATTTTTTAATGCAATTTAGCTGGATATATATATGCACCTGAGTCCCTTAATTATTCTCGTGATTCATGTATTAAATGGCTCGAGAATAATTTAAGGGACTCAGACGTGTATATACCCGATTGAATCTATCCTGAGCTCTTATAGCATTGTCCATTCATATCTTCACAGTATAATTAATTAATCAATTAATTAAAACCTTGTTAAAGTGACACCTTATAATTTAGACAACGATATTTTTACACTAATATTTTTTCTAGAATAATTTACTAGAATTTAATTTAAAATGGACATATAGTATACAACTATTGATGTCTAAAATACGTTTATTGAAGGTTTTACTCTTATTTATTTATTATTATTTTTGTTTGCTCATCAATTAAAGGATTGAAAGAGTATATAAATCACAAACGACTCACCAAAGGCTCGAGGATTTCTAACGAAGTCCATATTGGATTCAAAGGCATTGGCAGCAATGAACACGTCTGATCCGATTTCACTGTTGAGTTGAGTCAACATCTGAATGAGTTGAGGGTTGAACAAGGTAGCAGCCCGTTGTAACTCAATAGAGCAGCCGCCATTTGTGTTTCTCAATGCTAGCTCTGCTGGAACACAACCTATAGGTCCAGTTCCTGTTACAAGAACCCGTCTTGTACCCAATTCAAACAGCCTCTGCAATTTAAACACCACAACTATATTATATTGTTAATTAATTAATATAGTGTTAATTTGGTTCATTAATACGTAAATTAATTATAAAAGGGCCATTTAAAAACACAACTAAATTTATTGTTTGCTAAAATGAAATTTTTTTAAGGTTTTTTTATTTTTTATTATTTTTTTGAAGTGATATCAGGACTTACGTCCCTCCTAATCCCTCCTAGAGCATGGCAGCATGACCGTAAACACTCAAGAATGTCATTAACTAACAAATGATGGAAGATATCTCGAACTCGAAACCTTTAGGACATATGCACTTTCACCCGACCATTAAACTAATCCAATTGATTTTTTTTGAGTTTCTTTTGAAAATTGCATTTGGAATTTACCCAAATATTGCAACCAATGCTTACCCTTGAGTTGAGAGCTTCTATATGTTTCTATATCTATAAGTGTGTGTGTTTATTTTCTTTTATTTGGTTGGGAATAGGGAAAAAATATATACAAAAAAGTTAGCATTTGACTCATAAATTACCAAATACATCTTAAATTTTTGCTAAGAAGAGAAACAAGGAGAAAAAAAAAAGAAAAGTGAATATGCAAAGTCATACATACTTTAATATGTAGTAGCTGTAGTTTGATAGCTAGCAATACTTCTGCAATAAATTCAAAAGATAGTATAATGGTGTGTCTTTAAATGCACGGGCATGAAGGCTTTAAAACATTAACAATGGGAAAGTTCTCATGCCAACCAACCAAACCAACCATGCATGTTCTCTCAATAACTCTCAGTCCTTGCTCTCTCTATCAATATGTTAATGCAAAATAAATAAATAAATAAATATAAAATATAAATTTACATTAATGCTCTCTATCAGCTCCCTAATCTTGTTCGAATTATACATTACAATAAATAATTCATGGAAAATTGATTTTTTTTTTGAGAAAAAATAATGTTACTCCATCATTATACTGCACTCTTCCTTATTAGTTAATTGTATCAGGTATGTTTTTGATCCATTAATTCTCTTCACCTCTTACGATGAAGGAGTGACAAGAGTTGAATCTAAAATATTTAGGTTCTAAAACCATCTTTTTACTAACTACATCAACTCTATGTTGGCGGGAAAAATTAATAATGTATAATCATTGACACATCTTAAGTTAAATGCACGACCTTAGAATAATAGAATAACTAGAAATATATTGAGAGGAGAACGGTTTGTTTTAGTACCACAAGGACTTTTCTATACTCGGAAATGAGATAGCGAACGTAATCAGGGAGAGAAAATTGTCTGGATCTTGCAGAGAATGGAATCAAGTAGTAGTTGTTGACAAAGTCGTTTCCTCCAAGTGTGATGAGAACGAGTGCTTGGTTAACGAGTCGTTGAGCCTGAGCCGGTCCAATGAGTGCACTCAGTCTTTGTTGGTACTCTTGGAACAGGTCCATTTGCCTGCCAATCCTAATTATGTTCACCTGCAATAATTATATAATACATATTTTCATTGATTAATTAATTAAATAATCATTTATATATAAGAAGCTCTAGCTAGTCACATATGTATATATGTATATGTATGTATGTATATATATATATGTAAAAGCTACAAATATGCCTAGTTATGGTCTTATCACTATTTATATAATTAAAATTTTCATGTTACTCATATAACTATATAAGTAATGCTACATTGACATCTAATATATATATTCATAGTGTACATCACCCACATACACTACTGAATTGTCTTAAATCATGTGTTGGTACATGATTTGAGGAAATTCAATAGTTTTTAACGGTGATGTATATTTTAGATATGTGGTTTAGATGTTACTGTAGCATTTTCCTGACTACCACCGAGGTTGATTCTGAGTCAAACCCCATTTTGAAAGAGTAAATGGTTGATAATTAAAGTTTTAATTAATAGCTGAACCTAACAGGAAAATAGTAATTAAACACATAGCAATTATTAATTTACAGTACTGTAATTAATTAATTTAAAGTGTAAATAAAGCATATATGTATAATTCAAACAGATTAATGGGCTTACAAATTGGATTCCAGTGTCATTAAGGATTCCAACTCCAGCAGAAGCAAAGTTAGCTCCAACAAGCAGCCTTTGGCCTCTCAGCTCTGGGCTCAAGTATGGCAATGTGGGTTCCTCACCCAGTTGCTGACCTGAATATACATCACATTACATATATGTTATACACATGGGAATTAAATAAAACAAATGGTAAAAAATCAAGCTTAAAGAAGCAACTTAATTAATGAAAAACTAAATATATTAAAGTTTAAATATACTGAAACACAACTGATAAGATCTGGAATGTTGAGGCCATTGGAGAAGCGGCCGGTGGCTCGGTGAGTCGGGTAATCAATGCCATAAGGGTAGTTATCAGCTCGAGCAGTGGTAGCAAGGTAGTTATTGTTGCCATTATCCACGAGTGAATCGCCGAAGACGAAGAAAGCTCTACCTTCTGCTTGAGGCACACTAGAAATGCCCATCAGCAATACTACTACTGCTAAAATGGATGCAAGAGAAGAAAAAAGAAATGAAGAAGAAGAAGAAAAAGAAGGCTTCATGAAGTACTCCATTAAGGCACAAAAAAAAAAACCTAATTGTGTAGTACTGAGTGCAGAAGGGTTTAGGCATTGGGTTTATATAAATTGTAGGCTCTCATTATAAAATGGTGGATGAGGAATTAGGTGAAGTACTGGCCCATATTAATGGCAATTTTTCTACCACCATAAACATTGGCCGTGGATACAGCGGCAAAGTGCAAGCTATGCAGGCTATAATATTATGAGCATGTAATATTGCAGGTTTGTGTGTCTTGTTTGGGGGAGGGTGTGGGGGGACTGGATGTTGCAAACTTTGTTGGGACATCTTGACGACTGAAACCTAGACAAAGATGATAGGTCCTTCATAAATCCCATGTAACACTCTTTTAGATTTAAAAATAATATACATTTTCTCATTTTATATATATATACATATGCATACATAGATACACACATGTATATATATATATATATATATATATATGCTAACATAATTGTAGCGTAATATAAAGGTGTGTTTAGTAGATAAGAAAATTTTACTTGAAAAAATTTTCTTATAGTTATTTGGTTAGAAATAGGAAAATTTTGTCATGATTAATTAGATATTTAATTAGATAACTATAACTTCTTCGAATTTAGTTATAGAGAAAATTTATCGTGAGAAAAAAAATTTCACATATTTTACCAATTAAACATTGAAAAATATGAACCATTGATTTTCTCATCAACCCAAAAAAGAAACGTCATAAAAGCTACTATTTTGCCCTTGTTAACATTTAAAGAGGGAAATGGCATCTTGGGTGAATGACAAAAAGACTTGTTGTGCATGTCAACTATCCAAATATAATTTTTTATTTATTTATTAGCACAACAAGGTTTATCCATTTTGACTTAGAGTTTATGAATTTAAATTCAAAAATAGTTTCTCTAATTTCAAGGTAAGATTGTGTATATCGTCCCTTTTCCAAACTCTATAATAAAGAGAGCTTCATACACTAAATACCCTCTATATCCGTAAATACTAATTTAGTCTTAGTTCGCATTGGGGTTGATTAATTAATTTGCTGATATATAATTAGAAAGGGAAGAAGGGGGTGGAGGGTTGGGGGCGGGTGGAGATTGTGGTTATGATTTGATAACTCTGGTATAATTAAGTAAAGGCGCCATGGCAACCATTCTGGAAGTGTATGCAACGCCTCTAGGATCATCATGTATTGCAAAACTCCTATACAATCTAACGATTATAGATGCTTATGTACACCATTATGCTGACGCTTGATTGATGGTATTGCACGTACTCTTAATTAAGGAAAATGGTTGGTCGATGGATCAGTACTACAAGGAGGGTTTAGATCCAAAGATGAAATGGTTTTATATATATTGGTAGCAATTATGTCCTTGATTGGTCAATTTGATGTTTGAACTGTTTTCATTTGGGATATTTAAGTTTTGGTAATTCGTTATAATTTTTCGTAATCAAGTGCAGTGAACCATTAACATTTTATCATTTTTTAAATGATAATAAAAAGGCTTACTATATATCGCTATAAATATTACATCAAATGTTATGCAACATTTTTATCATAACGTGTAATAAATCATTGGTATTTTATATGCATTTATTGAATTACATAAATTGAGCAATAATACCATTAGCTTACCCATTAATTTTAGTGATCAGTATTAATAACTGTAGTGTTTTTTTCTATTTTACATTCATTATCTATGAGAATAAATATCAAAACTCATATAAGTTTTATCATTAAGGTATCATAAACCATAAAATGTCATGGTTATTAAGTTTAAATGATAAAACAGTTAACAACATATCATTATAAATAATAAATACCATTGTATCAATGTTATAAGAAATTTCATTATTGAGTGTAACGAACTATTATTATTTTATATGAATTTATTATTAGTTTAGTTTTTTTTTTTTTTTTTTTGACAAGGGGTTGTGGGGGATGGGGGGAGAGTGGGCGACTTACCAAGTGAACTATGAGTGCGCGTGCGCGCACACACATATATATATAGACATAATAAAAATACCATTATTTGTAATAATTGTTATCATTACTAATTGCAGTATTTTTCTATATATTAATTATTACATCTTTATTATTAAAATTTCTAATATCTATATTTTACTAGATCTCCCTAAAGGGTATAAGAGGTAGCTAGGTTGTAGCTACACTTCCTTGTTGCTCCTTCCTTTTAAACATAATTTCTAATATATATGTAGGCACTTTTCCCCTCATTTAGGGTTAATATCGTTGGCTTGGTTTTGTGATGTATATAGCACATCACTTTTTTTTTTGGTTTTCTACGTGTTGTCTCTGTCTTTCGGGCGAGACTAATCTGCATTCAGAGTTATTGGGTGACTCTTTCTAAGTGGACGTAACTAAGGTGGGGACAAGTTTTGATACTGAGACTTTTACCCCTCAACCATATTTAGCACAGACTCTCAGCCGCCATTTGTACACTGCACCATATTGGTTAACACATCACTTTCATTTGTTAGGTCTATAAAGTTGTGTATAACGTGACCAGAAACCGTATATCTCACCATGCAACCAATGCATGGTTGCACGTATAAAAGCCAACTTTTATAGGTTTCTCTTCAATATATGCTGGCATTATTTATGAGGGTGCCAGTGAGGATGGCTTGGATGAACTAAACACCCATGTGAATTGCTTAAATGATTGGACCCAATTATATCTATCTTCAAACCCTTCCCCATTAATCCCACCAATAGGGTCTCTAAAAAATCACAAAATGTCAAATCCAAATATATTATTGGAGTCACTATACTTAGAGGGTCATTCATTTTCATTGAACATATGAATCCCTTTTTTGTTTCCTTTGATATTTATCTAGCAAGTCATGAGGTTGCTCTCAAGATATCATTAATTTCATAATTAAAAAATATCTATCTATCTATATATATATATATATATATATTTAACTTCATGCCACACCCACCCACAAATCAATTCAACGTTTTTTTTTTTTTTCCTTTTTTTAGTACAATTTAATATTAATATACAGGAAATTAAAGTTTTTATGAGACTTCCTAATTATCTCAACTACTCAACCATGTTAGACAAAGGGAGGAAGCCACTTGAAGAAACCACCTTCTCAACTAGTTTTCTTGAATATGACCTAAATTTGCAGCTGTCATTTAACTCCTCCTTTCGGCTATTAAATACCCTAATGGTGTTAATATTCCATATATTTATATATATACAGGTGTGAGAGTAGGATATCAGGATATTTTGGATATGTCATATTGAATTAATGGATATATCCCAAGGTAATCCAATAATCATTTTAAAACATGAACCACATATATGTAAGTCAACTAATTTTTAAGTCATTTTCCCTTAATTATATATATATATATACTTTGGCCTTCCTTTTGATCAGATTAGGCATTTAAGTGTTGAGCAATCACAAAATAAGGATTAGGTAGTGTTTAATAACTCTATTTTTTTTAGCTCTAAAAAATTAGCTCTACTTCTTTTTTTAACTCTACTTTAATAAGAGCTTATTTTAAACATATTGTTTGAGAACTAATACTCTAATCTCTTATTTTAGTTTTATTTTAGAAATTTAAAATCGCAACTTCTTATTATATAATAATTATATTAAATATTGATTAGGCTTTACAATAATAAATAAAGTTATTTATATAACATAATTCTTATTTAAATATTTTTAAATTTTAATTCGCTATTTATTTATATCATAATTTTTAGTTATTTATTTATTATATCATGTTTTTTTATTGAAATATTTGTTTATTTATTTAATTACTATATATTTCTGATACCATAATTTTTATTGAAATATTTATTATTTATTTATATCATTTTCTTCATTTATTCATTTTTATGTTTATTAGGTCATTTTTTTTATTTAAATTTATTATAATTTATTTAAATTTTAAAAATATTAAAAAATTATTTGTTTACCTTTATAAAAAAACTTAAAAATAAAAACTAATTGTTATATTAAAAGATTATATTTCATATTTGGTTAAATAAAATTATTTCGTATCATTTATCACTTACTAAAGTGGCCGGCAGTGATGACAAATCATTTTATATTGGTGATTAATGCAAATTTGTTATCTACTACGATTATTCCTTATACAGGTAGTTCATCATCTACTACAATTAGAAAATAAAACCCTTAAACGAGGTCGTGAGTTTAAACTCCCCTTGTGTATTGAGCTATTATTTACTGGGAGACTTTTGTACTTTTGTAGTCCAACCCGGGTCAAATTCAGGTAAATTAGTTTCCGTAAAGTGGAGGAGGACATCACCTAGTGCCGCTGAGCGATGAAACCTGAAAAAAAAAAAAAAACTCTACAAAAAACCATCTAATGTCGTGCATGAATTATATTAATATGTAAAATATAGGTTAAGATGACTCAATTTGGGTGTACCCCAACAAGGAAGGGGGATAGGGTATGGGGCATGTTTAATGGTTTAAGGCCCTTTATTTTTTTCAAATAATTCACTATGAAAAATATAAAAAAATTGCGACACTTCATATTGTTGCAAATAAATGGAAAAATGTCGCAAAAGAGTTTTTTTTAAGCACTATTCCTTTTTTGTACAAAACATTCGTCACAAATTAAAGCGTCGCAAAAAATCATCTTTTTTTGTAGTGTAATTGATATTTCGATATTAATAAACAAAAAAAAATTAAATTAATAATTCATCTCATGTTGTTATGTTGTTTCCTCCTCTTGTTTTCCTCATATCCATATTAAAGAATGTAGATGAAGTAGTTTTTTTTTTTTTTTTTCTTTATTGAAAATCCTAATGGTTGTTTTACTCTAACAAACTCTTATAGTGCCATATTGGCCATGTAGTAGGAGTAAGATTAGGCTACATGCATGATCTCCCTCAAATATTATTGAAACTTATAAGTGAGAGCTAGGTGTATGTACTAAGTTCAGAGTGGACAATATTGGGTGGGTTGAGTGAAAATGGTATCAAAATTATATTACTTCTAGGGCTACTACAGGTGTGTTAATTGTAAGAGTGTCAATGGATTGGTTCAAATAACGAAATTGAACCAAACTGGTATGTTTGGTTTAGTTTTTAATAAGTTCGATTTGAGTTAGGTTTGAAAAAAGTATATATAAACCGATAGGTTTGATTCGGGTTATAGTTTGAAATTTTGAAAACCGAACTGAACCTATTGTAAAATAAAAAAAAGTTGTCATTTATTTTTCAATGTCTAATATTCTATTATGATATAAACATTGTTCTAAAAATATATATAATTATCTTATATAGTAATGATTGTTTTGAGATTTATTAAATATATATTAGGAAATTTAAGATTACTTCATATATATTATTTTATAATTAATTATTTTAATTTATTTAATGAATGTACATTTAAAATTTCAAACCGATCAACCCAAATCGAACCAAACCGAATATATTAGGTTTGGTTTGGTTCGGGTTGGTAATTTGAACTAAATCGATTAACCTAAAATGAACCGAACCTGATTATGTTTGATTTGGATTAAGTTTGAGCATCAAACCGACCTAAATCGAACTGTTGACCCTAATTAACTGTCCTAGCAAAAATGCTAGACCCTAAGATACATAGATGAATTGTGGAGTCTCACATCAATTGTGTAGTAGGAGAGAGATTACGTTCTACATGTGATCTCCTCAAACACTATAAAGTGTTTTGGTGGAAAACCTTGCCATAAATGGTGGAACCAAGAGGTCTTGGAATCATGGAATCGCAATTGGTCCAGTCATGCATGACCGGATCGTCGTGGTTCGATTTTGTTCTGTCTCATAAAACGAATGCATTCAGTTTTATCTTATCCGACAAAACATAACGGTTTGGTTCTATTTGGTTTTGCCCTGTCTGACAAAACCAAACAGTTATGTTCTGTTGGATATGACAGAACCGAATGTTTTTGTTTTGTCAAATAGGATCGGTTCTGTTTTGTCTTTTTTTGACATAACAAAACAAATGATTTTTTTTTACTCTAATTCATTGAATTAACTCTTTTTTTTTTCATATTTCACATGTAGAAATGCCAAGAAGAGGTGAGAGTACATCATCAAGTAAGCTGAGTACCTCTAAGACCTGACCTACAACATCGGCTAGAAAATGACGCCTACTTAAATCTACTAATTAATTTGCCTAATAATTGAGAGGATGTAGAGCAAGATGAATAAATAGATGAAACTACCACAAATTTACCTTAAGGTAGTATTAACACGGAAGATGTTCCAATCAAGGATGATGATGTGCCATGTCCTAGAGGCTTTGTTGATCGCTCAATCTGCACTAACTTTAAGAAACACATTGTTGCATTTATCTGGCAAAATGCCTAAGGGCACATGCCCCTTGATTTTACCTTAGGCACGAGATGAATGGTGTGTGTGAGTGCAAGGTGCCCAGGCACGTGCCTAGGTGGGCTCTTGCTCTTAATGGTCGAAATTCTATAAATTGAGGCCCCCTCTTCACTTCCAAACCCTTGAACCTCTGCATTTCATTTGGAAACTTGTACACTTGGAGACCGAGAGAAAGATCTGTGAAGGTGGAGATGAAGGTCTAGGTTTTCATATCTTATCTTTACAATAATAATTATCTTGCATTGCTCATCTATGTTGTTACCATGCTTTACTATTATCTTGAATATGATGATTCACACATAAATGCTTACTATGAAGTCTATAACTTGAAGCGCTTGGAACCGGGTGCCTTGTAGCTGCTAAATGATGATACTTGGAGCACTCGGACCATGGTGCCTTGCAGCTTCCATATAATGTTACTTTAAGCGCTAGACACATTGGGCCTCATAGCTGCTGTAAGCGCTCGACCCATAGGGTTTGTAGCGGCCATGTGATGCTTGATTGTATTATTGTGTGTTAACATGCTTGATGATACATATATTGTTGTTATTATTGATTGAATAAATTGCGTTGAACTTGCTTGATCCACTGAGCGTTGGCTCACCCCGTTGCTAATATTTTTAGGGAATTGAGATGGGTCCATATCGACCTATTTAGAGGGCGTCTGCCATCCCTAACTCATGTTGAGACTTATCTTTTTGTCCACCTAGTCGATTTCATGTAGTCATTCAGATGGCATTGGCCATCCTCATCTTTTGTAGGGGCGTGTCCCTTTTTATTTTCTTTTGATGTCTTGGAAGGATGTAATGTAAACTCATATTTTGTCACCCTTTTGAAATATTAATATAATGAAGTAATATTTTGGGCTCAGTGTTTATGTTGCAACTTTTGTTGTCATACCTTGCCACATAGAATGTTGTAATATGATTGTTGTGATATAATTTTCGGACTCAGCGGGATGTGACAACTTAGGTATATAAACCACAGTACCAAATTACATGAGTACCAAGACTTGAATTGTCACACCCTGGGTTGCACAGCGTGCCCCCTACCCAGGTGCGGGCGCACCCCCTCGGAGCAAACGCCTAGCCATTATGGATCCATAATATTGTGCGCCCACACCTGGGTAGGGGGCACGCTGTGCAACCCAGGGTGTGACATGAATTGTCATCTTGAGAAAGAAAGATTCAATTAAATTATTCAATCAATTGGTTTGAGGCCACTCATCAGTTGCACCTATCCTTTTGCCCGCAAAATTTTGATATCTTCATTTGTGGAGCAGGGACAACCATAGAAGAATATATTTTATCTTCAATTTGGTGAAATGACTATTACACTCTATGATGTCGGTGTTCTGCTAAATATTCACTCATAGGCAGAACAGTCTCAACACCTTCAGTGGACAATGCGAAGGCAATTGAGTTACTCATGCAAGGGTTCAGAGTCTCGTACGCCGAAACATTTGATTAGATCAATCATGCAAAAAAGCAATATGTGACCCTAAGTTGGCTTAAAAGGCATTTTGGCTAGGCTAAGACAAAAAACATGAACCTTACACATCAGTCGAGTGTACAACGAGGAAATATTTATTGTATTTGTTAGGATGCATGTTGTTTGTAGACAAATCTAAAACATGAGTCTCCATTACTTATCTATAATTATTGATGGACTTGCACGTACGCGATTAGTTCATACTCATGGGGGACTGCCTATTTAACATTGTCATATCGTCAACTAGGATTCGCCATTAGATGTGAAGTTTTAAGAATTGTAAGGTATCTTATCTTGCTCAAGGTATGTCTAGGGGTGTCATCGGTTTGGTTTGGGTCAGTTTAATGCTCAAACCGAAACCAGACCGATCACTTAACCAAATCGAACCGAATGAAGTCGGTTTGGTTTGATTTGGGTTGATCGATTTAGAGATTTAACCTATATTAATATTTATTTTAAATACAAAGTAATAAGAATACATAATTTTACCATCAAAAACTATATTTGTAATTATGTATCAAGTAAATATTACAACGTATTTGACATCAATTATGATTTTATCCTTGATCGGTTTGGTTCGGATTAATACGTTTTTCAAATTTTCAACCTACAACCCGAACCGAACATGTAAAAAATCGAGCTGAACCTAATCGAATGCATCAGTTCGGTTCAATTTCACGATTTTGGCCAAACCATTAACACCCCTAGGTATGTATTTCTTTGTGTTTTTCATTTGATTACTTTTTTTTATAGTTTATACTACTTCAAGCAAAATGTCTTTTGTAGAACTTCAATACATGTATTTATTTTATAGGGTTGGTGATTTGTGCACTTTAAATTAGTTTGTCCACATGCCAACCCTTCATATACGAACAACCTTCCACGAGTTGAAAGATCGATACAAAGAACATAAATGGAATTAGGTGACAACTATATGTACACATTGCACGAGGCACTTGACGAGATATCAAATATTTTGTCTTTTATTACATTGTTACAATTTACTAATTACTATGATTTTATAGACTTTAGAGTAGTATGTTGATGATTATAATTATATTGTATTACATGTTTCAGGTTTTTTGGGATCCTCATCGAAGTTTGAGATCAAATCATCTTGTCTTCGAGGTTGCATTTTATACAGGGTGCATCAAGTGCATAGAAGTTGTGAAACCTTACCATCCAGATAGATTTCTTTGTTAACTAAGTTGGGTCCCAAACAATTCCACCATAGCCTTTTCATCCATTACAAGAAAATAGGGGTCCAAGAGCGAAGTAATACTAAGTGACATACACCTTATATAATCAGATATAGGAGAGACGAGATAGTCATGTGTTGTCTACTCAGGCTTGCAGTCAACATCTAACACGTTCATGGGATGTTGTTCTTAATTGTCTCGAGTATATCTTCTATGTCTCATCCAATTATTTAGAATCTAAAACACCAAAACAACAGTGGCTCTCAAGAAAGGAATCAAACAATGAGCCAATTATGGTAACTGATATTGCATTTTTTTTTTCAAATAACATTAAGTTTATTTACAAACGTTCTAATGTATTACTTTTTTTCAAATTATATCATATTTTCACTTCACGATTTCCATGTTTTTTTCATGCATTGGTTTATTCGCAAATGTTCTCTATAACAGTGAATCAAACGTACATTGGACATTGCATTAAAGCGGAGATCCAAAACGAAACAAGAGTTGACATGCAATGAAGCGATTGTTACCATGGACTCCATCGTTGCTCTAAGACTGATGATTTTAGATGTACCTACCAAAAATAATTTTCATGTTTACTACAAGAAACTTAGCCTTTAACGACATGTAAAATATGTCATCAAACAAGATTAACGACATTGATGCAATTGTTGTATTTTAGGGGTGTCATGAAAATATCACACTTATAACAACATTCAATAATTGACGTTAAATCTCATTTATGACATTTGTTCAACTACATTGAAACTTCTATAACATATATCGTTAAACCATTTTCACGACACATATAATTCTCCCACCCACCCACTAAACCTACCCACTAAACCTACCCACCACCATTATCTTCTTCATCTTCTCCCTTCTTCATTCACTTATCTAATCTATAGATTTTCTTGCTTCTAACTACTGTTTTCAAACCTCTAAGATTCATTTTTTAAACGACTTAAATTATTTTAAGTTTACTTTAAAGTGTTTGAATCCTATTTTAGTGAGATAGAAATCAAAGTTAGGGCATTCAAAAACTCTCACTATCAACACATTTTGGTAGCATTATGACACAAAAATCAAGCTTGGGTGACGACGTACGTTAAGGAAAGGTAAATTTTTGGTTTATTTATTATTATTTTTTTCAAAAAAATCACACACTGGTTCGATTTTGCGTGGCCAAACTGATTACCTAGGTTCGGCCACACAGGGTCGAACCAATCCAATCAGAACCTCGTCACCATAACAAGCTTTCGACAACATTTTTTTCTTCAAAAATCACTTGATATTCCCCATTTAATGAATAAAAATGCATGAAAACTAAAAAAAAGTATGAAAATATGTGCTTCTTACCGAATCAATGATCTAACAACCAAAACTTTCGAAGAAGAAGAAGAAGAAGTGACGTTTTGGTCTCTTGGAAGGAGAAAAATGGCGATGGGGTTTAGAGTTTTGAAGAGAGGGAGATGACGATGAGAAACCTGTGATTTTGAAGTTGGGGGGCTAGGGTTTTAGTGAGAAGAAAATGGTGGGAAGGAGAAGAAGACATTGGGAATGAGAGAATGGAGAGTTGTGAGGGTAAAAGTAGTTTAAGTGTTTTTAGTTTTTTTTGTGGGATAAGAATAATATTAAAATTTTGGGTGGGGCAGGAAAGATTAGGGGTGTACATGGGTTGGGTTAGGTCGGTTTAAAGTCGAAACCTAACCCAACCCAAGTAGTTCGGGTTGGTAAATTTAAAATCTAACTCAAATAGTTGGGGTTTGATTTGGGTTGGGTCGGTAGATCGGGTTGGACTTGAGCCTAATTTTGATAACTTTGAACAATAATTCACTAAATAATTACTAAAAAGTAAATAATAACTAAAACACGAATTACACACAAAGTTTAAATTTTAAAATTTGATTCCATGTACGTATGTTTTTTGGACGACATAGTTATCCCGAGATTCAAGCTCAAGTTAATTCTTTTATTACTTTTTTTTTAATACTCGTTGAGCAATAAGTTCTTTTATTATTTTTAATTAAGATGATTGCATTGAATAAAAAAAAAAGATGTAAATACTAAGAAATAAGGGTGGAACCTAATAAGATAAATAATATTTGAGGCTAATACTATGGTTCTATTTGCGTTGGGTTACTCAGGTTTTTATGAGTTCAATCTATGACCCAACCTAAACTGATCGAGTTTGATATCTTAAAACCCAATCGAACTCAAAAAATGTATTTAACCCAACCCAAATCAACTCAAAATGTTAGATTCGGTCGGGTTAGTTGGGTTGATGAACACCGGGAAAGATTGGAGAAAGTTAGGGTTCAAATAGCAGCTGAAAAAAAGAGAGGTGTCGTCCGCTTGTGAAAATAATATATATATATATAATTCTAAAGAACTAAAAAACATATATTTTAGTAACAGAAATAAAATGGTATAATTAAAAAAAAATGTTGCCATAAAAAACACAGAGGAGAAGAGTAGGATGAAGTTATTTTGATAAAATTTCGATATGATTATTGAAGAACGGCGAAATTAGTGTTCATTTCACCATGAGAAAGACAACGGATTTGTTGTCTCTTTGCATCGAAGCTGTTTCAACTGAAATAATTCATGGTAGCTAGCCTAGGGTTAGCTTTTGATTGCTTATATCGTAATTATACTTAAAATTCCTCAAATGAATTACGTGTTTTACTTCAATTGCTTTGCTCATCAGGGGATCGTCACAATCTTCTCGACACCATTGCTGATCATCTTCCTCCAGACTTGTTCGATTGCTTGCTTAAGCACTTGCCTCCGTTGGCTCTCCATCACTTGCATCAACAAATGTCAGTATTACTTAATTTGATAATGTGTCTCTATGATTTACTTTAACTTGATTTCGCTTTTGTTGGTTAATTTGAGACTGTACTATACAGCATGTTGTTTCTTGGCAAGGAAAGGATTTTTGTTACCTAGCTGATTTATTGAGGAAGATGAATTGCTATTTTCCGATAGTGTTTGTTAATTCTATTTGCAACGTCTAATTCTTTATTGTTATTATTTTTTAATAAAGTACTCTGATTTCTCTCTGTATAGTAGAAGAAAAGGTGTCGCCTTTATAGAAGTATATGCCAAAAACTTTTTCTTAATGGTATTAGGGCTTAAACTTCTACTTAAACAGAGGTCTATTTTGAAGTAGAAGTAGAAGATAAATATAGTTACCAAATAGGCCCTGGATTTTAATATTTTTATCCCGAATCACTATTATGGGTAGTGTGATTAGAGATACCTATATGTTTGTTGCTGTACAGGGATTGGGTTGTGCCTAGGTTTTTTTTGTTTTTTTTAATTGCTTTGAGAGTTTGAAAGTCTTTGCATGTGTTGGGCACCAACATGTGTTTGTGTTGCTTGGCTTGTACATGATTGATTGGAAATAGGAGGAAGTCTGGTGTCAACGGCGTGGCAATGTTTTTAGGAAGGTTATTCTAGGTAGTTTAATTCTCTAAATAACTCCTTAGTTAAGCTTTGTTCTGTTAGGATTGTACAAGGTGATTGTAAGATATCCTACATTGATCTTACCAATTCACTAGAATATGGAGCTTGAGCTACAATATTTATTCTAAACACGATAAGTAGGTTAAGCCATACACTCACATTTAGCTCATTTGAGAAATGCTCAATTGAAACTCATTTTTCTAGACAAAAGAATCCATCTTTTTTTTTTTTTTTCCCTTCATCTCTCTATTTTTTAGGGTTCATTAATAAAAATAAATTCTTTTATAGAATTATCATGCCTAACACATAAAAAATGCTTTAAGGAAAATGAAAAATACGAAGACTTAAGGACTAAATGCTATTCCTATTAAGGTTTTAAGGGCATAAGGGAAATTGGAGTCTTGTAGTTAACCAAGAGCTCAAAAAGTAAACAAGAAGTCCTCTAGGGAAAACACAAAAGAAATGCTTAGAGCAAATAGATCCAATCCCTAGTCATCATGCACAAACACAATAAAATATTAATGTTGATTGTAAAGTAGAAGAGTAAGAATGTCTTTTTTTTGTTTGCAAATGGAAGAAGAGTAGAAAGAGTAAAACATCATGATTAAAAAGGGTAAAATGGAAAATCGCACATAAAGTAAGCCCAAAGTCGAAGACATGGAGGGATGTGGAGATTGGTTAAACTACTTAAATTACTATATTGACCTCGTAAATAATTTTTAAAATAAAAGATTAAAGTCTAAAGGTTTAGTTTCGGATCTTTGGTAAGAAAGGCTTCATCATAAACTTTCAAGTATTCTCATTAAATATAGCATAGATTAATATTATAGTTCCTTTTCCTTTTCTTTGCCATCTCCAGTTCCTTGGTCGGCTCAAACCTCTACTTCTTTTATATTTGCTTCTGTATATATCTCTCTATCCATATTTGTCTAGAGCCACATCTTATGTGATTCAAATGTCCTCACGTCTCTTTCACTGTCAAAGTGCAATTTTTAGAACCAAAACATGCATGTCTCTCCTAACTGGGATTGTAATTTGTCTATGCTGCTCAAATTCAAAACATCCTTTTTTGACCTTTTCTTTTGTAGCTAATTGTCCTATCCATACACTTTTAAAAATGATTTACTTAATTATGTTCAAATTCTCTCATGACTACCTCTTTTTTCTGATGTCCTGAGCAGGTCAATTAAACATTATAATAAATTTATATCCGGCGGCCATAAGAATGAGAGAAAACGCGGAAGGTTTGTCCAAGATGAAGGTTTTCTTCCTCTGTTATGATAACAATGTCATTCTTGTGATGTCTGTTGATTCTTTTTGGGGGGAAGGGATTGGGGGAGGGAATCTCTTATTAGGATTCGAATTCTTTATTGCAGATATGATGACTTCAATATGGCATGGGAGACATTGTTTAAGTTAAGGTGGCCTGAGGCTGTTAGGGCAATTCGACCATATGACAAATGGACCAAGCAAGGCTTGAAAAGATGTGAAGTCATACAAAATGATGATTGGCATCAGATGTATTGGGAGGCGCATGTACAGATGTATATCAAACTGTTTAAATGCACATGCAATCTATTCATAAAATAAGTTTCTTGCTTTGTCTTGATTAAACTAACTGTTTTTTAAAATTGAAAGACAGTTGCTTGGATAAAGCAGCAGAGACAGCATTGCTCCCATCTTTTGATGGATGTATTGGTGAAATAACAATTCCAGGTAAAAAGACATGCTTATTTGAGTATGCTTTTCTCTAGAACATTGGTCCTGATTGCAATTTGTGTTTTGTGATGGTTTGACCGGAAACATCTTGCAAATTTTCACATATTAGCTGCAATATTTTAACTAAAATCATTGTCAACTTGCTTTGTTCCTGTCTTTTTGTGCCAATTCCTAATTTGATAATAAATTAAAGTATGTTTCTTCCCAGAAGCATACATGAAATGGATGTGTTAAAAATCTTATAGGCAAGGATACCTTTAATCAGTTGGTTGTTTAGGTTGTTCCTGGATGGCTTCCAATAGTTTGCTGGTCAAAGTTGATATGAATGTTGATTCATTGGTTAACATATGAAAATTTGTAGTTCTAACGTAATCCCCCTCTACTCATCTATACAAAATATAAAACAAATACCTGAAAAGCTCACCATGTGGCCATTTTTGCCAAGAATTAACCCTTCAAACCCATAGTTATTTCTATTTTCAAAAAATTAGCTGAGGTTAATGTAGTAATTTAACTATTTAAGTAATTCAACCAACTTCACTCCCCTCCTCCATGTCTCCTATTTTTGGGCTTATTTAAATATGGTTTCTCCATTTCACCCTTTTCAATCCTAAAGTTTTCTCTTTTATACCCTTGTTCTATTTTCAACAAAAAATGCATATTTACTCTTCTATTTGTAATCAATATTTTATTAAAAAAAAATCTGTAATTAAACTTTTGTTTTTAACTAAAAATTCTGAATACTTAGTTAGTATATGATAAAAGTTATGTGCAGCAGACATGCACGATTACTATTATAATTTATAGAATCTCTTTTCCAATTAGAGAGATTCTTGTTTTCCTTTTCCATCCAAAATGGCTTTCTTGATCATGTTGGACTGTCCTAAAGAGGAGATGCCATGCGACTCATGGCAAACATTATATAGGAAAGTCCTACAATCTTTTATTCTCTGATATAGTCCTACTGATTGTCAATTAATTCATAGTATCCATGTAGTTGGAAATTCTAGATGCCGATAGAACTGTTACGAGAGAGAAATTCTAGAATTCATGTGAAGACAATTATTTTCCATGTCTACTGAAGAATTTCACTGCTAATCTAATGCTGTTGATTTTGGGTTTTGCAAATAGCTGTTAAAGTGTCATAATCTGGTGATTTGCCTTTTACCTAATTTTTTGATAATTATAGCAGAGCATATATAACAAATAAATGATTTGCCACTGATGTTTTTTTCTTAGTCCTAGTAATAGTTGACTTTGAATATTTACTTGAAGGGATGCTTATATTCTTTTAACTTATAAATATATCAAACCACAATTTCCTGTTCTGTATGAGTTTGTAGAATTTCTATCATTTTGAGATTCTAAAATTATTTTTTATTGCTTGTGAAAAACCACTGGACCTAAAGCTATAGCTTTTAGATAGAAGCACAACTATGTATGTCAAATAAACATAGATATTGACACTCCCCTAACGTGCACGATGGATTGTGGACTAGATTTGTAATGGGGAAGAAAGACAAGATCTATAAATGAGGGAAAAATGCAAATGCTTGTGGGAGGTTTGAATGGCGAGACTGCTGATACTATGTCAGAAACCATTGGACCTAAAAGCTATAGTTATTAGATAGAAGCCCTACTACGTATATCAAGCGAACATAGATATTGATTTTTTTTATTTTTTTTTGAAATAATGCAATTGCCAAGTTGATGAAATATACTCAAAATGCAGTTTTAAAATCCTGAATTGACCATGTCGAAAGTTTAGCCACATGGTCCACTTATCCTTAGAGATACGACTTTGCCTTGAAGATTTCATGAACACCTATCAAAGGATTTATTGTACTTGGGATGCTGTTATTTTTTGAGCTTTAGTCAATAAATGTTGTATTTAAATATGCATCCTTTCCTACACTAGAAATGAATGCAGAAAATGAACTTGTGGAACCTGGACTAGCACCTGGAAACTTACAGAAAAATTATTGAGTTCGTCTGAACTCTGAAGTAAGACATTAACAGCTAGAATTACAAAATTACAGGAAATTGCAGGTTGGATGTTTTAACAGAGCAAGATTAAGTTCAAAAAGGAAGCTGATTAATGTAGTATTGACAGATTTAATGATACTTGGGTAAACATAAGATTTATCTTTGTAGATAATTGAATCAAGGAGTAGGATTTAGGATTTGCTTATCTGTCAATGATGATGTCACCATTAAAAAAAAAACACAATGATGATGTCTTGATGATTGCTCTTTATAAATAAAAGCCTTAACTTGAATGTACTTTGTTTTGATGATCATGAAAAAATGTAAGAGCTTTGTTTTTTCTGCTTATTACTTCGTATTGCATATAAAAAAGGAACATCATCACCTGTATCTCCTGTTCTGTAGGAATTATCATGGAATCTATTGGCTGTAAGATGCACATATCTGATGCACGTGTTCACTCCAAACTGTCCTATCATTGTCAACAATTTGGGTGCTATGCTAGGTATAATTCTGTTGTATATTTTATGAACAAATTTTCAGGAACGCAAAAACTGTAATCTGCAAAATAACTTTAGCAATCATTAAATAACAACTCTATGTTAGTAGCAATGTCAAGTCTTTGTTTATCCATTCAAATGTCCTATCAAGTCTTTGTTTATCCGTTCAAATGTCCTATTTATTTTGTTCAAAGATTTTCAGTAGATTGCTAGAGGAAAGCATCTTTTATACTAATCAAGTAATCATCATTCTAGAATTTAGGTCATGACAATTTTGTAACCTTTCTTGTATTGATCATGTAAGTATCATGCTAAATCCAAACTGAGGGATGCACAAGTTTGCACTTTTCTCTAGACATATGATAATGTATCATATGCTAGAAAATGATTAATGTACTCTGTTATGGAGAAGAGCAAAATCTGTGGGATTTATTTCCTTTAAGGTTTATTTCCTTTAAGGATTTAGATTTATTTCCCTTAAGGAAAGATGATAATTCTGTGGGATTTATTTCCTTTAAAGAAAGATGATAATTTTAGTAGTCGTTTTATTTAGCAGTTACTAAAATTGTAATTATAGCTATATGTGTGCATAGCCCTGTATGTCTATATATATGGTGTCCCTCCATTAAGACATCATCAAGAATAAGAAAATATTTCCTCTCTTCTCCCGTGAACGTAAGCCTTAGAGCCGAACCACGTTACATCTTTGTGTCTTTTATTATTATTTAACATGGCATCAAAGCTTTAAGCTCGTACAACTGGGAAAATTTCCTTTTCTTCCGACCTTCATCGTCGAAATTGTTTTATTTTGGCCTTCATTGCCGGAACCTTCCTCGTTGGCCTTCATCGTCGTTATTCGTGTTGCTGATTGGTACGTACGTCTTCATCATTGCTACTATATCACCATCGACTACTGCGTCTTCCTCATCGGCACTGCTGATATCCTAATCGTCGTCGACGCCTTCGTCTCCATTGCTACTGTGTTTCAGTCACCGCTGCTTGAACCCACCATTGCTGATCTTTGACGTTGCTACTGATCTTCGTCAATTTCTCGCGCATCTCTCTCACATATCTCTCTTGCACATCACTGCATCATTGCATCTCTCTAATATCCATCGCCATCTGCAGCTCCTGGTTCGTCTTCTTCGTCTTACAGCCAACATCGCCTGTTCATCGCATTTGGTTCTTCTTCTTCCTGCAACATCGTCTTCTTCATCACAACTGTTCACGTCTTCTCTTTGCATCGCCTTCTTCGTCTTCATCTGATATTCTTCTTTTATTTTTTTTTCTTTTTTGAGTTTGTAACCTATAAAAAATAAAAATAAAAAAAGGAAAAAAGAAAAATGTCGGTTACTTCCGAAATGGTGCAAACTGAAGAAGCAGTTGAAAAAACGGAGAAATGAGAACTATCAAACATTCAGGTAGCATACAGACTTGATGGAAAGAATTATTTGAAGTGGTCTCAGCTGGTGCGTACTTTTTTGAAGGGCAAAGGGAAATTAAGTCATCTTTTGGGCACTGGACCTACACCTGGAGATCCTAAGTTTATAGCGTGGGATAAAGAAGATGCTTCTATAATGGCGTGGCTATGGAATTCAATGACGCCAAACATTAGTGATACATGCATGTTTCTAACTACCGCCAAAGACATTTGGGATGCCGTTCATCAGACATACTCTAAGGCCCATGATGCAGCCCAAGTGTATGAGATCAAAGTGAAAGTTGGAACAACAAAACAAGGCAACATGACGGTCACCGAATATGCCAATGTATTGAAAAATCTCTGGCAGGAACTTGACCGTTATAGGTGTATTGAAACTAAATGCCCTGCAGATGCTGTAGTTTTAAAGAACTATATTGAGAAGGATCGGGTCTATGACTTCTTAGCTGGACTCAATGCAGAGTTTGATCAAGTGAGTGTTCAAACTCTCAGCAAAGAGTTGCCAACTCTAAATGAGACTATCTCAGTTATTCGGACTGAAGAAAGCAGAAGAAGTGTTATGCTCACACCTCAGAAGATGGAAGGCTCAGCTATGGTTGCCAATCAGGAAAATGATCAGAAGACACACACTCCGTCCGCTGAATCATCAAAGTCCCAAATCGAGACAATAGGGACAATCTATGGTGTACTTATTGTCAGAAGACTAGACATACCAGGGAGAAGTGTTGGAAACTTCATGGCAAGCCTTCAACTTCCAGTAAAGAATGGGGCTACAAAGGAGGACAGCAGAAGACCAGTGGACAAGCACATCTGTCTACTGAACAAACAGTTGCAAACTCCCTGGTGCCAGACGGATTTAGCCAAGACGACATTGAAAGATTGAAATCTTTGCTTGGCATACTGGACAAACCCTCAGGTACCTGTTCATTGGCCCATTCAGGTAACTTTCCTATTTCTATTGGATTTAATGTCTCGGATAAGTCTTTTGCTAACTCTTGGGTTATAGATTCTGGTGCTACTGATCACATGACCAATTCCCCCAATATATTTCATACCTACAACCCATGTCCTAGTAGTCGAAAAATAGCCACAGCTGATGGATCCTTAACCACAGTTGTTGGTATACGTGATGTTCACATCAGCCCTACCCTTACACTCAGAAATGTTCTTTATGTTCCTAAACTATCTACTAATCTTATCTCTATTAAAAAACTGACCCATGATCTGAGTTATAATGTAACCTTCTTCCCTACTTACTGTGCATTTCAGGACCAGGACTTGGGGACGATGATTGGACATGCTATGGAACAGGACGGGTTGTATTACCTTGAGACACCAATACATCCTATCAAGAGTAACACTTCATTTCTCTCCGAGCACAAATTTTCCAATAAAGAAAAGCTATGGCTCCATCATCGTCGCCTTGGCCATCCTTCTTTTCGAACCCTTAAAATCATGTTTCCTTTTTTGTTTAAGTCTCTCAATGTTGAAGATTTTCATTGTGAAGTGTGTGAACTTGCGAAACACAAGCGTATATCTTTTCCACTTAGTAATGAAAGAAGTTCAGATCCTTTTGATCTCATTCATGGTGATATTTGGGGTCCCTTTCCAATATCTAATGTTTCTGGAGCGCGATGGTTTGTGTCCTTCATTGATGATTGTACTAGAGTCTCGTGGATATTCTTACTGAAACAAAAATCTGATGTGAGCTTTGTTCTTCCTACCTTCCATAACATGATACACACCCAGTTTGGTGCTAAAATCAAGAGATTTCGATTTGACAATGCTAGAGATTATTTTAATCAAACATTGACCAATTACTTCCAAAACGAAGGGATCCTTCATGAATCATCCTGTGTTCACACCCCACAACAAAATGGAGTTGCTGAAAGAAAAAACGGCCACCTGCTTGATACAACCCGGGCCTTTTTATTTCAGAATACTATGCCTAAGTCCTATTGGAGGGAAGTTGTCCTTACTGCAACACACCTTATTAACCGCCTACCATCCCGGACCCTTGGTTTCAAAAGTCCTATGGAAAAGCTATGTCAATTTACCCTAAGCTCAAAATCTCCAATAATCTTATACCTAAGATATTTGGGTGTGTATCATTTGTCCATGTTCACCAACCCAACACGGGGAAGTTGGACCCCAGAGTTCTCAAGTGTGTTTTTGTCGGATACTCTTCCACTCAAAAGGGATATAAATGCTATCATCCGCCATCAAAGAAATTATTTGTCTCTACCGATGTCACTTTCTATGAACCTGAGCCCTATTTTTTCGCTCCTCCTCTTTCGAGGTAGAGTGTCATCATGGAAGATAAGGATCGAAACTCCCTTTGATAACCCTTTTGATCCTTTTGCCCCCTTTAACCTCCAACAAACCAAACCCAAATCTCCTACACCCTCTGTACCCAATGACGAACCTAAGGATCGGATGACTGGACAAATCTACTCAAGGAAGAAAGTTGCAGCTCCTGAATCGATGCAAGTTCGAGAATCTGAACCAATCCCTGAAAATGAGGTAACAAATCCTGAACCCTCCTTACAAATTTCATTAGTTCTTGAAACTAACAATGATCTTTTAGCCTCTGAACCTGACAATGATCTTCCCATTGCCATTAGAAAGGGCACAAGGGAATGCACTAAACATCCCTTGTATCCACTATCTCATGTTGTATCCTTCGAGAAGGTCTCGCCAACCCATAAGAGTTTCCTTACCAACCTGAACAACATCCAGACTCCTACATCATTATCCGAGGCTTTATCCAATACAAATTGGAAACAAGCTATGAATGTGGAAATGGAAGCCCTGGAGACAAAATACAACATGGGAGTTGGTAGACTTGCCTGCAGGAAAGAAACCTGTGGGATGCAAATGGGTTTATACAGTAAAATACAAAGCAGATGGGTCCCTAGAGCGCTACAAGGCAAGATTAGTAGCCAAAGGATATACTCAGACATATGGTGTGGACTATCAAGAGACATTTGCTCCGGTTACAAAAATGAATACTGTGAGACTTCTTTTGTCAAAGCCAAGGAGATCACACTCTGTTTATTAAGAACTCGACTTCAGGGGGAGTTACAACTCTATTAGTGTATGTTGATGACATCATCATGACAGGAAACAATGAGAACGAGAGACAAAATTTGAAGCAGTGTTTGACCGAGGAATGAGATCAAGGAACTAGGGAGATTGAAATACTTCCTAGGGATTGAAGTGGCACACTCTAAACAGGAAATCTTTATTTCTCAACAGAAGTACATTACAAACCTTCTTAAAGAAACAGGGAAGCTAGCATGCAAACCAATGAATACTCCTATTGATCTTAATCACAAGCTTGGAGAAGCTGAAGAAGCGCTGACTATTAATAAGGAGATGTATCAAAGACTAGTAGGAAGACTCATCTATCTCTCTCACACAAGACCTGATATTGCATATGTAGTAAGTGTAATAAGTCAGTTCATGCACAACCCTAAAGATATTCATTTGCAAGCAGCTAATCACGTTTTACAGTATCTTAAAGGGACTCCAGGACAGGGCATCTTATTTAAACGACACACAGGAGTGGTTCTTGAAGCATATACTGATTCAGACTATGTTGGTTCAGTAGTTGACAGAAGATCAACTACTGGATATTGTACGTTTCTTGGTGGGAATTTGGTGACATGGCGAAGTAAAAAGCAGAATGTAGTGGCCAGATCTAGTGCTGAAGTAGAATCCCGAGCAATGGCACAAGGGGTTTGTGAGCTATTATGGTTGCAGATAATTTTGACAGATTTGAAGATACACTGGGATGGCCCTATGAGACTCTATTGTGACAATAAATCTGCAATTAGCATTGCCCATAACCCAGTTCAACATGATCGAACCAAACATATAGAGATTGATAGACACTTTATTAAAGAGAAGCTTGATAGTGGGTTGATTTGTACTCCATATGTGTCTACCAATAATCAACTCGCCGATGTGTTCACTAAAGGGTTAAACCATACTGCATTTCTGGGAATGGTAAACCTTTATTCACCAGCTTAAGGGGGAGTGTTGTGGAGAAGAGCAAAATCTGTGGGATTTATTTCCTTTAAGGATTTATTTCCCTTAAGGATTTATTTCCTTTAAGGATTTATTTCCCTTAAGGATTTATTTTCTTTAAGGAAAGATGATAATTCTGTGGGATTTATTTCTTTTAAGGTTTATTTCCTTTAAGGATTTATTTCCTTTAAGGAAAGATGATAATTTTAGTAATCATTTTATTTAGCAGTTACTAAAATTGTAATTATAGCTATATGTGTGCATAGCCCTGTATGTCTATATATATGTTGTCCCTCTATTAAGACATCATCAAGAATAATAAAATATTTCTTCTCTTCTCCTGTGGACGTAGGCCTTAGAGCCGAACCACGTTACATCTTTGTGTCTTTTATTATTATTTAACATACTCCATTATCTTTAATAGACAGAAAATATATTTTTTCCCTCTTATTTTTTTCTTTGTTTTTACTGATCATATGATAAGTATTTTATTGGTGAATATGTTTTTATTTTTCATGTATATTTGATTTATATACCTTTTCTTTACAAAAGGTTGTAGCTAGTGCATAAGGGTCTTACTATTGCACAGTTTGGTCAGCTATTTTTTAATATTTTGGGATTACTTGTTGCTTTAGAGATGAGACCACCGTTAATTTTACAAGAACTACTGAAACTTTGCCAGTTTCCCGGTTATATTTGAATTTTTTTCTTTTTGCGAGCCTCCAAGACATACATTTGCGAGTCCTATATTGACCAAGTGGACCTTTACACTGGTTTAGGAGCTTCAAGATTGTAAAAATGCATTGGTGAGAATGCCAATCTCAGATGGATGGTGGCTAGTTTAGTATACATTTATTTAATTATTTTAAGTTGAACTAGCTAGGGAAATTTGGGTGCTTCATAGGTGGCATGTGATGCTTTTTTTTTTTTTTTTTTTTTGAGCAAAAACAAATAATATCTTATATTTATTTAGTATGAAGACCCAGGAAATACATTTGAGGTGGCATGTAATGATTTATAATTAAAGTGTTGTCAAAATTGTTATATAAAAAATTTAGACAGTGAAGCATGTTTCCGTTTATTATCTTGGCCCCTAAATCAATGAGTATGACAATGCAATGATGCATACAAATATTTAGCTAATTGGTTGGCCTTCTTAGCTCCAAGGGGCCTCTTCATAACCATTTGAGTTTTGAGCAGCCACTACACACCCATAAATCCTCTGTTCTGGTCCCGTATTAATTGCTTCCTGCTGAGGCTATACCGAAGAAATATGTGGAAGCACAGACTCAATAAAGTCATTAAAAATATGATGGAAACACTTGAGCAGATAAATCCAACATCAGAGTTATTGACCCGTCCACCCCCAATGAAAGAGGAAGGAAGGGGAAAAGAACTTTAGTGGGTTTTGTTCCCTTTTGAATCAGCATGACGTCCTACATCTTGAGCTATTTGCTTGTCCATTCATGGAATTCGATTTAACATTAAGTGGTTAAAGGCTGTTGTTTGGAGTATAAAATTTTTCCTCCAAATGTTAAATCTTCACTTGCTGAATGGCAAGAACAACATCAGATCAATTGTTCCTGTGTGCACTAGTAACAATGTCTGATGGACATGATAGGTTTGTAGCATCTATAAACAATTAAGTTTGAAGCAGCAAACTTCTTCACTTCTTCTTCCTCTTTTTTTTTTTTTCCCGTTATAATTGTGTACATCAGTATATGTGCTAATTTTGTAATTTATATGTCTTTTTTTATAAGTTTATTAATTAAGCCATGTTTTATCATGCGGTCATAATATATACTTTTATTTATTTATTTTTATAATTTATGCAGATGCCTGAGACTTCAAAATGTGCTTTGTGTTGCTGAAACATGTGTAAGTTTAATATGAGAGGTGGAATCCCTTACAAACTGCTACAGGTTGTACTGCTCTTTTAGCATTTTGTTGACTGAAGGATCTTCTCTCTCAAGGGAATAGAACACATCTATTGCTGTTATAGTTTCTGTATTGTGTGTAATTTGTTTCACACACTAGTTCAAGGCAGAAAATTCTGGATTTAGAGCAGGAATGGTTAAATGATGACAGAAAATCAATGACAGTGAAAGAATGTACAATCTTATAACTGAAAAATTAAAGATGTTCATTATAAGTAAGCTATTAGAAAGTTTTCATTCAGCAATTGTAGTTAAAGGTCGCACTTGTGCATTCACTGATGGTGCTATTGGTGCAAAGTGAGGTGCAAACCATAGAGAAGCAAGTTCAATGCAAAAATAATGTAATAATGAAATAAACAGTTTGATTCAGGTAGTTTAAACTAACTGGAAAGCAAGGATTTTAACATATTGTCAAAAATTCTTTCTCCAAAAACTATTCAAATTTTCACTTTTTCCAGAATCTAAGCCATTGACCTACTTTAACAGTTCAAAATATTCTGTAATTTCAATATCCTTAGATAAGCACTTCTACAGTGCTATAAGATATTAGTTATTATTTGAGATTGCATTTTCGTAACCTTTTTAACTTTTGAGTTCTTTTTCTTCTACTTTGTTATTTATTTATTTATTCTTACTGGGCATCTTCCTTATGGCTCTTATGTTGTGTGCCTTAACCCAGGTCACAATTGAGGCACCCACCTCATTGTGTTTGAGTTGGCAATTCCTGTGGGTCCTGTTAAGGTGCATGTGACATTTCCTTGTACCTGAGAGATGTGTCTCAGGTGCTTCCGAACTATATTGATAGATCCTATGTTAATTATTACCTAGAAATATGGAAAAGGATTGGGAACATCTAAACAGTTGTCATGAATGATGAAATTATGCTAACAAAAATGAAAATCTAGAATTCTTTTAAGTAGAATGTCCACATTGACCTCAACGAAAACTGTTCAAAGCAGATAATCTTGGTCTGTTGTGGGGAAGCTTTTTAAATAATAGCATCCATGGAACAGTAGTTTCAACTGTTGGAAATAGAAGTTTATGGTCCTTTTTTTGTTTTGTTTTTTTTTTATTTGGTGGAAAGATTAGGCTTTATTTTCTTGCTACCATATTCTGTTTACAGCACTAACTATTCTATGAATAGCAGGATTTGTTAAGGGACAGCAAGTTGCAAAGTATTGTCATGCGAAGGATCAAATCCAAAGAACAGGCAAGGCTAACATCTTTGTGCATATGTGTGTGTGTGTGAGATGCAATATTTACGTAGGCTACCGATGAATGTGGGGAAATTTTGGGACTTTTACACCTATGAACTACTTTGTGCTATCTAACAGATTAATGGAGCAACCAAGCTTCTATACCAGAACAGTGAAACATTGTCATCATTAGAGTTTGCTTATTGCAAACTTTCCTCAGCTGCTTGGGACGCCATTTATAGGTCTCTATATCCAAAGGACATTCATCAACATCGGATTCAGTACTTGTCAATCAATACTTCAACCATTCTGGAAAGCGACCTAGTTTCATTACCTTCTGGATTTTTATCTTTTCTCACATTGGGAAGGTACTTGCGTTTTTCATCTCTTGCAGATTGCTTCATTTGTCTATGGTAGTAATGTCACTGATCAATCTTTCAATAAAAATCTAATTTCGAATTAATATTTAAGTTAATAGGTTTGGAGTACCTATTGGAGTTTATTCTCTTCTTTTGAAATTACTCGTATTGAAGGTTGTGCCCTATTAGAATTCAAAAAAGGAGTTACAGAATGTTGTGAACTTTTGCTACTAAAATGGTATTTCAGTAAAGCATGGTGATTTATGATTCTGAAGTGTTATTTTCTTTAGTCTATAGATATATAATGTAAAACATGGTGTAGTGGAGGAGTGATGTATTACAAATATTTTGCTTTCTGTCGAACAAATTTGTACATGGAGCAGTGATGCAACAGAAGAGTGGAATGACTTTTACAGTGTATCTGCTTTGAAAATTATTCTTGCACAGCCAATTTGTTACAATCATAACCTGATGTTGAGATGATCCTTCTTTTAACCAACCTTAGACTAGCATCACCCTGAATGCTTCTTCATCTCATTTTGTCATTTCAGTTTCATGTTCATTGTTGTCGGTTTGGTCCTTCAGTTGCATCTTCTTGCTGAAGAAAATTTTCTGTTATGGATGCTACTGTTGAGAGGCGAGTCGTCACAATAATTGCACTTCCTTTAGCTCCAAGCTGTTTGGTAGATGGCTCATTTCGCTTGGTTGCCTAACTTTCCTTAAGCCACCAATGTAAGACGCTCATGATGGTACTTCCATTTTAGCCAAGTCATCACATGCAGTAGTTTAAAAAATATTTCATGAATTGATCAATAGTTCATAATTGTTGGAAGTTGGAACAAAGGCTTGTTGATGATTGTGGAGAAGAAATTCCTGCCAATAAGCTGCTTCATCTTTTCTCAACTAAGAAGCTTTAGGCTTACAGTTTTTTGAACATGTGATCTTCAATTGTTTCCATCAAGCAGATGCATGGTGTTGAAGTTTTTGAGGCGACAAGGGTACTTCTTGTCATCAGGTTCACTTTGAAATTGAGCCCTTCTTCTATCATGGTCTTCCAGTTCTGCTACTCTTTTGCAGCTTGCCGCCGTGAAATTCAGGAACGTCTCTGGTTAAATGGTTCTCCATAATGCTGGCCTGTTTTCTGCTGTATGTCTTTGATTGTTAAGGTTGTTGGAAGTCCATACACACTCATTTTTGAGAAACCTAATTTGGAATTACATTCTTCCCAATTTATGGACTTCGCACAGTGTGAGAAAGTTTCTTTACAAATAGTCTGAAATAAAGAATATATAAACCAAATAAGTAAACATTGTTGAAATTTGAACACTGAAGGTTCTAAATCAGAGAGGTGTCCATTGCTCAAATGGTAGACATAGATTCTAGCCACTTCGGATGTCTTGGTTTGGTCCTCTAGGTAGACTGATACATTTTTGAAATGATAACAATGTCTTGAACATTGTTTGTGGACTTGAGCCTTCTTGCTTTGGGGCTGTGTGTACATATGCTGCACAAGTTTTTGCTGTTTCATCAGATTAGTCTTGCATTGGTTTGTCTTTAGTCCTTCAACTACTGTTCATTAATCTTTTGTTATCTTTGAACCTTTGATTCTTTGGAGCACTTTTTAGTGTCCAGCCTTGACAACTTTTCTTCAATTCCAAAAGATCTTCAAAGCACTTTAGGTCTTCAGCCCTTTTTTAGAAATTCCCTTTTGATGTCTTCACTTTTAGTGATTATACTTTACTTTATCATCCAAATAGTTCTTTCACTAATCCAGCCTTTCTAGTGGGATCAACTGCCTTCATACTCTTATCATCCCAGCTCCATCTAGTATTTGCAAAGATGTAGGACAAGAAAATGACAGAAGAACAAAGATTAAGAACTTGGGAATAGAAGTATAATATTTATTTTAGAAAGTTTGAAAAAGGTGAATGGAAGGGGTATCTAAGTCCTATTTATACTCCCTATTGGACTATGCCTATGGTGCAGGAAGCACTCCATCCATGGTTTTTCATAAGAATCTATTCTTGGAAAAGTAGAAAGTTGAGTCCATCTGGTATCCCCAGGAAACATAAAGATTGAGCATACTAAATGCTAGGAATATTCATCATACTTCTTGTCATTCAAAAGAAGGGCAGGCCTTGCTGCAACAATTCATGTTGCTGCATTGTGAGCTGAAGGTCACAGGTTTGAATTCGGAAATAGCTTCTCCAATCTGGAGGTGAGGTTGTGTACATAATCGTTTTTCTAAACCACAGTGGTGGGAGCCTCGTGCACTAGGTTTGTCATTTTTCTTGTCATTTGAAACGACTAAAATATGGAAGCCTCCTTAGAAAGGGCACTGCCCTTCATTGCATTAGCTTACAAAATTTGCTCAAGATTGATTTTTCTATACATGTAGAAAAACTAAAACTACTTTTTAATCCTCCACTTTGTGTAAGAAATAAATATATATTACGTGTTCTCAAGTATTTAGCACGAACCATTTTGATTGCCCTAACAATCCAAATATCACTGTATATCAGGTCACCCTTGTATGAGCAACATAGACTTTGTTTTGGAAGACCATAAGGTCCTCCTCTATTCCATATTTTGTTGTGGGCAATCTATCAATTGAAATTGAAACTGTTGTATCATATCAAACTTGGAAGAATCCATGTTGAGGCAAAAGTCCAGGAGCATATGGCTCAACCTGGGGGACTCTAATAGTCAGTTTTTCCACCTGGTGTTAAGGGACCAAAAGAAAAACTCTTACATTAAATGGTTGGATGCACAAGTAATCTTCTTAATCTATGACCCTGTAGTAGTTATTGTTTATATTTCAACTTTTTTTGTTACATATGTGCATGAGCACAACGCAATGCCATCTTATATTCCGTTAGGAGAATTCCCTAGTCTCTCTCTTTCTCTTTCATCAGCTCCTCTAATTCCAAGTATTTGTTCATTCACTCATACACTTGAACAGGAAGTGATCTTTTGACGATAAAAAAAAGGTCTTAATGACTTTCATGGTTCTTCACCTAGCAAACTATTATTTAACTTGGTGAGTGGTTAACAGTGCTCTAATGTGCCAAGAAAGAAAGAAATGTCATGTTATGATGTTGATTGACAAAGAAAGTACCTTGACATTAATTTGTTAATGTTTGTTCTCCTCATAGATTTTATTCCATTTTACAATTTTGCATCTTTGGCCTCTTGTAAAGCAAGTTACGTACAATAGGCCCATTAGTGGTTTGAACCTTCCCCTGGGACCCACATAGTGGGAGCATTGTGTTCTGTTCTGCCCTTGTTTATTTTATTTAGGACATTTTTTAGTAGGTGTGACTGATGTAGCATTTGATTGGACAACATCATTTACTGCATTTTGTCTATTTGTTTTGATCAAAGAGAGATGTCATATTTTATTCCTCTTGTAAGAATTCCTTGTTCAATTTGTTTGAATGAACCTAAAAATGCACATGCCATTAGTTTGAAATAGAATCTGGATTTTTTTTTTTGTATCATATATTCTAATCTTTCTCATCTTGTTTATTCTTCATAACTAGAGTATTTACTTTGAAATAATCATCTCTAGTAAAACATTTATTTCTTTTTGGTATCAGGTCCTTGTGTTCACTTAACTTAAGTGACAATCGTTTGGGACCACATTCTGCAAAAGTGATATTTGATACCCTTCTTGATACTCCTTCTGGTCTTTCTATTCTTGACTTATCTGATAACAATGTGAGTAATGCATATCTTACTATGCTTTCGTTTTTTTTTTTTTTTACTAGGAAACATGAATATCATAATCTATGCTTGTAGATTGCAGGTTGGCTTTCTAATATCAATGAAAAACTCTCAAGTTGCTTTCCAGGATCTTCAAAAATAGAGAACTCCCTGTGGTCAGTGCGTGTGCTCAACCTAAGGTAGAAAGTTGATATGTGTTTTCTCTTGCTTTTAATCGTATTTATTTTCTCTTCTTAAGTTAGGGCTCCATTTGGTTAATGATGTGACAACAATTTTCTATATCCAAAAGAACATAAAAGCAAGGAATAAGTGTTTGTGATGCATTACACAAGGAGTTGGAATATCTTGGAAAGTATGAACATCGAAAGGTGGTGTTGGTGGTGGGGTCCAAGGTCATGTGCGGGATTTTGACAAAACGACACTTGTTTTTTATGGAAAACGACGTGAGGGTCAATACTCACTACTACAGCTGTGACTAATGTGTTGTTTTGGGCAAATTCCATCATATAGGCCTTCAAATTAGCGTGTTTTTTTTTTCTATTTTTGGAAAGTTTTATTTTGATTATATATTGAGTTAGGAGAGTCCGTTTCTAATTCCATTTGTTAGTACGCGATCTACGTCGTGAGATCTTTCTTTTTAGATAATTTTAGAATTCTTTCTATCTTTGGCAAAATTTGCTATTTCGGGAATTTGAGATTAATTAGAAGTTTGTGTCCAAGTTTCACCTATTTAAGGCCATTGTGTGAGAAAAATAATATAGAATTGAGAATTTTAGTATTTCTTTTCCTCTTTTCTCGGTATTCTTGTAAATCAATGAGTTAGAGAATATGCATTTTTGTCTTCCATATTCATGCCTTGCATCGGTACTAGTTGGTATTAGAGCCAAGTTCATTCTTCTACCATGCCTCCAAGGAGACGACAACATGAAGCCCAACTTGAGGATGTGAATAGATGTGATGATCTCGCACAGGTGCAGCAGCAAGTTGCTCATTTGACACAACAAGATGCTAAGTTGATGCAAAACCCCCAAGCAAGCGAACAACGGTAGGCTTGGTGGGAAGTGCTAGGCCTAAATCTTGTAGATGTCGATACAGGCGATGAAGGCAATCCATTCGCCCAGGCATCGCGATGAAGGCAATCCATTCGCCCAGGCATCGCAACAGCATAGGGCTTTGTGGTGCGTGGTGGGGAGAAGCGATGGGATTTGGGAATCAAGGTTGATATCTCGCAATTCCATGGGAACATCAAGCTAGAAGAATTTGATTGGTTTTCTATTGTTGAGGAGATCTTAGAGTTCAAGGAAGTTTTGGAAGATCGACGAGTTCCCCTGGTAGCTACTAGGCTCTGAGGAAGAGCAGCGACATGGTGGTAGTAGACAAAATCACAGAGGGGTGAGACTGGGCAAACTCAAGATTGTGGCTTGGAAGAAGATGAAGAAACATATGTGGGCTACTTTCCTCCTTTATAACCATATGCGCATGACGTACCTGTGACTTCAAAACTTGTGCCGACAATTACACGACAAATTTTTACCCATTGCTTGCTCGTAATGACATCATGGAGACCAAGGACTAGTTGGTGTCACATTACATTAGGGGCATGTGTCCACAGTTTTAGGATATGTTGAACATGTTTGATCTTGTCACAGTGTTTGAAGCACACCAAAGGGCCTTACAGTATGAGAAACAATTGACACATCAAGGCAGTGTGGGTTTCGACAATGTAGGCACGAGTAATAACCTACATTGTTCAACTGGATCTATATTAGCAGCTGTTAAACCCCCACAAGATCAACATGTGAGATCTGGTGGTAAATTAGTAATATGTGTTGCTTCGAATGTAGTGAACCAAACACCGATAGTCAGAGTGTAAGAAGAAGCGCAAGGCGTTCTACATTAGACAGTGTTAAAGATGAGGACAGTGTTGTAGAAGCTGTAGTCAAACCTACGTTCGATACTAGTGATAAATCAATAGGAGTCGCAAGGCAGCTTAAAGATGATATTGGCCCCATGCTAGTTGGACAACGACCCTTTTTGGCACCACGACAACAAGACGATTGGTTGCAGAACAATATTAGGGAAGACAAAAACACACTTTTTCTAACTCGTTGATTCACAAGAATATTGAGGAAAGAGGAAAAAAAATACTAAAATAATAAAATTCTCAATTCTTTATTCTGCTAGAAAAATAACTCATACAATAGCCTTAAATAGGCAAAATCTGGACACAAACTTCTAATTAGACTCAAATTCCCGAAATAACAAATTTTACCAAAAATAGAAAGAACTCTAACAACTATCTAAAAAGAAAGATCTTGCGATGTAATTCGCATATCAAGAAAGGGAATTAGAAATGGATTCTCCTAACTCATGATATACTTGAAATAAAACTTTTCAAAAATAGAAAAAATGATAATTTGAAGGCCTAAGCGATGAAATTTGCCCAAAAAACACATTAGTCACGGCGGTAGTGGTGAGTATTGACTTTCACACTGTTTTCCATCAAAATCTCCCTCGTGACCATGGACCCCACCCCCAACTACACCTTCTTTGGATGTTCATACTTTCCAAAATATTCCAATGTTGTGTAATGCATCAGTTTAGCTGGTCTTTTTAGTTTTTTTTTTTTTTTTTAACTGAGGCCATCTAGGCCTCCTCGCTAGACTAATCCCTTGGGGCAACATGCAAACCTTCCTATCCCTATGCATTAGGTGACTTATAGGGGAGTGGCCTCATTTTTGTAGGGGTGGAGGATTCAGGTCACTCACTTCCTGATGTGAGTCCTTGACAATTGAACCAACCCCTTGGGTTTGTTTGGCTGGTCAAATTTAATAACAGTTTTTTCGTAATTACTCAGAAAAAGAGTTTCCTTTTGAAAGGGGGTAGATTGGCATTGATGAAGAGTGTACTTGACACTATCCAAATATATTTTGTTTCAGTATTTAAAATATCGAGGAAAGTGGCTCAATTATTTGAAAGAATGATGAGAAGGTTTTTATGGAAAGGGGAGGACACAAGTAATGGTGGCTGCTGGATAAAATGGGATGTGGTAAAAAGGAGCCTTGAGCACGAAGGTCTGGTGATAGGGAATTTGAAACTAAGGAACAAGGCTTTGGTTGGAAAATGGTTGTGGGAGTTCAACTTGGAGGGTGGTTCTCTTTGGGCAAAGGTTATCAGAAGTTGTCATGGTCTACAAGCAAATTCAAGAGATGCTAGTTTGATACCCAAATTCACCTATAGAAGTCCCTGGAAATATATTCACTCCATTTATCCCTCTTTCTCAACCCTAATTAGACTTAAGGTAGGTGATGGGGGCTCTATTAGATTTTGGGAGGATACTTGGTGTAGTCCCAATTGCTTTCAATCTCTTTTCCCAAGGGTATACATATTATCTACAAAACATAACCAACCTATTAGCTTCTTCCTAGTTCCTAGCGAGGATAGAGGGGAGGGTGGACCTTCTTGGAACCAGGGGGTAGGGAACTTAGGGATAGTGTAGTGTGGGTAATGAACAATTCAAATGTCTTTTCTTCACAATCTTTCTTTCAATACCTAAATAACTCAATAGGGTCAAATTCCCAAAACCCTCCTTTTCCTCATAGTTTTATTTGGAGAGCTCATGTCCCATCCAAAGCCAAATTTTTGGAGTGGACTACGGCATATGGGATGTTAAATACTGCAAATGTACTCCAAAAAAGATTCTGTTTGGGCTATATTGCCTAGTTGGTGTTGCTTATGTAAACATAGTTGTGATAAGCATATTTTTGTGGATTGTGAATTCACAAAATGTGTTTGGAACAGATGGAGGTCAATGTTGCAGTGGGAGCACCTACCGAACGTGATATCTGTGGGAATTTCCAGAGGAAGGTCACTTTTTAGGGAAGTTGAAGAATTATTGGAGGGTAGTGGTGTTTGCTTTAGTGTGGTCAATTTGGAAAGAACGGAATGCTAGGGTGTTTGAGAATAAAGAGTGTGGGCTTGAGGGGGTTTGGGAAAATTCTTTCTTTTTCACATCCCTTTGGGTTAGTGCAAGTAATTAGTAATCTGGCAATGGGGTATTCCTTGGGAGAATGGCCCAGGGGGTGGAATCCAAATTTGGAGTGTATTTACTTATAGCAAATGGATTTCTTATCCAAAACATACTATAGATTGTACATACATTAATTTACATAATATAATGATACTTTGTTTCCTGTCAAAAAAAAAACACAGTAGTATTTTTTTCAAAAACAATAAAAGGTTGTTTTCTAATTTTTTCCTTTTAGGTTATATCCCTAGATTTAAATTATAAACCAAAACTGGCCAAACTTTACCAAACTGAACTATTTAGTGAACCAGATCATGTGTTTTCTTAACACAATCTTTTCATTCTTAAAATATTTCTATTTGTTTTACCTTCCCTTGCACGATTTTGTGGCTACAGACAAGTGTTCATACTGACCTGAACACCCATTATCTGATTTGCTAATATTTGTCACAAAGTTTTTATCTAGTTGTACTTGTGGAAAACTTCGATATTACTGCTGTAGCTTTAGTCAATGCCTACAAGAATATTGTCACCTTATGTTTTAAACAGTAGTTTGCACATAATGAACTGATTGGTATTGTTGATCTCAGGGGAAATAACCTACATAAGAATGACACAGCTCCTCTCAAAAATGCTTTGGTTCGAATGCCTAACTTGAAGTATTTGGATATAAGTGACAATCCCATAGGAGATGAGGGGATTAGGTAAGTAGAATTTTCAATTGTTCTTCAAACAGGTTTTGCACTTTTGTATCCATGACAACGTTATTGCGAATATGCAGCCTGACATCTTGCTGTGAACATCAAGGACACTATTTTGTAGCTATTATGGTTGTAATTTGACTGCAATATGACAATGGTGTGGCCAACATGTGCAACACCACCACACCACTACTCGTACCAATCTTTATCCAATCACTTGAATTTGAAGTGAGCTAAACAAGTTTTCTTTTACTATAATATTATCTAGAGCCACGTCTTCTGTTAATTCACAAATACCCATGTATTTTATTGCTATTTGGTTCAAAATCAAATTGGCTATTCTCTTGCATTTTTAACACTTCCAACTAGAGCCTTCTCATTTGTCGTTGTTGCATTCATCAGTCTATATTGCACATGGTTGAACCATCTCAGTGAGCTCTCTTATCTTATTGTCTATTGGTGTTGCACACAAGCTCCCTTGAATAGAGTTTTTCTATCTTCTCTAATCTTTTGACAGATTCATCTCAACAGCCTCATCTTAGCCATACTCATTCTGAAATATTTCTGAAAAACATATTTAAAATTTTAAATTTGTAATCAATCCAGAAATCAGGGGACAGGGCATACAGTGTTAATTCAGTTTGTAATCTTTGTTCTCAAAAGCAAAACACGAATATTCTGGTGTCGATTACCATTATCTGAAACCATTACAAGGTTCTTACCCACTGCACTTTAACCATTCAGGATTCTGATCCCTTATTTTGTTCAAGCTTCTGCAAGAGACTCTTGCTTGCTTGAATTGAAGGTGGAGAATTGCAACCTGTCCTGCAGTGGAGTGACTGATCTTTTAGAAAGCCTATTAAGCTTGAAATATTCATTGAACAGTCTCTCACTTGGAGATAATGAACTTGGCAGGTCGGTGGTTCCACTCTTGTTGGCTGTTTTAACACAGATATATCATATATCATTATAGTTTTATATATGTAACCTTCATTAACCTTGATTCCAATGTTTCTGAATTACAGTCAAGTTGCTGGAGAATTGGCAAAAATTTTAGCCGAATCTTGTATCAGAGTACTAAACATTGAAAGCATTGAGCTAGGCTCATCTGGCTTCCTAGAATTCTGTGAGAAATTACCTGAGAACATCAAACTTGTAGAGATGAGCATAAGGTAGGTATTAATCTCCAATATCTTGAGCTTTAATTTTTCTTTATTAAGTTAGGACACTAACACCTCATTTCCTATTCTAAAGTAAAAACCGTGGTGGAATTGAAGCCGCAAAATTTGTCTCGGAACTCATTTTACGGGCTCCAGAACTTGTTGCACTCGATGCTGGCTATAACTTTATGCCTTCAGAATCCTTGGTGGCTATATATTCTGCTTTGAAACAATCTAAAGGTATTCGCTCTTCACCAGCGACGAACATGTTAAGATGACATATCTGCAAATGTCATTCATTGAACTGTACTGATTTTGATTTGTTTAATACTAAATCAAGAGTCTATGTGATCTGTTCCTTCAAATTTTAGTAGCTAGGTATTTTCCCTTCACCAGCCACACTCTGTTGTGTTGCTGACATCATGGGATTTTAATAAGTTATCCATTCTGATTTTTAGGATTTGCTAAATACTTAATCAAGAGTCTGTGTGATCTGTTCCTTCAAATTTTAGTAGTTAGGGATTCTCCTTTCACCACCAACACTCCGTTGCTAACATGATGGGATTTTAACTAGTTATCCATTCTGATTTTTAATGCACCAATGCAGTTCTCCCACAATACAATCCACCATTAAAAACACTAAAATATGATTGTTCTATACTTATCATTAAAGTCTACAAATGAGATGTTTCTATATTGGATTATAGTCCAATTTGGAGACGATCTGAAATAGTTCAAGCCTGATCTACCATGTAGCTGCGAAGTCCCAGTCAATAATGTAACAACCTCTACTTTGGTTAGGACTATCTGAAATTGCTGATGAGTCAATGTAATCTCCATGTCGATACGTGCTTTGTGCTCAACCATGCCTTTTGTACAAATCCTACAGAATTAGGATTACTCATATTTCTCCACTTCTAACTTCATATTTGATACTTTTGCTGTCTTTAATGTCATCTCCACCATTATCTTGAACGTCATAAATTACTTCAGTAAGAAAGGACTCCATAACTCCAAGTCTCCAACCAACTTAGAAACCTAGGGTAGAAAACTATGAGATGTGTACTTCAATATAAGGGACAATGCTGCTTCACAGTACCACTGAAGTACCCTGAAAAGAAAGAGAGTTAATCTCTTTAGCTCGTGTGTGATGCATATTAAAATTCTAACTTTTCGTACTTTACACCTCATGTACTCTATTTTTGCTGCAGACCCAAGAGGGGAGAAGTGTTTCAATCTGTATGGATACTCAATCTCTCTTGTCCTTCTTCTCATATATTTTATTTCCTCAACACAATCTCTCTCTTTACTTTCTTCTATGTTGTAGAGTTGAGAAATACCAATCATTTAAGATCAAACAAGCAAGTTCCAACTTTGTTAGAGGCAAACTGTTTAGGAGAGACTTCTACAAAGTAGAAGAAATCTGCCTAGCTATTTCCACCACAATCTTTGATATGTTTCCAAATCCTAACTTTTATATTTGTGCCGAAGGAAAGCGAAATACAGAAAATTAACATGAAAAGAAAAATTACAGAATAGACAGATATATATTATTAATTAATTTGCTTATGTTACATAGGTGATGTACTTTTCTTCTCATCATATAATTGACTTGATAGTTTCTGCTTTCAGGTAAACTAAAGAGACTGGACTTAACTGGGAACGCAGCATGTTACCAGCCACCCAAAGCTTCTTTTCTTGCTGAGTTCCAGTTCTGTGGTAAACCAATTGTCGTTCTTCCATCATTGTCAACGGCAGCTGCTCCATATGACGATGATCCGTAGTTGACATGTTCTTCAAAGTTCAAACAAAAATCGATTCCTTATTCCTTAAACTCATGGGCGTCTTTTTCCAGCTGATATTACTGAGCCAAGTAAGTTGAAATCAGACTCGAAAGAATCATTCATGAGACTACAACAGCTGATTTCTCACGACCTCAAGCCTGCAAAAGCCCATTTGAGCTCCGATGTTGAAGGTGAGAGCTTGAAAAAGCCTGTTTTATATTTTACAACTGCTTTCTTGCAGCTTTTTCCTTCTTCCCCTAAAATTCAATCTGGGCAATCCAGATTGAGAGATCCTAGGAAGGATCTCTTCTTGCATGACTCAAAAAACTTGTATGATTCTGTATGATAAAGAAATATCATAGATTAAATTCATTTATCACAAATGCCAGAACTATGTATGTGCTGATGATGATTGGCCTTATAAGATTTCATTAAATTCATAGTTGGGAAAATTTGTGTGATCAAATTGCATTTATTCTTCTAATAACATACTTATGCTTTTCCTCAGTTTATTCAGGAAAAATTACAAGCCCCTTTAATATTTTTGCTTAGTTATACGGATCCTTGTTCTACAGATTGTGGATTCGGGTTTGGAACCCTTGCACTAAGATCAAAACCTTCACTACACTTGCTCTCTTCGGAAGTTTAGTTTTAGCCTGTAGGACTTGGGTCACTCTACTTAAGTTTTACGAGTTTTTCTAGTGGTTTTACCTTTATTTAATGTAGAACAAATTGATATTTGAACCCTTAGACATTAACTTGCATTCTTTATATCTAACTGGAAATTGAAAAAAGTTGTACAACAGCCCCATTAAGAACCTTAACTAGTATATAATTTTTGAGGTAGAATGCATGTAGGTTCTTCTTATTACTAAGAAGGCATTCTCTTTTTTAATAATGTATAAATCCATCTAAACCTTACAACCCGGATGGGCACTTTTTTTTTTTTTTTTTTTTTTTTGTAAAAGGAAAATAGTGTCACTCATACAGCTTAATAAATGTCATTTTGCTATTATTGTTATTATTATCGTCGTCGTCATTGTCATCATTATCATCATCATTTTTTGTGTCTTCAGAGCTGAGCAAAAGAATATGTGTATATGATTTCTTCAATCAAATTCAACACAACAAGCATTTTGAATTGTGATCGAAGAATGTCATTACTGTTAGAAACTACTTGATCTAAAAGGTATAGCTGTCAAATAAGAGCTAACAATACATATCAAACTATCATTAACACTTTGTTTTTACGTGTAACTCTATCTTGTATGTAAAGAGTCAAAAGAGCCAGAAGAATAAATTATTAATTATGCAAATGTCAATAAAAAGACTTGAACTTAAAATTTTTTGCAAAATTAAGGCTTTGATATTATGTTAAAAATTATTCAACCTAAAAGTTATAATTGTTAGATAAAGGCTCAACGATGCATATCAAGCTATCATTAACAATTATTAACTCTCATGTGTATTGTGTTTGATTTTTCTAATTTATTTTCAAGTGCAAAAATGTCCCTCAACATTAGGGATTTTTTTGGGAGGTATTTAATGGTTGAACTCTTGCCTACATTGTTGCAAGACAAGACTCCCTTATGATTGATTAAATCAAAACTCCAAATCTAAAACACTCAAAAACAGGATGCATGTAATAATAATAATCCTGAATATAATGTATATCACATATCTAATTCAACTTACCATGCTTGGCAACTTTGATTTATTTATTTTGCAGGAAAAAAAACTATATTAAACCAATTTTTGTTGCTTTTTATTAAAAGAAACACCTGAAATCCAATATAACAAACAAGAACAACTTGTGGGTGTTGAAGCCTATTTTCTTATGGCCTATTTGATGGTTATGAAAATTACTACTTAATTTCTCGATAAAGTAATAGATTTTCTCAAGAATACAAAAAGGTTGGTTGTTTTGATTATTAAGATCCTTTATAAAAATATTTTAGTACCCAAAAATATTCCCACTTATAGAGGTGAGAGAATTTTGTTTTTCTCATGAAAAAAAATCTTCAATATTATTGTTCAAACTCGTGCTATTTTTTCATGAAGCACTTTCATTTTTTATTATATGCAACCAAACAATAATTTATGAAATTTTTTTCTTAGCCAACACTGATGCCCTTGTTGCAAATATCAACCCTCAGATGGGATAAGCTCAATCCTTAATTAGGGTCTCCTTGTTTCTCAAAGGTCCCTTTACACAAAAGCACAAAGCTCATCATCAATTTAAACGAGGTTGCTGGAGTAGTGTGACCTTCGGCTTACAAATTAAAGGTCCTAAGTTTAAGTTCTCAGGTTGAACTAAGGCATGGTGTTTATGGGTGGAATAGTGTATTTACGGGATTAGTTGAGATGTGTGCAAGCAAACCCTAATAACATCATGATAAAAAAAAATAAAAAAATAAAAAAATCATCCTTGTGCATGTATGTAGGGTTGTTCACCAACTCAACCAAACCAAACCTTTTAGGATGATTTGGATTGAGTTGGGTTCTAAAATATCTAACCTGATCGGTTTGGGTTGAGTCACGAGTTCAGCCTATAAGAACTCGAGTAACCCAACCCGAATCGACATTTACAAATTTTACAGTTACACATTCATGATTAAGAGTTTTATCCCTTTTTTTTTTTAAAAAAAAGTGTTAGCGTATTTCATAATTATCACCAATCAAAGCCACAATAATAGCATATTGTAAATATTGAATAAAAGAAAAGAGTCGTCACAATTTGCCTTGTAGCAATTATTGTTCAAAATTATCAAAATTAGGCCCAAGTCACCGAGGCAACCCAAATCGAACCCGAACTGTTTGGGTTGAGAGACTGATTGAGTTGAATTGAGTTTTAAATTTATCAACCTGAACTGTTTAAGTCGACCCAACCCAACTTATGTACATCCCTACGTGTCTATGTATTGAACAAGGCTCTCCATCAAAATTAAAAAGTAAAAAAGTTGAGAGAGAATGAATGAATGAAATTAAATACGGAAAAAGTTCACCCTAATCGTTGAGGTTTCGACATGTTTTAGAGAAAGTAGAAGAAATGGGAGACCTTTTCAATTAATAATGGACAAAAATGAGATAAGTAGTGGGTTATAATCATTTCGGTTTTGGCTTCCATCCAATCTTTTTCTCCAACAAACCCCATAATCAAGAGAGCAATAGCAACAATTATAGATTAGCTATTTTTTTTTTTTCCATCACCAAGTCACGAGCCTCATAGGTCACTTAACAAATAAAAAAATATTTTATGCACATGGGTGCTCCTCTTTTTTGACACTGCTACTTAATATTTTTAAATATTTTAAAAATACACGTGTATTACTGAATAGCCTTTTTTTTAAAAGTGATAGTATTTATCTTTTCAAACGTTTCTCATTTTCCTTTGATTCTAAATAATAATAAAAAAATCATACATAAAACAAGAGGATTTCTTTCTTCTTTCTTTTTTCAATACGAAGAAAGAGAGATTTTGTGATCCTTTTATTATTATATTCGTCTTTGTCCTACACATAGATCGTCTTATAGACTAAATTAAGCTCTAGGAGAGTCTCAATTACTAATTTAATTGGCCGAGAAGCAAAAGTTTATGATTATCAATCGTAGGTTGGTCTATTGGTATAGGGAGTGGACCGTGAGGGAGGGTTGAAGGACCTCATTACGGGTTTAAGTCCTGTCTCAGTCAAATCTTGGGTGAGAGAGACGTTTATAAACTCCTGTAGAATTTCAAACATGAGTCTAAAATTTGGACAATATCAGTTGTGTGCGTGCCCCATATATGTGAGATTTTTTCTTAAAACTGTAGATGGCCATTGACTTGTTCTTTATATATCATGATAATCACGATTCATTAATTGTTTTTCTTTATTAGATGACTAATAATCCAAGTTACCGTCTATGAAACGCCTTAATTAATTTAATTTTGGGGTCACTATAATTAATATAAAAAATTTGTAGATATTTTTTTATTATTGAAGGATTAAAGAGAACTAAGACCCCATAACCATGTCCGCGAAGTTGTATGATACTTAGATTAGCCTATAGCTACATTACTAGAGCTATTGAAGCTTCCACATTGTAAATATATATATATATATATTCCTAGAGCATATGTAATGTGCATTTCAATGTATACGATACACAACCTAATGAACCCATTTCAATGATTATGTAAATAGTTTTGTTAATTAAAACGTGGATAGAAAATATATGTACCATATATTCAGGCAGGCATCCATACAATCATATTTGAGTCACGTGTATCATTGGCATTAGACCATATTGTAGCATTGAAAAAGGGTACAAGGGTATTATAAATTAGATTGGTATAGTTGCATTGATTCATTAATTTAACCTATGGACTCATATAATACAAAAGGCGTGTTACAAGCTGTAGTATACAAGTTTTTCTTGGCTTAGCTAGAGACATTAAATGAAAGATATATTGGTCACAATGGACTACAAATAGGTGATTATTATTCTTGGTTTCTTATTATAGATGCATCCATCGAATTTCATTTTTCATGGAAAAGGATTAATGTTAGAAATAGAAGTTTGTAAAATGCTTACCTTTTTATATTATATTGATCACGACTGCATTAATTCCTCTATCTAGAAATAGAAGTTTAATCTTTAAAATAAATCTCCTTGCATTTACTTGTTTATTGATTCTCTTGTTAGAAAAATGTACTGAAATGAAAAATTAATTTGTAAGGGCCAAGTGTTTTAATTATATTTGAATTTAAATTCAAAACGATCAATTAGTTTGAGTTTAAATTCGAACGTTCGCAAAGTTAATAGAGACCATTTAGTACTATTAATGAAAAACATTAAGAGCATCATCCCCCTCTATTAGTATAAAAAGACACAAAAAATTGTATATATATATATGTGTGTGTGTGTGTGTGCGTGCAAAATATTATTTGTGGAAAAGAATTTTAATTAATGTAAATTTCAGCAACATATTTGTCCTTAAAAATCTATTTTGATGAGACTGTGTGTTACACTAACCTCGCTTCCATCCTATTCAACTTTTGTTCTGTTGTAATTTAGTTTATTTTTTAAACTCATTTTGTTGCTTATGTTATAAATAATATAAGCATATTGATATTTGAGTTTTAGTTGTTTTATTTTAATATTATTTCAGTATTTATTTGTTTATTTTTACATTATTGCTAATACTTTTTCATGTTCAAAATGTAGTTTATCTGTTATCATAACTATTCGGCATGAAAGGTAGTGTTAAAAAGATGCACGGTAACTCCTAACATAACTTTCATGATATATATATATATATATATATTAGTTGTATGTCACTTGAATAGTACTTTGGTCATTTTCCCGTACCATTTTAAGAGATTCATGTCATGCAATTCACGTTACAAGTCACTAATACCATTATTCAAGTGTTAATATCTACAATTTTTTAATATGCTAATGAAACCTTTACCTAATAATTATAGCTTTTAGGTAAAGTAATTTTTAATTAATGAAGAAATATATTAAAGGGACTATTAAAATAACTCTTAACGAATAGCTTCTATCACGTCTCTTAAAAAGAGTGCTAAGTTATTTAGGCTTTCCTTGTTTAAGCAAATCATGTGACCTTCGTTTGACACAAGTTATTATATTATAGGTTAGACTAAGAGTAGAACAATAATATTTCTCTCCTAATAAATGCCATAAATTATTATATTCAATGGACTCCTTTCAATAAATAGGAGAATTGACTATACATTTTTTGTTACAAGTTATAGAGAATTGACCTTCGTTTGACACAAGTTATAGCTAATTCTTCTACTTTTGCAGTGAGTATAATCCACCTGATTCTCCCATATATATTAAACAATCCATCAAAAGGTGGATATAGACTGTACTATGGTAGTTGATGCTCTCACCTATATTAGCTGTATCTTAACTAAGTATTTTCTCAACTACGTGCGTATATATTCTAGCTATGCGTAATAGAAAAAATGCTAATTATATAATTACAAAAGATACAACTATATATATTATCATGGTCATTTAATATTTTATATTATTTATCTTAATGTATATAATATATGATCCGATGACAATAATGATAGAGTTGCACACTTAATTGCATTTAGTTTAGATTAAAACAACATTTTCCATATATAGTTTTGGTATAAGCATGCCAAACTAATGCCTAAAATAGCCCGAAGGATGTCATGATCACACCACATACTCAAACGTGTAAGCCATGTCAATCCTTTTATCCCAACTTTTTCTACTATATTTAAATAGGCACAACTTAATATATTTCTAACTTTAATATATTTCTACTCATCATCTCTTCATCTCTCGAACTACCATCGTCGCCATAAAACTTCCATCAAAATGGCTAATAACCTTCTCTTGCTTTGTTTCAGTGTTTCCTTCTTGCTTCTACTTCATGCTTCTATAGCTAAAAAAACATGTCAATTTCAGAGACTACAAGTTCTTTGACCCAATCACCGGATTGAGGCCGAGGCCAGTCTAACTGAAATCTGGGAGCCAAACAACGCACAACTTTGGTGTGCCAGAGTCACTGCAATTCGAACAACCATACAGCAAAACGGCCTTCACTTGCCAGTATATGGCAATGCACCAAAGCTCTCCTATGTCATCCAAGGTACATATTTGAGCCTTCTAGCTATTTCTTCTACACATATATATTAGGCGGTTTTATATTGATCCAAAAGACTTAACCACCTAATTTACACTTCTTCTAATATGAATATCTCTATTAGGGCCATTATTTTTTTTTCTTGTTAATTTATTAGTTATTGCATAATAATCATCATGTTATTATATATCTAACTATTTCTAATGAATATATAGGAAGGGGTATTGCAAGCATGGACATCTCTAGCGAGAACCAACTAATCCATCGTGTGATAGAAGGCAACATTATAGCCATTCCAGCTGGAGTGGTTCAATGGATTTACAACGATGGGGATAGCCCTTTAGTTACTATCACCCTCCTTGAAACAAGTAATATCATGAACGAGTATGACCAACAGTTGAGAGTAAGATACCAATGCATCATCTTGATTTTGCTATGGCGCTTTATTGTTTGCAATCTATAAATTTTAAGAAATGCTAATAAACAAAGGTGACATGTATATAAGGATATGGCAAACATAATAGCAAACCCTAATAAGGTATTCAAGAGTACATTCATTCAGGAAGTGTACTTGAATGTCTAAGTCCTCTAAATCAACATGCATAGAACCATTCAATATTATACTCTACGCAATTTCCTTATTGATACAGATTCAAATGTCTGAGCACACTTCTTGAGTCACAATATATAGCATCACTCTGGAAGCAATGGCAATATCATTAACTTACAATTAGATTGTCTTCAAGGATATGTATTGATCACGTGATTTGAAACAACCAAAATAATTAATAGGTCGTGTTGATAAAAATATTTCCATTTATAGTGGCATCAATATCACTCCACTTTGTTACTAGAATAATACTACGGTCACTATAAGAAATTGGAGAATTAGTTATAAAATTTTATATTCACTTGTAGGTAAAATTTTGTAGTGAAAAGCTCACTTTCAGTGATATATATATGTTCACTTATAGCTATTAATCTGTAATCAATTTTCCTATTTCTTGTGATGGTAATGAACAACTTCTGCAACACCAATGATTGTAACCATTATCCTTCTCCATATGGTTCCATACCATATTATTAGAGAAAAATTAATATACAACTATTGGTATATTTCCTTTGTTTAAAAATTAGGTGTAGCACATTTCCTAGCACTACTCTTACATATCATTAATTAGTTCTTTCTTTCTTTCTTTTTTGTGCAAAAATTTAGAGGTTTTTCTTAGCTGGTGACCCACAAGCAGCAAGTGATGATGAGACGTCAACCAATCAAAGGAAAGGAAGGATGGAGTCAAACAACATTTTCAAGGGATTTGATGAGCAGACACTGATGGATGTGTTTGGTGTAAATAGAGATATGGTTAGGAAGATCAAGGGTGTAGGTGATAGAAGGGGCAATATAGTGCTCTTGAAAAATGGACTTAATATCACAATGGAAGAAGAAGAAGGACTTGATGATGATCAGAACCATTATGGGAGGGCAAAAGATGATGATTTTGAGCACCTTGGCCTTTTTGCCATGAAGTTTAGCCAAAATAATATTCATGCACATCCATCTACTACTCCTACAACACAATCCTCGAGCTAAAGGGTACATCATCATCACTTTTAAAAGTTCGAATCTCCCTATTCTCGACCTCCTCAACATGAGTGCAGACAGAGGAACCCTCTACAAGGTAATCAAGAAGAAAACTCACAACTTATAAATATCTTCTTATATATATATATATATATATGAGAACATTAGTTAAGCTTTTATCTTTGTCTAATAAATAAATAATAAAGCTCACATGCACAAATATATTAATAGGAAATGTTAATCTAACGGCAAAATAATATAACTACATATTCATGTCTATTGGATATGTGTAGTTTGCACATCTCAATGAGTGTAATAAATAATTTAATAAACATGAACATGTAGCTACATTATTTTGTAGTTAGATTATCATTCTTCTATATTAATATACCTTTAACTTTTATATTTATTTATTTATTTATTTGCAGAATGCCACCTTTGGTCCTTACTGGAATAATATGAATGCCAACTCTATAATCTATGCCATTAAAGGAAATGCTTGGCTTCAAATTGTTGGGAGCTATAAAGATCCAGTTTATAATGGCTATATAAGTAAAGGACAAATAGTAGTTGTTCCAGATAACTTTGCAATATTTATACAAGCAGCTGGAAATAGTGTGTTTGAATGGATTTCATTCAAAACTAATAGCAATGCTATGATTCAAGAAGTTGCTGGAAGAAACTCAGTGTTCCGAGCACTCCCCAGTAGATGTGGTGGCAAACATGTATCAAATAAGTAGAAGGGAAGCTCAATCTCTCAAGAGCCATGTTATAAGAGATGAGATGATTTCATTTTCTCCATCTTCATGAGCAAGAGCTTGAGCTTCAAGCTATATTTTCTCCACCTATATATATATATATATAAAACTTATGTTGGAAAATAAGGGGCCCTTTTGCTAAGAGGGAATTAGTCAAACTTGCATGGTCATGTGCAAGGTGTTTATTTGGTTTAAAATAATTACAATAGTATATATACTAAAAATGATTGTGTATGCTTTACTTTTTGACCTTTTTTAATTGGTTTCTTTTTACCAAGAATAATCAGTAATTATCTTAATAATATAATTACCCAATAAATTGAAGAGACAAATTAAACTTCAAGATCGACCAATGTAATTACTGCTAGAAACTAAAGTTTTGGTATATAATAACTGTTAGATAATGATTGGGAATTCATGAAAATGTAAATGAAATGTTTTGAATAACAATGAGGAACGAAGCTAAATTTTCTGTTATTTTAACCCAATGAACCTTTTTTTCTTTTTTTTTTGAGTCTATATCTAGAAGGCAAATTATGATCGATGTTTGTAGGAAACGGGCGTTTGCACTTAATGCTACTTCATAAAAATCATTTTGCTATGGTTATTAGAGATTTCTTTTCGCCTTAATACAAAATGTATTTGTAATGATTACCTTTTTCATCGTATTAATGTATCTGTGACACAGTGTTTTGTCACCACATAGCAAAGATTTATTTTCGCTGCAAATAGTATTTTATGGCAAAAAAATAGTATTTGCAACAACAAAAATTCACGGCAAAAAACCACTTTTATTGTAGTGTGGCAAAATGGGTCCAGACCATTCTTCCGCTTTCATCCAGTTTGCTTTAAACGGGTAAGGACATGATTTTTAGAAACTGGGTGCGGACAAAAATTTGTATCTTTTTTAAAAATCGGGCTAAGTCCATACATAAGCTCAAAAAACTCGATACTCTGTTCTTACTTAATACAAGGGTATATTTTACATATCTCTATTTTTATTTGTCCATGCCCTAGCTAGCTTGATTGAATCGTTTACACTTATTTTTCTTTTAAATCTTTCTTTCTTCTTGTTATCTTCTTCTTCTTCTTCGTTTTCATCACTATTGGCATGAGATCTCCACTTTTTTTTATCAAAAAACACACTTCACCATTATATGCCTTTGAAAAACATATGAGTACTTACAGACAAAACTGGGCTACCTAATTTTTAAAACATACGGATATGGACAAACATTTATTATCCATTTTTCAAAATAAGTCGTCGGGAACAAACATGTTATATGTTCATTACTATGAGACATTATCTGTATTCGTACCCATCTATACCTGATTTTTTGTTGTTCCTACAAATATCAACCTATAAGGACCAAGTGGACCTCTAGACAATAAGTGCATTTTATATAAGCCCACAAAACTTAAAAGTATACTTGCAACAAAAGTTTCGTAGGCCTGGACGCCATGTTATAAATAGCTTTTGTTTTTTCACGGCCGGAGTTTGACCTCTACCCATGTGTACATAGAGAAGATTTATAAGACAATTTATCATATGATTTAAGTGTTCTATTACAATTAGTAGTATCAAAAGGACTCTCAGGGCTACTAGAGTTGTGTTGGTGGTTCCAATGAGGACGTTAAACTTTGAGAGATGATGGTAGAAGAATTTGTGGGCAATATTATAAAAGTTGTCACAAACTTATGAACATTTATTTGAGGGAGACTAACAGGACACTATGTCTAGGTGAGCTATGTGGATTTTACGAGCTACCACATGAGTAAGACATTTGGCCGTTGTTTTTTGGATGAGTTGTGGAAACAAGCCTCACATATACACCTACTACATGTATGCAAATCCGTGAGAGCATAAAGACCAATAGGGCTACCGAAGGTGGGTAAGTAGTCCAAGAAGGACTCTAGGGAATGGACTGTGACAGTCATTCATCAATCTTGTAATTAATTACTATGACAAAGTATGCCTGAACTTGATTACCCGATTAAATTAATTGTACTTGCCTGATATAAAAAGATTTCAAGTAATACTATTAAAACCTAGGGCCCAGTTTGGGCAAATATAACCTAGGCCCTAATTCAGAATTGAGCATGGTCTTGGCAAGTAGTTTTAAAAATCCAAATATGAAAATTTGGTTTATCTTCTACCTCAAATACAATACCTAATTACAGAGTCATATCATGAAAACTCTTTTGATATATCATCATTTGTTGCATTGTTCTAACAATCTTTCACAATAGCGCACTTAAAGGAAATCACTCTAATATTTTTGAGTTATGAAGGATTTGCACTATAGCACGTATATCGTATTGAATAGAGAAAAAAAAAAAGTATATATTTTAATTAGATTGGTAGTTTATTCCTTTACAAGGAAGTGGAATCATTTTTAGCCTAGGACCTCATATATATCGTTCTTATCATGTAAGATAACATTTGATAGTTTCCGTTATACAAGTCATGTGGTACATAGCTATCTTGCTTATAATGTATAAAGTAATCATTTCTTACCCAAAGTTAGGTAGTCTCGTTAGTTGTGAAACGAGGTATAAACTGTAGTTAAGAGATGAGGTTTCGATTTTAAGGTCGAGTTCGTGTCAATGCTTATTCGCCTATTATGGGGAGGGACTGCCCAATGACATCGTGTACCGTTCCCGAATCCAGAACATTCTCGTCTCTGCAAAAAGGTTAGCGGGGATACTGGGGGTCAAAGACCAAAAAAGTAAAAATAAAATAATCCTTTTTTTATTCAACTTGATCGTGAGAGGGAGAGGAATTTGAGCTAATGGTAATTTTAAAAGAAATTAAGATGGTCTTTGGTAACTCTATTTGTAACCTCAAAAAAAATAGAATTATAAAAAAAATATTTTTTTAATTTTTTTTAACCTCTAATTAAAGTAGAGGTATACCCTTTATAAGAATAAGTCAAAAAACTTTATTTATTACAGTAGAGCTTAAACTTCTACTACAATTAAATGTTAGTTTTGAAATAAAAATAAAAGTTAAGTAGAGTTATTAAACACTACCTACGACAAGAGATGTAACATTAGTAGTTTTAATTTGTATTATATCTAGTGTGTTTTGAACCCATCATCTCATATCTTGCATGCTTATCATCATAAGTACAATATTGGTATTGATTAAGAGGAGGGAGAGGAATAGGGTTTAAAACTTCTTTTCTGGAGGTTGATAACTCATGTTTGTCTAATCAAACCAACCCAATATTCCGTTCCATGAACAAATCAAGGGACAGCCAACCAACACAAAAGACCAAAATGGCTGGTTGGTTGGCTTAGTCAATGAAGTTATGTGGGAAAGCATTCTTTCCCTTCATAGTTTAAAAACAAATATATAGATTATCAAGTTCCTTTTCTCTTTATTATTATTAATTAACTCCAAGCCAAATTACAAAGGCCTCATTAATTAATTATTGCAAACTCTGGAGAACATTAATGTGTTTATCAAATTTGGATGGTTTAATTAAATGTATTTTATATTATTGAAAAATATTGTTGTTAGAGTGGGCACAAACGTAAAATCTAACGTAGGTGTCCAACAGTTACACATGTAGTATTGCCTAGCTCCGTTTAAATCGAATATTAAAAAAGTTGGAAAAAACTTGTTTAGTGTTCATTATCACCCAAAAATTGTTATTTGGAAAAAGTTGAGGAATAGACTTGTTTCTAGAAAAACATATAAAAGTTTTTTTTTTCCTTTTTTGAGTTTTTTCTTGATTGGATGAAAAACAACCAGACTCACATTAGACTTTTTTATAATTAATATACATAAAATTAATCTTAAGACAAACCAAACGAGTTCTTCATGTTTTCATATTTAAAAAATATTTTTGAATATGATACTAAATATATTTTTAAAAACTATAAAACAACTAAAAATGAGATTATATTCCATATATATTAAGGAGAACTATTTTTAAATTGTATTTCAAACGCAGCCTAAACCACCTCAAGCAACAAATTATTACATTTTTTTCCCTTACAAATTATTACAATTTAAACCATATTACAAAAATATTTTTGGGAATGCATCCAATTTTATGCTAATGCATCTATATATGATTCATCCCACTCAAAATAAAATGTTAAAGTTAAATTGCTAGCTAATGTACTGAAGTTGTTGATGCAAAATTTGACCAACACCAAATAGTGATGAAATGGAGGGCACATGCTGAGTTAGAACCTGTCAAGTTGTTTATTAATCTGTGGTGTCTTTGTCTGTGTGTCTTATTTGGACATCTAACATTTACCTTGACAGAGTGAACAGTATTCAATAAAGTCAACCAGTCTGGGTCCCAAGCTGAGAGGTGAGATCATAATGGATCCGCTTAAATACCAAGTTTTCTGAAGCAGCAAGTTGTCTCTCGTTCATTATTTAAAGTTACTAAGAAAAAGACTAAATTTGATTAACTATATTAATTGTTGGTTCAACAGAGTAACATTCTTTAACATAGTACACAGATGAACAATGATATGCGCGCGAATAGTGTCGTACACGTGAATAGTGTTGTATACGTTAATAGTGTGATATCTCAAAAAAGACCTTTCTAATGTGGAAGATCAGCTAAGGCCGCAACCACAGAGCATACTAAGAATTTTTTAGAGGTTTCGACGCCACTTCTTAGGGAACATATACAATGTTACACTGCTAAATGGTAAAATAAAGACAATAATTATAAAGAGTAGAGAGACAAAAGTTTTACGTGGTTCAGTTTTGAGACCTACGTCCACGGGCAGAATGTAGAAGCTTCACTATAAACTTTAAATTACAACTCTCTTTTTTCTTTCAAGGAGAGAACAATTAGACTTTCTCCCTCTTGAGAACTCGAATATATTTATGATCACTCAGATCTGAATCTGATCGCTTAGATCTCGATGTTTGATTCTTTCTTCTTCAATTGAATTTTGAGCCCCTATTTATAGTTATGATAGATGACAAACTTGTAATTAATTACTAATGAATGGATGGCTAGAATTAGATCTCACCTACTAGATCAATGGTTAGGATTAGATCTCACCTACCAGATTAAGGGCTAGATTACATCATTTGATTTATACAAAACATGTGGGACCAAATATTTTTGTTTCTTCTTTTTTTTAATTAGGAGTGGGGCCCACCACTAAATGTGGGCCAAACATATACCCTCAAGCTCTGATTAACAAATACTTGGTCGAAGGCTCTTGTCTATTTATTTCCTTCTTGATAGCCAGATACGAAAAAGGTAAAGAAGCAATCTGTTAGGGAGAGTTTTGTTGAGAGTTCATTTTGCAAAGAAATTTTTGCCGAGAGATGTCGCAACTTAACATGGTCTTTGACGATTCTAAGAAGCGGTTTGTTGAAGCCACATTGAGGGCTCATCAGGGGAATGTGGCAAGTTCTTCTTCCTCTGTCGATCTTCCTATTATACTGGTTTTGCCTGAAGGTGTCTTGTCAGAACTTCAGGGTGCCTCTGTTGAGTTTTCTGAGGGGCACCCGTCTCAGCTCCCTTCTTTTGCAGACTTTAGCATAGAGGCGAGATCGAAACAGGCTAAACTTAGTGGTCTTGAGTTTTCTCTTACTGGCCGCCGAGTTAGGTGTTCACACGATTTTGCTGAGAAGGCGCATAAGAAAACATATGTTGCCAAGCTTAAACTGTGTGCCAATGCAATAGTGTATTTTTTTTCTTTTATACTGCGTCTCATTCACTTGCTCCTTCTGTCTTGGTGCACCGCTGCACAGATTGCCGTGAACGCCATGGTCGCCCTGAAGCAGGTTGAGCAGGCGATAACTTGCAATGAGGCGGATTATCCTCAAAAGGACGTTGAGATTGTCAAGCTGGGGAGCAAGTTGGCGGGTTACGAGAGAAAGTTGACCATCAAGGAGGCGAAGTGGCGTGCTCTTTTTGACCAGCAAAAGAAAACAATTGAGTTTCTTGAAGCCGATTTGACCGTGAAAGGTGTTGAACTCGATGCAGAGCGTGAATAGACAAATAGCGGATAACGAAATTCTATCCGAATTTAAAGAGTCTGCGGAGTTTGGCTTACTGCTACAGGAGCGGTATATGCAAGGCGCCTACGGTACTGTGTATGATGTAGGCACGTTCTTCAAGGACCGCATTGATATGACAATATTTCTTGCGGCTAAAAGGCAAGAGGAAGCCGCACAAAAGGCTAGGGAAGAGGAAGCGGTGAGAGCCAGACAACAAGCTGAGATGAACCGGCTCATGGCGCTGGCATCAAGAAAGGGCAAGACTCTGGTTCTGGAGAGAGCTGCAGGTTCAATTGTAGAGGGGACCCGATCGCAGGCTGGAGATGGGGCCAATACCACGACTAGTGAGAAATTCAAGGCACTTGTTGCTGAGCTTCCTTAAGCATCGGCTGCTCCTGAGAAAATCGCAATACCAGTTCGAAAGAAAACCAAAATATCAGTAGTTCTTAAAACTCAGAAAGATCATTCTGCAGGAGGTACTTTGAATACTGCTCCCAGGGCTTCATCGGTTTCTCCCTCGCCTGGTTTTGGCAAGTCGCGTGAAACTCGTAATCTTTGAAGTCGAATACATTTTGTAGAACTTATCTCTATAGTTGAATCCGCTGGTAGTAGTTTGTAGTACTCTTTAGTTAACCAGTTGTAAATTTGTCGCAAACTTTTCAATAGTAACGTTGTCAATATTGTTTGGTGGATGTGGAGCTTACGAAAGTACCTGCAATTTAGTATACAAGCAGTTTTTTCAAATTTAATAATTTAATGTACTTACATGTTCGGTTAATCTTGGTTGGTCGTTGAGCTAATGGGCTAGTGGATGATTTTAACCACTTTAAACTTCTCGGTAAGGATTGCCCAACCCCCCAAGGTACTTTGGACTTAAAGTCTTCTTCTTGGTAGCTAGCATTTTTGCCGCCCAAAGGAACTTTTAGGATTTTTCCCTTCTTCTCGATGGTACCAACGTTATCAGTAGGTACCCCAAGGCACTTTTGGCTATTGCCATCTTCTTGGTAGGGACTCGTAAAGTACCCCCCAAGGCACTCTAGGGTCGGAGCCCTTCCTCTCGGTGGATGCTGACCTATTCGGCATTCCCAAGGCATTAAGTTAGTTGCTAGAAGCTTGTAGATTTGCATAGAAAAGGTGTATAGAGTGGTTTTATTAATGCAATAAAACTGTTCGCCGAGTCGTAATGTAGAAATAACGTAAAAATGTAGAAACAACGTAGAAACCATTGACACTAAGTCGTTGTTGTTACTGGTAGTATTTCTTGAGATGCTCCATGTTCCAGGGTTTGGGTATCCTTCTCCCAGCTAGATCTTTGAGTTCATACACTCCTGCTCGGAGTATAGCAGTGACCTTGTAAGGTCTTTCCCAATTCGCACCAAGGACTCCTGCTCTTGGTTCTCGCATGTTCAGCATGACTTTCTTGAGTACCAAGTCACCGACCTGAAAATTTTTGCGCTTAACCTTGAAGTTGTAGTGCTTGTAGACCCCCTGTTGTTATGTTGTCGTCCTGAGTTGGGCCTGCTCTCGTTTTTTCTCTAATAAGTCGCTCGATATACTGAGTTTTTGTATTCATCGCCTCGTCGAAGTTTGTTGCCCTTAAAGTAGGTATACCAATCTCGACATGGATGACAACCTCCATCCCGAAAGCTAAGGAAAAAGGTGTTTCCCCAGTAGCGGTTCGGGGAGTGGTGTGGTATGACCACAAGACTTGTGGCATGTCCTCGGCCCATGTTCCTTTTTTCTCCTCAAGTCTCACCTTCAGAGTGTGCTTGATTATTTTATTCACTGCTTCCACTTGATCGTTCGCTTGAGGATGAGCACGGTAGAAAAGAAGTGTCGGATGCCGAACTCTTCACAAAACTTGTTAAACCTGGCATTATCGAATTGCTTGCCATTGTCTGAGATAATGGCTTATGGGATGCCAAATTGACATACGATGTAGTTCTAGATGAAGCGTGTAGTCTTCTGCTCAGTAATGTTTGCCAATGGTTCGGCTTCCGCTCACTTAGTGAAATAGTCCACTGCAACAATCGTGAACTTGACTTGCCCCCTGCAGGTCGGTAGGGGTTCTATCAAGTTTACCCTCCATTGAGCAAATAACCACGAGCTTTGGATTGGAAAAAGCTTTTCTGTCGGTGCTTGGATGTTGATGTCATGCCTCTGGCAGCTGTCGCACTTCCGAGCTATTTGTATGGAGTCCTTATGGATGATAGGCCAGTAGTAGCCTTGGCGGAGAATTTTGTATGCCAAAGCTCTTCCACCGGAATGGTTGCCACAACCCCCTGCATGGATTTCCTCAAGGACTTCTTGAGCTTGCTTCTCACATAAGCACTTTAAGTAGGGCATGGTAAAGTTGCGTCGGTAGAGCTGTTCATCTACCAAGGAGTACCGAGTGGCTTCCCTCTGTATTTTTCTGGCCCCGGCTCTATCTTTCGACAATTCCCCCTTTCGTAGATATCTATCTATTGGATCAATCCAGAAGGGGGTTTTGTCAAGGGTATTGTCCTGACTAGGCTCCCCTATGCTCCGAGTTGGTAGAAATTCTACTGGGGCATGGATCATGAGCTCGACCTCAGAAGCGGAGGCCAATTTCAAAAGAGCATCTGCCAAGGTATTTTCAGCTCGTGGTATTTGTGTTACCTTATATTCTAAAAACTTGGTCAGCAACATCTGTGTTTCCCTCAAATTGGCCTGCATCCTATCATCTTTGGCTTGGTATTTTGACGTAATCTGACTTTCCACAAGCTGAGAGTCACAGTGGATGACCAGTCTACCCACCTTCAGTTACGAGCAAGCTTTAACCTTGTTAGGCGTGATTCGTATTTTGTTTCGTTGTTAAAAGCTTGAAAATCGAAGCGAAGAGCACATAAGTATTTATCATTGTTGGGAAAGACAAGTACGATCCCTGCTTGTAGGAGAATCCGTCGACAAACAGTTTTCAGGGTCTCTGAGGTTCCTGATCGATAGGTAGATCTGCCTATGGCAGCTCGGCGAGAAAATATGCGAGTGTCTTGCCTTTCACTGTCGTCCGAGGTCTGTAGTCGATGTCGAACTCGCTCAGTTCAATGGCCCACTTGGTTAGCCGCCCGGATGTCTTTGGTCTCAAAAGTACCTGTCTCAGCGGATACCTAGTGAGGACCACTATGGTATGAGCTTGGAAGTAAGGTCATAACTTCAGGGTTGAAGTAATCAGTGCGAGAACTAGCTTTTCTATCTCTGGTTATCGTGTCTCCGCGTCTAGTAGAGATTTGTTGGTGTAGTAGATGCCCTTCTGTACACCCTGATCATCTCTCACCAAAGCCGAGCTGACCGCGGAATCTGAAACAGCTAGGTAGAGGAAGAGTTGTTCTCCTGGGACATGCTTGGATATGATAGGGGCCTTTCCTAGGTAGTCCTTCAGCTCTTAGAATGCTTTCTCACATTCTAGAGTCTATTCAACGTTTTTCTTCTTGATCAACTTGAAGAAAGGAACCATTTATCTGTGGACTTGGATATAAACCCGTTGAGAGTTGTTACACCCGGTAAGTCTTTGTACCTCCTTTACCGTTCGTTGTGACTTCATATCAACCAGAGCTTTGGTTTTATCTGGATTGGACTCAATGCCCCTTTGGTTTATTAGGAAACCAAAAAACTTGTCTGAGCTCACCCCAAAAGTGCACTTTGCGGGATTAAGCTTCATGTGATATTTTCTCAAGATGCTGAAGACCTCTACTTGGTCGGTAGGATGACATGTTGCTCTGACCCTCTTCACTAGCATATCGTCGACTTAAACCTCCATATTCACCCCAATGTTCGCTGCGAACATCTTGTTGACTAGCCTCTGATAGGTTGCTCTTGCATTCTTCAATCTGAAAGGCATAACCTTGTAACAATACATACCTCTATCTGTGATGAAGGTAGTCTTCTCTTCACCTCTAGAGCTTATCACTATCTGGTTATACCCTGAGTAGGCATCCATGAAGCTCAATAGCTTATGTCCCGCCGTCGTATCTACCAACTGATCTATGTGGGGTCGAGGAAAGCTATCTTTTGGGCAAGCCTTGTTTAGGTTAGTGAAGTCCACACACGTTCTCCATTTCCCATTAGGTTTCTTTACCATTACCACGTTGGCCAACCAATTCGGGTATAGCACTTCCCTGATAAAACTTGCAATTAGGAGTTTGTCGACCTCTTCTTGTAGACCTGGAGCCCAGTCTAGGCTCAACACCCTATTCTTCTGCCTAACTCATTTTACTGTTGGATCAACATTGAGACGGTGTACAATGACACTGGTCGGTATGCCAGGCACATCCTCATGTGACCAAGCGAATACTTATTTGTGCTCTCGTAAAACACTGACTAGGTGCTCGACAACTTTCGAGCTTTATGTTGTCGCCACCTTTACGGTCTTGTTTGGGTCATCAGTAATCTATACCTCAAACCATTCTCCCTGAGCTTCAAATCTAGTCATTACCTCTCGTGGATCAAGGTCAGCATTGATTGAGATTTCGGTCTGCATCAAACGTTTTTCCATGATCTTGGGGAAGTGAGTACTCGTTGTCTTCTTCTTCTTCATTGTCGTAGCGTAACAGTCCCTGGACTCGACTCCTCGTTCGGGCGAAAACTTAAGTGTCAAATGATAAGTTGACACCACAGGAGCAGCCGATGCTCGAGGAGGCTCAGTAACAAGAGCCTTAACTTTCTCACTAGTCGTGGTATTGGCCCCATTTCCAGCCTGCGCCCGGGTTCTCTCTGCACCTGAACCTGCAGTTTTCTTTACAACCAGAATCTTGCCTTTCCTCGACGTCAGCACCATGAGCCGATCCGTCTCAACTTGTTGTCTGGCTCTCATCGCCTCCTCTTCCTTAGCCTTTTGTGCAGCTTCCTCCTACCTTTTAGCAGCAAGAAATATTATCATATCGATGCGGTCCTTGGTCCTTGAAGAACACGGCTACATCATACACAACACCATAGGCGCCTTGCATATACCGTTCCTATAGCAGTAAGTCAAACTCTGTAGACTCTTTAAATTTGGATCGAATTTTGTTCTCTACCCTAGTTGAGTTGAAGTCATTACTATTCCTCTCAACATTTTCTGTTCTTGGTAGATGAGTAGTGTGTCGAGGGTGTTAATTCTCATTTAGTTTTGTATATTTTGTTTATTTTGTATATTCGTCACTATGATTTTTCTTCTATATATTTTGTAGGAGCTTAGGGGCTATCTCTTAGGTAGTTTACAATGCCTTCTTTACGTCTAGTCACTTTATTTTATATAATTAAGTTATCTAAATAACCGTTGAAGTTGTGATAATTATTGTTATTTTCTTATGATAATCATGTAACAATTGACTAACATGCATTTAGATGTCCTATAAATAAATGTGTTGTTGTTACCTATATCATTTTCTTATTGATAAAATGAAATTAAGATTATATTTTTTTTTACTCAACTTAATTAAGTTTTTTCACAACTATTTGAGTCAGCACGTAAATTCGCTTACTCCACTCCACTATGTCTTCATTCAAATTACAGAAAATTATATTTTTTTTAATTATTTTTAAATATGTTATCTTAAGTCTTTCCTTTTTTTTGTCAAAAAAAAATCAAATTCGAAAATGAATCTTTTTAATATTCAAAAGTAAATTAAATATATGAAAATATAAATATATATATAAGTAGCAACCTAGGAGTGATTAATGTCGTTGATAGCCAAGATATATATATATATATATATATAGCTCAAAGAGCAATTATCGTTTGTCTCAAAGCAATCATTATAAAACGATAAACAGCAAAAGAAGATAATATAAAATTAAAACAAAGTTGTTAGAAAGAAAAGGAAATGCACAAAGTTTGGTAGAATAAGCCAATGCCATTAAAATTTTAAACGAATGGCTATTTTATTGAATAGCCCCCGAGACACAATGCTAATTACGACCAAGTTTATGAGCAGCTAATGGACAACATGTATATAAAGTAAGCGAGCCTAACATGATCAAGGAATAAATAATAATGATTTTGAGAGATGAAGTATAAGCCATGATTAAGAGGCAAGATCTTAATTTTGAGTTCAAGTTTGTATTTATACATATCTGTCTACTTTAAAAAGGGACGCTCAACAGTCTTTGTAATTTCTGACTTTAAAATAGTATCGTTCCCGTAAAAAGATTAATAGGGACACGGGGTCATATAAATAAAAAAAATAAAAAAATAAATAGAAATGCTAACAATTATGACACAATTAAATTATTAATACAATAATGATTGTACACTGTACGCATAAGGTGTAATTTAATAAAGATCAATATTGAATTATCATTAATGACTCCTAGTTTACTTCAATTAATGTTACTAAAATGTTACTCAATTGAAGACATGGTGAGAAAATGACTTGACAAGGTAGTTCGCCCTGATCTAACAGAAGAAGCCTTATTTTTAACCAAACACCTGAATTAGGTAATAGGCATGCATATAAAATGAGTGACTCTGGTAAGGTGCAGATGGAATAGAAAAATTGAAGGTGGTATTTGGTTGGATACTAAAACTTTTTTTTTTTTAAACAAAACCCATAAAGTAATATACAAAAAAAAACTTGACAATTGACATTTTATTATTTTCCAATTTTTCTTCTTTTTGTAAGAGAAAAGGCATAAAATAATTTTCAAATACTATTCTACTAAATATGTTTTTTTCTTTTTTTTTAATACTATCTATTTGAAAATTGAAAATAATTTTTAGATTGAAAACGAATCGCAGCCTAAGATTATAGAACCAATAGTTTAAAAAATAACATCAATTTAGGTATTAAAGATGTCCATATTTTTTTTAAAAAAAAAAGGTTAAAAATAGTAATAGGACTGTGACACAAACGATACTTAACTTAATTTAATTAAGCTTTATTTTATTTTTTTGTTTACCAATTTGTTGGCATTCGAGATGTGTCCTCCTGCCCTTAAGACCGAGACTAATCCACTTAGATTCGGGAATGTGCAGAGGTATGGACATTTCACCCCAGGAGTGACGAACACAGTGGGCACGAAATTCGGCCTCAGTTCGGTTTCGAACTCAAGACTTCTTTCCCTCAACCATTATGCACTGAGATCCTCGGATCATCTCAGCCACCCCTTGTTGGGTAATTAAGCTTTTTTTCAAACTACATGGAGTCAACTACATAAATCTTATTTTTTATTTCATTCTATCAAGGGCTTTTTGACACAAACTATGATACATGGATTATATGTAATACAATGAGTTATATATATTTAGTCGCGCAAGACAAGTAAAAAATCCTTGTTTACTATACAATTTAAACATAATTCTTTAAATTTAAAATTCATTGAAAATATGTTTGATTGGATTGTTTTCAAAAGTTATTTTGAAATTTAACTTTAAAATTTATAAAAGGAACAAGAATACAAAAATTGTTTTTAGCCATTTTAAAATGTAAACTTTGTAAATATTTTGCATCTATTTGCCTTTCGTACGAGATCGAGGGCTCAATTCTCCCTCATACAAGTCGGAAGAGTTGTTGTGCCTCTATTAAAGGCTTGTTATGGCTCTATTGGGTTTCAGTGTGGGCCTTTATTCTTAGTTTTTGTAGTTGGAACTACCCACCTAATTTGCGATTCATTGATTTGTAATATTACACCTAAAACATAATCTTATGTTTGCCTTTTTATATAAACAAATATTGGAATGCGAGTGCCCTCCTTTTATTTAAATCAACTGTTGGACCATATCCTGGTCTACCAAGCAATCAACAACGTCAACTCTTATAAACACCAGGTCGATTAGACGACCTTACACCTCGACACACTGAGGTATTTTCCTAATAGTATCGATCTCAGAACCTACCACCTAAGTACTGACCTGATCAGCAATCAGTGCCAAATAACGACTACACGAGATCTACTGCGACAAACTCAAGATTCTCTACTAATTCGACCGTGATAATGATTATCTGACTTTCTGAGTCCCACTAGAAGGCTATTCAACTCTTCCAGTTCAATTAGAAAATGACTAAATCCCTCATAATCTGACTAGGAAGCCTCTGGGCATTCTTAATTCGACTATAACTATACTAGAAGGTAAAAAATCCAACTCTATAAAAATTCTATCACCCCTAAGGATGTAGGTACGTTATTTTGTACATAGTTCAACTTTACTATTCTTCAACTCTTCTACGAGCTCTAAACTAACTTAGACATCAGAGGGTCTTTGGCTGATACTACACTGGTGTTCCTTACAATAGTCTATTATTTTCTCTATTCCTTCCTTTTCAGATCATTATCTCCAGCGTCCAGACTAATTCTCTGACGAGTTCTAGAACAAATCAGCGTTGCTTTCTCTAACTCATCATCTTATTGGTGTTGGTGAAATTTTGCACCAACCCCAACCATTGGATCTTATAAATCATGCATATATTATATGTATGTAGGTATGATCTAATGTACATGAGGAAGACCACAAGAAGCCTAAACACCACTATTTAACTAATCAATAAAACTATATAAAAAAACAATAAGTGTACATGATTCAAACACATAACTTTAGTATACATCGCATGTTGGATCAATGCATTTAATAAATAATGTATTAATGCTTGATTTGGGGGCATATAATATATGTAATGGATCGTGTGCTAAAAATGGGTCTTGAAAATGTGCATGAATAGCATTCCTCTAACCATATAAAGTTGGGGAGCCAATTTTAGTAGAAATGCAAGCTCTCTTGAGCCATTGGATCACTTGGAGCCTAAACAACACCATTTAACATATCAATAAAAGTTATAGTCTTAGGGAGCTAAATGTGTTAGAAATGCTCTTTTAAGCTATTGGATCTCATAAAGCCTAAAAAGGAGGCCACCCAATCTATTGAAATTATTGGAGCATAAAGTAACACCGTAACTAATCAATAAAACTATACACATTAGGAACCGTGTTAGTGGGCATGGACCCTACTAATAGGTATATGGTCCTCCAGTGTTGAATCCACATGTAATATTTTACTTCAAAATACCTCGATGCTAATGAAGAAGAAGATCCACATTTATATTTCATGAAATAAACTCTTTCTTTTCTAATGTGAGACTATAGATTCACATTTATATCTCCTAAAATAAACTTTTTTTATTTTTTTATATTAAGAACTATTCCTCTGAGTCTAACAAATCAAAATTTAGAAATGTGGCCGGTTCCGTAAAGTTATTGGATAAGTAGAATCTACATATGAATTACATATAGATCATGTGTGTTTTATATGTATATATAGCCCTTGATTGATCAAAGGGTTAGGACTGCTTTTAGTATGTAATTTAAAAATAATTTTCAAAAAATAAAATATAATTTTATTTTTAATTAATTCGTAGTCTTTGAAAATATGTTTGGTATCATATTCAAAAAACATTTTTTAAATTTGTAAAATAAGAAAAACTTATTTAGTTGTTCTAAAATTTCACATAAGTATCAAAAAGCTTATGTATGTCCCATCAACTATAAATTAATAAAAAGAAAAACTTTAAAAACAATTTTTCTATATTTTTTAAAAATGTTTTTAAATTTTTTTTTTCTTCAAACGTTTTTTTTTTGAATCACAACAACTAAACAAATTTTTTACAAATTTATTTATTTATTATTTATTATTTTTAAATATAAAAAACTGAATTAAAAAACGATGCTAGCATGAGAGAACCGATTCTTTTTCCCTCTAGGTTTCGGACTATCTCTACCATGCATGACCTTTTATCTAAATTAGTAGGACCAATTGCGACCGTGGTGTGGCGTCGGCTACCTCGATAAAAAATTACCTAGTGGTGGTTGTTGTGGGTCACATACACACATGTATGTGTAACTGCAACCGCAATAAAAGGTCAAAACAGCGATGTAAGGATGGCGTTCTCAGAATCAAGTACATACAGCGTTAAGTAACTCGGAGAGGCTCAAACCAAAGCAATCCAAAATCCATTTATATTTATTTCTTCATACCGTTGAGTGCAAACACAAGAGAAGTGCATTAGCCGTAAATTAACAGCTAATACCGGGGCATTTTCCCAACCTCAACGCCACTTTATTTACTCATTTTCCATGTATAAATACATACATATAAAGAGAGAGAGAGAGAGCATTAAAAGGAGAATAATACCATATAATTTGTAGCGAAGCATTTAACGCGCATGTTCAGAGAAAGCGAAAAAGACACTGACTATAAAGTAAAGAAAAAAAAACGGTGGCATAAAACCGTAAATAAAGGGACAGCACAGTGCCAGTTTCGTAAATCCATTCTGAAAGATCAATAAATCATCTCCTCCGTCAATCTAGCGCAAATAGTACTCTCTACAAGCACCAACAACAGCAACATCACTCACACTCGAGGAAAGGAAAAACCTTCTTCTTCTTCGTTTTTTTGCTCTTTCTCTTGGCGTTCCGACGAAGTAGCCGCCGTGAAATCCGGCGAATTTGGAGATTCCGGCGGACTCAGGGAACCACATTTGGCGAATCCGGCGCGGATCTGACTCGGAACCGCCAGATCCGGCGGCGATGGAGGAGGCAATGGAGATGGCGCGGTCCAAGGACACGAAGGAGAGGATGGCCGGAGTGGAGAGGCTTCATCAGATTCTAGAAGCTTCTAGAAAGAGCATGTCGTCGGCGGAGGTGACTTCGCTTGTGGATTGTTGTTTGGATCTCTTGAAAGACAACAATTTTAGGGTTTCTCAGGGGGCGTTGCAGGCGCTGGCTTCTGCTGCGGTGCTTTCTGGTGAGCATTTGAAGTTGCATTTCAATTCGCTTGTTCCTGCTGTTGTCGAGAGGTTAGGTGATGCGAAACAGCCAGTTCGTGATGCCGCCAGAAGGCTCTTGCTCACTCTCATGGAGGTAGTTTTTTTATTTTTATATTTTATTTTTTATTGCTGCTGTGTGTAATTTTTGTTTTTGTTTTGAAATTTAAGTTAAAAAGTGTGTGTGTAAGTAGTGGAGTTGAAAATTTGTGCGTTGAGTAGGGTTGATCTTGATGACATGTTGTCAGTGAACTTCTGATAATGTTTTTTTGCGGTAGAATTAGAGAATTTTATGATGAGAAAAGCTGTTTAGATCCTAAAATCGTTGCTTTTGGCAAATTGGTTTTTGTTCAGTATTATTATGGATGTAAAGTTTTCGATTTGTGTGAATATTGGTTTAGCTACTAGTCCTTTCCATTTAATTTTGCGACTTTGTGATGGAGATTTTCGTTTATTTTATTTTTAATTTTTTTAATTTATGTAGTTTATCGACCTTGAAATATATTTTTCATCCTGGGCCGTATCTTTTTTTATTGTGAATTTTTTTATTGGAAAGGGATTCTCTGGAGTGGCAGTCTTAATATGTATACTGGATTATCTTTTTTTTTTTTGTTCCCCTTGTCGTGGAGAGTTGACTTGCTAATCCAAGTTTGTCTACTGGATGAGCTGCTTCATTAGCCAATTGTATGGCAGCTTCATTCATGACATGCTTTAGAAAAAAATGGTTGAATTTGAATTTGACCTAATTTGTTTTAGCCTTTTCGATAAATGAAACCAAGAAAGAAAATGTGAACACTTGGGTTTTGTCCATATTGCTAGTGCTAATAAGGTGAAACTTATCACATGTATTGGTTTCTGCTGCAAACATGGATCCTATACTCGCTGCTGACGCAGCAGTTAATTGATTAGTTCCTGGTACTAAATGGAATGTACCTAATGTTATCTTTCTGACAAAAATCGTTTGCTTCTAGAATTAGCTTGCAGTTGTGGTTCTTTCACATTCTAGAAAGTAGTATGAAGCATCAATGGTATTCAAGTGTTAATTCTTTTGTAAATTACAGGTTTCTTCACCAACAATTATTGTTGAAAGAGCCGGGTCTTATGCCTGGATGCACAAAAGCTGGAGGGTACGGGAAGAGTTTGCACGAACTGTAACATCAGCTATTGGTCTTTTTGCATCTACTGAGCTTACCCTTCAACGAGTTATACTGCCTCCGGTATGTTATCATTCATTCAATGGGGCTAAGAATAATCATGTTTCTCTTGTCATTTAATTGGTGGATTAAGCAAAATTGCCAAAGTTCAATGAGCATCTTTTCTTCTCATCATACAAGATGAAATGGATATAGAAATGATATTTTTGCCCTTTTACATGATTATATCCATGGAGAGAGATGACTTGAGCCTCCTACCATGTTTAACTTATTACCTAAAATATTTTTTAGATTTACAAAATCCTTGTTGGCATATTTGCTCATGAATGCCGTAATTTGTACTAAAGAGGGGCTTGAATTATAACCTTTTCTTCATTTATATTTGAATATCTATTTGGTGTTTGTATCGTCAGATTCTGCAGATGTTGAGTGACTCAAATCACGCTGTTAGGGAAGCAGCTGTTATATGCATTGAGGTTAGTAACATGGAAATAACTTGAATAATTCAATCGGCAGGGTTACTTATTTACTGCTTTTTGAGAACTCATCATCATGAATTTGATTCAGACTTCAGAATTGGTTTTTCCTGTTGTCTTGCTAGTATTCATTCTATTATTTATATTTTTGATTATATTGCATCTTCAACTACACCATTCTTTATAATTTGCATGTATTTTTGATGGGTTTTATTATAGCTGCAGTATTATGGACTTCTAATAGTTCTGGTTATATCAACATCCACTTCATTTGCTAAAAGTATCAGTTATTTGTACATCCACTCTATCGCCAAAGTTACATGTTTGAATAGATGTAACGGCTTATGTACTAAGACTAGCTGGATTTTCAGTGAATATACTGAACTTTGTTGATTCTCCAATTTGATAAAGTGATGCATGCCACTATATCTCGTTGAATTTTAAAGCTACAGCCCTAGACATCAAATAATCTCAGAAACGTTTTAAAGCATTATTATCTTCGTCTTTGCCCTCTTTTTCATTTGTTTTCTCTTGGAAAAGCTCATATTTTGACATTGATCGGTCCATGATACGACCTTTTTCAAAGACTACTTTGTTGAAAACTGATGGGTAATTGGGTATATTGTGTCTATGTGTGGGTTAATACTCACTTAGTTATGTGACACTTGTCTAGGTCTTGAGTAGTCGAGTGTTCTATTCTGAGTCATTGTGTTTGTGGAGTCGTATATATTTTAAAAGGTTTGAAATTTTTTGTGGTTGTGACTGCCAGAGGTTTTACTTAGTTAATTTGAGCAGTTTCAAACCTCCAATTAATTTTTCTCTTCTCTTATACCAGGAGATGTATACACAAGCTGGACCTCAATTTAGAGAAGAATTACAGCGTCATCATCTTCCTTCTACCATGGTAGTGATCATTATTCTATCCTACTGGCAGTCTAACACAAGTATATGCTAATAAAGAAGCTATTGTTGCTAAATGAAATTTTCTGGTACATTATTTTTTGAATTGCAGATCAAGGATATTAATGCAAGATTAGAGAGAATTGAACCAAAATCCCGACCTTCAGATGGACTTGCAAGTCATTTAGCATTGGGGGAAATAAAATCTGCAAGTCTGAACCAAAAAAAGAGTAGTCCAAGGTCAAAAACTTCTACACGTGAAATGTCTTTCCCTGGAGGTCAGTATGCTTTGATGTCCAATGATAGCATTGAATTTCAAGCATGGTTTTTTTATTTGATTTATTTAGGACCCATTTGGTATCCAATTATTATTATTATTATTTTTTTGTTTTAAAAAAAAAAACAAGTTTTTAAAAAGTTGTTTTTTGAGTTCATTTTTAGAAAACAAGGAAAACAACTTTCTATTCTATTCTTGTTTTCTTCACAAATTTTAAAGTCAAAGTTAAAAGCAGTTTTTAAATATTCTAAAAACAGCTCAATCTAACAAGTTTTTTTTTGTTGGGAATCTCATATTTAAAAACAGAAAACTGTTTTTAAATCCCATACCAAACAAGGTCCTATGTTTTTTCTTTTTTGCCAAGACGCAATATATTATATAATAATAATAATAATTATGTACAGCCGAAGATAATGAAGGACGACATGTCCAATTTCTATGATATGTAACCAAGATTGGTCCCCACCCTGATAGCCAATCACCCAGTTTGAATCCTCTAGAAAGCCTACTCGCACTAACCCAAAGTGTAGCCAAGAAAAATGAATCCTCCCAAACTTCTTATGGTTCCCTAGCTATATCCTTGAAAAGTCGAGAATTCCGCTCTTTCCATGTGGTCCAGACGACTGCAAAAGTGGTCAAACAGGGTCCTATGTTTAGGTTTTGGTTTTCATTCATTTGGCCCGCAAACACCCCTAAATCTTCTCTGAGATGTTGGTTGGCCTTTATTTTTTGTTCATGAAGGAATAACTTATTTAGGGAACATATATAATGCAACCAAAAGGGTAACAGAGAAATTCTTTCGTAACAGAAGCAAAAGAAAGATCTTTTCAATATGGTAAAAGTTTCAAAACTAATACGTGAAATATTGGGTTTTACTTTCTAGTGCTTTACTTTTAGAGCTTTTATTTTTGCATGCCCTTTTAGACACTTTTATTATTACTTTTTTTGTTTCTTTATTACGCTGTTCATGTAATGAACAGTGGCTTGTTTGAATCTAGTTATTTAAAAGCCTTAGGCTGAGAAGTGTGAAAATGTGGGTTGATTCTTGAATGGCTATTTTATGCAAATATGCAGTGGTTTAGGACTGTCCCAGTCTAGACTCTCCTAATCCTGTTGAAGGATCAACACTGGTTAAGGACCATTCGTCATAATTGTTATTTCACAATATTTTGCAGTATGGATCTCGTGAAACGTTTTCTGTTTTTAGGTGCAGGAGAAAGTGATGTCGCTGAAAGACCCATAGATCCTATTAAAGTTTACTCTGAGAAGGAGCTACTAAGGGAATTTGAGAAGATTGGTTCTACTCTTGTACCTGAGAAAGATTGGTCTGTCCGAATAGCTGCCATGCAAAAAGTTGAAGGCCTTCTATTTGGAGGTTTGCATTAACTTAGTACTGCATTTCTTTTTGTTCTTTTTTTTGTAGATTACTTTTTTCTACATCTCTCTCTCTCTCTCTATATATATATATATATATATATATATATATTAGCATTCCCAGATATCTCTCTTTATTATACCCTTGGATTGTAGAGGAGAGGACCTAGAATTATGATGCATAAATTTCTTCGGGATGGTTGTGTTGATGACAAATAAATCCATGACTTAGTTTTGATATTTTTTGGGATTCCAAAAGTAGATGCAATGGTGGCCTAGGAATTTGTAACTTGGTCATGATGAATAGACCTGGAGGGCATTCCGTAACCTAATTTGTAAGGCTACTGCTGTGTATGCGGAATGGTGAATTTATGCAACTTTACTTCCACCTTTTGGAGGTGATGTTTTTAAAATTGAACCCTTGCCTTCCAAGTCACAATGAAGCTACTTTACTAGACCATTCTCATAACGAATAGGTCTCTTTTAGTAAAATGATTATCGATAACTAGCTGGAAGCACCTAGGGATTCTTTGGCATAGGATTTTCAGTGTTATCAAGGCGTGCGCCTTGAGGCGAGACGCACCTATTGCGCCTCAATACTTGACAGGTGGGACATTTTAACTCAGGCGTGCGCCTTAGTGTGCCTTAGGTCCTCCTTAATGCGCCTTCAGTGTGCACCTCGGTGCGCCTCACTGTCCTGCCCTTCATTTAAAAATAATAATATTTAATCCGAAAATAAGTATTGTATTATATACTTTTTTCTCTCGTCTTTGAATAAATATACATGATAAACAATATAGAACATAAAACATTAAAGGAAACTTGTGTTTTGGTTTTATAACAACAATAAGATGTTATTACCTATGTTACCCGGACTCTTCACTTTAGCCCGACGTACCTGTGTCCGACACTTCAAGATACGACTTGGGTATGGGATATGTGTCCGACACTTTCGATTTTAGAATATTACTATGTAGATTCTCTAAAGTAAAAAAGAGAGCATGAAAGAAGATAATGATTTATAGGTGAAATTTACTTAAGTGGGAGAATAAAATAAACAATAAATGAGTAAAAGAAAAGAAAAGAAAGAAAAGAGCAACATATAATATAGCCAAATCCCTGTATCTTAGAATTTGAAAATGAACAAGTCGAACCTCTTAATATGTAGCCGTATCCGACATTCATACCCGAGTCTAGGTAACATAGGTTATTACAAAGGCGTTATAATAGCTACTTGTTCTTTCTTGCTTTTGTGTTTTTTTCTTCAATTAAATTTTAAATATTAAAAGAAGTAAACACAATACTAAGAAGAACTATGAAATAGAAACATTAGTGTTATTATGAACATTATGATGTATGATAAAACTTTTTATTGATTTTTGTCTATTTTGAATTCTTTTATAAAAAATAATATAAAATTAAGTTTTTTAAGAATTTTGTGCTTCACTTTACTCAGGCGTGCGCCTCGCCTTACGCCTTGCGCCTTAGGCTAAAGGGCCCCTCATCGCCTTGAGTGCGCCTTGCGCTTTTTATTACCTTGGGTTTCAAGATGGGGGCAGTTCATTTTGGATGGGAGATTAGTACTCTAACTGTATCTCATATTTTGTGTCTAGATGGGTTTTTAAGGATTAAGAACTTTCTTGGTTTGGTTAGGTACAATGTACACAAATATAGCAAATGTAGGTTTTGGACTATCGTTGATTTATTTCTACCAAGAAGTATCAATCTTTCTTTATTTTGCTCTCTAAAAGCATTTTGTGAATCATCGGTTAAGATATACCCACTTTGTGATATTTATAATTGAAATATAGCTAAATGTCTAGGGTATTGAAGCTTGGTTCTTTTGGTCTTGGATGTGTCGTGAAATCTGCATCCTGCAAAATAACCTAATTCTTTGTTTCCAATGAGCTGTCATCCTCACAACATTTGCTTTATTTATTTTCCTAATCAGGTGCTGCAGATTATCCATGTTTTCCTGCACTTTTGAAGCAACTTGTTGCACCACTAAGTACACAACTCTCTGACCGGCGTTCAAGCATAGTGAAGCAGGTATGCTTACAATATTTGAAACTGTGATTGATAATGATACTGGATCTTGCTGAAAGTAAGTACAATGTTACTGATTGTTATTGTTCTTATGATCAAAGGATTATTTTGAAGTATGCAGGTTTATTGTTCAATTGTTTGACCTATTTGACTGATACTATCTATGATGTTTTTGTCTTTAGTTTGCTTTTCTTCTAACATGTGATGTTTAGTAATATTTCACCGTCTTGTCTTAGTTCTCATTGTTTTCTTTTTGTGCTTGCATCTTTTAATTAAATGGTTGTAGATGGGATATTATTTTAGTATGAAGCTGATCATGATATTTGAAAAATCTTGGAAAACTTCTTTGTATTTGACCATGTTAATTATCTTCCATGGACAAACTGAGTGCATTGTGAAAAGCACTAATTAGCATGCCTAAACCTTCTCCCTGTTTTTAGCATTGTTCCAACTTATCCCAACTGTGCATCTCAGTATGCCCATTTTTATCAATGATCAAAATGATTGAACTTAATCTTCTTCTTTTTTTTTTTTTTCTTTCTTGGTACTTGGGCTTTGTTTTATTCCCTTGGGTGTTGTGTAAGAAAACCTTGAAGATATATATATATATATATATATATATATATATTTTTTTTTTTTTGCCCTTTTCTTCAAAATATCTAGGTTGTCACTAATGCCCAAAATCAGGGGCGTAGCCAGGAATTTTACGTAGGGTGGGCTAAAATTTTTTTTATAGAAAAACTTCAATGGTATTAGAATAATTTATTGATTAAGATATGTAAAAATTTATAACTACATGTGCAACTATATATATGTATCCATTGAATCATTTATTGCACACTTTAAGATATGTAAATCATTGATATCCAAATGATAGATATGTGTAGTTATTTTGAATCCAACTAAACATTATGACAAAAAAAAGGTCCAACTAAACTTTTTGAAAACTATTTGACAACCTTATCTTTAATGTTGTAAATTGGCGCATGAGCGACAAATTCAAAAGATTGCGTTTTTTGGTATTTATATGTAAACTTTTTATTTGATTGTGATTATAATTTATTGAATATTAGTTTTTGATAAATTAATACTTTTAATAATTTTCTTTTTATTTAACCAGATTATTTTAGTTTCTTATATAATTTGATAAACTAATATTTAATATACTTTATCTTTATCCAAAACTTACGTACAATGCAAATAATAAAATTAAAAAAACAATTATTTATCATTTTTATAGAAAAAAAAAGGCATTTTGTTGTTAGTATCCAAATAAAAATGTCGAGAGAAAGAGATCCAAATTTAGAAAAAGAGAAAGAAATGTACATTTTCATATATTTATATCAGGAAGGGAGAAAGAGAGAGAAAGAGAGCCAAATCTTCAATAATGAGGGAGGGAGAAAGAGGGAGCCAAATTAAAAAAAAAAGAAAAGAAAAAAGGTTAGGTATTAAGAGAAGAAGGGTAAAAAATGGTTTTTTATCTAAAATATTTACCTGGACAGATGGGCTAATACTAATATAAGTATTTTTGGCAAAATGGCTACCTGGGCTATAGCAATGGCCCTTTTAGTGGATCAGAATGGTGATTACATTTTTACTAAGGAGGTGATGTGCTGATTAAGGACCCTTAAATTGAAAATAAATGATGAGGTTGAAGAGATAGTGCTTTGAACTTCTACTAGACTGATTTCTATGCTTCATCTTTTACTGATTGGTGTTACCAAGATTTTTTCCTCTTTGTGATTAAAACAAAACAGAGAAAAAAAGTCTGATGGTTACTTTCCATAAGAGCGTCCTAGAGGACCGCATATAAAATTTAAATGCCCATAACATGTAGACTACACGGTCAATGTGAAACTGCTCAAAAAACAATTGTGACAGATCCAAGGTAGTCTATAAACAAGGGCGGCCTGGTACACAAAGTTCCTGCTTGTGCAGGGTCTAGGGAAGGGTCATGGACGACTTTTGGGTCTATTATAAGTAGCCTTTTCCTGCATTGCAGTAGGCTGTTTCCATGACTCAAACTTGTGACCTCCTGGTCACACCTTGTGACAACTCTGGTACCTTTGCTTGACAGAAAAGTCTTGGAATGCCAAAAGGGTTTTTAATAATTTAAGACAATGCGTTTCATGAAACTAAATGTAATTACAAACCGTGTTGCTGTTGTTTGACATGGTTGCTTAATTTGTTGGTGAAAGGATGTCCTGGCATTTATGTAATGGAACTCAAGTGGTAGTGTTTTGGATGTTGCTAACTGGGCTTTTCCCTGTATAGGCTTGTCATCTGTTGAGCTTATTGTCAAAGGAGCTTCTGGGTGATTTTGAAGCTTGTGCAGAGATGTTTATTCCAGTAAGTTCACTTTTATTTTTTACTGGATCCTGTTACCTTTTTTATGGTTTGTTGCTTCTGATGACATATCCACATTCGTTTTCAGGTTCTATTCAAGCTTGTTGTGATAACTGTACTTGTGATTGCCGAGTCTGCAGACAACTGCATTAAAACGGTAACATTTTGACATTCCTTGGTCTGTTGATTATTATTGTTATTGTTATTCCTACTACTACTATTATTGTTAATGTCTTGTAAGCTTCTCAGATGCTGCGTAATTGCAAAGTTGCTCGTGTTCTTCCACGAATAGCTGATTGTGCAAAGAATGACCGTAATGCAGTGCTCAGAGCCAGGTCACTACTTATGATTAGCATTAGAATAATTCCTCTTATTTACTTGTTTGTTTGTTTTTATTTTTTCTATTGTGTTGCAGGTGTTGTGAGTATGCACTTCTTATACTTGAGTACTGGGCAGATGCACCTGAAATACAGCGGTCTGCTGATCTCTATGAAGATCTTATAAAGTGCTGTGTGGCAGATGCAATGAGTGAGGTATTATTTCTTCACGAGCTAGGCTTTTCTGTAAAGCATTTCAATGATCTTTTAAGGAGCTCTTGTGCATTTTTTTCCCCATCATTCTTCTGTCAGTTTTTCAGATGTTATGGGCATGGCTATAAATTAATAGAAGGTTGTGTTCTCCTGACTGCATTTTGTTTACATGCAGTACCCTGTTATCCTGTATTGTAATTGCTTTTGAATTGTTTCTGCCACTCTTTTACTTGGAATACATATCTTCTAATATTGAAGCTGGTTCAAGGTCATCTTCTTGATTTTCGTGCTGACCTAGTATGGTTGATGGGCCAACATCCCTTATCTTATTATTGCACCTAGGAATGAATTTGTCAAACCTCCATGGACCAAAAATTGACTTATCTATGCTGCTCTCTTTGTTATTTAATTACTCATTCATATAATATACACTTGCTCTTGAATGGAGTATAAATATATTGGACTGAAAACTGTGTATAGGTCGTAAGCTGTTTTGTTTTTGTTTTACCAACAACAAGAAAAAGAGGAGGGAGGGGGGGTATTCTTATAGGTTAGCCATAAAAATCACTTATGGACTTAGATAAGGGATGCCTCCGTACCCCAAAAGAAAATTGTGAAGAAGAACTTCCCTTCTATTTATGCTTTCGGTTGTGCATTTTTTTGCGTTTATTTGCCATAGTTTCCAGACAGGTAATCATTTACCCTGATTTTAAAACTTTCTATACAGCTGTCCAATTTTATAATAACTGGCTGTCATGCCAATTTTTATGTCCATTTCTAGATTCTTAGTTATGGGATTTCTTTTGAGGAAGATCTTGCATTATGTATGAACCTAGGATATAATCATAAGCATGGTCTAAAAATTCGCCGAAATTCGGCGAATTTTTTCGGTTTTTTTACAATCGAAGTGCAAAGTGGGATGTAAAATAAAAAATGCAAAAATTCTCTAAACTTCTCTAATTTAGCAAATTTTTACAAAAATTCTCCATGTCGAATTAAACTTCTCCGAATTAATTCTGATTTTTGAAGGTCGAAGTTTAGGGCGAAATCGAAGTTTCGTACCTTGATCATAAGTATTAATGGAAGATAGTGCTACTTGAGCTTTGAGGCGCACATGCTTTGTTGTTATAGTTTTGTGTTTAGACTGATTGTTAATTACCAATTTGTTGTGTTGACACTGGCTTTTTATGTTTGATTTTGGAGTTGCTTGCGTCTGAATAATGGTCACCAAGCCAATGTCATCGATTGACTTCTTGGAGGAAGGCTGTGATGGATTCCTAATTGTCTTTGTTGGTTTGAAAATGTCTTTTTCCTCCAGCATTAGTTTGTTTTTATGTTTGCCTAACTTCTAAGATAACAGTGGATGTTCCACAAGTAACCAAGTTTCTCTGTCCTACTTGTAGAGACATATCATGCAATTTTTTCCTTCATGGCCGATCTTTATGTATTTTGTCTCTACTCTCTAGTTACTTCTCATAGAATTCAAAGTTTTATAACTACTATGTGTTCCCTATGCACGACCATTTGCTTGTGAATCGGCATCAAACTACATTGAAACACATTGTAGTAAAGATTACCCTTGATACACTTAATCTCCTCTTTTAATTTCTCAACATCAACTCCATCTTTTGATTAAAATTTGAGACTTTGTCATAAACGAAATGGCTAATTGTATTTTGAACTGACAGGTACGATCGACCGCGAGAACTTGCTACAGAATGTTCACAAAAACTTGGCCAGAACGTTCCAGGCGCCTATTTTTGTCTTTTGATCCCGTCATTCAAAGGGTATTTACTTGTCTTGTATTTAATGAAACCCTTTCATAGCTTGACTGTAAGATGTCCGTAACGTAGTTCTGGATCACAAATGGCAGGAACCAGTAGCTTGGTTCTTGTTAGATCCGGTTTATAAAAGTATTTATAGTATTGGAGCACTATTATCTTGGTTTTTTAGTGGTTTTGGATATGTAATGTTTCTTCATGGTTTCTTGCTGGCTCTTTTAATAGTTCCAATTTTGGGGTTCAGAAATTGAACTATCAGTTATTTGTTGGTTTTGGTTTTTTGTCAATAGAATTTGCCGAAATATTGGACTTGGGTCTCTGGTTTTTGGTTTCTGTTAAATTGACAACTTCAGTCATCAGTAAATTAAATGCCTAAAATGAAGCTTTTATACACAGATCATAAATGAAGAAGATGGTGGTGTGCACAGGCGATACGCTTCTCCTTCACTGCGTGAGAGAGGTGTGCAACTGTCACGCACTCCATCTCAAACACCTGCTCCAAATTTGACTGGATATGGAACTTCTGCTATTGTTGCAATGGACCGAAGTTCAAGTTTACCTTCAGGAACTTCTCTGTCTTCTGGTCTGCTTCTATCGCAAGCAAAATCCCTTGGGAAAGGTTCTGAAAGAAGTCTTGAAAGTGTGCTGCACGCAAGTAAACAGAAAGTTACAGCTATTGAAAGCATGTTGAGAGGTTTGGAAATGTCTGACAAGCACAATTCTTCTGCAATACGGTCTACTAGTTTGGATCTAGGTATTCACTTGGATCATCCAATTATATCTTCATTCTTGTTTAGAGAAATGCTAATTAGTTAATATCCCTTTGGCTATTGCATCTATACAGATTTATTCATGTTCTGAACCACATCTCATCAGCTAAGCTTTTATTCTTTTGTCCCTAGTGCAGGAGTTGACCCTCCGTCAGCTCGTGATCCGCCATTTCCTCTTGCTGTTCCTGCATCAAATCAACTTTCAAATCCAGTATTGGCAGATACGACATCAACTAATATTGCCAAAGGTGGTAGCCGTAATGGTGGATTAATTATGTCTGATCTCATTTCTAGCCAGATCAATGCTTCCAAGGACCATGGAAAATTATCTTACCATAGTAGCTTGAATAGTGAGCCATCCTCATTGCCATCATTGTCGTATTCATCCAAAAGAGCTCCTGATAGACTACAAGAAGGAATTTCAATTGATGACAATACTGATACGAGAATGACCAGACGGTTTTTTACTGCACACATTGATAGGCAGTACCTTGATACTCCTAACAAAGACACAACTTTTAGGGATTCACAGAATAATTACATTCCCAATTTTCAGAGGCCTCTTTTGAGAAAGCACGTGTCTTCACGTGTATCTGCTACTGGTCGTAATAGTTTCGATGACAGCCAATTTGCACTTGGTGAAATGTCAAACTACATGGAGGGTCCAGCATCGCTTAATGATGCTTTGAGTGAGGGCCTGAGTCCTAGCTCTGACTGGGTTGCTAGAGTCTCTGCTTTTAATTATCTACGGACATTGATACAGCAAGGCCAGAAAGGTGTGCAAGAAGTTTCCCAGAGTTTTGAGAAGGTCATGAAGTTGTTTTTCCAACATTTAGATGATCCTCACCATAAAGTTGCACAGGCAGCGCTTACTACACTTGCAGAGATTATTCCAGTTTGCAGAAAGCCTTTCGAAAGCTATATGGAACGAATTCTGCCTCATGTTTTCTCACGGTTGATTGATCCAAAGGAGTTAGTTCGACAACCTTGCTCAACAACTTTGGAAATTGTGAGCAAGACTTATGGAATAGAGTCTCTACTTCCTGCTTTGCTCCGGTCACTGGATGAGCAGCGATCACCGAAGGCTAAGTTGGCTGTTATTGAGTTTGCTATCAATTCCTTTAACAAGCATGCAGTGAATTCTGAAAGTTCTGGAAACACTGGTATCCTAAAACTATGGCTTGCCAAGCTGGTACCTCTGGTCCATGATAAGAATACTAAACTGAAGGAGTCAGCGATTACATGCATCATATCAGTTTACACCCATTTTGATTCAACAGCAGTCCTAAATTTCATTCTGAGTCTCTCTGTTGAAGAACAAAATTCATTGAGACGGGCACTTAAACAATACACGCCTCGTATAGAGGTGGACCTAATGAATTTTATTCAGAACAAAAAAGAGAGGCAGCGTACCAAATCCTTTTATGATCAGTCAGATGTTGTTGGTACTTCCTCTGAAGATGGTTATGGTGGATCATTAAAGAAAAGTCATTATTTTGGTAGATATTCTGCTGGTTCCATTGACAGTGATGGTGGCCGGAAATGGAGTTCTATGCAGGAATCAATCCAGATCTCAACCTCTGTTGATCAAGCAGTTTCTGATGAAACTCAAGATCAGTTTAGTCAAAGTCATGAAACCAGTTCAACCATGGAGGTTCTTGCTTCCAAAAGCAAGGATCCAAAGAATGATGCTAATGTCATGGCTGAAAATGTGGGATTTGGGGCAGCACATGCTGAAAATGTTGATCGTAGCTTGAATACGGAGGGATCTTTATCAACTTCACGCTTGGGTATTAACGGATTATTGAACTCTGGTCACACAGGAGTCATTGGAATGAGGCCTGATAGTGAGAATTCCAAGCTGGACATTAATCATGACAAGCTTACAGCAAATAAGATCAACTCCCAAGATTCTGGACCTAGCATTCCTCAAATTCTTCACCAGGTGAGCTCTTGATGCTCAATGTCTGCGTGTTGTTTAATAAGGGCTGTTTCGTTTCTTTTTTTCTTTCAAATTTCTTTGTTGTAACAACATTTACTTAAAAGTGCCGTACTCTCTTTGGAATCTTTCAATTCTTATTTGCAGATTGGCAATGGGAATGATGAGAATGCAAGTACAAGCAAGTGTGGGGCACTTCAGCAGTTGGTTCAGGTTTCTATGGCAAATGATGACTCCATATGGACTAAGGTGTGGCACATTTCTTCTTCTTCTGATAATTCACATATTGGAAATTCTACCTTAAATAAATCTCACACTATTTGTTATTTCAATTTTTTGGTCTTTTATGTTCAAATGCTTCTTGAAAGCCTCTTAATAGTTGTTTTTCTAGTTGTTGTTTGTCGATTTTTCTTTTTTCTTTTTTTCTTTTTTTTAGATGTTTTTACTTTTTGTTAGGAAAAAAAAATATCCTTCCTAGGACTTACTCCATTTAACAGTTAACATTGTGTTTTTTCTTTCTTTCTTTCTTTCTTTTTTTCTAGTTTTTTGTTAGTTAAGTACTCTTTTTTCAAAAAACGTTATGTTGGTTTATCTGCATATTTCTTCCTTTAGTATAGGTACGTTCCATCCTATTATGCTAGGAGAAATAGATCTGAGTTTCTTCTCATCAAGGAAGGTGATGCAGTGTCAAAAATGAGGTTAAATTTTTTGCCACTCTTAGGCTGAAAACCAGCGATAATACGTGATATCTTAGGCTCAAGAACAGTACAAACTGTACAATATTTGAACTCTTGGCTTGAAAAAGCAATATAATATCTGTACTCTTTGGCTTGAGAGCACGCAACACATTTTATCGTTTCATGTCTTAATGAGGAGGGCACTATTGATGATATATTGAAAGCATACTCGTTACTGTTGTTAATAGTGCTTGCATATTAAATCCAAAACTGACTTATTTATTATTTCATGTCTGAGTGAGGAGGGTAGCATTCAAGTCAGATCAATGTTGGCGTCAACTATTCTTGCATTTAATTTAGTTACTTATAGTATTTAAATTGTAATTGGCACTTTGGCAGTACTTCAACCAGATTCTGACAGTTGTACTCGAGGTGCTGGATGATCCTGATTCTTCAATCAGGGAACTTACTCTTTCTTTGATAGTTGAAATGCTCAATAATCAGGTCAGTCTCAATTTTCATGGTGCATTCCTGGCTAACTTAATTTTCATGTAGTCAGTAAATATTGCCACACTGGGTTATGTAGTCATGTGATAATGATATATTTATATGTTATTTACAGAAAGAATCTATGGAGGATTCCATTGAAATTGTAATTGAAAAACTGCTTCATGTTACCAAGGATACGGTTGCCAAGGTAATTTTCTTTTGGTGTACTAATAATTGATTTTTGCCCTTTCATGGATTTGAGTTATCTCGGGTTCTTCTTCTGTGTTCAGGTTTCAAATGAAGCAGAACACTGTTTAAGCATTGTGCTGTTGCAGTATGATCCATTCAGATGTTTAACTGTATGTGAAATGAATATAAATACTGTTTTGCAAGATCCTCTACATGACTTGAATTTAACGATTTAAACAGAAAATTTCAAGCCTTTTTATATGTCAATTGGCAATGAGGCTAAAGCCTTGAGGCCAATGTCATCAATCTTGCCTCGAGTCAAACTCTTAAATCTTTGGTCTTTAATACGTACTTACCAAACTTTTCAGGTTATTGTACCTTTATTAGTCAGTGAGGATGAGAAGACTCTTGTTACTTGCATTAACTGTTTGACAAAGGTACTTACTTATTGACATGCAATTCATTATGTGACCAATTCTAGAATGTCCTCACTACCTTGATAATTGTTGGAATTTTGAAGTGAACATTATCATTCTTCATCATAACAAATATTTCAGTTACACCTGTTAAATGATTTATTAGATATAATGATTGCTACACTTGGTTTCCTTGTTTTTTGGATGATTTATTGATCATGGCCTTCAAGCAGGATAGAAGTACTTAGCTTCCCAACATTTTTCTTTTGCTTTCTCTTTTAAGGTTTTTTTAGGTGGTGAGCGTCATCCTGACAACCCAAAAACCTACTGGCCCAACCGAATCTGATGGGATTCTGGAAAGTTCCAACCCAATAAACTGCTCAGATAGGTGTTAAAAAACCAGTAACACAAAAGGTTGGGTCAGACACCGAGGTTTAAGATATTAAACCCAAAATCCACCTGACTTGCCTGACGCACACACATACACACATATATCTGCCTTTATTTATATAATTTTTTTTTGTTGAAATTATTTATGTAATTACATACATATATTTGTAGATATACATATTATGTACATAGATACAAATGAATGTATGCAATATATGGTAAAACAAAAAATGTTTCTTGAGGTGCTTCCTTGGTGAGGAAGCCCCGAAGTCCAAACCCCAATGAGGAGTTCAAGAGAAAGATGGGAGGTTGGGGAAGGGGGGGTTTTGTATTTATAATGGAGGGGAGCACTCCTCCCCATAAATGTAATGGGCTTCTCCTCAAATTTTGTGCTCAAGACTTATGTTTTGAGTTACTTGGGAACTAATTACCAAGGAAAACCACTTTAAAAAATTGTTGGTTCCATTAAGTTTTATTGGCTTTTTTTTTGTATTTTTGTTTCTTTTTGCCTTCTCTTTTAAACTCCTATATTAGTTTTAGAGCTTAAGAACATAGTAGTTGGAATCGTGAATCGGAATCAAATCGTTTTAGAGTTTGATGAATCGAATTGGGATTTGAATGGATGAATGGAAAGATTCATGTGCATTATACGAATTGTGTATGGAAACACATATATAACCTAATTTCTGTAAAGAAAGGAGATTTAAATATATAGTTTTGTTAATTCGTTGTTTTAGTTCTAATTGATGGATCCCTCGTAAACTAATATTTTGTTGAGAATGATCACTTTTTTTTTTTCAAGGAAGAATGATCACTTCACGAAGGAGTTTATTCTTACAAAAACTTGCCATTTTTAAGTTGTCACCTAAGCACATTAATTTTCTAATTAAAATTGAAAAAAAATAGTACTTTATAATTTTTCATTTCCTATGCCACGGATATGGTTATGGTTTTTTCGAAGAACAATTTCTATACTTGATTTTTTGTTGAAGAACCCATCGTCGTAAAAATTAGTTAACCTTAAAATTTCTTCAACAACTCGACTAAGCCTTTTTCCAACTATATGGGGGTCAGCTGACATTAAAATTTCTATTAAGGTTAAATTGTTAAAAACCTTGCCTTAAAATCCTATGAGTAATTGCATATTTCTTAAATTGGCTAACACATTTTAAGTGCTTCAATTGAAAGTGAAACATGATATTTTCAATCTATGATATACATTTATATATTTTCACTTTGTAATCTTATCAATGGCTTGAACCGTAAGACTCAAATCGTGAATTATAAGATTCAACCGTTGTATCAAATTGCGAATCATAAGAGTTCATAGATTTGGATCCAGGGTTCTAATAACCATGCTTAAGAACTTTTAAGTTTATTTATTTATTTATTTTGTGGGTTTGTTTGTGAAGTATTAACCTGAACACATTACCAAACCGAATTATTAGTCATTTGGCCAGATATATAGTTCTAATTTTGCGCCTCATTTTACTTGAGCATGCTATGTTACCCAAACTCTTTGTGTTAGCCCGACGTACATATGTCCGACACTTTATGATACGACATAAGTGTGGGATATGTGTCCGACACTTTAGATTTTAGAATATTACTATGTAGGTTCTCCAATGAAAGGAAGAGAAAGCATGAAAGAAAATAATGAATAATAGGTGAAATTTACTTAAGTGGGAGAACAAAATGAACAATAAATGAGCAAAAAAAAAAAAAAAAAAGGAATGAACAACATATAATATAGTCGTGTCTTTGTATCTCAGAATTTGAAAATGAACAAGTCAGACCTCTAGATATGGTACTCGTATCCGACACCCATACCCGACTCCAGGTAACATAGCAAGCATGCACCTTGCACCATAGACATTAGTGCCCCTTATTACCTTAAGTGTGTTTTGAGCCTTTTAACTACCTTGATCTCCAATGCATGTCTTCAATATGTATTTTAAAATGTTGTTGTAGAAATCATCTAATCAAGAAAAAGAATAGGACTTTTTCAATTGGTCCTAGGTAATTGGAATTTGGGATAAGGCATCATTCTTTTATTCTTTTTTTTTTGTAATGTTATTTTGACAATTATTTTGAAGTTGCGCTTTCAAATTGTTAGCCCGCCAAAATGATTTTCTATTTGAGGAGCACTTTTCATCTTACGCATGATAATCCATAATTGTTTGTTGGGAATTTGAGATGTAATAGCAAATGTTGTTGTCATCCTAATTCTACCATTTTGGCAAAAAATATGTTCTTATCTTTAAGTATTGAGTTTAAAACAATTTAGGTTGGGCCAGTGGCGAAGTTGAGGGGCATAAGGTTCTATTATAAAATAGATCTTGAGTTTGAGCCTCCCCACTCATACAACGGCGTCGTAGGGTGTTTGTGGTCGTGCCCAAGGGGATTAGTGGGGGTGGGCCCCCCGATACCCTTGACCACAAAAAAATAAAATAATAATAAATAAATTATATTCTGAGAATTGGTACATGACTAATTTAATACAAATTAAGTTCCTTCAAGTAATTTGGGATTATTTGTTTTAAATCATTTTGTGAGGAGAGATTGAGTTTAGGTGGTGATTTCTAGCACAAATAGGTGAAGACAAGTATAATAAAAGTGCTGTCCTTCCTTTTAATAGTTACCTGTTGCATACCATAGAATCAGAAGCCCTTGAATGATCATACTCTAAAATCTTGTAGAATGTAGCCAAACTATTGTATATTTGACAATTTGGAGGAAATGAAGAAGATTAATGGTAACATGGTTTCAATATTCCTTGAACAAAATCTTCAGATTATTTTCCTGATTTTCTACTAATAACACAAAAGAGTGGAAAAAGGGAAGAGAGTGAATATTTTTTTTTTTTGGTTTTCTATGGAAAATAGCCCTCTATGCCTGGATAAAATGTCTTTATGCTTCAACATTGATGCATAACTGTTTCTATCAGTGTTGTCAAGGCGGCGGCTTGGGTAGTGGCACCTCCTAGACCACCACCTCCTAGCAAATTATTTGTTTTATTAATGGTTAAATGTAGTTTAGAATTTTTCTTGTTAAAGAGATGATGTTTTTCTTCTGACACATGACTCTCTTTATGGTTTAGCTTGTTGCTCGGCTGTCTCAAGAGGAACTAATGGCTCAGTTGCCTTCATTTCTACCTGCTCTTTTTGATGCATTTGGCAACCAAAGTGCAGATGTTCGAAAGGTAATAATTGTCTTACAGTCTGCAACTTATTGTTCTTTAGATATAGTCTGTTTTTCACTTTATCTATTCAATTAATCATTTGTTCAAATAACTTCGTGGTATTGCAATTATCTGGAGGAATTGTTCAATTTTTTCGATTATGCTTGAATTCTACCTCCTTTTATAATGAAGTGCAAGATAATTCTCGTATATGCATCTTTCAAAGTTGACCACAATTTGGTTGATATAGACAGCTTATTAGAGACTGCTAAATTTGGTGCAATGAGTTGTCTCTGCAATTTTGCTTTTGATGGTCACCAAGTGGTTATGTGGTGTAAAGAGAGAAGATAGCAGGTCACAAATTTTCCAACACACATGCTCACACAAACATATAAGACTTAAAGGAATTAGATGCAATCATGCACAGATCACAGTAAGTAGGTTCACACTGTATAACTGAATGTTTACGGTAGGGTGCAGCGTGAACTGTAGCATTGTAGTGTTAATACCATGATCACAAATCATTTTAATTCAAGTTTCTTGCATGTTCATTGAATCATTGCTTTAAACATGTCTTTTCATATTTTTTTAATCTGCTTTTGAAATTTAAGTTTCTTGCATTTCAAATCATTGCTTCAAACATGTCTTGATGTCAGTTTTAATCTGTTATCGGTGATTTCAGACTGTTGTGTTTTGTTTGGTGGACATTTACATTATGCTTGGGAAAGCATTCTTGCCGTACTTAGAAGGGCTTAACAGTACACAGTTGAGGCTGGTGACGATTTATGCGAATCGGATATCACAAGCCAGATTAGGCACAGCGATAGACACCAACCATGATTAAGCGTTTTGTGGAAGGTATTGTTTATTCATTGTGTATTTTGTTGTATAGTGTGAAAGGTGTGTGCTCTTTTTTTATTGTACTGGGTGGTTTGGGCTGTTTTCATGATTCGTGTTTTGCTTTTGTTGGGTGGTGAAAAAAACAAAGGGTTGAAAAATTGAGGCCAATATGAGCCATTTTTAATTAAAAATGAGAGAGGAATGGGTTCTCTTTCGGTTTGATGAATAATATGATGGGCTCTGTAATAACCCTTTTTTGTTTTTTGACAAGGAGCTATGGATGTGGATGGATACCATGTAGAAAGAACTGCTCATTTGTTTGTGATTCCACGAATGCTTAATATAATATAATTTCAATTGAAACTATCAGTTCATGATCATGGAGAAAAGTAAAAAGAAGTTGAGAATTAAGGCATTTGATGCTCAAATTCAAGCATTTAATATGCCTATATTTGAGAATATGTATCAATCACATGAGGGTAGGATATATGTATTTATGTAATTTTTGTAGTATCTTTTCATTTAAAAGCTTCTATAAGTTTTTTTTTTTTGGGGGGGGGGGGGGGGGTTTATCATGAGGACTATTTTTTTTGTAGACTAGTTCTCCTTTGAGGTAGAACGTGCTTAGAATTCAACCTGCCCACTGAGTGAATCAATTGTTGATAGTTTGATTGTTTTTAGTGTAAGCTTTGGAGATATCTATGAGTAGGTCCATAATAATTTTCTTCTCAGCCTCCATTCAATGCACCCCTACACAAGCCATGATATATGCCTATATTTGAGAATCTATTGTAGATGGCAAATTTTCCAGGCAGCATATACTTATAGTCTTAACTTTCCTCTTAAATTAAGCAAATCCATCTCAGTTCTTTTACACCAAAATCACCCAAACCCACCCTGTTCCAATCCAAAAGAAAGAGCAAAGAGAGAAGGAACTAAAAGATCTTGTGTAAGCCAAGTGCGAACTTGAGAGATAAAGCAGCAATTTACAACTACTCTATTAGTAAGTGTCACAATCAGTGAAAAGCCAAGGAAGAGTGAACATGAAGATACAGAAACAGAGTGGCTTGTCCCATTTTTATTTAGGACTCAAAACTCTAGTTAGGCGGCAAAAGGAATAAGTGGACATCTTATAGCATAACTGATTTTGAGATATTAAAGGATGTACCCACCACCTTAGGTTTTTTTTTTTTTGGGTAATGGGTTTAATGATAAAATTGTTACCTTAGACTACAAAGTTTCTATAGCTGAAAGTGATCTTTGTTGTAATAGATTCACCATATATGCAAGGATATATCATAACTTTGAGTCTACATAACAGAAATGAACACAAAAAAAAAAAAAAAAGATTTTCATTTAATAAATCAAGGATGCACCCACTGCACTATTATTATTATTATTATTATTGAGGGGAGTGCTTTTTTATGATTTTAATACATCAGATGCAACAAACCTCTCTCTCACATATTTCATGTAAACCAAGGCTTCATCATAATCAGGAAGATTCTCTTTAATTAGAGGAACTTGCTTGAAATCATTCTTCCATTGATGCAAGTGAGGTAAGGTGTGAGCTTCCATCAATTTCACTCCTACTGTTTCTTCCATCATTTCTAACCAATGAGCTAACCATCCAAATGCCAAGTCCACCATTCCCACCACCTCACCTCCAAAAAACTTGTTCTTCCTTGGGCAATGCTCCTCTATTGTTTTCAAAGCTTCTAACATTTCTTTTCTTGCCTTCTCTTGCTCTTCGCCTTTACTATGAAAGAATGCTCGAAAAATCGGTTCCTACATTGTGATTGGCATGTTTTTTATGATCGAAAGGAAAAAGTAACCATTTGAAAGTACATATCGGTTTTGTTTGATACAGCTTTTCAAAAAGATGGTCTTAGCCAATTTATATGTTTTACTCCACCATAATTTGGTCTAGAAGCTGATAACAACCCTAAAATGGTTTGTAATCGAAAAGAAATTAGCAATGATACATGTGGTACCTAATGTGCGTGCATGCGCCTTACGCATGATGCTTAACTATATACTAATTAATTAAGAAATATAAAGTTTTAAAATTTTTGGTATTAATAGTTATTTAGAAAAAAAAAAGAAAAAAAAAGAAAGATTCTAATATCTTTCTTTTTTGTTAACATAAAAAGTAAAAAAATAATAAGAGTAATGAAATTTATAGGGCAAATTATAGCTAGCATAATTGAGTACTCCAACCATTTGCATTAAAACATATAATGATCATTCAACAAGGCATACAAAAATATAAACTAATCAATTTACCTTGTCTTCCCCAAATTTGATCCAAAATCTAGCCATGGCTCTCTCATAAGGATCTTTTGGGAGCAATGGGTTTTGGGGCCATGTTTCTTCAATGTATTCAAGGATCACAAGGGACTCAGCAATAGGTTTCTCAGCATGAACAAGCACTGGGACCTTCTTGTACACTGGGTTATATTGTAAGAGCAACTCACTCTTGTTCGATAGATTCTCCTCTACATATATGAATTCAACACCCTTTATTTTGAGAGCCCATATCACCCTGTAGCTGAAAGCACTAGGCCAAGCACAAAATAACTTCACTTCCATTTCAAGATTAGTATTGATATGGATATGGATATGGATATATGGAAGCACTACTGATTTCTGATCTCTGTAACTCCTAAATTTTATTTATTTATATAATAACCCTCTTGCCCCTCTTGCTTTAGCACAAAGTCTTAGAAGTTGAGTTTTTATTTTTATTTTTTGTAAGTCAAAGTTTTCTAACAAACCTTTTTTTTAATGTACTTGGGCACCAAGTTTTCACTTGAAAATATAAAGATAGACTTTAGGATTTGACCCACAATGTTAAAATAATGTCATAAGGTTAGGTAAAGAATGATTTTTAATTGTATAGACGCCGGTGCTCACATTGGTGTATGAAATGAGTCTCTTCTTAAATGTGTTAGATCTTGAATTTCCATAAGATTTTTGGATATTCATCATATTCACAAACTATTTTACCCAGGGTGGATAGCTCACCCCGTTGTTAACCAATTTTTCAAGAGATTATGGTGGACTGGGTGGAGGTTTTTGAGCCAACATTTTATATCATTTGTTTATTCATAGGAGATTTTGGAAGGATGTTCATTTTATTACTTTATGTACAAAAATACATTCTGAAATTAATAAAATCAGATTTGTACTTAATTTTGTACTTGCGCACTCGGTTATTATTATAATGCATTCGCGCCCCGTCTGTCAGTATTCTGCAGGTTTAGACGCGTCCAGGCGGGGTGTGACAAACCAAGTCAAGGAAAATACTTATAGTAATTTGCACACTAACACCATTCACATGCACATTTCGAGCACAAACAGGTCACTTTGTGACCATTGCACCAATCATCAATTTTAGATTTCCAAATTTCTTTCTTAACAAATTATCCAATTCAACTACTTTTAATCATAATTTTATAGCAAAACCCATTTAACCTAAATAAAACTTCCATTAATGGAACTTTAAACCCTCAGCTGCTTCAATAGCTGGGGTGAAATCATTTCACCATTAAAATGCCTCATTTTGACTCAATTTCATTGTCAAATCACTTGTACAATGATAAAGAAATACTTACCAGTCCATAACGCTTAATTTTCTCACAAATCCAACATGAAACCCTCTTTCTCAATCATTAATTCTAACCATGGAAATCCAACCAAAATAAGATATGTTGAACAACTCAACATGGGGAATTCAAAACTGGAATTTTTAGCTAAAAAAGACAAGAGATTACCTTTGATTTGATCCTCCAAAATCTCTTATTTTTTCTCCTTTTTCCTTCCAGCCCTTTCTAGCTCAAATGCTTTAAAACATTAGACCGCCTCACCGTCCATTTAAAAAATAAATTGTCAGACAGTGAGGAGTGCGCTTCTCAAGATAAGGAGCATGCTTCTCCTCGATGCCCAAAAAATAGAATTTTCATCCAAATCCATGAGGAACGCGCTTCCCCTTTGACAGAGGCGGGCTTCTCTGATATTTTCCAGAAACACAACTCTCAGGTTTTCACCATAGGAGTGCGCTTCCCCCTCAGCAACGCGCTCCTCGATGTTTCAACTTGAAAAATTTATTCTAAGTGTCATTCAAGGTGTTTTCAATTATGGTCCTAAGTTACCATTGACTTATCATTCCCACAATTATGTTATTTTAAGTCTAATATACACAAGTACACTAGTCTAAGACCAATTCATACGTATACGCATATAAATATGGCTGACAATACATATAAGTCAACGATTTATTTGACTAAAATGTATGGGGCGTTACACGAACCGACGTGATGTTTGGCTCGAGACGTTCTAGAAGCACAAATCTTGAGGATCATCCGATGGTTCTGAGCTGAGCAGCCGTACCATCCCGACGATTTGATCCATGAATCCTGAGGAAGATCCGACACCTCAAAGCCAAGCAGACGATATCCCTTACGATACAAATCTCGAGAAAAATCTACAATAAAGGTAAGCCTCTCACCCCCCCTCCCCCTTCTTTTTGGGCTGAAAGGCTTTAGGGGTAAATGTTGGATGATCAGCTCAGCATGAGCTGGCCGTTACAAATAAAAATGTAGAAGATAAAAGAGTTCCCCCTCAATACGCCACATCCCAAGAAATCGGGGATAGCTCTACGTATCAAATACAGACTTCGACACAAAGACAAAAGGGGACTCATTCTCCAAGATGAACTAGAAAGATAGTGTTCGTTCGATTCAACCAACCCAAAATGGATGAGCTCATCCTGCTCATCTCGACCAACGATGAGACGACACGTGGCAACACATGCCTATTGGGCAGCTAACCACTTCGGCTAGAGGACCTCCTCCATAAAAAGACTTACAACCCATCTCATAAGGCACACACACTTTTCTACAAGAGTTGGCACCACAGTCTTAACACAAGCTCTAACTTAGGCATCAGAGGGTCTTTGGCCGGCATCATACCGATATTTCTCACATTAGCCTTCTTTTTTTCTTCTTCTCAGATCTAACTAGTGAGCCCTTGTCGGAGCCAGATAGCCCATTCTTCCAGATCAGTTCTTCTCCTCCACGTATATAATTATTTGGTGTTGGTTATATTTTGCACCAACATTTAATATTCTCATTTTTCAGGTGTGAGCACTTTTTTTTTTTTTTTTTTTTTTTCTGATAAATGTTTAACAACACCGTAAAAAATGTTATTAAAATGAATATCATTAAATATTTAAAAGTTTTGATTATATTTTAAAAAATGTTATTAAAATAATTAAAACTTTAAAGTTAAAATCTAATTAGTTAAGAAAAAGATATGATAAAAAAATTTCATGCAAATATCTTTTTTTAGTTAATATGTTCTTGAAATTTCTTCATTTATTTAAAGTAAGATTTTAAAATCTTTCTTAGAAAAAGATTCCATATAAAAAATTTCAATTTTTTAAAATTTATATATATATATATATATATATATATATATATATATATGTATATATATGTAAGTTTATAATCCCTAAATTTAATTAAAGTAATTTTTCAAAGACTTTCTTAAAATTAAACTGATATATAAATTTTGAGTTAACTTCTATTATTAATTTATATAAAGTTAAAATCACTTAACTTAATTAAAGTAAAATTTTTAAAACTATTATATATATTTCTTGACTAAGATTTCTAAAAAATCTTCAGACAAGTACGGAAATAATTTTTAAAAAATGAGAAAAGATATTTTCAAATTTTTTTAAGTTTAAAACTTATTAATTTAAATAACAGAAGATTTGAAAACTTTAGTGAAAAAAATAAAAAATAAAAAACAGCTAATATATCTTAGTTAATTTATTTGAATTTGATATGTATATATTTCCTTTTATAGTAATGATGAGTTTGTTTCTAAAATTATTTAATAGTTTCATAAAAAAAAGATTTAAATAATTCTTCGAATATATGTAAAAAATTATTTATAATGAGAATTTTTAAATGTATAATTATCTAAAAAATTTATTTTATGAAAGATATATAAAGTTTAAAGAGTTAGCTATTTAGGTCGGGCCGAGCTTCAAAGGGTTATCTTAACCCACCCCCTCTATAATAATGGGAGGGTTGGGCCGGTCCAATATTTAAGTTGGACCTGGTCTTAAGTCCCATCAGACTGGTTGATTTGAGTGTAGTGCGGGGGCGGTAGCCTGAATTGCCAACCCTAAGCAAGTGTAGTAGTTATATGGATTGGTAATGTAGTTCATTTGTCATACTCATAAGCCTTTTTATGGATCACTGATCACTCGTGTAAGTAGATTTTCAACCTCATTTTTATAATGTAAAACACTTTTAAAGCCTTATCTTTACTTTTTAGAAAATATATATAACAATACCATACTCTCTTTCAAGAGGATTCGCCACATGTCAAGCACTGATAAAGTTCTTTATTTTGTATTAAATTAAACTACATGCTCCATCGTGCTGACTCATCAATTCTTTTGAGTTTCATTCAATTTTTTTCTCAAATAGTAAAAATTGTGTGCAATGGCACATGCATGCACGCTATTATTACTGATATAATGACTTCTCACCTTGAGCACATATTTCTTATTTCCTTTCCACAAGAAAATATGGAATTCTAAGAAAAGAGTGCTATCATAATCAGAAAAGAAAGTAAACACCATACCAGAAATTTTAGTTAACTTCTATTATTAATTTATATAAAGTTAAAATTACTTAATCAAAGTAAAATCTTAAAAAACTTTTGAGATTAAATATACAGAACATTTAATATAAAAAATTTTGAGCGAAGACTTTATATATATATATATTTCAGTATAAATGTGCCAATTTTTTTATTTTTTTTTAGCTGTAAAGTTATAATATATATAAAAAAGTAGTTTCAGTAGTTCAAAAATTTTAAATGTGAGGAACGCTGGTGGTTGGTTGAGAGACATAAATTATTATCGTTGTTGAAAAGTATCGTGAGATCATGATGAGCACTACCATATATATATATAACTTAAATGAAAAGATACCTACATCAAGCTTTCTTTCATTTTATTATTATTACTATCATTTTGGTATATATTAAAGAAAATCGGATGATCTGAACCGTCGGATGACTACCAACCCTATTTTTCGTTATTATTATTTTTTTTTAATTATTATTTTTAAGAGTGGGATTCAGATATTTGAATTGAAAGGAAAGTAAAATTATAAGATCTTCATCGTTAACAACCATCGACCAGTGGCATCTCCGTAAATTTCATCTAATAAGTGCCCGGTTTCACCTGAGTTTCGGTGTGTATATATAAAAGAGTGGGTGCAACAAGAATAAATAAAAAACACTGAAAGCTCGGGTGTAGACGTTTCAGAGAAAACATTTTCGTTTCATGTCGGAAATCCGAAGCACTGACTGGCGCTGCAACAGCTGACGATCTTGCAGAAACTAAGCGCATTTTTAGGGCAAATCGATTGTAGAGAAGAGAAGAAGAAGAAGAATCCATGGCTGTCCCAGTGGAAGAAGCCATTGCGGCTCTATCAACATTCTCGTTGGAGGTAATTGTCGATTTATTGGATTCCGTATGTGTCTTTCTCTGCCTTTTCTTCACAAAAAAATCTCATTTTATTTTGAGTTATATACTTAACTTGATTTTAAATTTCGATTCAAAATTCGTGGTTTCACTTTGATTTGGGGAAATTCTTGAAAAAAAATGATTGAAAATTTATTGAATTTGTTTTTGGTTTGTAAGAAGAATTGAGAATTAGAAACAATGGATGGTTTTTACTTGGCATTTGACAGTTATATTGTTAGATCCTGAATAAATAAGACTTCAAAACAACTGTGACGGATTGTTTTGGGCTGTAGTCGCCGGAGTGAGAGTTTCATTAGAGAAATGCTTAAAAAACACACTTGTCTAACACACTTTCTTGACATTGTACTTTAGAGCTGTTGGATTGCCTCGAATCACGCATTAATTGTGTGATTCTGAGGTAATTAATGCGTGATTCGAGATAATTCAACAACTCTAAGTACAATGCCAAGAAAGTGTGTTAGAAAGGTGTGTCCCTCAAGCATTATGTTACGATCATATTTTCTTATTTAAATTAAATAATTATTTATTATGTTATAGTTTTTATTTAGTTGAAAAAGTCTAGATACGGAGGGTTGTTTTGTGGGTTATAACTCCTTGTTATGGAGTAATGGGTGGTTATGAGTAGTTATAGGTAGTTATGTATTTTGTCTATTTAAAGAGAATGTATGAATGAAATGAGTGTGTAGAAATTTATCATTAATGGTTTGATCCATTTTGGAGGTTGTGTTCCCTTGAAGAATCTATTGGAGGTTTTGGTTCCCTCAAATGAACCAATTATCTTTATGTTTTGTTTCTTGTTTTATTTTTTTTAGCTTTAGAAAATGGGTTCGTATCATTTGGTATCAGAGCCAGACATATCTGCTCCACCGCCTCACGAGTTCGGGAACCATATCATCAACAACTTAAAGGCCAAATTAAGATGTGTTTGTATTTGTAATAACATAATAAAAACGTATCGAATACTGATAGTCGAGTGAAGCTGCTAAAAGGAAAGGGCTACCGCCGGGTCAGTGTCAGAAGTGTTGATCGACGTGGACGTCATCTTGGTAGCGTGGTGGAATGTTACGATCATATTTTCTTATTTAAATTAAATAATTAATTATTATTTTATAGTTTTTATTTAGTTGAAAAAGTCTAGATAGTGAGGGTTGTTTTGTGGGTTATAACTCCTTGTTATGGAGTAATGGGTGGTTATGAGTAGTTATAGGTAGTTATGTATTTTGTTTATTTAAAGAGACTGTATGAATGAAATGAGTGTATAAAAATTTATTATTAATGGTTTGATCAGTTTTGGAGGTTGTGTTCCCTTGAAGAATCTATTGGAGGTTTTGGTTCCCTCAAATGAACCAATTATCATTTTGTGTTCTTTCTTATTTTGTTTTTTTAGCTTTAGAAAATGGGTTCGCATCACCTTACTCTTTTCATAAAGTAGGGAGCTTTCAGAGATTAAGATTTTCTAAATCTTTTGACATCATTAGGTGTTTTTATGATAACAATGTGATCTCATTGTCTTTTCCCATTGCTCCATGGATGGATGCTTCCCCTGGAGTTTGGGCAATTAGGCCTTGAATTGCATTTGCGTAAGTAATATCAACTTGAAATAATTGTGTTTGCAGGATGACCAACCTGAAGTGCAAGGACTAGCGGCTACTCTATCAACTGAAAAATGTGCGACAAATAGCCCAATAGGTACACATTGTCTTTTTGAGTATCTTGAATTGACACATGAGGAAAATGTGAATCTTTTTCTTTGATTTCTCTTGAGCTGTCAAAAATTCTCTCTATTTATGGTACATATCCTTGAGGTAGATTTTATTGGTTTTGCATATTGTCCGTTGTTTTTTGAAAGTTGTGTTTTCTGATATGATGATTCTGAATCACTTGTTATAATATCTCGTCACCTGTTTAAACTTAAAGATTTAAATTTACAAATTTACACTTCTACAAAATTCCTTAAGAGGACATCAGGCTCTCTAATATCCCATTCATATCCTTCTTCTTCCTGCAAACGCCTATCCCTCACGTAATCTACCTCCATCACTTTTAATTGTCGTCTACCTCATTTTTCTTTATAAGAAAGAGAATTATATCAATCATAGAACACATAAATTCATAAGGTGGAGGACCATAGATCCTCTAAGGAAAATTAAAAAAAGAAGAAAGAAGATTTATAATAGATTGCTCCAATCCCTAATCAGGTTTGTGGACCTTTTGGCACGTTTTGTCCAACAATAGCCAAGGAGATACTTTGAATCAAATGGTGTCCCTAACCAAATCTATATCACTATCCTGGTCCTCAAAAACCACGATTTCTCTCCAATTATACATTCAAGAACAATCCAAGTATTGCATACTTCTAGACTAGGTCCTTTTTGGTTCCAATTTCTAATGAGAAATCCTATTGGAAATCTTCGTTCCAGCTTCTTTGAAGAACCAATGTTTATCATATTGAACCCAACAATCTTGAGTCTTGACAATATAAAACAAGTGAATGAGCATTGTAGGAAGATGTGATTGCTGGACTCTCTTCCGTTCCTGCATAAGACTCACAAGTTGGAGAAAGTTAAATAAATTGGTTTCTTCTTTGCATGACATCAAATACATTTGTTTGATTTATCAACTACAAGTGACTAGCAAGATTAACAAGACAAGAACAAGAGCAAGATGTTCCAAAGAAGAGATTGTTCTCTGGTTTACTCTCCAAGAATGAGAGAAGATATTTTCATCATATTTCAGAATGGTTCATGCACACACATATATAGCTGTACAAACCTCTATAACTAACATACACTCCTTTTCTGACAACAGATACTCCTCCTCTGACAACCGACGCTCCTCTCTAACAAACTTAACAACCTAAATACACTTGGCACTTATACATTGGTGCTTATCAAAACAAAGTAACTTCCTAACTAACAAACTGTTACAAACAATTTGCTTCAGCTAACAACCTGATAGTAGCTTGAGTTAGGTAACTCTAACATCCCCCCTCAAGCGCAACGGAGATTCAGTCACAGTGAGCTTGCCTCGAAGCAAATGAAACCAAGGTGTAGAAAGGGCCTTGGTAAAGATGTCTGCAACCTGGTCAACCGTTGGCACATGGTTGATTAGCAACTGTCGCTGAGCAACTTTGTCCTGGACAAAGTAGAGATCCAATTCGACATGCTTGGTGCGAGCATGCAAAACAGGATTATGTGCCATTGCAATGGCACTTTGGTTATCACACCAAACGATAGGTAAAAGAGGTTGGGGATAATGCAGCTCGGTGAGAAGATACTTAAGCCATGTCAATTCAGCTACTAAAGATGCAAGGCTACAATACTCAGCCTCTGTGGATGAACGAGAAATGGTGTGCTGCTTTTTAGGACCCCAAGCCACCAAATTGGAACCCAAGAAAACAGATATACCAGAGGTGGATTTGCGATCATCAGGATTGGAAGCCCAATCCGCATCAGAGAATTCGATAAGCTGAGAAGATGGAGCTTTAGATGACTTTGTAAATTGAATCCCATGATGAGAAGTGCCCTTCAAGTAACGAAATATTCGTTTTACAACTTTCCAATGATCAGACAAAGGGGCTTGCATGAACCAAGTGTGGTTCACTGAATAGGAAATATCAGGCCTTGTAATGGTTAAATACTGCAAGGCACCCACAGCAAACCTATATTCAGATGCATTAGCCAAAGACTCTCCTGTGAATGCTGATAAATGAGCTCCAGTAGTCGAACACATTGGTGAGGGACAGGGTTTGGCATCCAACATATTAGTTTTCTGTAACAGATCTTGAACATATTTATGCTGAGAGAGATGCAAACCATTAGAAGTATGATGAACTTGAATACCAAGAAAGTAATGTAGAGAACCCATGTCTTTGAGAGCAAAAGTATGGCTAAGCTTGAGAACTAAATCATCAGTAGCCAAAGAGCTAGTGCCAGTTATAACAATGTCATCAACATAGACAAGAAGAAATAACGAGAAATGTTGATCAAACTTGCTGAACACAGATTGATCAGCCTTGCAATTGGTGAATCCAAACTGATAAAGAGCCATCTTGAACCTCTCAAACTTGTTTAAGACTATATAGTGACTTGTGTAATCTACAAACAAGTGGAGAATTTGTAGCATCTTGAAAGCCAGGAGGCTGAGCCATATACACTTCCTCATCTAAAACACCATTCAAGAAAGCATTGTTGATGTCTAACTGTCGCAAAGGCCAACCATTAGTAACAGCCAAAGAGAGAATCACACAGATAGTAGTTGGCTTAACTACTGGACTGAACGTTTCGGAAAAATCAAATCCTTCAATTTGATGGAGACCTTTTGCAACTAATCTAGCTTTGTGCTTAAGCAAGGAACCATCTGGATTTTTCTTCACTTTAAACACCCATTTACAGCCTGCAATTCTTCTTCTAGGTGGAGGTGATACCAAAGACTAGGTGTGATTCTTTTGTAATGCCTGAATTTCCTCCTTCATAGCAGCAAACCAAGCAGGATGATCTAAGGCTTGTTTCACCGTAGTAGGTTCAGATGAATCAAGTTGAGAGAGCCATGCCTTGGGCTTGAAGATACCAGATTTAGCTCGAGCGACCGTAGGATGATTATTGGAAGAGGAAGGAACAATAATAGCAGGTTGAGGTAAGGGAACAGGAGCATTGTCATGAGATTCTATAGGAGAAGTAATAGGTGTGGCAGTAGACAAAGGACTGATAGAATTGTCATTGGGAATAGCAGCAGAAACAGGATTGGGAACGGGGCTAGTCTATAGAAATGGTGGATGCTTTTGAGATAAATTGAATAAGAGGTGGAAGAAAGGATGTGGAGGTTGTAGTAGGAGAGGAAGATAAGGATGAGGGCTTATGCAGTTGAGCAAATGGAAAAGAGGATTCGTCAAAAACAGCATGCCTTACAACAAAAATTCAACCATCTTGTCTAAGGCACTTAAAGCCTTTGTGTCGAGAGCAATACCCAAGAAATGTACAGGGTGCACTGCGATACTCAAGCTTTTGCTTTTGATAAGGTCTACGATGAGGATAAACCAGACATCCAAAAACCTTTAAGTGAGAATACTCAGGTTCCTTCCCAAATAGCAAGCATAAGGACATCTTCCCCCAAGAACTGGAGTAGGCATGCGATTTATCAAATAAGTAGCAGTGCTAAAAGCTTCATCCCAATACATTAAAGGCATAGATGCATGGGCTAAGAGACTAAGACCAGTTTCAACCACATGTTTGTGTTTTCTTTCAATAAGGCCATTTTGCTCATGATTGTAGGGGCAATTGTGTCGAAATAGAATACCCTTAGTTTTGAGAAAGGGAGCAAGTGATAAAAATTCACCTCCATTATCAGTTTGGAGAATCTTTGTCTTAAGAGAAAATTGCAGTTCTACCTGGACTTGGAATTGAAGAAAAACCTTGTAGACTTCTCCCTTTGAGTGGATAGGAAAAATTCAAGTATACCGAGTATAGGCATCGAGGAAGCTAACATAGTATTTATAGCCATTCGATGATGTTATAGGAGCTGGTCCCCATACATCTCCAACTATAAGTTCCAGAGGTTGCTTGTAAACAGTTGTTGAATGATGAAAAGGCAACTTATGAGATTTACTCAATTGGCAAGCATGACATACTGAGATAGCACATTTAGGAACAGAGATATTGCATTTATTCAAGATAGATTGTACAGCATGTGGAGAAGCATGTCCAAGGCGAAGATGCCACAGCAAAAAGGAATTTCCATTCTTACAAGCAGGAAGAGAATTACTAGATTGATAAGCAGCTGAAGCAGAGCAGTTGGATTGAACTTCACTAGCAGCAAGAGAACAAGCAGTAGGTTCCATGGTAGACATAGAAGCACCAGTTGGCTGCAAAGGTAATTGGAAGACATATAGTCCATTCCTAAGTACACCTCGAAGAAGAACCTTCTTCGTAACCTGATCCTTCACAAGACACGAATCAGTATGGAATTCAAAGAAGACTTTATTATCCCGCACAAATTTAGAGACACTAACTAGATTCTTAGTAATTTTTGGAATGTGTAATATATTTCGAAGTAAAAACTTGTGTCTATCATACACAACAAAGTTTGAGCTAACTGAAGAGATATCCAGACCTGTGTCGTTTCCAACATAAAGTTTTTCTTTGGCATGGTAATCAGTCTTATGCATCAGATTCCCACTATCTGGAGTGCAATGATCAGAAGCACCGCTATCAGGATACCACGTCATATCACTAACAGATTCAGGTCCAGCAACTAAAGCTTCTAAGTTGCCTTGATTGCCTTGGTTGTTGGTATTTCCACCATTGTTCTGATTAGAGACATATTGTGGCTGAAAGGTTTGATCAAATCTATAATAGCACCTTAGTGCATTATGACCAGATCTATGGCATATTTGACACGGAGGTCGATTGTTATTATTATTCTTGTATCGACCTCTGCCCCTTCTTCCATTGGAACCACCTGATCGACCACCACCATTGCTATTCAAACCTGACCGAGTCTGATTAGCAGGTGCCTTCTTGTTGACAGCCAAATTAACACTTATTTGATCTGCTTGAGCATGTTGATCAATTCTTGCCTCATGAGTAAGCAAGAGTGCTGTAATCTCTGGCATAGAATAAGCTTGTGGCATTGTGGTCACTGGAATAACAAAACTATCATATTCAAGTCCTAAGCCACCAAGAACAGACATAACCTTGTCATCATCTGACATTACATAGCCAGTAAAGGCCAAAGCATCAATGAGGCTCTTCTTCTTCATCAAATAATCCATCATTGTTAACCCACTCTTCTTTAATGTTTGTAACGGAAATTTTAATTGCATAATGTTGGCCTTAGACTGAGCAGAAAATAGCCTTCGATTGTACTCCAGACTTCACAAGCTGTTGAACAGCCTACCAATTCAGGTAGCAGTTCTCGAGTTACAGAAGATAGCATCCAACATAGCAGAATTTGATCCTGCTTCTCCCAATCCAAAAACTGATCATTCACTGATCCATCAGCATTCAATCGATTTGGAGGTGCACTTGTTGATTCAATAAATGTTGACAAACGATTTCCCTTGATGGCTGCAAGAACTTGCTGGAGCCAAAGCAGATAATTGCTGTGTGTGAGCTTTACGTTCAACTCCAACTTCATTGAACTCAGAAATCTGGAACTACCATTGGTGGTACTTTGATCAGCAGAGGTCACCGAGGTCTCCCGCCCTGATACCATGTTTGATTTATCAACTACAAGTGACTAGCAAGATTAACAAGACAAGAATAAGAGATTGTTCTCTGGTTTACTCTCCAAGAATGAGAGAAGATATTTTCATCATATTTCAGAAGGGTTCACGTCCACATATATATAGCTGTACAAACCTCCATAACTAACGTACGCTCCTTCTCTGACAACAGACACTCCTCCTCTAACAACAGACGCTCCTCTCTAACAAACTTAACAACCTAAATACACTTGGCACTTATACATTGGGGCTTATCAAGACAGAGCAACTTCCTAACTAACAAACTGTTACAAACAATTTGCTTCAGCTAACAACCTGATAGTAGCTTGAGTTAGGTAACCCTAACAACATCGACTCTATTGAGAGATAGAACCCATCTAAAAATCTTGACTTGTGATGGGATCTTTGTCTTATATTGGGATGTGGAAGGTGTAAAAGTGGAATGTGTGGTTGGTTGATTAGGGGGAAAAAAGAGAATTTAGTGGTGAAGAAACTAGACTTATCTAGGATCAAAAATCTCCTATCTTGCCTACCTTCAAGTCTGCCTAAGAGGCCAACTAGATGATCAACTTCAAAAACTAGACGACAGAAGCAGAATTCCAAGGTAGTAAGCTGGAGGTAGACTTATCAACCTACAAAAAGAGGAGGAAATTAGTTTGTTATGTGTTATGGAAAAGACAAATAGTGATGAAAAGACTCATAAAAATTCTCGCATCATGTTCTTAAGTGTATTCGGCTATCCTCGCCGGAATTTGGAAAAGTGATAAATAGTAATTTTGTGTAGTTGCTAAGATGGATGGATTAGGGTCATTCGACCTCCTCTTGATAGAAATCCATGCTTCTAGCTTCTAATCCTCCTGAATATCTTCTTTATCAATGAATCCTACAATTCCTTCTTTGTGGTATTATCCCACAACATCGAGAGATTACAGTTTGATTTGGATTATTATGATGGGTCATTGGGTGATTAGTAATCATCACTTGAAATGTAGGGTCAAAACTCCTGTCTAACAACATATACCTCACCTTTAGCTGACCGACCCACCCTTAAATATTTAAAACATTAATATAATATGAAACACATATGTTTAATATCACAATATTTGACTACTTGAATAGGAAAAATAGATTATTTCAAGGGCCTTAAGTTGAGACCAAGAGGTTGGGACGACCTTTAGCCTCTATTTTCAATGGGAGACTTCAATCTATTAGTAGCAAACCTTGAAAACTTGAACAGCTTCGGCTTCCTTTGCCTAGTCAACCATTTGTTCAAGAACATTAACCACCAAATGGAAAGGAAATGGGGAGATAGGATCTGCTTGCCTCAAGCCTCTTGAAGCCTTGAACTTGTCTCTAGGTTTACCATTACAACTCATTTCAACCCAACAAAGCCTTTTCCTATTGCATGGGGCTGACTACATGAATTTGCTTCTTCCACTCTGCTTGATCAAGGTAGAAGTTGACTTTTAAATCTAGGTTTACCTAAAAAAACCTAAGAAAGAAACAAAGCTTACAAAACCTCTTGGCATATCCTTTGTTGATCACAACATGATTAAGGAACATCCAATCAACATAATCATAAGCTTTGGCAAGTCAACCTTTAAGGTGTATCCTCTACTCCCATTGCTTCTATACTCCATTGGTTCATTAGCAAGTAGCAGCCAAAACCATATCTAAAATCAGACTCCCTTGAATTGAATGCCTCTTGAGATTGAGAAATGGTGGGTGCCATAATCTATCTCAATCTAGCAGCCAATGTCTTAGATATTATCTTAGAAAGGCTGGTGATGAAATATATTGATTTGAAATCTTCAACCTTTCTGATCTAGGCCTTTGGAAATAAAGCAAATGCACATTTCATTGGTAATAACTTTGATCAACTTGTTCTTACGAACTCCCCATAGACTTTCATAATGTCATCCTTAAGGTTCTCCCAACAACACTAGAAAAAATGCACATTGAACCCATCCAACACCCTAGAGCCTTGGAGCCATCATATTTGAAGATTTCCTTCTTCACTTTCTCCTCTTCAAAGGGGCAAACCAACCATTAATCTATCTCTTGTGCTAATAGGACTCCAAATTCACCCCTTTTATGCCCCAAGTCCTATCATTCTCCTTAGGTTATAATTTTGCAAAATACTCAACGATTAGTGCCAATTAAATTAGAAAAATATCTACATCAAGTAGTAATGATAGTAACAATAATAAATATTGTTGTCATTTACATAGTTGCAACTTGCAAGCATAAGTGGTCAATTAAAAAGCACATTCCATCTGTCGACTCTTTTAATATGCTTAAAGCCTCTTGGTATTTATTAAATTATAAGAATTGCCATCATTGTCTGTTTTTTTTTTTTTTAATTTAGAAAAAGAAGAAACCATGCTAGTTGTTAGTTGTATAACCAGCTTTAACACCAAACAATATTTTTGGGGAGGAATCAGATCGGTTCCTGTCAAATTGGTCTGAATGCCCTTTCCTTAGGGTTTCCTTTCATTATATAGAAGAGAATGTACATCAAAGTTGCCATATTTGCCGGCGTACAAGATAAGTATCATCCCTATTTACAGCCTAATTATCTGCTATTTACAATCTTGCTTGTCATATTTGCCGGCGTACAAGATAAGTATCATCCCTATTTACAACCTAATTATCTGCTATTTACAATCTTGCTATAACAGAAAACATCCCTAAAATATCGCAAATCAAATATTCTCTGATCCTAAATTATCTCCGTAACATCCCCCCTCAAATTGATGCTGGTAGATCAAAAAGCATCAATTTGTCAATCAAGAACTGATGTCGATGCCGAGAAAGAGCTTTAGTGAAGATGTCGACAGTCTGATGTTCGGTAGAAATGTGAGGAAGAGTAATCACATGTTTGTCAAAGGCTTCTCGTATGGAATGACAATCGACTTCGATATGTTTTGTACGCTCATGGAAAACCGGATTAGCAGCGATCTGAATAGCACTTGTATTATCAGAATGAAGAGGAGTGGAATGTAGCTGAGGAAAGCCAAGTTCTCCTACTAACCCACGAAGCCATGTGATCTCAAAGCAAGCGAAAGACATAGCACGATACTCAGACTCAGTGGAGGACTTGGAAACTCTGTCTTGCTTCTTATTCTAGCAAGAAATGAGTGCATTGCCGAAGAACATGCACCATCCAGTAACAGAACGACGAGTATCTGCACATCCAGCCCAATCAACATCACTATATCCCACCAATTGTAAGGAAGAATCCTTAGGAAAGAACAACCCACGTGAAGAGGTGCCCTTCAGATATCGAATAATACGACGGACAACAGCTAGATGAAGATGTCGAGGGGCCTGCATAAATTGACTGACCTGCTGCATAGCAAAAGAAATGTCAGGGCGAGTAATCGTCAAATAATTCAAACTCCCAACGAGTTGCCGATACAATGATGGATCTGAAAGAAGTTCGCCTTCCTCACGAAAAAGCTTGAGATTAACCTCTAAGGGGGTAAGAACAGAGTTACCCGATTGGAGACCAGCTAAGGAAATCACTTCTTGTGTGTATTTGTGCTGATGTAACAATGTACCAGACGGAGTAATCTGGACCTCAAGACCAAGAAAGTACTGCAAAGGACCAAGATCTTTCATATGAAAAGAGGTCTTGAGATGCTGTTGCAACTACTGAAGTAATTCAGTATCAGAGCCAGTAATCATAATGTCATCGACATATACCAGAAGCAACACAATTCCTGCAGAAGTCTTGCGAAGAAAAAGAGAGGAATCAAACTGACTCTGAGCAAACTGAAAGGCAAGCAAAGTAGAGCGAAATTTATCAAACCATGCGCGCGGAGTCTGTTTCAGTCCGTACAAGAACCAACGTAGCCGACAAACCTCCGAGGAAGGTGTAGTAAACATGCCGGGAGGTAGAAAAATAGTCCGAACAGTAGAAAAGCATACTTCACATCCATCTGCCTGAGAGACCACCCCTGTGAAGCAGCAAGTGCTAAAATAGTCCGAACGGTAGTCATCTTGGCAACGGGGGCAAATGTTTCAACATAATCAATGCCATACTCTTGACGATTCCCAAGAGCCACAAGACGAGCCTTATATCTGTCGAGTGAGCCATCAAATCGAAACTTAACTGAATACACCCATTTACAGCCAATCGGTTTGACACCAGAAGGACAAGTCACAATATCCCAAGTGTGATTCTCTTGAAGAGCCTGGATCTCTTCTTGCATGGCCTGCTGCCAACATGCTTGGGAAGCTGCCTGGGCATAAGAGTGAGGAACAGAAACAATATCGAGAGTGGCAGTGAGTGAGGTATGAGGAAAACCATACCTATCAGGTGCATGTGTAACCCGAGTGGAGCGTCGAGGTATAGGAACCGCAGAATCAGGTATCGGATCAGTGTCTGGAAGGAGCGTTGGAGAAGGTGGAAGACGTCGCTGATACACCAGACCTGGTTTAAACCGCTCAATAGAAGGAGACACATCATCAAAAGCTGGAAGAAGAGCAACAGAGGGATTGGAAATAACTTGAGATTGAAAGAAATATTGATTTTCGAAGAAAATCACAATTCGGGAGATTCGAAATTTATTTGCATGAGCATCATAACAAATAAATCCTTTTTGAATAGAGCTATATCCCATAAAGGCACACGTGACAGACTGGGCAGCAAGCTTGTGACGATCAACAGGGGGTAAATGAACAAAACAAACACACCCAAAAGTATGAAGGGATTGATACTCAGGAGAAATGCCAAACAAACGAAAATAGGGAGAATCATAATTTAGAGTGGTAGTAGGCAAGCGATTGATCAAATAGACAACAGTAGATAAAGCTTCTACCCAAAATTTAGATGGTACAGACGAATCAATCAACAAAGTACGAACGACATCTAAGAGATGACGATTCTTACGTTCGGCGGCTCCATTCTGTTGAGGGGTATAAGGACGAGAACATGTGTGCCCCACCTCAAGGCGCGCCTGAGGCGCATGCGTAAGCTCACCTTGACTACACTTGACCATCCATAATGATAGAGATTAATTTACATTTATTGTAGCTGAGCAGTGTGCTAGTTGATAAAGTGTATTGAGTGATTGATTTGTCCTCTTATCTGATTTAATTTATTTTAAACTTCTCGTTTCTTCATATGTTTATTTAAGTACCTAACTGGGCTTTCCTTCTGCAGAGTATGGTGATGTTTCTGCATATCGATTGTCACTAGTGGAAGATACAAAGGCTGTTAATCAGTTGGTACAACACTCTGCTGTGTTTTCATTTTAACCATTCAGTTTGTTCGATGAATATGTTTTATGATAATCTGTTCTTTATATCTTTTCTTAATACATTCAGATTTTTCTCTTTAGTAGAATTTGATTGGTTATGCTGAAATGGACACAGAATGCCCTTATCCAAGAGGGAAAGGAGATGTCGTCTGTTCTTTATACATATCGAAGCTGTGTCAAAGCTCTTCCTCAGGTTAATTTCAACTTGGGTATTATGAATCTTTCCCCTGTAATTAAAAGAAGTAACCAGTCTATACTTTCTGAAATTTAATTGTTATCATGTCTGTTAGGTCATCAATACTCAATGCAGTGGAAGTTTATTATTTAATAGTTTCTCCAAGAATTATGCTTCACTTGCTCTCGGTTGATAAACTACTGCTCCTCCCTCAATCTATTGAAAACTGTTTCAAATGCTGGAAGTTTGTTGTGACATTAATGTCCAAATACTCTTTGTAAAGCAAATGAAAAAAAATGTTTGGGTTTGTAGGGCATGAGTTTTGTTGCCGTAATCAATTCTTGTTTGACGAAAAAACAGTGCTGATGAATGAGAGGTGGCACTTTTGAATCGTCTCAGAAAGTTGAAAGTTTAAGTGCTGCAAAATAGTTCCAGATGCTAACTAAAAGTTACTCAATATCTAGCTTGGTCATTGTCAGTCTAACTCTAAGTAATAGATAATCTGATTAAAATTTGGTCACTAAGGGCATACCCAGAAACTTTGGTCACCAAAAAATAAAAATTAAGTCTGGGAAGTCTGGAAGATTTTTTTTTTAAAACAAACTAAAGATATTAAATAATAAGTGAAGACCTATACAAAGACATGTCCACAGGACCATAACCCTATATAGATACAATATTTCCCTAGCCCCTTAGCCAGTCCCCTAAGGAGCATCCCATAGACAAATTACAATTGGCAACCCAAACGAAGCTAGAAGGTGAGACTTCTCCCACACTTTAGACGCCGAACAAAACTGGTCGTGAAACACCCGTTTGTTCCTCTCCTTCCATAGAGATCAAAGTACTGCGAAACACACCACCTTCCAATGATCTCTCCATGATGAATGAACTCTGTCCAAAAAAGGGAAAATTTACATACTCTTCCACCTGAACCTCACCAAACGTGATAGGGAATTGATCACGCCATCGACACCAAACCTCTTTGGCAAAGGGACATCCCCAACATATATGGGACACAGATTCCAAATCCTGTCTGCACAAATAACACCAAAATGAGGATAAACTCATATATGGAAACCTTTTTTGCATCATATCCCCCTTAGAATTTAACCCACCCCACCCCAAGAATTTAACCTTTGATGGTGCCAAAGCTTTTCATAATAGATTATAATAAGGGAAGGAAGGAACATTAGACTGGTTGAGGATTTTTGAGTAAAAAGATTTTGTGGGGAACAAGGGAAAGTCTTAAAGAATTTAAACTAAATGTTTCGAAATCCATATTTGTTTCAAGATATACTCAAATAAACATCATTATGCACTTTGAACACTTTATACTGTAAAATATAATGGTTTAAAGTAAGATTTGTAATCTCAATAGTGTTTCACACATATCAAATGATATATATATGCTTCTGGTGTCGTTTGCAAACAATAGTGTTTCATGCATATTACATGTTACATGAATAATGAAGTATTCTAGGACTTCTACTTTTTGTTTTCTGTCCTAATGCTTAAATAATATCTATAACATACGTAGGAGTTATCAGTTGATTAGCATATAGTTATACCTCTACGTTTGTTGTTTTCCTTTTCTTGGTCGATATTGAGAATTTTCAAATTCTTTTTCTTTTATTCTCTCATAATTTTTTGGTTTATATTCATTTCACATAAGATTGACCTTCAAGTATCAGATATCTGGAGGTTTTAAGGGCATTTTCTAATAAAATTAACGCTATCATCCACATTTTTTGTTGTAACTTTGCATCTTAAAAAGTGATAACAAGTATGGTAAATTTTGCATAGCATTTTGATATTTTTAACTTAAGTTCTATTAAAATTTTTTGAGCATTTAATTATTGTAATTTGTTGATTAAAAAGAAAGAAAATTTTGGTGGAAATCATGGAAGCATGGCTAATTGTAATTCCTTTATTTTTTTTTTCCTTTCAATCACAAACATAGTGGGTAATATTATTGAGGAATTCTGATGCAGCTTCCTGATTCTATGAAACATAGTCAAGCAGACTTATATTTAGAAACCTATCAAGTTCTTGATTTGGAAATGAGCCGTTTGCGGGAGATTCAACGATGGCAATCATCAGCTGCTTCTAAGGTATGCCTCCTCCTGCATGCTTTTGTTTACCCATTGTGTGTTGCTCATTATTGTGTTTTTACCAGTTGATTGATGAGACATTGTGCCTTTAATTTGCATTCATCAAGATGTTTTTATTCTTTTTTTTTTTTTTTAAATCTCATTTTACAGTTGATGCATTTTTGGTTATAAACTTTTAGCATTTGTATGCCATATATTGATCTAATAAAAGGAAAGACATATGAGAACAAAATGAGACCTTATGCTTTTTATCGAGCCAAGTGTTAGGTTGCCAAGAAATTATATATTTGTTAAGAGTAGAGTCAAGTTTTAGGTCACCATGAACTTTTTGCAGCTAGAGGTGTATTGAGGTGCAAGTTGAATTTGGGATATTGTGGCCATAAGTCTTCTATTCATCTTACTGAGAAAAGGTTTGAGATGGAGAGATTGTGATCTTGGAAGAGTGGATTATTTATTTATTTATTTTTGAAATGATACAAAGAATATTATTAATTAAAAGTGATATGAAAGTGCCTTACATATGGGCAATGAAAAGTACAAGAAGTCCTCCAAAGATTGAGCCCCGCCCACAACTCAGTACATTAGACGATCCCCTTAACCAATCACTAAGCCTATGACCCTTGGACAATTTTGAAGTAGAAACACATAAGGAAGCCAACATATGTGAAACATCCCACACCCTTCTGCACTCGTGTTCTATTCCTTCAAGAACTCTATTGTTCCTTTCTTTCTAAATTTTCCAAAGCACTGCAAAAACAATCACCCTTCAACAGTTCCTATTCTTGAAAGGAAGCACCTCCGTTGTAGGAAATGGCAACACAAAAGTCTCATTTGGGAGAAGAGCCCAATGACAATTTTCTTTCCACCTAATCTTGACCGTTCTTGTGAAATCGCACTGAAGAAATGAACATACGGAGTATTCATTGTCATTAATGCAAAGGTAACGCCATGTTGGGTATAAAGATTGGTGAAGGAGTCTTCTTTGCACGACTGCTGCCATGTTCAACTTATCTTGAGCATGTAACAAGCCTAAAATTTTGACCTTGTATGGAACACTGGCCTTCCAAATGAAATTGTGAGATCGGATAACCGGTTGGTTAGGGTGGCTGATAAGGGCTTTAAAAAACAATTTTGTGGTGAAGGTTATGCTAGGGTTAGCAATCCATACCACTCTATCATCCTTATCTGACAACTCTTCTAAATTACCCACTAACGAGTTCAACTCTCTTGTTTTCCTTTGTGTAAGGTTCTTACGAAAGTGGAAGTTCCAACTACCCCTTCCCCCACACGCCCCATGTGATCTTAGAAGAATGCAATTGACTCATTATGGTGGGCCCGATAGGTTATAAAGACTCAATATAAAGAATCAACTCTCTTGTTTCCCTTTCTGTAAGGTTCCCAAGAAAGTGGAAGTTCCAACTATCCTTTCTCCACTAGACCCATGTGATCCTCGGAACTCGGAAGAATGCAAGTGTCAGGATCCCTTTCACCGAGCATCCTAACTAGCTCAAAATCCCAGTTACCCTTAATTTAGGTTATAATTCGAATCTTGATAAGCCTTCCTTGACAATATACTGTAAGCATATAACTTGTATATTTCAATTCCAAATACCGAAACATACATTTATATTGTGTCATGATATATTTTGGTTATCTACTATATCCATTGAACATGAGCGCAAACATAAATCCCATATCTGAATCCATTATGGCTACGGTGCTAATACTAATTGTTACAACTTTTAGTAATATTTACATACATTGCAAAAGTAAAATAGAGTTCGTAGTCCCTAGAACCAAGCGACAAGCATACACTAAAAGTTTTGGGATTCCATCACTACCCTTGTGCTACACCTTTGCCTTTGTTGTCAAAATCTTAAAACTAGGGGAGAGTAAGGAGCTTACTGAAGCTCAGTGAATAGATCTCACAATTAGCATCATATATGCAGTGGCTAAAAAACATGATTAAGAGCATTTAAATAAACATGATGAGCATCAATTATACTAATAATACCTAGGTGCATGAAACCATGATCATTTACAAAACAATGCAAGAGTTTCTTTTCAAAACATGTGCTATCACTTTCTCCCACCTTCTATAGTAATCTAGCGAGACACTCCTTACGGTAATTTGGACCAGAGACCAAATTATGCTCCTGTAAGGATTGCAAAACTATCTAGATTACCCATAATTCATCAACTCGTTTTGAAAGGTAGGTAACTGAAGCGTGAATTATGAATTTTAGTCACATTCATCTGGAATGGAGTTTCATTGGACTAATTACAAGAATCGCTACAGTAAGTCATGCCTTCTTTGGAGAATGCAAACAACTTGGAATACAATTTAAATATTCCACTAAGAATCTTCCCCTGAGAGAACCCAAACAGCCTGAAATACAATTTAAATATTCCAGTGAGGCTCTTACACCTCTGAGTACATACAAATTTGCAGTGATCTTTCACACCTATCGACATTACTTCAGTAATGTCAAGGCATCTCCAGTTCGAAATTCCTTTTTCATGATTTAAAAGCCATGCACATACATATATTCTTGCATATAAATTGAACAACATTTACATTCGATATAATGCCATATGTGAGAATTAAAGGTGAGAAATACTCACATCAAACACCACCAAATATAATTATTGCAAATTATTCAGATTAAGTTCGTCCGCTGTGTGTTGATAGTGCAGATGATGCTGATCACATCTTTTTCAGATGCCCTTTTTCGATGAGGATTTGGAGTGAATGGCAGGTTAAAGTGGGGGATTGCTTTTCCCCGCCAATGTCGGTGGAGGATGCCCTGTCGGTCACACACATCCAAGGATTATCTTGTAGGCAAACCAAGATCATGAGAGCGAAAAACCTAGCGTCATTGTGGAGGATTTGGATGGAACGTAACCATCGTATTTTTGATGGAGTTGCTAGGCGAGTGGAGGAGGTGTGGAATGATATTCTCCTTCTTTCAAGCTCGTGGCTTGTTGCTTTCAAATTAAATGGGGAGTACTCCATTAATGAGTTGACTAGAAATTGGGGTGATTGAATGTTGTGAGGGGCTCTGTTTTTGCTTTTTCTTTGATGTTTGTTTTTTCATTTTTGCTTGAGTACTATTGGTACTCTTTTTATTGTTTGTTCATGCACACTTTTCATTATTAATATATTTGCTTTGTTTACTCTCAAAAAAAAAAATTCAGATTAAGTTCCTTTAACCTATTACAATATATACATCATTATTCACCAATCCCATACTTATCAATTTTAACATAGAATGTAAGATCCTTATTAGTCACATTCTTGGGCTGATATAATTTCAATGAATTGAACATTCAGCTCATCTACTACCTAATTTCAACATCTTAAACCAGCAATTTAGCTCATTCTCCTAGTATGGAATAATAATATCCAATCAATTTAGTTCATATGAACATCTTTCATGACATCAGCACAATCCCAATCTATTATTTGTATATCAATTAATAGAATGTAATACAAATGTTTTATCCAACTATCTAAATTATGTGTTTAACACCCATTTCCATGGCACAATATAATTTCTAGCCTTATCAATCCATTTGGATCTTGCCTTTATATTCCTATATATACTAGATGCTAAACTTATCTTAATTTGTGCCACATATTTTTATTTTATCTTTTTTTAATTTTTTTTTTAAATTAAAAAAAGATTAGGTGAGGGCAAGCTACCCTAGTCCAGAGTCAAGGGATTGCACAGGCCGCAACGAGCGCTTACAGCGGTACTTGCAAATTGCTTACCAACGAGAGACACCCTCCGCAATGACAACGGCAGTGGGATTCAAACTTTCGCCTAATTTGAGGAGTTCCACCATCTGAACCAACTGAGCCAACCCTCGTTGGTGCATTTTTCCTTAATAATTTACATGAAAATTGCATGAAAATCTCATATTCTAAAGACCATAGTTATCAGTTGAAACTTTCAGCTTATACTTCACCATACAAATCATCATTTCATTCTTGTCATCTAGATACCCATATTCATGCTTTATTCAACTAACAAAAATCTGATATAGTTTAATCATCAAAACCATGAAAATCATTCAAGCTGATCATTTTCAGCTACCCACAACCAATTCATAAAAGTTACATTCATTGGCTTCAATTTCACCCTGATTTAAGCAATAAGTACCTTCAATTTGATTAGAACTGTTTTTTTTTTTTTTTTTTTGAGAGGAAACAAGTATAATTGTATTAACTATAAGAGTATAAGGTACGGCTATTCATGAATACTGGGGGTACTCAATGGAAAATTACAAAGTCGAAACTAAGAACATACACAAGTTCCAATCCCTAAACCACTCGCTAACTGAAAAACCACTCGCAACTTTTGATGATCCAACCCAATATGCTGCCAATAGTACAATGCCATCCCACAACCCTGAAACATCCCTATCCCAGTTTTGAAAAACCTTGTTGTTTCTCTCCAACCATATACCCCATATTGTTGCCAATGATGTGATCCTGCAAATCTCCACCACGATCCTAGAAAGTGAAGTGACATGCGACAATGTGATACATTCCACAGAAGAAGCTGCTCTGAGGTTAGAATTGATTTCTAATGGAAAAGAAACCAAATCTCATTCAATTTGGGTTTCTACAGCATCCCAAACACGATTCTAATCCATTCAAATGGTTACTCTCAGCTTAATCAGACATTTAGAATCAGAAATTGGAAGAAAAGGTGAAAAAACCCATACCTTAGACTTAGATTTCATCAACTCTAGGTCTCCTTTTCTTCCCTCTCTTCCACCAGTTCTTTCTCAGCCATTAAGCAACTCAAAAACAAAAAAAGAGATGAAATGAAGCTGCTTTCGATTTATAAAGTGCCTACTGCCACACTGTTCAACTTCTTTTAAAAAAACAAAATTTGCTTCAATCAAGTCGACTAGATTGCAATATATTTTTGGTGCGCTGAATACAGGAGATGTGTTACTATGGAGATTGCTGAACATGTACATTTCACCATATTGGTGTCCTTTATGCAAACAGGCTTTATAATCAGTTGGCCATATATGTCACTGGTGTGTTTTTGTCCAAGCTATGTGGGTTGAATGGCTCTCTCACTTCTCGGTTGTGGATGGGGAGGATGATGGATTGCTAGGCATTAATATCTTTTTACATATGGATAACATTCAACCAGGTTGGCCAGAACATTGGCTTGTGGTTTGTTTTGTAGTGTTATGGTCGGTTTGGAAGGAGAGAAACAGGAGAGTCTTTGAGGGCTCTGAGTGGTCTGTAGGTAGGACTTGGGAGCGTTCACATTTGCTTGCGTCTTTTTGGGTAGCAAATGGCAAATTGTGCAAGGGGTTTTCGATTAACGATCGGGTGAGTGGTTGGTATAACATTGTAAATAGTTGTGTATGTTTTGAGGATATCTTGTTTTCTACCTACAAAATCACTGTGTTCTCTTTTGCCAATTATTTATAACATTAGTTTCTAGTTTCTTTTCCGGAAAAAAAAAATGCTTTGAGGACCATGGAATGTGCAATATGTTGCTCCTGGTGATAAAGGAAAAGGAGTGATGCAAAAAGAGGAGGAAGAGGAAGAAGATACTACTGAAACAAAAGAGGATGATGAGGAAGAAGAACAAGGAGTATTACGAGGCTTAGTTGATGAGGATGAAGAATGAATGAGTCGGTGTTTGAATTTTGTGAATGTGAATAGGTTATAGGTGTGTGTGCGTGTGTATGTTTTTTTTTTTTTTTTAAAATTTTTTTTTCCTCATGTAACTTTTTATATTTAGTTTTAAATTAAGACTGAATGACATGAGCCATGATTGGAGATTGGAATGCAAATGAAATGATGAATTGTGACCTTACCTCACCTTATTTTGATGTTTGATGCCTTTAAAATCTTCGAAGAATAGCGATATAGACTTTGTTTAAAAAATTGAGGTCTAGTTTTGAATCTGTTGATATGCATTTCAAATAAATGATTGTTACATTATTTCTGATCTTTCTATATTTTTTGTAATTTACTAAAAAATAAAAATAAGAATCTTATGGTTTACAGTTTAATTCCTTTCCCACCTTTAATGATCTTTCAATTCAATTTCGATTTAGCAACTTTGATCTTAATTATAGAGCTTGATTATCAAATTGACTTCTTGTTAAGAGATTATGTGGTTCACCTACATAATCTATTGGCTTAAAGCTTAAACTATTAAACTTTAAACATACTGAAATGTTTTAAAAAGGTATCTCTATTTTAGTTAGATTTCCATATGCAAATAATCTAGTTTGGGTTTTTTTTTTGATAAGAAATAGGAGAAAGTTTTTATTGTATAAAAAAGAAGAGGTACGCATCGTTCTCCAACTCAACCTACAATGAAGACAACACATTAAGTCCATTCCTGTAAAACCTATTGATCCTATAACCCCTAGACAAATTAGAAATTGTGCCACCCACTGAGACGCTAAAAGTTGAGATCTGTTCCTCACAACCTCCTCCAAATGGCCCTCATCCCTAAAAATCCTCTCATTCAAATGCACCATATTACAACCATGACAATGACATGCCAATAGCTTTTTAAATATAGAAATGAGACTGGCGAAATGACTCGGAAGTAATCTAGGTCGGTTTTTTAGAGATCCATGATCTTAATTGTAAAGCTTGATCATCAAATTGACTTCTTGTTAAGAGATTATTTTGTTCATCAAAATAATTCATTGTCGGAAGATTGAACTTTTAAACATATTTACATGTTTTGTCAGGTTTCTCAATTTAATGTAGGTCCATTTGGACCCATGATCTTAATTGTAAAGCTTGATCATCACAATGATTTCTTGCTAAGAGCTTGTGCTTTTTGTGCATAAAACATCCACTAGTTGTTGAAAGAAATTGCCAATAATGCGAATAAATCATAATTTAATTTGATTGGTCATATTTTATCATCTCCACCATCCTTGAATCATCAAAACTTATTCATAGTATAAAATGGCCAAAATGCTATTCTAAGGTAAAATTATTAAAATACATTCGGTGTTGAAAAATCATGAATTGATGCCATTGATCATATCCCATATAAAATAAATGTGCTCCAATTACGAAAATACATAAATTTTCAATTGACTAAATTACTCTTTTCAATAACTCACATGCCAACTCTAAGTTGTCTTAAGAGGTTTAGGTTGAGTACTGGATTGGGGTTCTGTGCTGACTGGTTGGGCCTGTTCTGGGGAATGTCTTGTCCAGCTGTTGTACTTACTCCCATTTCCTTAATGAATGTGCATTTATTTTTGAAAAAAAAAAAATGCCATAATTCACTAAGTACTAAAGTTCCTATATCCAAACATGCTGCTTTTGAAACTTATTAGTTACATTTCATGTTTCTTCTTATGCAGTTAGCAGCTGACATGCAACGCTTTTCCAGGCCTGAGCGATGCATAAATGGCCCTACTATAACTCATCTTTGGTGTGTTTTTCTCAATCCTTTCATCAACTATAATTGGTTTCATTATGTTTTGGCTTTTGAAGGATTATTGTGGTTTGTGTATCTTATCCTCATGAGATATCATATTTCCGAAATGTTTGTGAATGCATGACTAAATGTAGGTTTTCATGCCTAAGGCAAGATGTTCAAGGTCTGGTCACAATGTAAACTAATCCTCTATGCATTAATAATGTGTTAGTATCTTCAAAGTTCTGAACAAGCGCTCTGTTATCACTAAAGTTTTCACTTAACAGTACCTCAGAACTTGATGCTAACAAGACTGACTCATATTCCAGGTCCAGTCTTTGACATGATGGCAATTCTTGAGTTGGTCAATGTTTTCTTGTCATGTAATTATAGACTTCAATATATTGTTCTTGTTTATTAGTGTGACCATTTGCAATTTGGATAGGAGACATCCCCTCTATGCTTGTGGGTTCTAGACTTGATCATTGTAACATATTTTTTGTGTATTTCCTGTAATTTCCAAGATTGTATCAAAGATATGCTTGACTGAAACTCCAAAATTTCATTGATAAGTATGTAAACCACAGAAACTAGTTCCTACTCATAATCCAGCCCATAAAATCTTATAAATCCGTTCTTCTCATGAAGCTAAATGAGTTTGCTGTGCTAAACCTTAGTTATTATTTAATCAACAAGGTTTAGATATGCAAAATCTCCATTTAGGACTTTGTGATTGATAATCTGGTGAACATTTTTTTGTAATAATATTGTGATTGATAATCTGTCCAACATGGTTTTGCAATAACATTGCCACTACAAGTATTAAGAAAATGATGAGTCCTCTATTTATGACTAAATTGAGCAGGAGTCTTCTTTGGGGCTTCTGTCAAAATTAACTGTGACAAAGCAGGAAACTGATTCATTTATCAAACGTCTCTAGATTGATCCCCTGTAGTTGCATACTGTTAAACACCATCCTGATAGACAATGATCATCTGATATTTGTATATTTTAAGAAGGCGATAATGAGTTGTGATACACTTTGAATTCTTTTGTGAAGTGTATTCTAATGATATAGTAAATCTTTTGCAATGAATCAAAATATTGTCAATTGAGAGATTTTTCTTGAATTGTTGTCCACCAGAAAGATTGATTCTGCAACAGAATATGGATTTTATCTCCATAGTCAGTAGATTAATTATGCTGTCATTTTTTTTTTTGTTTTCAAAAATTCTTGCATGTCATAGTTCTTATGAAGTTAAACCATTGGTGTACTTGTATTAGATTACCTAAGATGATTTATGTTGCTTTAGGTCCATGTTGAAGCTGCTTGATGTTTTGGTGCAACTTGATCATCTTAAAAATGCGAAAGCAAGCATACCTAATGATTTTTCTTGGTATAAGAGGTATGGAGGTCATCTTTTTATTTATTTATTTTATTTTATTATTATTATTATTATTATTATTATTATTATTATTATTATTATTATATCATCCATGCTAATATTTTCAGTTGCTTTGAAGTGTTAATATGCTAGCAGTGTAACTGTGAAAAAAATTGAATTGCACTTGATTTTGTTGGGTAATTTTATTTTAGAGTTGAGGATCTCTTGTAACACAGCCAAAAGATTTGTTTATTCTACCGAGTGGCTCCTTGTTAAGGTTAGCTTTCAGGATCTCCTTTGTTGAAGAGTCCTAAACCACCATTAATAATAATAGCTGCTTCCCCATCATTTGTTAACATGATTTTGGCGTTCATATGTTAAGTCCTTGTGGTTGGATGGCTTCAAATTCCAATTACCACACATTCACACTTTATGTTGATGGTGCATGGTGCAGGCTAATTTGTTTGCATTTCAGCTTATTTTGTGATGTAATTTTCAATATTTCAGGACGTTTACTCAAGTTAGCGTCCAGTGGCAAGATACTGATGCAATGAGAGAGGAATTAGATGATTTACAGGTTTGTGGTTTGACATCCTTGTGTTTCATGACGTTATATCTACATCTCTTGTGCTGCTTTCATTTCTGGTCTAATTGGTCTTTGATATGCCCATTATTTATCACATTTGTGGTGGTTTTATGTGTTTCAAAATTTGAACTATTTCAATCATATACCCTCTATTGTTAATCATACTTTCTAGTATTTTGTTATGGTTATTACACATAATGTGAGCCCAACAAGTGACAACAAGTGAAGGATATATTGCTTAGTCCACAGTCCACACTATATTTGTATACTATATATGTTTTGAATCATTGGTTCATACACCCATTATTGTTTATCATATTTTTTACTATTCATGTTGAAAAATACCAAATTTAACTAGAGTACTTGGAATGTTGAAATTTGCCTTCTTGTTTGGATTTATTAACTATACTGAAGTATTGATTGTGCCACCTATTTAAGATCAACTTTTGGTGGTATAATGAAGACCGAACTGGGTTTGTATTTTGCAATAGCTTCTCCTTAAATAAAATATATTGACTTTGTACAAGTAACTGTTATTTTATCAATTTAATTCCAATTGTTTGTATTAATTGCATAAAAAAACAATGATGTGTTGATAAACAATTTTTTTTAGCAATATTTTTTTATCTTCTATATTCTTAGGTTCTCTAATAATGTGCAAGAAACTGTAATATCCTATTTTCATTTTGAATGTTGGATATTTTTATTCACAAATATACTATTAGGTTTTGTTTTGTTTTTGTTTTTTGTTTTTTTGTTTTTTTGTTTTCAAAGAGAAACAAGAGAATGCATATTATGTATATATATATATATATATTTATATACACACACAAAATAGGCTGGGACTTGTTTCTCTGCTTTTGTCTGACCTGCTTTAAATAGGTACAGACAATTTTTTTTTTTTTTTAAAGCTAGGCCAGGTCTAGGACATAAGCATGAAAAACCGGGTACCGTTTCCTACTTAATGTAAGGGGTAAGATTTATATATATTTAATATATATATTTATTTTGGTACATCCAAGGTCGTTCCTGCTTCTGCTGGCTTCAAAAGATGGTAATTTGATGGAACTCCTGTGCTTGTGATTGTATGGCTGAATCTGTGCCCGATTCTTGGCTATAATGAAAGTAATGATAATACAAGCTTGCAGGCCATTTTTTAGTTTTCAGATATGATGGAAATGCTCATTTCTATGTTCTTATATTTGATATGAGTTGTTAGTTTCTGTTGTTCTTTTTTCTTTATCAAGGTAATTAATGCTGAAATTTGAACCGAACCAATGCTGCAGTATGATTGAGAATATGTGATGCATATGGGATTGTCCCTCTTCCATCTTCCATCTCTTCTCTTCCCTCTTTCATTGTTTTGGCTCTTTGACCTTTTTTTGATTATTCAGACTGTGTCATTCATCATTACCTGAGTTCTCTTTTTCCTTTGCCTTCTTTTCGTTTTGTGCTCTCAATCACGTCTCCTTCCTCCTTGGTTTTTCTCCTTGTCTTTTTGTCTCCCTGATTCTCTTTCATTCTTTATTTGTGTTCCTTTTCTGTCTTCTTGCACACTCTGTTCTGTGTAGAATGGGGGATTTCAAAAAACTAAGTTCACTGTCTTCTTCCCTCAAATATGGAAACAAGGAATTTTTTGTTGATCACAATCCCAATGGCTCTTGGGTTACTATCAAGAAGGTCACGGGCCAGAAGACCTTTTTCCTTCGTTTGTTGGTCACATCTGCTAAATGGTTTCTCAATCAGCTTGGTCTTGCAACAAATGCCGATGGTAAGTCTCTTTTCAAAAAAATAGCTAAGGAACATGAATGAGGTCATCCTTGTTGAAGCTCTGGACAATAGTCATGGAAGATTCCTCAAATTATCGAAAGTGGAGAACGACAAAACTTGGGTTATCTTTGTTCCCGAAGATGCTCCAAGTCGAGGATGGACGACTTTTGAGGAATGGTTCTATCACGCTACTGTCTCCAAAAAGGGTCATTTGTCTGTTTACGACCTTATGCAGAAAATGGTTAGCTGGGACCTTGCCATTGTGATTTTTAGAGGCAAATCATCTTTGTGGTGGAGTGTTGTCGAAGATCAAATCGCTTCAGTATTTCGACGTCGTGTTCGCCTCAGTCTCATGGCATGATCGTGCAATTCTTTGGTGTCTCAACCATCACGAAAAGTGTTCTGTGCTATCATCCATCCAAAATGGTGATTTCAAATTGGTGGAATGGCACCATTATCTTCAATGGAATTTGCGGCGAGTTCGTTGCTTCCATGGGTGGGTCGGCATTGACGGAGTTCCTTTGAAATAGTGGCGATCGGAGAATTTCCAGAAGATTGGTGACCTTTGTGGAGGATTACTGGATGTGACTGATGATACTAGGGATCTCTCATTTTTGAGGTTCATGAAGCTCAAAGTGGAGGGCGGTCATGATGGTTTTGTTCCAGATATTTTTTTGGTAAACTTGAATGGAACTAATGTAGGCATCAAGTGTTTCAAGTTGGATGGTCGTCGGAATGATGCAGGAGGTAAGTCTCGGGCGTCGGAAAAGAGGATGAAGAAGGAGCAACAACTTGTTTTCCGAATCCATGCAAATCCCAACAATCGAGGAAAATCGATGGTCGAGACGGATCCGACGGCTCAGAGCTCGCAAAGAACGTGGAAGGATGTGGTGCAGGGTGTTGATTGTACAGAGCCAATCGGTGATCGACAAAGTTGCTGCTGTGCTAATAAAGGTGATTTGGTCAATCTTCCTTTGGGCATGTCTTGGGGTGCCAGTTCCTCATGCAGTTTTGTTGCACCTGGGCCCTAGTCTGGGCTATATCCCCTCTCTGCCCCAACAGGACTTGGTGGTTTGTGCTCTTTGGCTAATGGGCTGGGCCCGCTAGCCCCTGGACCGATCCAGATGTCGGGATTAAAGCCCATGGATGGGGCGGTTGTTGTGGACGTTTCAAGTAGCAAACTTCCACTTGTGGAGAATCCTACCCAGATTGCCATCGACTGTCTTGATCAGGTTCAGCTTGCTCACGCCCATGTTGATGAAGATCCATCACTCTATCTTCTACAGATCTCGGTGTGCCCGATTGTGAATCGTGATTTACCCTCCTACAACTCTTCTTTCAGTCATGTTTTTGAAACCGTGGTTTGCTGTCACAATAGGTTTCAGTCTTGCCACGACTATGGTGTGGAGAAACTGGTGAAAGATGGGGTTGATGGCCGTAATGGAAAACCTACTGTATCACTACCCATATTCCGTTCAATGATGCACAAGTTTAGAAAAGGCGTTATCTCTCATTCTTTGTACGATGAAGTGAGAGACGTTGCTCTAGATAACAGGGGCCTGAATGGTGTTTTGGAAGGTCTTGCTTGCCATAGCGAAGGTGAAGGTGACTATGATGGTGCTACGAGCAGATTTCATTCTTGGAGACGTTTTCGGAAGGATCTTGGGAATCCGTCCGGGCAGAATGCCATCAACGAAGGGACGATGTGGTGTGGGAAAGCCAGAATGTCCTATGGAATAACTGTGTCTGATAGTGGTTCAGGTATTGGACTGTGCGGGGATGATGAACGGGATGGTGACGGGATTGGCGAGGATGCGCTTGCGGGCGATGATCATCTGTGTCAAGCTGTTTCTGGTTCAAAGGTACGCCCTTCACATTTTAATTTTGATGGAGTTTTTGAGCTTTCCTCTTCTAATTCTCATGATCTTTGTAATCCTACTACTGTTAATGTTTATCCAAATCATGCTTCTGTCCTGAACCCTTCACCTCCTAACTCTGTCCATGACGCAAAACCGTCATCACCTAATACCGTCTGCGCTCAAGATGCCCAATTGTGCGACAATGATTCCTCTATGCCCATGAATGATGATTGTGCTCCTAGGGGTGAAGGGGTCAGTCAGCAGATGGATGGGGTGGTGTTACCAGAAACTTCGAAAAATGATGAAGGCTTGGAAGTGAATGTTTTGGCTGCTGAGAACAACGTTGAGAATTGTGATGGGTCTCTAGGCTCTTTGGAGTTTTTTTCTCATTTTTTAAAGAAGTTGCACATTTCTGTCAAGAAGAGATAGCGTCAGGCGATTGATGGTGGCTCAGTTTCTGAGGGGGAACTCACAATTAGGGACATTGCAAACAGTGTCAAGGCTGTGAAACAGAATAACATGGTTAAACAATTAAGATCCTTTCTTGGAACATTCGTGGTTGTGGCTCGAGTAGGAAGAAATGTATTATCAAGAGAACCTTATGTAAGGCTAAATTGGATATTGTCATTTTTCAGGAAACAAAGAAAGAAGTGTTTGATCGCAGTATTACTTCACAACTGTGGGGATCAAGATTCAAGAATTGGATTGCTTTGCCTTCTTGTGGTTCGGCTGGTGGATTGACTAATCTTTGGGATTCTAGAGCTGTGACTGTTGTTGACAACTTTGTTGGTGATTTCTCAGTCTCTATTCAGATTAGATTGGAGGATAGCAGTTGTTGGTGGCTGTCTGGGGTCTATGGCCCGTCTGGATACGCGAAGAGGTAGAATTTTTGGGATGAAATTGCAGGCCTCAGTGTGATTTGTGGTGATAGATGGTGTTTAGGGGGTGATTTCAACACGGTTAGAAACGTTGGTGAGAAGATTAATAGCCCAAGGTTAACACGGTTAGAAACGTTGGTGTCCTAGACTCAGCTGTGTTCCAGTGGGGTCTTACCCCGTTTCGGCTCGAGAATGCCTGGCTCGATCATCATGATTTTTCTGACTTAGTGAGGAAGTGGTGGGCTGAGTTTTATGCGTATGGTCATGAAGGTCACCGGTTTATGATGAAGCTGATTGATGTCAAGAAAGCAGTGAAAGAGTGGAACAAAGAAGTCTATGTCTCAGTGGCTATCAAGAAGAACGATCTTGAAGATCTTATTGGGTGCTTGGACTTTCTCGAGGGTCACAATGAGCTCTCCTCTGATTTGCAGCTATCAGAATAAAGGCCAAAATTGAGCTTGTTGACATCTCTTTAAAAGAGGCTAGAATGGCTGGTCAGAAATAAAAAAATTTAGTGGCTGAAAGATGGGGATGCTAACTCTAAATTCTTCTATAGAATCCTCAGTAACAGGAAGTCAAAATGTTTTATCCCTAAGGTTGAAAGGGATGACGGGTCCTTGGTGGAGGATGAACTTGGCATTACTGAGACCTTCATCAATTATTTCTCTGAAGTCTATTCCTCGAGCAGGCGGGAATTGTGGGATATTGATGGGCTTGATTGGAACCAATTAGATGACGTTGATGCGGAGTGGTTGGAAAGACCTTTTGAGGAAGATGCGGTTAGAATGGTTATTTTTAGCTGTATTGGAAACAAAGCCCTAGGACCAGATGGTTTTTCATTGGCTTTCTATTAGAATTCGTGGGAGACTATTAAGGTTGATGTGATGAGAGTGATGGACGAATTTCATAGGAACGGTGTGATCAACATCAAGACAAATGAAACCTTCATTTGCCTTATTCCAAAAAAAAAAGAGATTCTTGGCATTCTAGAGCTTACAGACCCATAAGCCTAGTCTCTAGCCTTTATAAAATCATTTCTAAAACCCTCTCTATAAGGTTAAGGGTTGTCCTTCATAAAACCATTGATGAGACTCAATTTGCTTTTGTTCATGATCGAAAAATTCTTGATGCAATCCTTGTGGCAAACGAAGCAGTGGAAGACTACAGATCAAGAAGACGTAGTGGTGTGGTTTTTAAAGATGACTTTGAAAAAGCCTACAATTCTGTTGATTGGGATTTTTTGGATTATGTAATGATTAAGGACTTTGGAAGGAAATGGAGAGGGTGGATTAGTGGTTCTTTGAAGTCTGTTTCCTTTTCCATTATCATCAATGGTAAAGCTTCCAGGAAGTTTAATGCTCATAGGGGTCTTAGACAAGGTGATCCATTGTCACCATTCGTGTTTACTTTGGTGGCTGACATTCTGAGTAGGATGATGTCAAAGGCTTGCTTGATTTCGACAGTCAAGAAATTCTCTGTTGGGAGAGATGGGGTTGTGATCTCCCATTTACTGTTCGCTGATGACGCTCTGTTCCTTCTGGAGGGTGAGGAGGTGAATGTTTTGAATGCTTTCAGCTTGCTTCAGTGCTTCTGTTTGTTGTCTGGGTTAACGATTAATCTAGGTAAATGCCAATTGGCTGGCATCAACAATGATCATGATTTGTGTTGGAAATCCAGATTGAGTTCCACCAAATCTGTCCTTATCAGATTAGATAATTTTAGTTTGAATAGGAGATTTGTTGTTCCTAGAAATATGGGATTATACTAGCTGTACAGTTTGATCTTGTAGATTTTGAATTTTAGATTCTTTTGTTTCTTATCTTGTACATCTATAAATTGTTGTAAGCCTACATGATTTAATGAAAAAAACAAATTTTTCTCTCAAATTTTACATGGTATCAGAGCCTAAAAGGCACCCTAATCCAAGACCTAGGAGCTTCTTTACGACCTCCTCTGTTTTTCCTCTCCGGCATCTTAGCTCATTTTCAATTCTCTTTTCCTCAGTCAACATCTCTGACAATCAATCCGAGACTACCTCTATTGTTTCCTCTTCCTTTGCCTCACCAATGCTTCATCAATCTGAACACTCACATTCAGTTCAGATTACCACCATCCGCCTTAATGAGACTAACTTCCGTCGTTGGTCTTAATCTGTCCGCATGTACATTCGGGGCAGGGGAAAGATAGGCTATTTGACCGGTGAGAAACCAACTCCAGCAAAGACTGATTCGACCTATTCGACTTGGGATGCTGAAAATTCTATGGTGATGGCGTGGCTCGTTAACTTTGTGGAGGAGGAGATAAGTGTGAATTATATGTGCTATTCTACTGCAAAAGAGTTGTGGGGCAATGTTACCCAAATGTATTCCGACTTGGGTAATCAGTCTCAAATCTTTGAAATTCAGCTGAAACTTGGCGATGTTCGTCAAGGAGACAATTTAGTCACCAAGTACTTTAACTTTCTCAAAGGTCTTTGGCAAGACCTGAACCTTTTCAACAATTATGAATCGAAATGTCCAGAGGATGCTAATCATCACAAGAAAATGGTTGAAAGCGATCGCATATTCAAGTTCCTTGCTGGCCTCAATGTCGAGTTTGATGAGGTTCGTGGGCGAATCATTAGTCGTCAACCCCTTCCATCCCTTGGCAAAATTTTTTCCGAGGTGTGTCGTGTGGAGAGTCGCAGGGGGGTGATGCTTGGAAAGAAGTCTATTGGCAGAAATGTTGAAAATTCTGCCTTGTCTGTTGCTGTTGCTACTAGTCGAAATCCTAGTAATCCACGCCGCCTAGAGGACAAGCCGAGAGTTTGGTGTGAACATTGTAACAAACCGCATCATACCGAGGAGACTTGTTGGAAACTCCATGGAAAACCGGCTGATTGGAAACTGTTAAAATAATAAAAGACACAAAGATATAACGTGGTTCGGCTTTATGGCCTACATCCACGGGAGAAGAGAAAGGATCTTTATTCTTATGTAATGTCTTAATGGAGGGACTCCATATATATAGACATACAGGGCTATGTACTTATGGCTACATTTATAATTTTAGTAACTGCTATATTCCTTAAAAGAAATAAATCCTTAAGGAAATAATTCTGTACAGGAAACATATCTATCAACAATAGGAAACAAATCTCAACACTCCCCCTCAAGCTGGTGAATAAAGGTTTACCATTCCCAGCTTGGACACATTCGCTTGAAATGCAGTATGATTTAACCCTTTAGTGAGCATATCGGCGAGCTGATTATTGGTAGACATATATGGAGTACAGATCAACCCACTATCAAGCTTCTATTTAATAAAGTGTCTATCAATCTCTATATGCTTGGTTCGATCATGTTGAACTGGGTTATGGGCAATGCTAATTGCATATTTATTGTCACAATAGAGTCTCATAGGGCCATCCCAGTGTATTTTCAAATCTGTTAAAATTATCTGCAACCATAATAACTCACAAACCCCTTGTGCCATTGCTCGGAATTCTGCTTCAGCACTAGATCTGACCACTACATTCTGTTTTTTACTTCGCCATGTCACCAAATTCCCACCAAGAAACGTACAATATCCAGTAGTTGATCTTCTGTCAACTACTGAACCAGCATAGTCTGAATCAGTATATGCTTCAAGAACCATTCCTGTGTGTCGTTTAAATAAGATACCCTGTCCTGGAGTCCCTTTAAGATACTGTAGAACGCGATTAGCCGCTTGCAAATGAATATCTTTAGGATTGTGCATGAACTGACTTATTACACTCACTGCATATGCAATATCAGGTCTTGTGTGAGAGAGATAGATGAGTCTTCCTACTAGTCTTTGATACGTCTCTTTATTAACAGTCGGCGCTTCTTCAACTTCTCCAAGCTTGTGATTAAGATCAATAGGAGTATTCATTGGTTTGCATTCCATGTTTAGAGTGTGCCACTTCAATCCCTAGGAAGTATTTCAATCTCCCTAATTCCTTGATCTCAAATTCTTCGGTCAAACACCGCTTCAAGTTTTGTCTCTCGTTCTCATTGTTTCCTGTCATGATGATGTCATCAACATACACTAATAGAGCTGTAACTCCCCCTGAAGTCGAGTGCTTAATAAACAAAGTGTGATCTCCTTGGCTTTGTTTATATCCCATACTTGTCATTACTTTGGCAAACCGACCAAACCATGCCCTCGGAGATTGCTTAAGTCCATACAGGGCCTTTTTTAATTTGCACACTTTATCTGTGGTGCCAAATCCTGGAGGTACTTCCATATAGATTTCTTCCTCTAAATCTCCATGTAAAAATGCGTTTTTTACATCAAATTGTTGCAGATCCCAGTCATAATTAGCTGCCAATGACAAGAAAAGTCTCACAGTATTCATTTTTGCAACTGGAGCAAATGTCTCTTGATAGTCCACACCATATGTCTGAGTATATCCTTTGGCTACCAATCTTGCCTTGTAGCGCTCTAGTGACCCATCTGCTTTGTATTTTACTGTATAAACCCATTTGCATCCAACAGGTTTCTTTCCTGGAGGTAAGTCTACCAACTCCCATGTTGTATTTTTCTCCAGGGCTTCCATTTCCACATTCATAGCTTGTTTCCAATTTGTATTAGATAAAGCCTCGGATAATGACGTAGGAGTCTGGATATTATTTAGGCTGGTAAGGAAACTCTTATGGGTTTGTGAGAACTTCTCAAAGGATACAACACGAGATAATGGATACAAGGGATGTTTAGTGCATTCCCTTGTTCCCTTTCTAATGGCAATGGGAATAGTGATCCAAACCAGTGAACAGTGTCGAAACAGTGAACAATGTCGAACCAGTGAACAGTAATCGAACCAGTGAACAGTGATCGAGATGATGAACAGTGACAGAAATGTTGCAGGCGATGCGTTTGCAGTTGTGAAACTGATCGCGATGCGTTTGCAGTTGATGTGCGATGAAGAAGAAAGAAGAAGAGATGCAGAATCAGTTGCAGACGATCGCGATTTGCAGAATCAGTCGCAGATGATCGCGATTTGCAATCAGTCGCAGATGATCGCAGATGACGATGAGGCACAGTCGCATGGACAGACGAGGAAGACGATGAAGATGATGAATAGTAACAGTTGCAGAGACTACGAACCCGTTGCAGATGGAAGATGATGAATCGCACGAACCAGACGAAGAAGACGATGAACAGTGAATCGATGAACAGCAACAGTTGCAGACTAAAAAGGAAGACGATGAATAGTAATGAACAGTGACGATGAACAGTGCAGGTGCGATTTGTGTTGCAGATCGGCGGCAGCGGAGATGCAACGAGCAGCAGCAACGGTGATGAAGATGGAGGATTTCGGCAGCTACGGCGATGAAGGCCGACAATGATGATTCCGGCGATGAAGGCCGAAACAGATTTCCCAGTAATAAAAATTAGGTCTCTGATACCATGTTAAAATAATAAAAGACACGAAGATATAACGTGGTTCGGCTTTATGGCCTACATCCACGGGAGAAGAGAAAGGATCTTTATTCTTATGTAATGTCTTAATGGAGGGACTCCATATATATAGACATACAGGGCTATGTACTTATGGCTACATTTATAATTTTAGTAACTGCTATATTCCTTAAAGGAAATAAATCCTTAAGGAAATAATTCTGTACAGGAAACATATCTATCAACAATAGGAAACAAATCTCAACAGAAACCTTCCGAGAGAAGGACTAGTAAACTTGGGGAGTCTTCCAACTCCAATACTCAGTCACTTGCTGCACACAATGTATCCCAGGCCACTACTTTCACTAAGGAGCAAATGGATCGAATCCTTCAATTGTTGAAATCCAATCCAACAACCAGCACACCTATTGGTTCTCTTGCTCAAACAGGTAGTCCTTATCTAGCTTACACTAGTTTTCTTTCTACACCTTGGATCATAGATTCTGGTGCATCAGATCACATGACTAGTACTTCTCATTTATTTACGACCTATTCACCTTGTTTTGGTCATAAGAAAGTTAGGATTGCTGATGGTAGTCACTCCTCTATAGTTGGTACAGGATCTGTTATCCTCTCTTCATCCAATACATTAAAATCTGTTTTACATGTACCAAACCTAGCATGTAACCTCTTGTCAGTCAATAAATTAGCCCCTGATTCTAATTGTTGTGTCCTATTTTTTGAATCCCATTGTGAATTTCAGGACCTAACATCGAGGAGGATGATTGGCAGTGCTGAACTAGTGGACGGTCTCTATTATTTCAATGGAAGTCCTTCCGAAAATAAACAAGCTCATGGCTTGACTAGTACTTTGGGTTCAATCTCTGTTCATGATCAAATATTGCTCTGGCATCTTAGACTAGGGCACCCTAGTTTCCCTTATTTAAAGCGTTTGTTTCCTAGTTTGTTTAAACGGGTCGATTATACTTCTCTTATTTGTGAAACTTGTTTGCTATCTAAGAGTCATTGTTCTGTTTTTCAAATAAAACCATATTCAGCCTCCAAACCTTTTTATCTTATTCATAGTGATGTTTGGGGCCCATCTAGAATTTCAACTATTTCTGGAAAACGATGGTTTTTAACTTTCATTGATGATCATACCCGCCTTTGTTGGCTATATTTAATAAACTCTATATCTGAAGTGGGAAACTTATTCAAAATTTTTTATCAAATGATTGCCACTCAATTTCAAACACACATTGGAATCTTAAGAAGTGATAATGGAACGGAGTTTTATAATGAATGCCTATGGAGTTTTCTAACTGAAAAAGGAATTATCCATCAATCTACTTGCCGAGAAACCCCTCAACAAAATGGTATTGCCAAGAGAAAAAATAGTCACTTGCTTGAGGTTGCTCGTGCACTAATGTTTTCAATGAATGTTCCAAAATATTTGTGGGGGGATGCAGTTCTTACTGCATGCTATCTTATTAATCGCATGCCTTCAAAAGTTTTAAATTGTAAGACTTCTTTAGAAAGTCTCACCACAACTTTTCCAGAAAATAGAATAACATCTGATTTACACCTAAAAGTTTTTGGAAGTACTGCTTTTGTTCATGTTCCTAGTCACAATCGATCTAAACTTGAACCAAGAGCTGAAAAATGTGTTTTCTAGGGTATGCATCCAATAAAAAAGGCTACAAATGTTATAATCCAGCTACACACAAAACATATGTTAGTATGGATTTCAATTTCCTTGAAAACCAACCATTTTTTGACAAAACTTCTCTTCAGGGGGAGAGAATTAATGAAGATCAGTTTTGGCAAACTCAAAATAATCCTACCCTAAGTATGTTCTTTGAAACAAAAATTTTAAATAATGAAAATGAAGGGAACTCTAGTTTATCATTGTCGGACTCTAATGAATCAAAAACAGGGGAGAAAAAGTACAAGAGCAACATCAACCTGAACTATGTGTTTATACAAGAAGGAAATTCCATTCAAATGGTGGAGATCATCTATCTAATGGTCAACAAGATCAATCATCTCTCCCGGTGGCTCAAAATCCTGGTATTGTCTCAAACACTAATCCTATTCCTATTTCAGATCTTGATGTTCCCTTAGCCATTTGGAAAGGTGTTAGAACCTGCACTACACATCCTATTGCTAAATATCTGTCTTACACTAAACTTTCAGAGAAACATAGAGCTTTTACCCTAAATCTCTCTAAAACTTTTATTCCGAGAACCATTCAGGAAGCAATTAAGAACCCGGATTGGAAATCAACAGTGTTGGAAGAAATGCATGCTCTCAAGAAGAGTGGTACACGGGACCTTGTTGAACTTCCGAGAGAAAAGAAGGTTGTCGGATGTAAATGGGTTTTTACCATTAAATGTAAGGCCGAAGGAAGTGTGAAAAGGTATAAGGCGAGGTTAGTTGCAAAGGGTTTTACACAAACTTTGGGGATTGATTATCTAGAAACCTTTGTTCTTGTGGCCAAGATCAACTCTATTGGGGTTTTAATCTCACTTGCTGTACATTTGGATTGGCAACTATACCAGCTAGACATTAAGAACGCTTTTCTAAATGGAGACTTGGAGGAGGAAGTCTTTATGCAATTACCACCTGGATTTGAAGAAGATTTAGGGAGAGGCAAGGTGTGCAAACTTAAAAAGTCTTTCTATGGATTCAAACAGTCCCCTAGAACATGGTTTGGGAGGTTTGAAAGAGATGTAAAAAACCAAGGTTATTCTCAAAGCCAAGCAGACCACACACTTTTCTTTAAACACTCAAAGGATAAGAAAATTGCCATTTTAATAGTCTATGTAGATGATATAATTTTGACCGGTGACGACCGTATGGAGCTTGAGAGGTTGAAGAAAGTTCTAGCCCAAGAATTTGAAGTAAAAGAGCTTGGGCAACTAAAATATTTTCTTGGAATGGAATTTGCAAGATCCAAGAAAGGAATTTTTATGTCCCAAAGGAAATATGTCCTTGACCTATTGGAAGAGACTGGACCTCTTGGGAGCAAAGTTGTGGAGACTCCTGTGGAACCAAACACAAAGTTACAGCCTGCAAAAGCTGAGGAGATAGTGGATAGAGAGAGGTAGCAACGGTTAGTTAGGAGGTTAATATACTTGTCACACACATAGCCGGACATAGCCTTTGCTGTTAGCCTAGTGAGTCAATTCATGCACTCACCAAGCCAAGATCCTCTCAATGCTATGTACAGAATTTTGAAGTATCTCAAGGGGACTCCTGGTAAAGGGCTTTTGTTCGAGAAAAATGGGCATTTACAAGTGGAAATCTACACGGATATTGATTGGGCTGGGAGTGTTACTGATAGAACATCCACATTCGGTTATTGCACCTTTGTTGGAGGTAATCTAGTCACTTGGCGAAGTAAAAAACCAAGTATGGTTGCTAAGAGTAGTGCAGAAGCCGAGTATAGCGCAGTTGCTCATGGAGTGTGTGAAGGGATCTGGATAAAGCGTCTACTAGAAGAATTAAAGGTTACCAGTTCCCTGCCTATGAAGGTTTATTGCGATAATAAATCAGCTATCGCTATTGCTCATAATCCTGCTCTTCATGATAGGACCAAACATGTGGAAGTTGACAAACATTTCATGAAGGAGAAATTAGACAGTGGAGCGATTTGTATGCCTTATCTCCCTACGGGAGAACAAGTGGTTGATATACTAACTAAGGGGTTGGCCAAGAAGCAATTTGATAAGTTAGTCGGCAAGCTGTCCATGCAAGATATCTTTAGTCCAGCTTGAGGGGGGGTGTTGGAATCCAGATTTTGTTGGAAATCCAGAGTTCCACTAAATCTGTCCTTATCAGATCATATAGTTTTAGTTTGAATAGGAGATTTGTTATTCCTATGGGATTATACTAGCTGTACACTTTTTTATTTATTTATTTTTTACTGGAAACGTATAGATATTATATTAAAATAGAAAAGTACAAGCATCGGGATGAGATATCCACAACACATTACAGAGATTCCAAAATAGAAGACCAGTTCAAAAGCCACTCCTCAAAACCATAACCCATGGACTGATTGCCACTGCTCACCCAAGATGCAAAAAGGGTGAGGCTTTTCTCCCACACCTGATGGGGAGAAACATAAACATCCCTGAATAGTCTATTGTTTCTCTCTGACCAAACAGATCAAAGGACAACAAAAAACACACAAACCCAAAACTTTTTACAGACAATCTTTACAAAAACAGGGGTGATAAAGAAAATAGTGACATCAGGATTGCTGATACTGTTGCTCCTTCCCGACCATTCATTCCATATTGTCTTCACAAACTACATTCCTTAAATAGGTGATCAATAGATTCGTCGGAGTTCCTACATAGAACACACGAAGAGGGAGAAAGGGAAAAATTAGGGAATCTCTTCTGCAAAACATCAGCACGGTTGAGACGGTTAAGAGCAATTAGCCAACCAAGGGTTTTGACTTTTAGATGGATCTTGGCAGTCCAAATGAAAACTGAGTGGGGGAAGATGCGAAGCAAATTATTAGACGAGATAGCATGGAAAAAAGATTTCGAGGAGAAAATGCCCGTAGGTTGTCTAGACCAGCGAAGGCTATCATCAAAATCACTGAAAGAGATGGATCAAAGGCAATCAAGAAGGAAAGGAATTTCCTCCATGGCGTGATCAGAGAGGTTTCTTCTGTAATGAAAATTCCAGTTTTGAGAAGCTCCATTTGAAGCAAGCGGGGGAATGATAAATGAAGAGATGGGAGCGTTATGAAGATCAGATAGGCCAAAGAGAGTGGGAAACAATTGCTTGAAGGGGGTGGGGCCGCACCAAGAGTCTTCCCAAAACAAAGCCTGATACCCATTACCAATATCCCATCGAACCATAGGAGTGAAAGTAGGATAAATAGAGAAGATGAACTTCCAAGGGGAGCGGTAGGTGACCCGAGGACAAACGTGGAATCCCTCTGATTTGGAAGGAGCCCATGGCGACTGCGAATGATCCGAGCCCGAAAAGAGTCATTTTCCTTGTAGAAACGCCATAACCATTTCTCGGCAAGAGACTGATTCCTCAACCTAAGGCCACCAATCCCCAATCCGCCATGATGCAAATCGAGCTTGACTTTGCTCCATTTAACCAAGTTGCAACCGTGCTCCAAATCTTCATTTTTTTTCACAAAAAGGTTCTCATCTTTTTCTCTAGAAAAATAGTGACCCTTCTAGGCATGCGAAACAGAGACATGAAATATGTTGGAATTGCTTCGAGCACAGACTTGAGAAGAACGATCCTTCCCCCCCGAGACAAGTAGCTCTTCTTCCAACCATCAATTCTTTTGGAAATAGTATGCATCATTGGGTCCCAAAAGGCCATACTGAGAAGGTTACCACCCAGAAGCATACCAAGGTATTGCATGGGCCAAGAACCAGTTGAAACACCAATCTGTGAAGCAAGAAATGAAACTTCCGTTTTCGGAACATGAATACCACCCAGTTGGCATTTGGACAAATTAATATGAAGGCCGGAAAGGAAACATAAACAATTGATGATGTGCATAGCTGAAGCCAGATTGAATCCATCGTTGTTGATGAAAAAGAGGCAGTCATCAGCATACTGTAGATGAGTGACGTGGACCTTGTCCTTCCCAACATGGAACCCTTGCAAAATACCTTTATCTCTTGCCTTGGTAACAAGGCTATCAAGAACATCTGCCACAATCGTGTAAAGGAAAGGGGACAATGGGTCCCCTTGTCGAAGCCCTCTGGAGCCAAAAATCTTCCCCCTCGGCCGACCATTGACAAATATGAAAAAGGAGACAGAAGACAGACACCCCCGAATCCATTGCCAAACCCTTTTTTCTCGAGCACATAATTAAGGAAACTCCACCTAACTGAGTCATACGCCTTTGCAAAGACCACTTTCAAAATCAAACTTTGACGCTCATCAACAGATTCATTGGCAATAAGGACCGCATCTGTGATCTTAATGGAGTTAACCTTAATGGAGCTGTACAGTTTTGATCTTGTAGATTTTGAATTTTAGATTCTTTTTGTTTTTTATCTTGTACATCTATAAATTGCTGTAAGCCTACATGATTTAATGAGAAGAACAAATTTTTCTCTCAAATTTTACAATTTGTTATCCAGAATGGCATCAAAGATTGGGTGTTCTATAGGCTCTTGGCTGCTTCAGTATCTCGGTATGCCCTTAGGCGGCAATCCTCTGTGCTAAAGCTTTTGGTATCCAGTGGTTGCTAGAATCTCTCACGGATTGGACGGGTGGAAAAGTGTGTTCCTCTCAAGGGGAGGAAGACTCGCTCTTATCAACTTGGTGTTGTCTGTGATCCCAACATATTATCTTTCACTTTTTCGGATGCCTACAACGGTTGCCACAATTATTGAGCGAAATATTAAAGTTTTTTTGTGGAAAGAAGTTGACAAAGGTAGTGGGCTGCCCTTAGTTATTTGGGAGACTGCTCAAAAACTGATGTCTAAAGGCGGATTGGGAATTGGCAGCATGTTGAAGAGGAACAAGGCTCTTTGTGGAAAATGGGTTTGGAGGTTTTACAGGGAGCATCATTCATTCTGGGCAAGAGTTATTACTAGCAAATTTGGATATATTGAGTTCAGTAGGAGAATATCCCCCTATTTTCGTTCTTCGTTTAGAAGCCCATGGAAATTTGTTCTATCCATTCTCCCTCATATGTTTCCTCATTTTCAACCTATGGTTGGGAATGGGTGTTCTTTTAAGTTTTGGGAGGATAGGTGGATAAGTGATTCCCCTCTAGCTGATATGTTTTCTAGAATTTACCACGCCTCCCCATTTCCTGACCACCCCATAGCCCACTTCTACAGTAACGGTGTCCACTCAGAGGAAAGTCATTGGAATTTTTTTTATCCCAAACTCTCTAACTGTTGGCCAGCAGGTTGAACTAGTTAATTTACTTTCCTTGTTAAACTTTGTCCATTTATCTTCGGATCCTGATTCCTTTAAGTGGTCCCTTCACCAATTGGGCCACTATACTTGTAAGTCTTTTTTCCAGTTCTTAATTGACGACCCAACCTACCCTTCTTTCCCTTTGGCCAATCAGATTTGGAATGCTCATGCTCCATCAAAGGTCAAAATGTTTGGGTGGATCTTGGCCCATAACAAGCTTAGCATTAGTGGCGAGCTTCAAAGGAGATTACCTTTTATTTCTTTACTTCCTCATTGTTGTCCGTTATGTGTTGCTAGTGTAGATGATGCTGGTCACATCTTTTTCAGATGTCCTTTTTCATTAAGGATTTGGAGTGAGTGGCACATTAGAGTTGGGTAATGCTTTTCTCCCCCAAGGTCGGTGGAGGATGCCCTATCGGTCACACACATTCAAGGGCTATCTGGTAGGCAAATCAAGATAATGAGAGCAACGAACCTAGCATCATTGTGGTTGATTTGGATGGAATGTAACCATCGTATTTTTGACAGAGCTTCTAGAAGTGTGGAGGAGGTGTGGAATGAGATTCTTATTTTATCAAGCTCGTGGCTTGTGACTTTCAAATGAATGGAGAGTTCTCCATTAATGATTGGATTAGGAATTGGGGTGAATGCTTGTTGTGAGGGTCTTTGTTGTCATTGGCTGTTTTTATTTTTTGTCTTTTTAGTTTCTGTTTGAGTACTACTGGTACTCCTTTTTGTTGTACTTCATGCTTGGTCTCATTATTAATATATTTGCTTTGTTTACTCTCATATATATATATATATATATATATTTATTTATTTATTTTCCTATGCCCGAGCTAGGTTACTTTTTTTTAATTTTTATTACGCTTTTTTTTTACTTATATTTCTTCTTGAATCTTTCTTTCTTCTTGTTACTTCTTCTTCTTCTTTGTACTTCATCACTATTAATATGAGATCTTTTTTCTTCTTTTTTGAAAAAGACATACATCACCACCATATGTTTTAAAAAAAACATATGGGTTACGGGTACAGATAAAACTGGGCTACTTGTTTTTGAAAACATACAGGTACGGACCGAACATGTGTTGTCTGTTTCTTAAACCAGGTCGGGTACGAATATGCTATATGTTCATTAGTATGACACATTTTTTGTACGTACCCGTCCATACCTAGTTTTTTGCTACTCCTAAAATTCTTTAAAAGCTTACAAGCAACCACCAAATTTGGGAGCATTGAATGAGACTTTTCCCATACTTGAACAAAGTCCATCTCAACCCCACTAAAAATCCTGTCACTCCTTTCCATCCAAGTGCACCAAAGGAGGGCAACAAAAACTACAACTCTCCAATAAATTTCAACCTTGGAGAGATAGAATGATTAGAAGGAAAAACAAGGGTATTGGCATCAGAAGAAAAGTTATTGGTTCTTCAAGATGAATGAAAGCTCCACTATCCCACACTTTTGAGGTAAAAGTACGTTGAGAAAAAATGTGACTAGAGTTTTCCTCCTCTTGTTAACATAAATAGCACCAATGTGAGGATATGCACTTAGGGACTTTCCCTTTGAAGCAAATTAATTCTGTTGAGCTTACCTAGGGCAATGAGTATACTCAAGACCTTGACTTTAGAAGGCACATGAGCTTTACAAATTTATGGGAGTAAAAACTCAGAGATCAGGGCACTTCATAAATGAATTAAAGAAAGCGTTGGAGGAGAAAGAGCGTGATGGCTCTAAAGACCAAAGGAACCTAATATCGTAATCTCCCAACTACTCACCCTCCAAAATTGATGGTAAGGGACCCACTTCAACTTCCTCTCTAACTGTGAGATTCCTACCAAAATGAATGTTCCATGATGCACCAACTCCACCCTTAGAAGAAATAAAGAAAGAGCCTATAGGCGAGTTATGAAGGGAAGGTACCCTAAACGGATTCGAGAAGAGAGAGGCAAAGCTCTAATACCACGTTAGAAACTGCTTAACCTAAACAGATGGAGGCCCAACAATGCATATCAAGGTACTATTAATCTTTCCCCTCATATGTGAGAGACACAAGAGAGAAAAGAAGAGGCTAATACCAATACTGCAAATGGGGAACGTGCAGTGCAAATAATGAGACTTAAATAACTTTAACTGTATTGCTGTTGGATTTTATACTAATATATTGTACAATGTTTCTCATAAAAATAAAAAAAATGAGACTTAAATCAAAGGCCTCTTACAAAACCAATGCTTTGATACCATATTAGAAACCACTGTAACCAAAAGCTATAACTAATAAGTAGAAGCCTTACTATATGTATGAATCGAACATAGACATTAACAAGAATCTTGTAGAAGATTTTAGAGCTAGCATCCCCTTCTTTTAGCCATTTCAACTTAGCTCTTTGATAAGCTTTCCTCTCCATTTGGATGCAAAGGTCGATTATTTTTTAGGAAAAAATAATAATTACTGTATGGCTCATGTTGCCCATGGAGAAATTGTTGGGACCTCAATTCCTCATTTGGAATTAGAGTTTATAAACTTGAAGGGTGTTCCAACTGGATTAGAATTTTGATACCAAAGGTATAAAATCTCTAATAACCAACCAAATGTCAAGAGTTCTAGAGGGTTAAACTTGAGTTACGTGATTTTTAAAGACTTCTCAATTTGACTATATCTAATAAAAATTTTAGGGACGTCTCCTTTATACTTTGGACTTCTAAAAATTTATACTTGTCATAGGAAAAAAACATTCTAACATTCCAATAATGCTTACTAAACAATCCTATAGGACCTATACCTCTATAATTTTAATCATCACGTGCACCACTATTCGTAACATTCTGAGGGTATAACTTTGTGAAACAAAACATTTCTCCTCCATTGACCTGTGTTATTAGTTTCAAAACAAAATTTGAAGTAATATTCACATATTTATCTCAAAATAAAAGTAGTACAAACTATTTTTCTCTTGACCAGAAACAAAAGTTTTTTTTTTTTTGATAAGAAACAAAGTATTTTGTATTATGTATAAGAAAAAAGGAAGAAACTATACAATAAAAAAACAGAAAACGTGAGATGCCCAACCACTAAAAGGACAAACTATCCAGAATGGGACCCCAACTCCTAAGCCAATCTCCTAAAGAGTAGCCCATAGACAATTTGTTTCAGTGTTTTCAAGGCTTCACCTAGGCGTTTTAGGGAGAAAATGCCTAGGCTCTGTGCTAGGCAGGCAGTGGGGGTTTGTGCAAATATTTAAAAAGTTTTGGGGGGTCTCTCTAATTTAAAAAAAAGCTTAAAAAACATAAACACCCCCTTTCTGTAGTAAACTCTCGAATCTTTCTCTCCCTAAGCCTATCTTTTTCATTTGCTCCGACCAAGAAACGTCGTCGAAATCTCCAACAACCGTCGACGACTCTCTGGCGATAGATATTTTAGTTTTGTACTTTAGAACCTTTTGGATATTGGATAATATGTATTATGGCATGAATTAATGTTTTGTGGACATGATTTTAATTAATATGAAGTGTTTTTTATCATTTTATGAAAAGTTAACATTTATTATAGAATATAGTTAGATGTATATAATTTTGTATATGAATTGTCCAGGGACCTGTAAATAATTAATTAATTATCTAGGGACCTATAAATAAATATTTTTCTTATCGCCCAGGCCACGTCTAGGTTTCGCCTAGGCTACGGCTTCGCCTAGATAGGGCAAATCGCCTAGACATCGCCTTGGCGCCTTGAAAACACTGATTTGCTTACGCTAACCCACAAAGACACATAGAAACAAGAAGTTTTATTCAAATATGGCAGATACAAAAAAAAGGCATGGTGAACAAGCAATCCACCAGGCCCCAGGACTAACAGAAACTGGTCCTGTAGCATACCAACCAACCTCTACAAACAAAACTCCCGATCCCTAACCCAGCTCCAATTACAAGCAAGCTAGTATATTTACCCTATCCCTAATCCAATCTCCAAGGCTATATCCCTTAGACACTTTGGAAGCACTAACCCACAAAGAAGCAAGCAACAGGGTGTTCTTTATGATCGATAACAAAGAATTTGTCCCTAATCTTTTCTTATTTAGGTCATTTTGGAGTCTTTATATCTTTTCCTTTATTTATTTAAATGAATCTTTAATTTTTATTCTTTAGGTGTATTGTTTGATAAAAAGTTAATTTGACATTTGATATTTTGTTGTCTTTAGGGATATTGTTCTCTCCTTATTTCTGCAACTTGATTATGACTTGCCTTTTCACAGATTTTCCTTAGCACAAGATGGGCTATTTTGTTGAACTTGCATGTTGAGATGTTCCGTGTGAACAAGTATCCTTAAATGTGCTTTCTTGTTTTACTTTCTTTTCTCTCTCTCTCACTTTTTTTTTTTTGTGTGTGGTGGTGGTGGTGGTGGTGGAGGTGGTGGGGGGGGGGGTGCAATTGATAGCACGTTTATTTAGCTATGGCCGGCCGTAGTGTATGTAACACATCACGATGGGGGGGCAATTCTTAGCACATTTATTTAGCTATGGCCGGCCGTAGTGTATGTAATACATCATCGTGATGTTTTACTCTTGGCATATCTTTGACTTGATAATAGTGTGGAGGACATTCTTCAAGTTCTTATAATATTTTGTGTGGAGTCGCTGGAGCTGGACTTCACCCTTCTGTTTCCAGAGCGCCACATCCTTCTTCGTGTTTTGCCTGTTCTCGTTGTATTGGCAACATCTTCTGAGAAAGATGGCGAGTCACTTTATAAAAGGGTTAAAATTAACCGACTAATCAATATATTTAAGGTATGTTGGTTTTATTTATTTTTATCCAATTTGTATGACTTGGTTTTATGAAGCATTTTATGTGAGAGTAATGCTACATGATTGACGCATTTCCAAAACTGACCTTGTTGAGTGAAACAATTCTTGTGCTTCATTACAGAATGATCCGGTTATTCCTGCATTCCCAGACCTTCACCTTTCACCGGCTGCAATATTGAAAGAACTCTCAGTGTTCTTCCAAAAATTCTCAAGTCAAACTCGTCTTCTCACTCTTCCAGCACCACATGAGCTTCCGCCTCGTGAAACACAAGAATATCCTTTATACTGTTTATTGTAATTTAAGTTTTGATAACTGATGTTTTGCTGATTAATGTCTTTGCCAAATTTATGATTTGTTGTCTTTGTTGTTATGAGTCTAAAAATAGTTATACTTTTTAAGTACTTGGTGGGCCATTTTTTCACATTACTATTTAGCTATTGGAGTTAATAAAAAATTAAGTGTGTTTTGATGGCTTCTTTTTTTCACATTACTTCTACTCAATATAGTTGTGGATATGTAAACCAGTGCAACTACTGGAGATTAGTGTTAGTTTGCTTGGCTTGCTGCTCCACGTTGGTCAAGTTGAGCATGAAGGAAAATGAAATTGTAAGAAGCCATATGCATCTAACCATGAATTCATGTATGTAGCAGATGTATTTTGACCTTCATCAATTGACATGCATTGATGCAGCAGGGATGTGTTCATCATCTATTGTGGTGTACTGGTGTTTGTTATAATATAGCGTAAGTGAAAAAATTCAATTTCTTAGAGTTAAAGCAGATTTATCGGTGAGTTAATAACACACGACATCTTAAATGTCTTTATAAGGCCATAATCACAAAGTCAATTGAAATTATTAACAAACTGCCACTGGTAAGAGGGGTCATATTTTTGTTAGTTTTCTAACTGTGACTTGTATCTTGAATTTTTTAATTTTGAATTATGTAAATTTTTCATGTCTGGAAAGAAGAAAAGTTGCTTCTCCCTTCTGCATTTGATCTTGCGTGAACTGAAGTGTGTTATGTGACGAACAATTTTCTCAATCTTTTACAACTTCATTGAATCAAATTCCTTAGCTTAATTACTTATCAGAGACATTATTTAATTGTCCACCATATAGGAGCGATTCGTGCTGAGCATGATGACTTTCTGCTTCGATTTGCTTCGTCTATGAATCAGGTATGTATATGTTGCTTCAACTAATTGATACCCTCATACCAAAACTCCCTTTATCCATGCAAATGTCTGCTATATTCTAATCCTCTGCCTTCCAAAATTGAGAGACACATTAAGGGCTATTAATGCGCTCAAATATTATTTAGTATATTAATGCTTGACGTTTACCTATTTATTTACAGATTGTTTTATTAAAATCGATGGATGGAGCTGATGTTGAGTGGTGTAAGGAAGTTAAGGGAAATATGTATGACATGGTAGTTGAAGGTTTTCAACTTTTAAGCCGATGGACAGGGCGCATATGGGAACAATGTGCATGGAAATTCTCTCGTCCACGCAAAGATGCTGTTCCTGTAGAATCTCTTGAATCATCTACATCATATTCTGACTATGAAAAGGTCTTCATTATCTATCTTGGTTTGAATTTGCTTATGCTACTGTTTTTAAAATCCTCATATGCTTTATGTTACCTTTTTATATTTTTTGACGCTGAAAGTTTCACGCAACATGCTTTTAGAATAACATATGACATCTGCATCTTCTTTGCTGCTTTCTGTTTGTTTGAAATATAGGTCAGGCATGGATTTTTTTAATAAGAAACTAAAAATATATGGTAGTAAGAAAGGGTTTTGCAAAGCAACCTCCATGGAAAACTTTCTCCCGTAGGATGGACGAGGGAAATCGTGAGGGTCATGTTCACTCCTTTTGCTCCTCATTGAAATGGTATAAGGTTTGGGGGGGCGGTGGTGTAGGTGATGTTACTATTGAAGAATCGACGAAGTCTCACGTTTTTTCCATTACCGCCAATACTGTTTCTGCCAAATGGTTAGCTAGAGTTGTTGCTGAGGCATCTAAGGCCAAGAGAGATGGAAGTTTCAAACGGTTTCATCTTAGTAGGCTATTCTTCATTTTGATGGAAACTTTCACCAACTCCAGGGGATGCTACTTATGAATTACGAAGGTTGAACGTGACTTTCAACATATGATCTTCATTTTGGAGGAGGGTGAAAACAAGCAATGGTTGGTTTTAACGGAAGCGCTGAATAAGTGCGTGGGTAACCCAAAACCCAACAATACACATGCGAAAGGAACGACGAAGATATAGGCTGAACGAAATAAAGGGTTTGACATTTCGTCTTTCGCTGTGGATGCAAAAAGGGATGCAGGATTCAATGTCCTCCCTGGTGTCGCTGATCAAAGAATGAAGAGGATGATATATGGGAACGTTGCCTAGTTTTCTTCCGTGCGTCAAATGATGTGAATTGGATCGACTTGGAGCAGGAGATGTTCGAGAATTTTGAGAGAGAAATTAGGCTCAACCCTATTTGTGTTGTTTGTGCCTTCCTCAGGTGTATCTCCATGGAGGAGAGAGATGCTTTTTTCAAGGGTAAGATGGTTTGTTGCAAATTCAGTTATAAGGTTCAAATATGGAATTAGGCATTGTGCAGAATTGACGTTTCCAGTGCTGAAACGAATGAATAGGTGTGGAAGGAATACCGATCTTCTCGTGGAATCTAGATTTTATGAGCATTAGGGAAGGCTAGGACGACACCTCGCATATGGGTAGCAAGAAGGCGCTTATGCCCCGACAGTGGGGCGTGGCCCCATAGGGACAACACACCCCCCACTTCAAGCACACCTTTGTATTGACTGAATCACTCTAAGAGTCTAGTCGGTGGAACCGGCGAACCACGCGAGCTGCTTAGATGCGTGGGGCAACATAGGGCAAATGTGTGGTGGTTTGATCGATATGGATCCATTAACGAGGGAGGCATTAGCATTTGACATGGCTAGACTCTGTGTTAAGAGATGGTCTTGTAGATTTTTGCCGGAGACCATGGAGGTCACTGACGGTCTGGTTCGTTTCAAAATTTGGTTGTTTGATCTCAGAGCGTGGCCATCAGACTTTCAAAAATGTCCTCAGTATGGAGAGCAAGCGTGATACCTCGTCCAGAGAACAATGGTCGAAGGTGGTTCCCCGGCCACCGGTGAGAGTGGTTTCATGGTCTCCGGCGAGGCAAATCCCGGTGGCTGACGAAGTTGATTCGTTGTCAAAAGAGAAGATCAAGATCACAACCATTGCAAAAACTCGAATAAAGTATGGGGCAACGCGTGGCAGACGTTAGGAAAGTGGTGCGCTATTGTGGGACGATTTGTGGTTGTGATAGGTGGCCTATTGTCTGGACAAGCTACCAGTAAGGGAATTTATGACGTTGATGGGTTGGACTCCATTATCAGTCAGGCGCGTGGACTAGCGGATAACTTAGGGGCTGAAGCAGCTGTATAGGGCCCAAATGCACAGTGGGCCAATGTAGTAATAGGCTCACGTTCTAATAACGTCGGTTTGTCTGGTGGGCTGCATCTGGGCCCATTCTTTGATCGTGGCTGCAATTTAGAGCCCAGATTGAAGGGGATGCAGTCTACCTTTATTGAAGCCCAGAACAAATGTGGCTTTAGTGAGGGGACAGATTGCATGATGAATGGTGTTGCTGTTTCCAACTCTCTAAACCAAGAAAAAGCATGTAACGAGCCTGGGGAGAAGGCAACGACTAGCAGGGAGGAGCCGTGTGGTGGTCTCAAGGTTTACAAGCAGTGGAGGGGAAGGAACCAGAGTTTGTTCAGACGTGTGTTGGCAGTTGATGATTGCCCCATGCTTGAAACTGGCAGGGGGAGGTGAAAAAAAAACCAGCTCTAGCGTCTTGGAAGGTAGCTGTAGCGATGCTGGTTCATAGGATGAAAGAGTGTTGCACTCGTTGGCGAAGGAATCATCGCAGTATGAAAGTAATTCTTCAGATGACGGTGGCAGATCTGAGGATGGTGGGGGTTGCGACACTCAAGTGGGCGTGGCGTTTTGTCACGATGACGGCCATAGCGAACGTCTTCCCATGGATAAGGTACGTACCCCAGAATTAGTTTGTGATGGAATTTGTGCTTCCCATTCTTCTCCTTCCCCTTTCTCTTCTCCTTTTCCACCTTTCTCATTGCTTGTGGTTGCGGACCCAACTGGTGTATCCTCTTTCCTTTGCCCTTCTTGGAATGCTCAAACTAAATCCTTAGCCTGTAGCAGCCTAGCGGTTATCCCTGTAGTGCTTGAGTGTGGCGGAGGAGGGGTTTTTGAGGGTAGCACAGGGAATGCAGGGGTGGCAGGACCTGAAGGTGTGTTCATTCAAGTTGAGAAGGGTTGATTGTTGAAGGAGGAAGCAATTGATTATTTACGAAGGATGACGCTGTTTTTGGTTGACTTGGACAGTGGTAGGCAGGTTGTTCCAGAAGATGTGTAAATGGTGCTATGGTTTTGTGGACTTTTGTTGGATTTTTGAGTTGCTAAAATGAACATGGAATATCTGTGGATGTGGTTCCAAAGACAAGGGGCGTATGATAAAGCGATCCATTGGGAAGTTTATCCCTGATTTTGTCGTTTTGCAGGAGATCCAGAGGTAGAGGGTTGATAGGGAATTAATTGGCTCATTATGGCAGTCAAGGTTCAAAGATTGGGTGTTTCTTCCGGTAGTGGGATTTGTGGGAGTCTTATTATTGGCTTGGGATTCTAGAGGGGTGAAGGTCTCAAAAAGAATTATTGGAGAGTTCTCTATCAGTGAAGGTTGAAGTTGAAGGTAGTGACGGTTGATGGTTGTTGGTAGGGGTGAAATCGGGTCGGTCGGGTTAATCCCATAATTTTTTTATTTTTTATTTTTTAAAGGCTTGGGCAATTTTGAAGAAAAAGAAGACATGGGCTAGGGCGTTTGCAGAGAGAGGGAGAAGAAGAGGAGAGAGAAAGACAAGGAGAGAGAGAGAAAGAGAGATGGGGCGTTGAGGGAGTTGAAGAGAGGGAGAAGAAGAGAAGAGAAAGAGAGAAGAGAAGAGAGAGAAAGAGAGATGGGGAGGTGAGTGAGTTGCAGAAAGGGAGAAGAAGAAGAAGAAGAAGAAGAAGAAGAAGAAGAAGAAAAGAGAAGAGAGATGGGGGCTGCAATGTGAACAAGAGAACAGGGGGGTTTGGTAGGGGGACAGGTTTTTTTTTTGGGGGTGTTTATGGTTGGGTCGGGTCGGGTGAAACTCGTGACCCGACTCGACCCGACCTAGTCGGGTCACCCTTCAAAAAACCTGACCAACCCGAATTTTTCTTTCGACCCTACCCGACCTGACTAAATGGTTAAGTTTTGTAGGGTTAGGTAGGGTCGGTCAGGTCCCTTTCACCCCTAGTTGTCGGGAGTTTATGGTCCTATTGATAAATAGATCAGAAGTTTGTTTTGGGATGAGTTGGCGGGGCTTAGTAGTATATGTGGTGTGTGGGTGGTGATTTAAATGTTGTTCGTATTCTCTCTAAAAAAATGAATAGTGGTAGAATTACCAGGAGTATGAGGGATCTTGATGCTTTAATCAAGGAGCTTGAGCTCAATGATCCGCCGCTTTTGAATGGAAACTTTACATGGTCCAATTTTCGAGTACTACTATTCTGCTGGCGGCTCGACAGGTTTTTGTTAGGAGTGGGATTGATGGATTTATTCCCTTATCTCAGGCAGGAGGTTGGGGGGAAGGTTTGTCTTCGATTACTGGCCGTTTATTTTGGATACCACTAGATCCAAATGGGGGCCAGCCCCTTGGAGGTTTGATAGTCGAAAGATCGATCATCCTGAGTTTAAAAATCGGGTTGAGGGTTGGTGGAGGGGGGTCCTTCCCTAGGGTGGGAAAGGTATAAGTTTATGCAGACAGTGAAGATAGTGAAGTCTAGGCTCCATGGATGGGGTAAAGATATCATTGGGTGGGAAGTTGTGAGGAGAAAGGAGCTTGAGGGGCTAGTACAGAAGTTGGATAGGAAAGAAGGGGGTCTTGATTGGAATGAGGGTGTGGCTCGTGAAAGGTTGATTGCCAAGGCAGAGTTGTGGAAACTGTGTGTGAATGAAGATAGGGCAGCTATCCTTAAATCAAGGGTTCGGTGGTTAAAGGATGGTGATGCCAATTTGAAATTTTTCCATTGAATTATGAGTGGCAGAAGGGCTATGAATACCATCTCTAGATTGGAGAGGGATAATGGGACTATATTAGAAGGGGAGGATGAGATTGTGTCTGAGATTGTTGATTACTTTCGCAGTGTTTATTCTAGAGATGGGAATTGTGCTTGGGGGGTCTATGGAATTGAATGGTGTCCAATTGGGGAGGTGGTCAGCCATGAGATTGAAAAGCCTTTTGATGAGGAAGAGGTAAGACAGGCTGTGTTTGAATGTAAAGAATCCAAGGCCCCAGGGCCTGATGGTATGACTACGTGTGTTTTCCAGAAATTTTGGGATGTTATTAAGGATGATCTTATGAAGGTGTTGGTGGAGTTCTTCCACAATTGGGATCATTAATGGTTGTACTAATGAAACATACATTTGCCTAATCCCGAAAAAGACTGTCTAGAATGGTTGCAAATTTTAGGCCTTTTAGTTTCACCACATGTCTCTATAAGATTATTGCGAAGGTGTTGGCAAATAGGTTGAAGGGTGTCTTGCATGATTCGATATCGGAGAATTAGATGGCCTTTGTACAAGGATGTCAAATCGTTGATGTTGTGCTTGTAGCAAATGAGTTGGTGGAGGACTACAGATCTAGAAGGAAAGCGAGGGTTGTTTTCAAAATCGACTTCGCCAAAGCATTTGACATGGTCAATTGAGATTTTCTTAATTATGTCTTAAGAATGAAGGGGTTTGGTCTGAGATGGAGGAAGTGGATTCAGGGTTGTTTGTGTTCGGTATCTTACTCAGTGTTTGTTAATGGTCGATCGAGGGGCAAGATTGTGGGGGAGCGGGGACTCAGGCAGAGCGATCCGCTCTCCCCCTTCCTGTTTACTTTAGTAGTGGATGTATTGGGGAGAATGCAAAAAAGGCTAGTATGATTTCAGGCTTTAGGGTTGGCCGTGAGAATGTGGAGGTGACTCATCTTTAGTTTGCTAATGATGCATTGATTTTTCTGGAGCGGAGTGAGCTGTATTAGTAATGCATCTATGGTTGTGAAGTGTTTCTGCTGGCTATCAGGTTTGGTTATTAATATGGCCAAGAGTCAATTGGTAGACATTAATGTTTGTCAAGTTTGGTTGGGGGAAATGGCAGATCAAGTTGGATGTGCTTTTAGCTCTTGGCGTATGAAATATTTGGGTATGCCTTTCGGAGGTAATCCTTCCAAGTTTGTAGTTTTGGGAACCGGTTGTTTCCAAGGTATCAAGAATACTTGATGGGTGGAAAAGAAGTTTCCTATCCAAAGGAGGAAGGCTCACACTAATCACATCTGTGTTGGATGCTCTACCAACCTACTATTTATTAGTATTCCAGATTGTTCTGAAGGTGGCGGATCGAATTGAGAAGCTAATGTGGGACTTTTTATGGGAGAACGATGAGAGGAGGAAGGGGCCGCACCTTGTGACTTGGAGCACTGTGCAGAGGAAGATTGAACAAGGTGGTTTGGGCATTGAAAATGTATCAAATAGAAATAAAGCTTTGGTTGGGAAGTGGTTATGGACATTTCCATGGGAGAAGGATCTTTTATGGGGGAAGGTCATTTCTAGTAGGCATGGGCTACGAGATAACCTAAGGGATGCTGGAATGGCCAATAGAGCCACATTTAGGAGGCTTTGGAAATTTATCTCATCAATTTAACCTTTTTTTTTGTTTTACCCTTGATTAGATTCAAACTTGGAAGGATGATTCAATTCGGTTTTGGGAGGATGTATGGTGTTGGAAGGACAATGAGCAAAGGCTTGGCGACGAAGATCAACGATGAAGGCGGACTACGACGTGTCTGGTGATGCGGCAGAAGACGTTCTTGGTGGTTGCAACGAAGGACAAAAAAGCGGTGACAGTGAACAGTGAAACCAAAATACTGTTTTGGCAGCAACAATCGAGTTGTCACGGGGAAAAAATGGAGATGAAGGCCGAAATTCTGTTTTGGCAGTGAAGGCCTAGTTGAAACAATTTCGGCATGAAGGCCGATAGAAATTCTTCGAATCTCTAAAGCTCTGATACCATGTTGTAAAACACATAAATAAAAAAAAACACAGAGATGTAACGTGGTTCGGCTCTATGGCCTACATCCACAGGAGAAGAGGAGGGAATAATTTATATTCATGGTGTCTCAATGAAAGAACACCGTATAAATTGAAAAAACAAGGCTGCGGCTGTCAAGGGTGCACATATAGTAACTTGTGCACATATAGCAACTACCATACACAAATATTCGGGAATTAGAAAGTATATAAGAATGGAAAGAATAACAATCTTTCTAATTTACTGAGATTCTGTATTCCACACAAACAAATCAATTTGAATTTGAATTTGAGCCTAGAAGAAATACAGAGAACAAAAAGGAAACAAAGAGAAGTAGGAAAAGAAAGATGATGAATTTTTGTGTTTAAAAAATCAATTTTAATTGCCTTATGCTCAAATGAGCTAAATGTATGTGTGTATTTAACCGACTTATCGTGTTTAGATTGAATTTTGCAGCCCAAATGTCATACTTTTGTGGATTTGTAGGATTGATTGTTTTAGGATATTGATTCTACAACAATTTTGTATGATCCTACTATCTAACTCCTGATCCTACAATGATCCCATCAATGAATGATCCTATATGAGATTCGGATCTATTCGGGGTCCTAGGATTTTAGGATTATACGATCCCATGATTTGGATCCCAATCTTGACAACTATGCACTCATCTTGAGGGATTAGTTGAGTGCTCTGTCCAAATACCCTTGAATTAAAAAAGAAGTAACTGACAGAACCAGGATATGTAGGCTTTGTATAGGTATTGTATTTTTTTTTTAATAATTGATAAAATGCAAAGCTTCTTCTTGCTTATTCCTTGACCAGTGCACTGACATTTACGATAAAACTAATAATTATTCACATCATATTCTCATACGCTCCTTTTTGTTTCCTTTTTTGACAAATTGAGAGCATTTCAATGTTTCATTTTGATAATTGTGCTTGTCCGTTCTGTTGTAGTTTCCGTTGTTTGTTTAGAACAAAAATTTCCCTGTTTCAGCTATTTCTGTCATTATGTTGACAAAGTATGCATCATTGATGATCAAATTTATTTATTTCATTTTCTCTTTTCCATTTTTTTGTTTTATTTTTTTCTTTTTTTTATGTGTTTTATTTATTTATTTATTTTTTTTTTTGGGTTTTTTATTTGTTTGCATAGGGTATATAACATCACTTTTCAGGTGGTGCGCTGGAATTATACCGCAGAAGAAAGGAGGGCTCTGGTGGAGCTTATTAGCTACATAAAGAGTGTTGGCTCAATGATGCAACGATGTGACACATTAGTCGCAGATGCTTTATGGGAAACAATTCATGCTGAGGTCCAAGATTTCGTGCAGAACAAATTAGCTATGATGCTGCGAACCACATTTAGAAAGAAAAAAGACCTTTCTAGGTGACTCATTTTGGTCTTTTGTTTTATTATTCTAGAGATATTATATGCACATATATAGTCAGGAACACTCAATTTTCTGAATTATTGCATTTCTAGCCATGTATTCATAAATCAAACATCTGGTGATACTGTGATACATTTCCTATAGATTTAACCGTTTAATGTCTTAATGAATTTTTATTTGTCTATTATTTATACATTTAATGTCAATGACTTGCATCTGATGCATGACCATAAGTAGGTCCTTGCTCAAAACTAAAAGAATTGTGGTTAGAAAGGAGTTTATTGGGTCAAACCTGTGATCCAAGAATTTTAAATGGCTACGTTTAAGAATCTAATGCTAGGTCTAAGAAGATGACATCCAATGCATAAATTGAATAAAGACTGTTGTGACCTGTTAACTGCAATTACTAAGATTTATCACACAAATTTTGTTTTTGAGATGCACCAATTTTCCAAAGGAACTGAACCTTCAAAGATGATAAACAAAACTTGCAGTCAACTGTCAAAATCAGATTATAGTTCTCTAATTCATGCGTGGAATCACAAATACTATAACCCCTTTGTTTTGCATATTCTGGCTATTACATTGAATTGAAACACAATCATGGCTATTTATCGTACAAGCTTGCTTAAAAAGTCCTAATTTTTCCAAACATTTTTTACCACTCAAAAAAAGAAAAAAGAAAAAAAATGCCACTTAATTATAATACTAATGTATGATCCAAATAAAACATTAAAATAGATATTTGGAACTTTTATTCGTCTGTTTTTCGTTCAATATAATGAGAAAAGCATTTTAAATGTACATTCACCTTCTCAGATAAATTCCTTTGTTCTGTATATATTTCTCTCACTCACAAAACTTAAAAGCTAGGGAATCTAATCTTCTTTTTAGTTGACTTGCCAACCTGCTTTGTTTCTGTTATATATAGACCTATATTTAATTAAGATAATTTTGAGAAAAAACTAGTTTTGTGAAAGTGCTGGGGATGTACCTGTATTGATTTTTCATTTCTGGTCAGTTGGCATAAGTCATTTGTTACTGCACTTGTATCGTATTGGTAGGTACATTTTTGCATGTTGCAGGTATTGAGTGTGCTGATCATTATTTTGCTACTGATTTACTTTTCTTTTTCGGCGAGTTGCTATTGATGTATCACATGTAAACTTTGTTTCAATCGTTAATGATAGGATGATACCAACATGTTTTTGTATATATCAACTGACATATGTCGGAACGTGTTTTTATGTTTACAAGCATAGCTATCTTATAGGATATACTGTATCATGGTGCTGGCAAACTAGGCTTTGTGGTACTTCGTATCCTATATAGTCCTGGATGCTGACATTATTGTTTGGAAAGTGATGAAGGTGCATGCATAATGAGGGAAACTTACCATAATTATGTTTCTAGAAAACCAATCTTGTGGTTCATGGACTTCACAAATATGTGGCTTCATAATTACTTTTTTGGTCTTTTCTCTTTTTCGTTGACTTCCAGTTAGGTTTCAAAATTATTGATTTCTTAAGAGTTTTAATTTTTTTTTTTTTTTTGAGAAGTATTTCTTTGGCTGAAGTTCTCTGCTCCTCCTTGTGGACTTGCTGTTTATTTTGCAGTTCCTGGAGTGAATGATGTTACATAAAACCTTACTTGAGTTCTCATATTTTGTTTATCAAGAGAATGAGAATACATGACATCTACTTCCAGATCCATGGCCGAAAATTTCTCAGTATTTAGCAATTCTTTGTCTACTTTTTGTTGAATCTTCTTGCTTTTGGATTGGACAATTGTAAATCTCATAACTTTCTTGGAACCTCTTCTTGTTGCAAATCAAAGGAGTACTTGAGAGTGACAGTGCTTCTAAAATTGGTTGTCTGTGCAGCAGAAATTGATTTTGTGAACCTTATTCTTTAGGAAGATAATTTTCTCTTCTAGTTTGCTTTTCAGGAACTGGGTTGGTTTATTTTAGTTCTCACATTTCATCAAGCTTCCATTTTGAACAATATCTAATTGTAATCTTTAGAGCATTCTAAATTGCATGCTAAGCTGTTGAGATTGATGTGATGTTTTGTAACACTTTCAGATTGTTTTCAAGTATTTCTCAGAAAAATCTTGGGGAAATAGGGCCAGATGACATGGCAGAAAGTCACAAACTTTTCATGGCTCCAACTATTTTCAAGAAGCATTTACATGCCTTCTGGCTTATAACTTAAATTCTAGCTCAAGCTAAATTTACATTTTCTTTTTTACTTCACTTGTTATTTTGTCCACCAATAACTTATGAAGACAACATTTACCGCTCACCAAACTTTACTATTATCTATCTATCCATCCATCTATCTATATAATTTAGTTCCTTATTTTAATAAGCATATTATAACTCTATGACATAGCTGCTGGAAAATCGTTTCTATACTGTTCTTCTATTGCTAGTATAAGTTGTCCAGCTAACCTTTTAGGCTTATATGGATTCTCTAAATTATTTTTTTCTGTTTATTTTACTTTTTAAATTTGTTAGTGTTTTGATATTTTGACTATAATTGCTGAATTTCAGGATTTTGTCTGATATGCGAACTCTGTCAGCAGACTGGATGGCAAATACAAGCAAGTCAGAGGCTGAACTACAATCTTCACAGTATGGCGGCGAAGATAGTAAGGGGAACTTCTTTTATCCAAGGCCAGTTGCACCAACAGCTGCTCAGGTTTCTCTCCATCAATGTAGCAATGACCTTTTTCTTGGTTCTCATTAAATTAACTATTTATATGTAGTAAGTGATTTCATGGAAGCTTAATTAAAAAGAGTTCATGTTTTTTGGGTTTATTTCTTAATTTGGCATTTTAACACCTCTTTGGTATTTACTGAAGAGGAGTCAGGAATCGGGACCTAATGTGATCTGAAATTCTGCATTATTCTTTTAAGAGTAATTTTTAAGGAGCTTTGTTATCATAACCAAGGAATTCAATCTATTTGAAAACTGTTCACAAACACTGTATATCAAATGGTTTAACCAATATTTTCATGGTACCAAAGTGATACCTAGGTCATTTGCTGGACGGAGCTAGGCGGGTTCTTGACTAAGTGATGCCCAGGAGATAAAAAGTATTTATTTATAGGTCCCTGAATATAATCACTTAATTAACTCTATATGTATGCCACAATCATACACAATTTTATGTGTACCTATTCTATAATTCAAGATGAAAGTCAAATTTTCATATAAAGTTATTGAAAGAAACTTAATATTAATTAATTTCATGTCCAAACCAAAAACCATAAATTCAAGCTACATTATCCAAAACTATATTCTTAAGCGAAAAAATGTTAATTCAAACATTATCATTATCATCGTGATCATCATCACATCATCATCATTATAATCTCTAGTAGTTTCTTCAAGAGCATCACTTAAATCTTAATACGTTGTATATGGAAATATGCATAAGGGCATAACTTGGATGTTTGAATTAATGTTATCTAGGCGGCAAGGCGATGGTTGGGTGACTTGCTTTGTCTAGGCAAGGTGGCACCTATGTTATAAAGTATTTATTTGTAGGTCATTGAACAATTAATTAACTTATATGCCCCTACTCCTTGGAGAATTAGATAATGCTTTTGTACGTATATGCATTATTGCAAGCATTAAATATTTTACCTATAAAAACCAAATGTTGTAAATACAAGCCACATCCCCTTTCACGTCCAAAAGTAATCATCTAATAACATAATAAGCAAAAATAATTAAATTAAAATACAAATTCATGTAGATCTATCAAGTTCAACAACAAAAATAAAGTCAATTATTTAATAAAGAAAGGGATGAGGTGTCCCAAAGTAATTACAAAGTAAGGGGAATGTTGTGCCAATTCAACAACCAGTCTCCGATACCATACCCAAGAGATAACTTACCAGAACTAACCCAAGAGGCAAACAAAAGCAGGGCATGCTCCCATATCCTACTACAAACGCTACTCCTATCTTTAAATATCCTATTGTTACGTTTCGACCAAATACACCAACAATTAGCAAGATAAGCAGACCCAATATTTTTTCAGCCTACAATTCATTTGACCACCAGGGAAAGCAAAAAAAGATGAAGCATCAGGTAGAAGCAGTGCGGGGCATCTTCGGTTCCAGTAAACCCACAACCCTTGACAAAATCGCTCTCCGAAGAGATGATCAGAAGTCTCTTCGGCCGCCCTGCAAAGACAACACCATGAAGGACATAACATGGAGTTAGGAAACTTCCTTTGGGGGATATTAGCACAATTAAGCTTTCTCAAAGCAATGAGCCAACCCAAGATTTTAACTCTCAGGAGTACATGTGCGCTCCAAATGAAAGTGGCTGGGACAAAAAAGGGTTCATTAATAGAATGAGACAAAGCCATATGGAAGGATCGTGTAGAGAAATCACCAGAAGAGTTCCCCACTCAGTTGATCTTGTCCTCTGTATCTCGAAGAATACAAGAAGAAAGACATTGTAGAAGAGAGGGAACCTCCTCAAGGGAACTATCAGGTAGTTCCTTCTCAAATGCAGATTGCAGTGATGAACAGGGTTGACAGAAAGCTGAAAGGATGTGAAAGGGGAAATAGGAGCATTGTGTAGCTTGGATAAAGAGTACAAATTAGGGAATCTGTTCATGACGGCCTCATTTCCACACCACACATCTTCCCAAAATCTGATAGAAGTTCCATTACCAACTCTGAGCCTAATAAGGGAAGAGAAAGAAGGATACAAAGAATGAATAAACTTCCAAGGACATTTGAAAGTGGATCGAAGGCAAATACTAACATCCCTACCATTGGGTTGAAGCCCATGGCGGCTTCGAACAATCTTGGCCCATAGAGCACCTTTCTCATTTGTGAAACGCCACAGCCATTTCCCCACTAATGCCTTGTTTCTAGTCAATAAATCCCCAATGCCCAGCCCACCATGCGCCATGTCATGCTTGACTCTTTCCTATTTAACCAAATGGGAGCAATTCACCTTATCTTCAGCTTTCCATAAAGTTCCGCATCATTTTCTCAATTAAATGAGGCACAAATTTTGGCATGCGAAATGTGGACATGAAGTAAGTTGGGATTACCTCGAGGACAGATTTCAATAAGGCGACTCTTCCTCACCTCGAAAGGAAGCTTCTTTTCCACCCCTCAACCCTTCTACTAATAGTTTGAATGACAGGGTCCCAAAAAGCAATCTTGAGAGGGTTGCCACCAAGAGGCATACCAAGATATCTCAAAGGCCATTGGCCAGTCGAAACCCCAATCATGCCGGCCAAAATAAAGTCAATTATCATCATCTCCGTCTAATTCCAAAGTATTAATATGAAAAAAAAATAAAAAATCTAGGAATTCAAGAAATATCCAACTGCATGAAGTAGATTATAGAGTTGTGCTTGTGTTCCTTCTTCTATTAGTAATCTCCCTTATTGGCTTGTATATGTTATTTTGTAATATTTAAAGGTTTAAGTCTGTCAAATTTATGGAGGTAATAAATACTTAAATAGTATATCAAGATGCATTTAAAAATAAATTCCTTATTTTCGCTTTCTTTTTCAAGGCTTTTTCATTGATTCCTTTGCACTAATGATTGCTACAGTAATGTACACCATAGGGGGTGTAAAGAAACATAGATTTTAGAACATTTAAATAGAATTCTTCATACTTTTCTACAATGTTGAATTTTTACAAAATTCACCATGTTGAATTGGACTTCCCAAATTATTTTCGAATTTAATGGACCAAAGTTTAGGATGAATTTGAATTTTCAATCCTTATTTGGTTCTTTATTTGGTGATTCTTTAGTTTTATTCATTGCTTATGAAATTGTACTTCAATCTCATACACTTCTATTCTTTAGGAATATCTTTAAACAAAAGTTGGAGTTAGAGCATTGTTTTTTTTTTTTTTTTGGTGTGTGTGTTTGAAAAGTACAAAAAAAGAAAGAAAGAAAAATACTGAAGTTATTTTTGAGATTTACAAATTATTTTGACATTTTACCTAACCTCGATGGAATTTTGTAACAATTTTATTATGTATAATTCATAATTTGATGTGGAGGTTACCCATCTTCAATTTGCAGATGGTACATTGATTTTTTTGGATGGTTCTAAGAGTTGCCTCTGTAATACTTCTATGGTTCTTGAGTGTTTCTGCTAGTTGTCTGGTATGGTAATTGATATGGCTAAGAGCCAAATGGCAGGCATTAACGTTTGCAATAGCTGGTTGGGGGAGATGGCAAGTCTTATTGGATGTTTTATGGGTGGATGGCCACTGAAATACTTGGGAATGCCATTGGGCAGAAATCCTTCCAAGATGGAATTTTGGGACCCAGTTATTTCTAAGCTATCTAGAAGGTTGGATGGTTGGAAGAGATGTTCTTATCCAAAGGAGGTAGGCTCTCTTTGATTAAATCTGTGTTGAATGCTCTCCCAACTTATTATTTGTTAGTTTTTCGGGTTCCAACGAACGTGGTGGATCGGTTGGAGCAACTAATGAGGGACTTTCTATGGGAGAATGTGGATAACGAGTTTGAGTCTCACCTCGTAGCATGGGACATTGCCCAAAGGAAGGTTGAGCGTATTGGTAATCAGTGTTGTCAAGGCGGAAAGGCGGTGGTAGGCGGTAAACCTTAATTAGGTGAGGCGGGATGTAAAATATTTATTTAGAGGTCCTTAATTTTTTTTTATTTATTCATTGGTCCCTCACTCCATATATATATATATATATGTAATTATTAATTTAATTTATATATTAAATTATATGTAATTATTAATTTAATTCAGAAGTTGAAGTGGAAGAAGGGAGAGAATTTCGCAGGTTTTAACACACACACACACAAAAAATAAAAATAAAAAAAAACCCCTTTAAAAAAATATTTGCTTAGACCTCCCCAACCGCCTAAACGGTGGTCTAGGCGGTGCCACTACCAAAGGGGCCTAGGTGCCGCCTTGACAACACGGTCGGTAATATTGCTCTCAGAAATAGGGCATTGGTTGCGAAATGGTTATGGAGGTTTCCGAGGGAGAAGAACCAGTTATGGGAGAGGTCATTCGCAGCAGGCACAGGCTCAGAGATAACCAAAGAGATGCTGGTATAGCTAATAGAGCCACGTTTAGGAGTCCTTGAAAATTTATTTCCTCTGTGTACTCCATCTTCTTTCCGTTGGTTAGGCTTAAACTTGGTATGGGGGATTTCATTTGATTATGGGAGGATCCATGGTATGGGAGTGATACCTTCCAAACACTTTTCCCAAACCTTTACCGTCGCTCTTCTCTCCATGACAAACGCATCCATGACTTTGTGAGAAACCCAGGGGAGCCAGTAGTGATATGGGATTTTCATCTGGGTAGTTCTTTATCCCCTAGATTGGAAGAGGATTTCCATTCCTTATTAGGTATGCTATCGGGATGTCACTTGTCTAGGAATCATGATAGGTTGTCTTGGCCTTGGGACCCTTCTGGTCTGTTTACCATCAAGTCCTTCCATTCTTCTCTTCTTGATGAGTCTTATGGCCTTTTGTTCCCTAACTAAATTTCTATTTGGAAATTTCATGTGGCATCAAAGGTTAAATTTATGGGATGGGTAGCTTCTCATGATAAGATGAATACAAGGGACAGACTGCAAAAGGGGTTCCCATATATGTGCTTATCTCCCCAGTGGTGCTATTTTTGTAGCCAGGAGTTGGAATCTGTATGACACATTTTTTGGCAGTGCCCTTTTGTCGGCAAGATTTGGAGTGGATGGAAGAGCTACCTCCCTATCATGAGCAATAATGAGTTCGTTGTGGAAGACATAAATATATTCTCATTTATTAATAGTGTTCAGGCACCAGCCGCACCATGGTGAGATCATTGGAAGGTGGTATGTCTGGCGGTTCTATGGCCTGTTTGGAAGGAGCGAAATAGAAGGGTGTTTCATGATGTGTTGTCATCGGCTGCTAAAGTGAGAGAGTCTTCTCTTCTCTTAGCTTCTTTTTGGGTAGCTAATAGTAGGTTATCCAAAGGTTTTGGGTTGGGTGATTGGCTTAGGGACTGGGGCAATCTTTTACCGGCCTAGGGATGTGGGCAGCTCTGATTGTCTTGTACAAACTTCTTCTTATACTTACATATATACAATACTTCGTAATTTCTTTCAAAAAAAAAAAAAAAAACAATAAAATTCAATGAAAAATTTTGGACACAACCTTGCCTGAGTATCCAAATCCAAAATTTTGAACACTTTTTAGTTGAGTCCCCATATCCCTTAACTTGAAAATGAACAAATCTGACCCCTAGATATGTCCTTGCATCTGACCCCTATAAATGGTTATTTATATTAATATATGAATTAATAAGTACAAGGAGGACAGAACATCCTCATGACATGAGCTCCTAACTATCACCCAAAAAATATACTCTAGTCACTTAATTTGTTTGGAACACTAATTAACCTCACTTGTATTCAAGCGACATCCATAATGATGTCCTCTATTAGTGGTTTTCCACACTTGCTGAACATCATTACAAGATTCCTCCAAAATTATATATATTCCTTTCCTTGGATAAAGATCAACATAGAGCTAAGACTATTAGTCTCCAAATTCTTCTTTTCGTTTGAGCTTTATCAATCACCATAAGCATTGTATCCACACTTTCTCGAAGAGACCCAAGTAAGCTCCAACTCCTCGAACAACATATGCCACACTTCATAAGAGAATGAACAATGAAGAACTAGATGATTTGTAGACATGACTTCCTTTTGCATAGAATGCACCAATGTGAAGATATGGAAGACATTGGCAACATCTTTTGCAAATCATCCAAGGAGTTAACCTTTTGTAAACAAGGTAGCTACCCAAATTCTAAACTTTTGAAGGGGCACAAGCTTTCCATATGGATCTAAAGTATGTGAAAGGGCTTGAAAGCGAGCTCTTTTATAGAGAGGAAAAATAAGATTTGCATGAATGAAAATGTTGATGTCAAGTATTCACGCATTAATGTCCGTGGTTGCCTCGAACTTTCTAACTTCCTCCAACCTAGTAAGAAGATCACCAAACTCCAAAGGCTTCATAGTCCTAAAGGATTGTAGGAAAGTGCAAATTCTATGAGGGAAAGTTGCCTAAAATCTTATTAGAAGGAATGAATTATGGAACAAGAGCATTTTGAAGAGATGAAACTAAATATATAAGGAAATAATTATTTGAAAGAAGCTGTACCACACCACAAATTTCCCCAAAATAAAGTATAGGCCATTGCCTACTTTCATTTTTAACTTAGAAGAGAAATCATGGTACAAAGAAGAGATAAATTTCCAAGGACTCTTGTAGGCCGATCTAGTTGCAACTCAAGCATCTTACTTGTTATTTTTCAGCCCATAGAGGCTCCTTCTTCTTAGCATCCTTGTGGGTTAGTGCAAGTAAACTCTTGGAGGGCTTTGGATTGGGCAATTGGCTAAGGGGATGGGAACCTATACTTCAATGTATATGATTATAGAATCAAGGACTTCTTGTCCTTGAAACAACCTAGGTTGTACATATTTAATCTCATTAATATATACAATGTTTCTTGTAAAAAAAAAAAAAGGGCTACTTACGACATGTTTGAACAGACCCTCTGTTGAGCAAAACTCTAAAGCCACACACAAGAGATTCATTCCTCATTCCAATGGCGCTAATTCTTAACCCTCTACACTCTTTCGGGTCGCATATTCTCTTCCAAGGTACTAAGTGAAGATCATGATCTCTATCAACCCCTTCCCAATGGAAGATCCACATTAATTTTCAACACCCTCGTCAACTTTTCTTGGAATTCTAGAAAGGGATAAGGAATATGATGTTGGCGTGGCCGCCAATTGATTGAACGAGAACAATCTTCCACCTCTAGGAAGGTCATGTTTCGTCCGTCCTTCTAGCCTCTGAACAGTTTTAGAAACTAGATCCCAAAGATTAGCCCTAAGTGGATTATTCCCTCCACTCCACCAAATAGGAGGCCAAGGTACTTCATTAGCTAAGATCCTTTTGCCCAAGACAAAAACTCTGCACACTTGTTCGGGTAATCCTCATCCAAGTTGATACCTAGAAGCACACTCTTGGCCATGTTTATCTCTGGGCCAAGGCTAAGGAAAAACAATCCACTAAGGTTATCATTTTGGCAATGTTATTCTCCTTCCTCTTCTAATGAAAATGAGGTATCTGTTGAGATTTGTTTCCTATACAAATTTATTTCCTGTATAGATTTGTTTCCTGTACAAAATTATTTCCTTAAGGATTTATTTCCTTTAAGGAATATAGCAGTTACTAAAATTGTAAATGTAGCTATAAGTACATAGCCCTATATGTCTATATATATGGAGTCCCTCCATTAAGACATTACACAAGAATAAATATCCTTTCTCTTCTCCTGTGGATGTAGGCCATAGAGTCGAATCACGTTACATCTTGTGTCGTTCGTTATTTTATTTTCTTAACATGGTATAAGAGCCCTAGGTTATTATTACTAGGAAATCTATTTCGGCCTTCATCGTCGAAATCATCATTGTCGGCCTTCATCGCCGGAATCCTCTTGGGTGGCCTTCATTGCTATTGCTGTCGCTGCCGGTCTTCACTGTTGCTGCCAGAACATTCATCGACGGAATCCTCGCTAGCGTGGAAACTTCATCGCCGTCATTGCCTGGTTCGCCTGCAAACTGTAAACGCATCGCCGTCTTGGTCTGCTGGTGCAATTTGTTAACTGTTCATCACCATCAACTTTTTCGATTCATCGTCGTCGTCTTCTACTCTGCAACTCTTCTTCCTCCTGCTCCATCGTCATCTTCTTCCCCCACTGTCTTCGTCATCGTCTTTCTTCTGGGGATTGCAAATCGCGATCGTCTGCAATTACTTTCATCTCCCATTCTGCAAATCGCGATCGTCTGCAATTACTTTCATCTCCCATTCTGCAAATCGCGATCGTCTGCAATTACTTTCATCTCCCATTCTGCAAATCGCGATCGTCTGCAATTACTTTCATCTCCCATTCTGCAAATCGCGATCGTCTGCAACTGATTCTGCAAATCGCGATCATCTGCAACTGATTCTGCAAATCGCGATCGTCTGCAAACTGTTTTCATCTCACTGTTCATCGTCTTCCTTCGTCTCAACTGCTCGATCTGCAACTGTTTTCGTCTCACTGTTCATCGTCTTCCTTCGTCTCAACTGTTTTCAATCCCTGCAACTCAACCTTCATCCTTCGTCTTCACTCATCTTCTTCTTTACATCTTCTTCGTGCGACTGTTCCTGGTTCGTGCGACTGTTCCTGGTTCATCACCTTCGTCGGTCTCTTCTTCTTTCTTCTTCGTGCGACTGTTCCTGGTTCCTGGTTTGTGCGAGCCATCAACGTTCTGCATCTCTTCTTCTTTCTTCTTCTTTTTTCTGTAAACTTAAAGAAAAAAAAAAAACCCCGATCGCCGCTGCCACGGGTTCATCTTTCTTCGCCATCGACTTCGTTTTCGATTCATCGACTGAGGATTCTCAGTCGTCTTTCTCGTCGTCTTCTTTCTTTCACTGTCGGCTGTTCTTCTTTCGTTTCTGCTGTTCTTCATCTTGAAGAACGAAACAAAAAAAAAAAAACCATCAACCTCGATCTTCGGCCTTCATTGCCAAAGAGAGGTTTGTTTGGCGTTCATCGCTGTTATTGAAGAATTTGACCAGGCATTGTTATTGTTGTTGCTGCTTCCACTGGTACGTGAGCCAAAAGAAAGATGTCCAGTGAACAATCAATTGAAGAGTACTCTCTTAAGCAAGTCGGATTCAATCAGGATGAGATCAAGAGATTGAGAACTCTACTTGACACTCTTGGAAAACCCTCAGGTACCAACTCATTGGCCCATTCAGGTAATTTTCCTATTTCTATTGGATTTAACGTCTCGGATAAATCTTTTGCTAACTCGTGGGTTATAGATTCTGGTGCTACTGATCACATGACCAATTCTTCCAATATATTTCATACCTACAACCCATGTCCTAGTAGTCGAAAAATAGCCACAGCTGATGGATCCTTAACCACAGTTGCTGGTATAGGTGATGTTCACATCAACCCCACCCTTACACTCAGAAACGTTTTTCATGTCCCTAAACTATCTACTAATCTTATCTCTATTAAGAAACTGACCCATGATCTGAGTTGTAATGTAACCTTCTTCCCTACTTACTATACATTTCAAGACCAGGACTTGGGAACGATGATTGGACATGCTATGGAACAGGACGGGTTGTATTATCTTGAGACACCAGTACATCCTATCAAGAGTACCACTTCATTTCTCTCTGAGCACAAACTTTCCAATAAATAAAAGCTATGGCTCCATCATCGCCGCCTTGGCCATCCTTCTTTTCGATCTCTTAAAATCATGTTTCCTTTTCTGTTTACATCTCTGAGTGTTGAAGATTTTCATTGTGAAGTGTGTGAACTTGCGAAACACAAGCGTATATCTTTTCCACTTAGTAATGACAGAAGTTCAAATACTTTTGATCTCATTCATAGTGATATTTGGGGTCCCTCTCCAATACCTAATGTTTCTGGAGCGCGATGGTTTGTGTCCTTCATTGATGATTGTATTAGAGTCTCGTGGATATTCTTATTAAAACAAAAATTCGATGTGAGCTTTATTCTCCCTACCTTCCATAACATGACACACACCCAGTTTGGTGCTAAAATGAAGAGATTTCTATCTGACAATGCTAGAGACTTTTTTAATCAAACATTGACCAATTACTTCCAAACCGAGGGGATCCTTCATGAATCATCTTGTGTTCACACTCCACAACAAAATGGAGTTGCTGAAAGAAAAAACGGTCACCTACTTGATACAACCCGAGCTTTTTTATTTCAGAATAATATGCCTAAGTTCTATTGGGGGGAAGCTGTCCTTACTGCAACACATCTTATTAACCGTCTACCATCCCGGACCCTTGATTTCAAAAGTCCTATGGAAAAGCTACGTCAATTTTATCCTAAACTAAAAATCTCCAATAATCTTATACCTAGAATATTTGGGTGTGTTTCATTTGTCCATGTTCACCAACCCAACAGGCGAAAGTTGGACCCTAGAGCTCTTAAGTGTGTTTTTGTCGGATATTCTTCCACTCAAAAGGGATATAAATGCTATCATCCGTCATCAAAGAAATTTTTTGTCTCAGCCGATGTCACTTTATGTGAACCTAAGCCCTATTTTTCCGCTCCTCGTCTTCCGGGGGAGAATGTCATCATGGAAGATACGGATCGGAACTCCCTTGATAACCCTTTTGATCTTTTTGACCCTTTTACCCTCAAACAAACCAAACCTGAATCTCCTACACCCCCTGTACCCAATGACGAACCTAAGGATGGGATGACTGGACAAGTGTACTCAAGGAATAAAGCCGCAGCTCCTGAACCGATGCAAGCTCAAGAATCTGAACTAATCTCTGAGAATGAGGTAACAAATCCTGAACCCTCCTTACAAATTCCATTAGTTCCTAAAAGTAACAATGATCTTTTAGTCTCTAAACCTGACAATGACCTTCCCATTGCCATTAGAAAGGGCACAAGGGAATGCACTAAACATCCCTTATATCCACTATCTCATGTTGTATCCTTTGAGAAGTTCTCACAAACCCATAAGAATTTCCTTACCAGCCTGAATAATATCCAGACTCCTACGTCATTATCCGAGGCCTTATCTAATACAAATTGGAAACAAGCTATGAATGTGGAAATGGAAGCCCTAGAGAAAAATACAACATGGGAGTTGGTTGACTTGCCTCCAGGAAACAAACCTGTTGGATGCAAATGGGTTTATACAGTAAAATACAAAGCAGATGGGTCCCTAGAGCGCTAGAAGGCAAGATTGGTAGCCAAAGGATATACTCAGACATATGGTGTGGACTATCAAGAGACATTTGCTCCAGTTGCAAAAATGAATACTGTGAGACTTCTTCTGTCATTGGCAGCTAATTATGACTGGGATCTGCAACAATTTGATGTAAAAAATGCATTTTTACATGGGGATTTAAAGGAAGAAATCTATATGGAAGTGCCTCTAGGATTTGGCACCACTGATAAAGTGTGCAAATTAAAAAAGGCCCCGTATGGACTTAAACAATCCCCGAGGGCATGGTTTGGTCGGTTTGCCAAAGTAATGACAAGTATGAGATATAAACAAAGCCAAAGAGATCACACTCTGTTTATTAAGCACTCGACTTCAGGGGGAGTTACAACTCTATTAGTGTATGTTGATGACATCATCATGACAGGAAACAAAGAGAACGAGAGACAAAATTTGAAGCGGTGTTTGATCGATGAATTTGAGATCAAGGAACTAGGGAGATTGAAATACTTCCTAGGGATTGAAGTGGCACACTCTAAACAAGGAATCTTTATCTCTCAACAGAAGTACATTACAGACCTTCTTAAAGAAACAGGGAAGCTAGCATGCAAACCAATGAATACTCCTATTGATCTTAATCACAAGCTTGGAGAAGCTGAAGAAGCGCTGACTGTTAATAAAGAGATGTATCAAAGACTAGAAGGAAGACTCATCTATCTCTCTCACACAAGACCTGATATTGGGGCTTTTGACATGATTACCCCTAAAAAAAAAATAATTGCACAAATGCCATCGAAATACAAATAATGACCCGTTTGCCATATTTTACTGTTCATTGCACAGTCAGCGCGCCAAACAAGCGCCACGTCGGCGCCCAGGTGGCATTTTAAGAAAAGACGCCTTTCATATTTTTTTTAAGTGAAGGGAAGGCGTCTTTTGAAAAGACGCCTTCCCTTCACAAATTTTTTTTTTAAGGTGAAGGGAAGGCGTCTTTTCAAAAGAGGCCTTCCCTCCACAAATTTTTTTTTTTACAAGTGCAAGAGACGCCTTCTGGAGATTCAAAAAGCAAGATTTCTTCCCAGAACAGTCATTCCAGAGCTGGAAAACCTACAAATCTTCTCTAAACCAAACTGGGTCTCGTCTCAAAGACCGATTGCTTCATTGCTCCACTGATTCAAATGAAATTGAAGTGAAAAAAGAAAGTGAAAACAACATGAAAAGGTGCCTTACATGGTGGGATTTAATATGGCTCTGTGTAGGCTCTGTTGTGGGCACTGGAATCTTTGTTCTTACTGGGCAAGAAGCCCACAACGATGCTGGCCCTTCAATTGTATTATCTTATGCTATTTCTGGCTTTTCAGCCCAGCTTTCTGCCTTCTGTTATGCTGAATTTGCAGTAGAAGTTCCTGTTGCTGGTGCGTCTTTCTCATTTCTTAGAATAGAATTGGGAGATTTTGTTGCTTTTGTTGTTGCTAGTAATATACTGTTAGAAGCAGTTTCTGGTGCTGCTGGGCTTGCAAGATCTTGGACTGCCTACTTTGCAACTGTGATTAATAAACACCCTGATTCTCTACGCGTTCATGTTCATAGTCTTGCTAAAGGATTCAATATGTTTGACCCACTTGCTGTTTTAGTACTAGTGATTACTTCTACTATTCCTGCTCTTGGTGCCCTCAATGCATCAAGGGTGAATTGGATTACATCTGCTTTGTCTATATCACTCATGTTTTTTATAATTGTGGCTGGTTTTATCAAGGGTCATGCCTCAAATCTTCAGCCCTTTTTTCAGATGAAATTGTTTTGCTTGATGTCTTTGTCACTTTGTTTCTTGCAAAGCTACTCTGAGATCGATGTGAATGTGGCCTATTCAGTGGCGTTTCCGAGTGTTGATGGTTAATCAACGATGAACAGTTTAAAATGCTTAAAGGGTTGCCTTAAAAAAAAAATGCGTGAAGGGAAGGCGTCTTTTCAAAAGACGCCTTCCCTTGCACTTGTAAAAAAAAAATTGTGAAGGGAAGGCGTCTTTTGAAAACACGCCTTCCCTTCACTTAAAAAAAAAAATATGAAAGGAAGGCGTCTTTTGATGCCTTCCTTAAAATGCCACCTGGGCGCCGACGTGGAGCTTGTTTGGCGTGCTGACTGTGCAATGAACAGTAAAATATGGCAAATGGGTCATTATTTGTATTTCGATGGCATTTGTGAAATTATTTTTTTTTAGGGGTAATCATGTTAAAAGCCCCCTGATATTGCCTATGCAGTGAGTGTAATAAGTCAGTTCATGCACAATCCTAAAGATATTCACTTGCAAGCAGCTAATCGCGTTCTACAGTATCTTAAAGGGACTCCAGGACAAGGCATCTTATTTAAACGACACACAGGAATGGTTCTTGAAGCATATACTGATTCAGACTATGCTGGTTCAGTAGGTGACAGAAGATCAACTACTAGATATTGTACGTTTCTTGGTGGGAATTTGGTGACATGGCGAAGTAAAAAACAGAATGTAGTGGCCAGATCTAGTGCTGAAGCAGAATTTCGAGCAATGGCACAAGGGGTTTGTGAGCTATTATGGTTGCAGATAATTTTGACATATTTGAAGATACACTGGGATGGCCCTATGAGACTCTATTGTGACAATAAATCTGCAATTAGCATTGCCCATAACTCAGTTCAACATGATCGAACCGAGCATATAGAGATTGATAGACACTTTATTAAAGAGAAGCTTGACAGTGGGTTGATCTATACTCCATATGTGTCTACCAATAATCAGCTCGCCGATATGCTCACTAAAGGGTTAAATCATACTGCATTTCAAGCAAATGTGTCCAAGCTGGGAATGGTAAACCTTTATTCACCAGCTTGAGGGGGAGTGTTGAGATTTGTTTCCTATACAAATTTATTTCCTGTATAGATTTGTTTCCTATACAGTATCGTCTGCAAATTGTAAGTGGGATTGTGTGCCACCCCCCCGCCCCGCTCCATTAATTTTCCTAAGGTGTACCATCGACCAATGCTAAAACCAAAATAATTATAGTTTTAAAACTCATTAAATATGGAATACAATGGTCTGAAGTACGTTATAAAAAAGCGATTTTTTTTGTTTACATAGATAGGGCTATATAAATTAATTTCACATAGTTTATAAATTACATGTTCTTTTTAAGTTTTGTGAATATTATTTTACTCCTTTGGTGATTCTTTAGTTTGTATCCATTACATATAAAATTGTACTTTAATCTCAGATACTGTTATTCTTCATGAATATCTCTTAACAAAAGTTGAAGTCAACATTGTTTTTTTTTTTTTTTTTTGTTTAATTGTGTTAGAAAATTTTATGTTTCTTGTAAAAAAAAAGTAAAAAAAAAATATACTAAAGCTTTTTTAGAGGTTTATAGATTATTTCAACATTTTGCCAAACTTCAATGGGATTTTTATAATAATTCTATTACATTTAATTCATAATTTGATGATTGAAACATCGATAAAACTAGATGAGAATTTGAAGAATTATGTCGAATTTGCAATCCGTGGAAGCAAAATCGGATTTATAGAATTCTAATTTAAAACAACAAAGAACTTGTAAGTTATGAACTATGTGTACCATAGTTTAAAAATCCGTGGAAGCAAAATCAGATTTATAGAATTCTAATTTAAAACAAGAACCTGTAATTTATAAACTATGTGTACAGTGTACCATATATCTCCTATATACGTTGGCATAAACATCATAAAATAGATTGTTACTCATGCAAAATGTGTCAAGTATTATAGAGCTTATTAATCTTACTTTAAACAATTATATTTCTTAATTGAATGATAAGTATATAATTATGTTTGGTAGAACATATTTAAAAGAAACATAGATTTTAAAAATATTTAAATAAAATTCTTTATACTTCTTTACAAGCAGTGTTTGATTGTGAAGGTTCAAAGGCCTCGGGGCCTGACGACATGACTGTCTTTTGTTCAGAGTTGTTGGGATGTGGTCAAGGATGATCTTATGAAAGTCCTAACAGAGTTTTTCCATACAGGGGTAGTTAATGGGTGCACAAATGAAACATATATCTGCCTAATCCCTGAGATCACTGTATCTCGGAGGGCGGCCGACTTTAGGCCAATCAGTCTTATCACTTGCCCCTTCGAGATCATTGCAAATGTTTTAGGCTTTTAGCAAATAAGCTGAAAGATGTCTTGGGCACCACGATTTTTGAAAATCAGATGGCTTTTATCCAAGGCCGTCAAATAATTGACGCGGTTCTTGTGGCGAACGAGTTGGTGGAGGACTACAGAGTGAAAAGGCAGGGAGGGGTGGTGTTCAAGTTAGATTTTGCAAAGGCTTATGATATGGTCAATTGGAAATTCCTCGACTACGTTCTGAAGAAGAAAGGGTTTGGGGAAAAGTGGAAGAAATAGATTCAAGGGTGCTAGAGTTCGGTCTCCTAGTCTATTTTTGTGAATGGTCGCCCTAGGGAAAAGATATCGGGTGAGCGAGGATTGAGGCAAGGAGACCCATTGGCCCCTTTCCTTTCCACTTTAGTGGCAGATGTGCTAGGAAGAATGATGGATAAGGCGAATGATGCAAACATGATAGAGGGGTTTGTGGTTGGGCGAGAAAGTGTGGAAGTAACTCACCTTCAGTTCACCAACGACACGTTGATCTTTTTGAGCAGGGAGGTGGATAGCATCATTAATGCTACCAAGGTTGTTCAATGCTTTTGTTGGATGTCTGGTATGGTTATCAATATGTCCAAGAGTCATTTGGCAGGAATTTCAGTACAATTGGAGTCGCTGGATGATATTGATAACCAAGTCGGGTGCTCTACTTGTTGTTGGTCTGTGAAGTACTTGGGTATGCCTTTAGGAGGCAATCCTTCTAGACTTGATTTCTGGGAGCCTGTGATCTTTAAGGTGATGAGGAGACTAGATGGGTGGAAGAGGTGCTTTCTTTCCAAAGGAAGGAGACTCACCCTAATTAAATCTGTGTTGGAAGCCCTTCCTACATACTACTTGTTAAGTCTTTAAAGTTCCTGCAAAGGTGGCGGATTGAGTGGAACAACTTATGAGAGATTTCCTATGGGAGAATGACTAGAAAGGGTAGGGATCACACCTTGTGGCGTGGAGCACTGTGTAGAGGATGAGCAAACAAGGAGGCTTGGGTATTGGGAACATAGTCAAAAGGAATAGAGCCTTAGTTGGAAAATGGCTTTGGAGATTCTCACGTGAACAAGAGCAATTATAGGGAAAGGTGATCTGTAGTAGGCATGGACTCCGAGAATGCCGCAAGGATGCTGGGTTAGTAGGCAGAGCGACATACAGTTGCCCATGGAAATTCATATCATCTGTTTACCCAACCTATTTACCCTCAATTAGACTCAGACTAGGGACAGGCGATTCCATCTGGTTTTGGGAGGATTTATGGTGTGAAAATGATACTTTTCAGAATTTATTCCCGAACCTTTACCGACGTTCCTCGCACTACAATAAACCCATATCAGCTTTTAGGCAAAGGCTAGACTCTAGGGGAGAAGCCCATCGGGGGTGGGATTTGCATTTAGGCAGTTTTTTCTCTCATAGAGGGGAGCGGGACGTTGAGTCCCTACTTAGTCTACTTGGGGGGTGTGCCTTATCTGTGATTAACGATAGAATCCTTTGGCCGTGGGATTCTTCAGGCATTTTCACTACTAAATCCTTCCACCCAAAGCTATCCTCAATGATCCTAGTCTCCCCACATTCCCATACCATAATCTCATTTGGAAAGCACAAGTACCATCAAAGGTTATATTTTTGGGATGGGTGGCTGCCCAATGGAAGGTGAACATTGGGGATATGTTAGAAAAAAGATTCCCAAACATGTGTTTATCACCATCTTGGTGTTACCTATGCAATCATGATTCGGAGTCCATTGAACATCTACTTTGGAGGTGTTCATCCTCCAAAGAGGTATGGCGTAGATGGTGTTATCATTTCTCTGTTGTGCGCGTGGAGGAGATTGATGCGGACCAGTATAGCTTATTCCCGTTCATTCATAGTATCCATCCTATGTGGAGAGGTCATTGGCAGGTGGTATGCTTGGTAGTGCTCTGGTCTCTAAGGAGAGGAATAATCGGGTGTTCGTCGAGGAGAAACTACTAGCGGCCAAAGTATAGGAGAAATCTTATCTCTTAGCCTCCTTTTGGGTTGGAAATAGCAGTTTCTTTATGGGCTATGCTCTAGGGGACTGGCTAAGATAAGAGGGTGGGGCAATTTTGTACATTCTTAGGGGTTGGGCCAAGTGTGGCCATGATGTATAGTCCTTTTTGAAACCTCATTTCACACATATATATACATATATAACTTCTTTTGTTTCTTTAAAAAAAAAAACAATGGCAAATTTTATAGAAAGTCTCCATGTCGAATTAGCTTCCCTGAATCAGGTGTGAATTTTAAGGGAGCTCAATTTAAGACTTTAAGGCGAATTCAAATTTTCCTATCTTTGATTCAGATGCTAACATTAAAATTTGAACCTCTCAACCCTTCAACTGTATTTTCTTGGTTTATGCTCTTATTCTTGTTGTCTTATGTGATAACTTTTGTCATTTTGATGGATGTTGCCTTATTTTATTTTTAGGTATTATTTTACCGTTTGACATGTCTACTTTTCAGGTTCACTGCTTGCAGTTCTTGATATATGAGCTTGTATCTGGTGGGAATTTAAGAAAACCTGGTGGGCTTTTTGGGAACAGTGGCTTGGAGCACCCTATCAATGATCTCAAACAGTTGGAGACTTTCTTTTACAAGCTGAGCTTTTTCCTCAATATTTTGGATTACTCAGGTTATTTTCTGATATACTCCACTATGATTACTGCTTATCACTGCATTCTTCCTTAGTGGACCCTCTCTCTCTCTCTCTCTCTCTCTCTCTCTCTCTCTCTCTCTCTCTCTCTCTCTCTCTCTCTCGCTCTTTCTGTATCTATTTATCTATCTAATATATATGTGCGTGTGCATGTGTGTTATTAGTCAATTTATTAATTTATAATAGAATTCTTAGCATTGACACTCTTTGCCTATTTATATTACAAGTCATTCTTCTACTTGCAGTTCATATCCATGGAGTCTTTATCAATCCATTAGGCTCTTGTTTTTCCATTTCTTTGTTCGAAACCATTCTTGCAATTCTTCGCCCTTTCTCTTCTATATGCTCGATTTCATCTGTTTCGTCATCTGTACCAGATGAAATGGAAGGAACGAATGATCTTGTAGGATTCCCAAGAAATTCTTAGATTTCTTCTAGAAGCAAATGATTATTCATCTGCTTTTGACGTTCCGTGAATAGCCGGGACATTGAGGAATATCTAGAAATCGCCACAAAGGAGTATCTAAATGGATTTGTTTATGCCAATAAGCTCCAAGTGCATCATAATACCTAGAAAAAATATTGTCATCACTTTTTTCATTTTGATAGTTTTTGTAATTACATGGATTGTGGCACTTATCTATATTTGAAAAGGATGGTAACCTATTGGATGAGGTTTGAGTTTGTGGTTGAAATTGCAATTTTCTCTATGATGTTCGTTTCCATACTTTTTCATAGTTATATCAATATTTAAGGTGGAAACTAAATGTAAGAAATCAAGGACTCCACTTCCCAGGTAATACATTTTTTTTTAACTGGAAACGAGTATGTATTTATATAATTAAAAGAGAGGGGCTACAATCAGTAGCATGCAGAGTGATCATATGGGATGAGTTATCCCATAAGAGCCACACACAAAATTTACACTGATTCTAATATATCATTTCTCTGCCTCATCCAGTCACTATTACCATAACCCCTAGCTTAATTGCCCGCACTTATCCAATATGTGAACCAAAAAAACAAAATTATCCAAAACTTTATCATAATTGTTCATTACATCATTAAATTTCTATCATTTCTTTCCTTCCATTTGGCCAATAGGACTGCAAAAACCGCAACTCTCCAATAAGACTTCAACTTCCCCTTAAGGGTGTTGGGGAATGCAAAAGGATCATTAGCATTTGGTTTAATGAAACCACATCGGACTAATTCCCATCTTCTCCATATCACCTCCACAAACCCGCACTCCCAAAACAAATGTCTACTGCTGTCTTCATTTTTCCTGCACAAACAACACCAGCGTGGAGAAAACATGATGTATGGTTGCTTCCTTTGTGGCACATCAGCACAATGTAATTTATTATGAGCTAGCAGCCAACCCATAATTTTGACGTTAGAAGGAACGCGTTCCATATGAAGTTAGAAAATGTGGGCAGGTTAGTTGGTTGGATGGGGGCCGATACGTGGAGGTAAAAATATTTTGTGGAAAATGCTTCATTATTGGTTCCAAGCCAAATAATTTTATCATTTTCGTTTCACATAAAACATTGGCCTAAACAATCAATCAGTCTTTTAGCTTCTAAAGATGCTCGAAGAGATAGGTTTCTAGACAAATGTAGGTTCCAGTTTAGTGGGTTGTTGTGGTTAGTTGTATTTGTAGATACAAAGGCTGAAATTGGGGCTTTGTGTAGATTTGAATAGTTGTATGGTATGGGGAATTGGTTTTTGAAATTGTCATTCCCGCACCATGTGTCTTCCCAAAACATGATCAAGTTTCCATTTCCATGTTTTAGTCTAGTGTGTGGGTTGAAGGATGCATAGATAGATTGTATAAATTTCCAGGGGCTTGTGAAAATGGATTTAGGATGGATACTGGCATTCTTCAACAAACCATGTCTACTTTTTATGATTTTGGCCCATAGAGAATCTGGTTCCCTGGTGAAGCGCGAAAGCCATTTGCCCAGCAAGGCTCTGTTCTTTCTCTGCAAATCTTCCACACTCAGGCCACCTGCCTCAGTTGATGTTTTGACCCAGTCCCATTTGATTGCATTCAGACTAGAGGCGTTCTCCTCAGTCCTCACCTTTCCATAGAAAATTCCTCATTTTACTCTCAATAATCATTGCCACTGATCTTCTGAAAGGTAGTAGGTTGGTATGGCCTGTAGAACTGCTCTTAATAATGCCAAACGTTCCCCTTTTTTTTTGTTTGACAAGAAACATACTTAATATTAATATAGAGAATGAAAACCACTAGGACGAGGTATCCCAGTGGAACTACAATGTTTCAAGTATGGTGTTCCATCTGAACATCCAATCCCCGAAACTATATCCCATAGACAGAGCTTACAAGAGCTTATCCAAGTAGCAAAACAGAACAGACTTTGCTCCCACGGCCTAATATCACTAGTAAAATTGTACCTAAAGATTCTGTTGTTCCTTTCAGTCCAAATACACCACAAAATAGCAAAATAAATACATTTCCAGTACAGTTGTTTTCAGTTAACTAAAACAGTGGGAAAGGAAAGGAGAGTGTCTGTATCTGGAGGAGACAACCATTGACAATGCCTACACCACTCATTCCATAGCTCCTTAACTCGATCGCACGCTCCAAACACATGGTCCACAGTCTCCCCATTCTTCCTGCAAAGACAGCACCAGGATGGAGATAGCATTGAGTTAGGGAACTTTCTTTGTAAGAGATCAACACAATTCAATCTTCTATGAGCCACCAACCATCCCAAAATTTTAACTTTGGAAGGTACGCAGTCCAAATGAACTTGTTTTGAGGGAAAGTGGAAGTATTGATAGAGGACTGCAGACATTTTAGGAAAGATTTGGAGGAGAAAGTTGTAGTCACATCCCCTATCCAACAAGTTCTGTCCTCCAAATTTTGTAGGTGACAGGAATCCAGACATTGAAGAGGGTAAGGGATCTCCTCAAGAGAGTTTAGGGAGAATTCTCTCTAAGTGTAGATTTCAACTCTGAACAGGTCCATCATAGGAGTGGGGAGAAGAAACAAAAGAAGTAATTGGAGCATTGTGTAGGCTGGATAATGCATAAATGTGAGCATTGAAGAAACCAGACGTTCCCCTTTTGAAAGGAAACTCTGCTTCCATCCATCAATTCTCTTTGATACTGTGAGAACAACAGGTTCCCAGAATTCTGTTTTTGAAGGGTTTCCACCTATGCAGATACAAGATTACCCCATCCCCTAATCCACTCACCCAACCCATAGCCTTTGGATAACCTACTGTTAGCTACCCGAAAGGAGGCTAACAGATGAGAAGACTCGCACACTCTAGCAACCGACATAAACTCATCATGAAACACCCTTTTGTTCCATTCTTTCCATAAAGACCAAAGAACTACCAAACAAACCACCTTCTAATGATCTTTCCATGGAGGCTGAATATTGTTCATATAGGGGAAGATAATTATGCCATCCTCAATCACCGCACTGCCACTCATAACAGGGAAATGAGACCTCCATCTATTCCATACCTCCTCCATAAAAGTACATCGCCCACAGAGGTGCCGTGCGAACTCTGACTCTTGCCGGCAAAGGAAACACCACTGAGGAGATAGACTCATAATATTGAGGCCGAATATAAAACATAAACTTTTGATTGTCATCATGACATTGTTGATGCTCTTCTTGACATCATCCACTAGGAAAATGCAATCATCAACAAACAGGATGTGTGATAGTTGAATTTGGTCTGATCCAATTCTGAAGCCATTGATCAGCCCCTTTTCCACAGCCTTATTTGCAATTCCATCCAAAGTATCAACCACTAGGGTGTAAAGAAAAGGGGACAAGGGGTCACCTTGTCTCAAACCCCTGGAGCCCTTAAACTTCCCCCTAGGTCGTTCGTTAACAAAAACAAAGAAAGAGACAATACTCAAGCATCCTCGGATCTATTGTCACCATCTGTCGCCAAAACCTTTCCTTTGCATTACAAAATCAATGAATCCCCATCGGACTGAATCGTATGCTTTCGCGAAATCAATTTTCTGCAACAATCTTGTTTTCGAACTCTGCCTTTACTCCTCCACGGCTTCATTGGCTATGAGAATTGCATTTGTGAGTTGTCTGTTGTGTATGAAGGCCATCTGTGTTTCTGCCATTGTGTCTTGTATTACATGTTGTGGTCTACATGACAATGTCTTTTCAATTATCTTATAAAGACTCATTGTGAGACTAATTGGCCTGAAGTCACTGACTACCTTGGGATTGCACCCCTTTTGTATTAAACATATATATGTTTCGTTGGTACTTTGATAATCAACACCAGAATTGTAGAACTCAGCCATTACCATTGGCGGATCCTCTTTTATTAGATTCTAGAATTTCTGGAAAAATAACATGGTAAATCCATTGAGCCTTGGGGCCTGAGCCCCCATCACAGCTGAAAACAACCTGTTTAATTTCTTCTTCTTCAAATGGTCTCTCCAACCATAAATTTTGATCCTCAGAGATGCAATTCCAGTTAATTCCATCGATGCCCCAAGACAGCTGCTCCTTATCCATAAAATGTTTTAGGAGATGGTCAATAATTTCTCTGGTTATCTCCTTAGCATCCTCCAGTAATGATTCATCTGGTCTTTCAAGTTTATGATTCATCATCCTTGATTTTCAATGGCTCAGAATTCTGTGGAAAAATTTGGTGTTGGCATCCCCAAATTTTATGAATCATCATCCTTAGAAAGCTTCAATAGGGAAGTACAAAAACAAGAATAGGACCTCTCCAACCAACATATGGAGAAGGGTACTAGCAATGTCCTCCCATTTTGAGAAAATTTTCAACCAATAAAAAATGACAGATATCATTGAGAAGGTTTGCTTTCCAAGACAAGCCATAAATTTATCGCATGGAGACTTTTAGAGTAGCACATGCATTCTAAATTGTATTTATTTTTTCTTTCTCGTTTCCTTTTCTTTCTTTTTTCTTTTCTTTTTTTACTTTTAAATATTCTTTCAAGCAGCTAGAGATAGTGAATTCCATTGCTCAAGTTATTGATTGAAAGTAGTCATAGCCAATGTGCATGAATCTTTGATTCTATTTCTACGGAGAAATTATTGACCATCTCCAAGAATCCAAAAGAAAACTTTGGATTCACTTGAAATCTTATGAAAATGCTTACCTTTCTATTTGTAATTTTAAAAGAATTTTAGATTAGATAAAAAGGGTCCTTACATTTCATTCATTTTTCTTCTTTTTTTTCAATCCACAAGACCCTAAATCATGTTGAAATGAAACTTATTTTCAAGATCAAATGATCTTAAAGCAATGTAACTTTTTGTAGTTTGTTGTTTTTTGTTTCTTTTCTTTAATTTTTTTCTTAGTTATGGTTTTTAATTTATCATTTTGTTGTTGCTTATTTGCTGGATTAAGGAAAGTTCTATTTGCATATTCATTAAATTTCTTCATGTATGTTTTCTTCTGAAATGCTACTTTTTCATATTTTTCTTTAGAAAATAAAGAACTGGAGTACTTTTATATTTTTAGTGTTATTATTGTATTTTGTCTCTTCTAAAAAAAAAAAAAGAAAAAAGATAGAAAGGGAGAATTGAAACCTTTATTTTGGCAAAAGTTTTCTTTTGTATGCTGGAAGGATATTCTGTTTTCGAGTAGCTTCGGAGTTGGGCCTTTATGATGTAACAGGTTCGTTGTACCCTTGTCTTATTTTTTTTATGCTTGTGTTGCATGGTTTGAACTAGACCTGGTACTCCCTGCCCCTTGTACTACGACTATTTCACTATTATTATAAATTTTTTTTGTTTCTTCTCAAAAAAAAAAAACTCCTTTTTATATTCCTTTTCTAAAATTAACATTTTGTTTTAAAGTAAATTGTGTAAAGCCTTTTCTATTTTCTGGTTGTATTTGCAATTTAGTATGGTAGGTGGTTATGAATTAGTAATTTTGATTGAATAATATGGATTGTGATTCAAAGTACAAACGTGTACCTAGTGCTTGAGGCTCTCACTCTTGCAGGTATTGTGGAAGAGTTCATGTATGCAATCTAACCACTCTATTGTTAAGAGGCTGTTTTGGGATTTGAACCCTTGACTTGTAGGTCACAATAGAAAAACTGTTAGGCCTACCCTTCAGGTTCCTGTAGTAGTTCCTTTAATTCTTGTTTATGATATTAATGTTTGTTTTTTTCTGTTGTTTGCACAAATTTTTAAATTTTTGTTTATGATATAACATGCTTGGGGAAACATCTTATCTTCTTTCTTCTAGTAGCCAATGGAGAATTTCTTGTCCTCTTGAGGCCCCACACCTTTGTACTTCTGCTCTCTCTCTCTCTCTCTCTCTCTCTCTCTCTCTCTCTCTCTAATAAAATTTTGTTTCTTATAAAAAAAAATCATGTGTACGTGGGACCTATTATTTGATGTATCGTTAACATTTGATTTTTGGATAAATGAACAGAAGTTACTATGAGACAACAAACCATTGTAATGAAATTGCAAGTGGCATGAGGTCACTCCATTATGACCAGGTGGTCATGGGTTTGAATTTGAGAACAACCATGCCAACATAGAGGTAAGGCTGCACACATTGTTGTCTCTTTCCCACACTTTGCAATGATGGGAGCCTTGTGCATTGGGTATGCCACTTTTGACAAATGGCATGAGTATAAGGTTTTTCATTATATGTTTGCAAGGATGCATTTTTTGATGCTTCTTCAATAAGGAAAAAATGTCTAACAATGCCATTCCGTTTCTGGAATGTGTTTTGTCTTGTCATTATAATTGTTGGGCAGAATGTACAAGCATGATTATTTAACCAATTTAAGTTGAATTGATACACTTTTACTTTTCCAGAGTATTTTGGTCATTGCTGACTGTGGTTGTTTTATTCGATATTAGAAGGAAAGCGATCCAAGTAAATTTATCAAAAGCTATATTTATACAATCTATCTATTTATGAATTTTTTATGTTTGCAGGGACAATTGGGGGATTAACAGATCTTGGTTTCCTATGGTTTAGAGAATTTTATTTGGAGTCTTCTCGTGTTATCCAGGTAAGGTGGCATAAACGAATTTTTTTTTATTGGTTGCAATAACAAATATTTAAATATTTGGAATTCTTCATTTTTTTTCTTGCATTCAAATGTCTAAATTCCTTTCACTTTGAAATAATTTATTTTGTTCTTGCTATATATACTATTTGTTACAACAATAAATGACTGGAGCCATGCTCTCTTCCAGGTGACAACCGATGCTGCATATATATTGGTGCAAGTGTGTGTGTTTGATATAACATATTGGATTTTGCATATCTTGAAAAACATGTCTATTAGCTTGGCATTGATGCCACAAGTTTGCTTAACATATTGGAATTTTGTTCATGGTCGGCAGTCCTTGTTGCTTAGAAGATCTAGATTGTGAATTTGTAATTCATCATTGTTGCCAATTGGAAAATGGTGAAATTACTTAAAAACAAAAGTAGTGATTATGTTTGTCACTTGGTCTTCATAAGTGGTTCAAAAGTTTTAATCTGGTCATATTTATCAGAGAGTAAGACCAAGAAAATGAAAAATCCTAATTTAAAAATTGGTTGTTCTTCTATAGAAATTCCCTTAATGTTACTGCCTTTTCGTGAGAAGTGTTTTATCATTTCAATATTATTAATAATGCTTGAGTAGTGTTATCAAGGTGTGCGCCTTACTGCCTCTCAGGCGCACCCTGAGGTGAGACGCACCTATTGTGCCTCAATACTTGATAAGCGGGCGCTTTAACTCAGGTGCGTGCCTTAGTGCGCCTTAGGTCTGCCTTAATGCGCCTCAGGCGTGTGCCTTAGTGCGCCTCATTTTCCTGCTGCTCATTTAAAAAAAAAAAAATTAATCAGGAAATAAGTATTGTATTGCATACTTTTTTCTTTCTTTCTTCTTTGAATAAATATACATGATAAACAATATAGAATATAAAACATTAAAGGAAACTTGTGTTTTGGTTTTATAACAACAATAAGATGTTATTACAATGACGTTATAATTGCTACTTGTTCTTCCTTGCTTATGTGATTTTTTCTTTAATTAAATTTTAAATATCAAAAGAAATAAACTCTATACTAAGATTAACTATGAAATAGAAACATTAGTGCTATTATGAACATTACGATGTATGATAAAACTTTTTGTTGATTTTTGTCTATTTTGAATTCTTTTGTCAAAAATAATATATAATTAAGTTTTAAGAATTTTGCACCTCAATTTACTCAAGCGTGCGCCTCACCTTACGCCTCAGGCTAAAAGGCCCCTCATCGCCTTGAGTGCGCCTTGCGCTTTTAATTACTTTGTGCCTAAGATAGCTATCTTATGTACATAAGAAAAATATAAATATGCTTTATGTTATAAACTTATATATTCTACAAAGAACATCTGTGACAGATAGAAACCAGCTAAAGTAGTTCATTGGTGTTACATAACCCAGGTAATACTGCTTTCTAATGTATCAATGATATGGCCACTTCAGCCTTTTAGAAGAGTCCATTGGGGAAGTATCGGAATGTTAAGGACTAAAGATGTTTGGTAGCAAACACTACACTTCGTAGTATTGAAATTGAGAGTGAGGTTTCATTGGACCCAATAAGCTTTCATTCACACAAACAAATTATGAATCTAATGTTATTCTTGGGTTTCTACAAACTTAGTTAAATGACTCAAATCAAACTCAGCATCACTAGAGTAGCCTGAGTAGGTAGTCCAATTTGGATCCTGAATGCAAAAAATTATGTGTGATTTTCTCTTGCTGCATTCAATTTTTTTGTCATTTTTTGTTTAACTTCTATATTTTGTTAGCATTGCTTGTCTCATATAACTTATTCCTTTAAGTTTCTTGTCATTTTCATAAAATGCCTGCTACTTGTAGATTCAGGCAAGCTAGAGAGAATGAGTTCAATGAGAAATTCTCTAAAGATTCCGATTTATACTTTGATTCTTTCAAATGATACCTTTTTTAATATGATGATTTAATGAGGTCATCTTCTATGTGCAGTTCCCAATTGAATGTTCTCTTCCTTGGATGCTGGTAGATCATGTGATTGAGTCCCAAAATGCAGGTCTATTTGAAAGCATCCTGCTTCCATTTGACATCTATAATGATTCTGCCCAGCATGCACTGGTGGTGCTTAAGCAACGGTTCCTCTACGATGAGATTGAAGCTGAGGTATCAAGATTATTTCTTGCAACGATCTGTAGAAAACTTCAAAAATATTTCTTCCTTTTGTTAAGATTCTTTAGGAGTTGTGCTGCTTTTTTGCTTCATAAATTGCCCCTTCTTTCTGCAATCCCAAGTGTCTAGAATATCATGGGTAAGCCTCTTTCAGTTTATAAACTTCATGGATAAGCTTTTAGCATACTAGAAATCTTTTTATTTTTTTTTTGGGGGTTTTGTTTCCTATACATAATCATGTGGTAGTGTTGTTATTATGTAAGGAATGGGAAATGTTCCTTGTCCAATAGTGTTCCTTATAGGAAAGAGACAATTAAAGAAGTCTTCATTAAAGATAGAGCTACAGTTGAAAGATACTCTAGCTAAGCCGAAATAAGATCAAACCAACTGTGACATGCTTGCTATCTTGAATGGGTGTATCACCAAAGGGTGCAAGTGTGCAACATAGAAATTCTTTTATCACAGAGGTCCAATGAGAGATTTAGGCTTAACCACAATGTTGGCAATCTCAAGCTTCTTAACATTCTCCAAGAAATGGTTCTGCTGGTTCTCTTAGATAGCTGTAAGTGTAGCCTAGCTACAATTGAAAGTTGTAAAAAAAAGGTTCAAATTATTTCTTGGGTATATAACTACTAGCATGCGGTTGATTGTTTCAATCTAGTAATCCTTCAATCATGCCCGACAAAATTGAAGCATTATCGAAGAGTGGATGTGTTCTTGGTTGAGTTTAGAATGAAAGTTAATACAAGCATTTTTGAATGGGTTGAGAAAGATGGGTTAGGGGTTTTGGAGAGTTCTCATTTTATGTCCTTGTGGATTAGTGCGAGTAAGTTGGCAAATGGTTATAGGTTTAGCGAGTGGTTGAGAGATTGGGGTGCTATATTATAATGTTTGTAAAGTATCTCAAGTGGATGTGTTACCTCTTGGAGATGTTTTGGCCTATTGTAAACCGCTATTGTAAACCGCTTTATATCTACTAATAAATATCTAGATTCTTGTCCAAAATAAAATAAAATTTCTATTGACATAGGGGGTTGGCTTGGTTTAAGGTTATGTATTATCTCTACTCAGAAAAAAATAAAAAATAAAAATAAAAAAATTTTCAGTCAATATTGTCTCTTGAAGCGGATTAGATTATGTATCCTAAGGTGCAATAGAGGCAGCTCCAACTTGGAATACTTTGGAACACCAGATTTTTATTTTCGAATTTTATTAGGGTATTTTGGCAATGTTGTGCTATAAGGGTACTTTGGTTGATTGGAAATTTAGTATGATTGACCTTTTTTACTTTTCTCCATGGTGTATCTTGTTTGCTAATCATATTGTGTTAATTTGATGAAAATCATAAAACTAAATCAAGAGTTAATATTATATGTTTGGAGAGAAGCTACAATATCCAAAATAAAGATTAGTAGGTCCAAACACCTTGACACGATTCTCGTATACGTTCATATGGAGAGCTCATCTACCATCCAACATCAGATTTTTAGGGTGGACCATAGCACATAGAAACTCGACAAATACATGTCCAACAAAGCTTAGGGATTATTGGAGGGTGGTGATTTTGGCGATAGTCTAGTCATTATGGAAGGAAAGAAATGCAAGGATATTTTAGGGGACCAATACATATGTAGTAGGGGCTTGGGAGGGTTCACATTTTGTAGCCTCACTATGGGTTAGTGTGAGTAAATTGTCAGCAGAGCATCGATTTGAAGAGTGGACTCGTGATTTGGAGGAATTTTATGATTTTTGTAACTAAATCAAGTGGACATCTTATCCTCCATAGACTTGTTTTGGACTCTTGTACATATTTTACATTTATTAATATAATATATTTTTTCTTGTTAAAAAATAAAAAAGATAAACAAGTACCAAACTGAATGAAAATGTAATTTTAGTGAAAGTAGAAATTTAGGCTGTTAGACAATGGAGATTGAAAGCCTAGAGATACCAATGAGTGAAAGCTTCAATTGCTTAAGTTCAATTATTCATCAAGGAGGAGAAATAAAGATGGCGTTAACAATAGTATTAAAGTAGGTTGGGTTAAATAGAAAAGTGCTTTTGGAATATTATATTACTTGTCCATCCCTTTGAAGTTGAAAGAAAAATTCTAAGACTGCAATTAGTGACCATGCTTTATTGAATATAGTGTTCAATAATTAAAAAAATAACTCGTTAATAAATTAAGTGTTATGAATGGGCAGAAAACCTTGGGCGACGGGGTTTTCAAAAGGGACTCTCTCAGGGCAGTAGGAAGGCTCTTTTTGGAGTCAATGATTGATCTGGTGGCGTTCCTGAATGAGGTGGCAAGACGTAAGCTAAAGCTTTGCTGGAGTTGTTTGAGGTTGGAATCTCCTCGGAGAGGCTAAATTTGGAGTGCATTGAACCAGTTAATTGCAATTTTGAGAAGTTTGTGTTTTGTTCAAGAGATGTCATTGAGGAAGGTTGTAAGGAGTGGGAATTATCGCTGGTTGGGCACTTCATGGGAAGTCGTCCTTTGTCTCAAATGGTGATGAAGACTATCAAGAAGATGTGAAAAATATTAGGGGAGATTACAATCAGAATAATGGGCAGTGACGTGTTCATCTTTAGCTATAATCAGGGTAGACATGGACAAGGTCTTGGAGGGGGGACCATGGCGTGTGGCAAGAGCCCACTCATATTGAAGCCCTGGCATAGTGACCTGGACTTATCATAATCGGAGGATTGAGTGCTATTCGAAGCATTTCTTCAACATAATTCTTCGAATTTACATTGAATTTTATCAATTTTTTAATCATCAAATTGCAAATTAAATATAATCAAATTATTACAAAAACTCTATTGAAGTTAGGTAAAATATTGAAATCATGTGTAAAACTCAAAAATCCTCTAGTATTTTTTTACCTTTTCAAACACAAAGTAAAAAAATAAAAAATAAAAGAAATAAATCCTTTGTTCATGCTATTACTGTTCACACAACACTGTTCATGCTGCTACTGTCGCCATCTTCTCTTCCTCGCCAATGCTACTGTCGCCATCTTCTTTTTTTTCATTCTTTTTGTTCCTTCTCTCTCTTTTCAGATGCCTAAAAAAAAAACCCATCAACCTCCATTTTCGGCCTTCATTGCCAAAGAGGTTTGTTTGGCGTTCATTGCTGTTATTGAAGAATTTGACCAGGCATTGTTATTGTTGTTGCTGCTTCCACTGGTATGTGAGCCAAAAGAAAGATGTCCAGTGTACAATCAATTGAAGAGCACTCTCTTAAGCAAGTCGGATTCAATCAGGATGAGATCAAGAGATTGAGAACTCTACTTGACACTCTTGGAAAACCCTTAGGTACCAACTCATTGGCACATTCAGGTAAGTTTCCTTGTTTTATTGTATTCAAAGTCTCGGATAAATTCTTTGCAAACTCTTGGATTATAGATTCCCAGTGCTACTGATCACATGACCAATTCCTGTCATATATTTCATACCTATAATCCATGTTCAAGCAATCGGAAAATAGCCACAGTTGATGGGTCTTTAACCACAGTTGCAGGCATAGGAGATGTTCATATCAGCCCTACACTTACACTTAGAAATGTACTTCATGTTCCGAAGCTATCCACAAATCTTCTCTCTATACAAAAGTTAACACATGATCTAAGCTGTAAAGTGATTTTCTATCCTACTCATTGTGAATTTCAGGACCAGAGGTTGGGAAAGACAATTGGACTTGCTAAGGAACAGGATGAGCTGTATTACCTTGAGACACCAGTAAATTGTATCAAAAATAACTCATCATTTCTCTCTGAGCACTATCTCTCCATTAAAGATAAAATATGGCTTCATCACCGTCGACTTGGACATCCCTCATTTAGAACCCTTAAGGTCATGTTTCCGTCTCTGTTTAAGACACTAGATGTTGACAATTTCCATTGTCAGGTGTGTGAAATGGCGAAACACAAGCGTGTGACTTTCCATTGTTGGTTTGTATCTTTCATTGATGATTGTACCAGAGTCTCTTGGATATTTTTACTCAAAACAAAAATCTGATGTGAGCTTCGTTCTCCCAAACTTTCACAACATGGTACAAAATCAATTCGGAGCTTAAATCAAGAAATTTCGATCTGACAATGCAAGAGACTATTTTAATCAAACCTTGACCCCTTACTTTCAAAAGGAAGGGTTCATTCATGAATCATCTTGCGTCCACACCCCACAACAGAATGGTGTTGTTGAGAGGAAAAATGGCCACCTACTTGATACAACCCGAGCCTTCTTGTTCCATAACAATGTGCCTAAGTTCTATTGGGGGGAAGCCGTCCTAACTGTCACACATCTTATCAACCGAATACCTTCTCGAGTCCTTGGTTTTAAGAGTCCCATTGAATTGTTATCACAATTTTATCCTAACATCAAAACTTCCAACAATCTTATTCCTTAAATCTTTGGGTGTGTTTCTTTTGTCCATGTTCACACCATCCAAACAAGGGGAAATTAGATCCAAGAGCTCTCAAGTGTGTTTTTGTGGGGTATTCTTCAACTCAAAAAGGTTACAAATGCTACCATCCACCGTCTAAAATATTTTTTGTCTCAGCAGATGTTACTTTCATTGAACGTGAGTCTTATCTTCCGCTCCTTCTCTTCAGGGGGAGAACTCCATCATGGAAGATAAGGATCAGGATTTTCTCCTCTATGACCCCTTCTCCATTGACCTCTCATCCATACCATCTCCCTCCACACTTGAGCCATCTGCATCTGCACCTTCAAAACCTAGTGATAACCTAAGTAGGGAACTTGAATCTGAGCCGTCTGCTCTTGAGGATCGAATGACTGGACAGGTGTACTCAAGGAAGGAAGCTACAGTCTCTGAACCTATGCAAGTCCAAGAATTTGAACCAGCTCTTGAAAATGAAGGTACAGTCTCTGACCCTCTCTCACAAACCTTTCAGAACCTCAGCCCGACACAGACATTGATCTAAACCTTCCTATTGCCATTAAAAAGGGAACTAGGGAATGCACTAAACGTCCCTTGTATCCACTTTCCCATGTTGTGTTATTTGAAAGGTTTTCTCCATCTCATAAGTGCTTTCTTACTAGCTTGAACTGTATCCAAATGCCTACCTCTTTGTCCGAGGCTTTACATGATGAAAATTGGAAATAAGCGATGAATGTGGAAATGGAAGCCTTGAGAAAAAATGATACTTGGGAGTTGGTAGACTTTCCTGCAGGAAAGAAACTTGTGGGATGCAAATGGGTTTATACAGTAAAATACAAAACAGATGGGTCCCTGGAGCGCTACAAGGCAAGATTAGTAGCCAAAGGATATACTCAGACATATGGTGTAGACTATCAAGAGACATTTGCTCCGGTTGCAAAAATGAATACTGTGAGACTTCTTTTGTCATTGGCAGCTAATTGTGACTGGGATCTGCAACAATTTGATGTAAAGAATGCATTTTTACATGGGGATTTAGAAGAAGAAATCTATATGGAAGTGCTTCCAGGATTTGGCACCACTGATAAAGTGTGTAAATTGAAAAAGGCCCTGTATGGACTTAAACAGTCCCCGAGGGCATGGTTTGGTCGGTTTGCCAAAGTAATGACAAATATGGGAGATAGACAAAGTCAAGGAGATCACACTCTGTTTATTAAGCACTTAGCTTCAGGGGGAGTTACAGCTCTATTAGTGTATGTTGATGACATCATCATGACAGGAAACAATGAGAACGAGAGACAGAATTTGAAGCAGTGTTTGACCGAGGAATTTGAGATCAAGGAACTAGGGAGATTGAAATACTTTCTAGGGATTGAAGTGGCACACTCTAAACAAGGAATCTTTGTTTCTCAACAGAATTACATTACATATCTTCTTAAAGGAACAGGGAAGCTAGCATGCAAACCAATGAATACTCTTATTGATCTTAATCACAAGCTTGGAGAAGTTGAAGAAGCACTGATTGTTAATAAGGAGATGTATCAAAGACTAGTAGGGAGACTCATCTCTCTCTCACACACAAGACCTGATATTGCATATGCAGTTAAGTGTAATAAGTCAGTTCATGCACAACCCTAAAGATATTCATTTGCAAGCAACTAATCACGTTTTACAGTATCTTAAAGGGACTCCAGGACAGGGCATCTTATTTAAACGACACATAGGTGTGGTTCTTGAAGCATATACTGATTCAAACTATGCTGGTTCAGTAGTTGACAAAAGATCAACTACTTGATATTGTACGTTTCTTGGTGGGAATTTGGTGACGTGGAGAAGTAAAAAGCAGAATGTAGTTGCCAGATCTAGTGCTAAAGCAAAATTTCGAGCAATGACACAAGGGGTTTGTGAGTTATTATGGTTGCAGATAATTTTGACAGATTTGAAGATACACTGGGATGGCCCTATGAGACTTTATTGTGACAATAAATCTACAATTAGCAATGCCCATAACCCAGTTCAACATGATCGAACCAAGCATATAGAGATTGATAGACACTTCATTAAAGAAAAGCTTGATAGTGGGTTGATCTGTACTCCATATGTGTTTACCAATAATCAGCTCGCCGATGTGCTCACTAAAGGGTTAAACCATACTGCATTTCAACCAAGTGTGTCCAAGCTGGGAATGGTAAATCTTTATTCACCAGCTTGAGGGGGAGTGTTGTGGAGAAGAGCAAAATCTGTAGGATTTATTTCCTTTAAGGAAAGATGATAATTTTAGTAGTTGTTTTATTTAGCAGTTACTAAGATTGTAATTATTGCTATATGTGCATAGCCCTGTATGTCTATATATATGGTGTCCCTCCATTGAGACATCAACAAGAATAAGAAGAATTCTGCTCTCTTCTCCCGTAGACGTAGGTCATAGAGCCGAACCATGTTACATCTCTGTGTTTCTTTATTATTTTATTTTACAACATATATATATATATAAACCGTTATATTTCTTGAATCATAATTTAATGAGTTTTTAAGTATATAATTATGTTTGTTTCAACGTATCTAAATAAAACACAGATCTTTAAAACATTTAGTTAGGATTTTTTATAGTTTTGTACAACGTCAAATTTTTATAAAAGCTCTCCATGTTGAATTGAAGTTCTCTGAATTAATTCTAAGTTTTAAGGGATCAAAGTCTTGGGAAAATTCGAATTTTTTTATCCTTGATTGGAAGTGTATGCGGAGGCCATTGTTGACAAATAATCAATCTAAAACCAGAAGTAAATTGGCCTATGTTGGGTTGTGCATAGAGGTTAATATGGAGGGTAGTTCACAGGGGGGATGTGCTGATTAAAGCTTTGGATAGAGAGCTAACCTTAACTAGGTTCCAGCCAAATGTAATGAATGTTGAGTGTCTGACATTCTCCAAAACAATGTCCAATGACAGAGAGCAAGGTTCTGGGTCACATTTGGATGGAGATGCAAAAGGAGGATGAGAATTGTGGTGAAAAAATACAAAGGGGATGTGGAGAAAATACTTGGGGAGAAAAATGAGTGGCAAACTCCAAAGAGGAAGAGTAGGCCCCTCATTGTTCAAAAAATGTAAGGGCAAGTCCCAGAGTGGTAGGAGGACTGGATAAGGAAAATATGTTTGTTATGTGGGAAATGAAGTACAAGATAACATAATTTTTGTCCTCATTTAGGGGCATGATGCTAATATTGAAGGAGAAGCCTCCATTTCTAGAGGAAGTGCTTTTGATACTCATTCCACATAAGAGGTGGAAAAGGATTCGTTAGCTATGGCTAAACCATCAGTGGGGAAGATTGCACTAAAGGTGAAAATAGGAGTGACTATTTGTGATAGTAAAACGACTAAATAAACATAATGGGTTTCCTTAGTTGGAATGTGAGGGGGTTGAATTCCTCTATCAAAGTTAAAGAAGTAGCTAGGGCTGCTCTCGGGTCGGGTCCAGGTCGGGTTTGGACCTAATCGGGTTTGGACCTAATCGATACTCGACCCGACCTAGTTGGGAAGCATCGATACCCACCCGATGCCACTCGATCATTCATTATACGAGATGTCAAGTTGACCAACCCATACACAGTTTGAGTCGGTTGGGTCACCCGTACTGCAAAAGGGGCTTTGCATATCTAGTGCGAAGAGGAAGAAACGAAAAAAAAAAGGAGGGAAGAAAAAAACATAAAAGAAAAAGGAATAGGGGTTGCTAGACCCCGAGCTAAAGAAAAGAACAAAGAAGAAGAAGAAGAAGGAAAAAAGAGGAAGAAGAAGAAGATAGAAAAAAAGAAGAAGAAGAAGATCGAGAAGAATGAAGCAAGAAGAAGAAGATGAAATCTAATGTGGCATGGCAGAAGAAAGAGGACGAGGAGAAGGAAGGGAAGAAGAGAGACACTTTGCTCCGGCACTAGCGTCGTTGGGTCTGCTTTTCGACATTAACATCGTCGTATTTACCATTTGGTACTGACGTTTCCGACACCGCTAGTCTCCCCCTCTAAATCGCAACCCTAACGCAATTTCTCTTCCAAATCGAACCCTAATGCAGATTTTTTTTTGGGCATGAGTTGATTTTTGCAAAACTCGACACTTGACTCGATAAGATTGGGTCCCTTCATTTTGGACCGTACCTGATAAAGTGTGATAAACCCGACACTTTTTGGTTGGGTCGGGTTTGGGGGCGAGGTGCTCAGCCCTAGAAGTAGTTGATCTAGGAAGAAGAATGAGATCTCAGTGGCTCTTTTAGTGGAAACTAGAGTTAAGGGGAAAAAGTTAGTCATTTACAAAGGCAAATAAATGTTAATTGAGAGTGGGAAACTTGTGGTGAGAGGATTTGGCTTTGTTGGGATGACTCCCAGTTGGTGTTCTCTATTATAAGTAAGACAGATCAATGGATAAGTTGTTATGTTAGAGAGTTAATCTGTCAAGTTTTTGGATAGCAGGGATCTATGGCTCAAATGTTGCAAGTTAGAAACGGATTATGGCTCTGTTTGGTGGAGAGGTGTGTTCAGCAGCCAAAGTATGGGAGAACTCTGATCTACTAGCTTCTTTTTGGGTGGCCAATAGCAAGTTGTCAAAAGGCTATTCTCTAGGGGATTGGCTTAGAGGGTGGGGTAGTTTTGTATCTTCCTAGTGGTGGGCACTGGTAGGCCCGTATTGTACAATTTTTGTTAAGACTTTTATACTCATATATATATATATATATATACAAATACTATTCCGTTGTTTCTTTTCAAGAAAACATTGTGGCTCCTTTTGGTATAGTTTTAACCTATTGATGATAGTAATTCAAGCTAGTACGGGAGGAATCGTTTTATTCACACAATTGGTCATCGTGCTTGGTTGAAAAGCCAAAGGTGCGAAGCTACCGTTTTCATTTTTAAAATTTTTAATTAAAAAAAAAGTGCTTATAGAGAAAGCACTTTATGAGAAAGCTTGTCTCACCTAGCTACTCCAAAAAGTAGAAAGACTGTTTTTCTCACTATAATTAGGAAAAACAGATGTTACTAAACGCCTCCAAAACTGCTTTTGGTCCAAATTATAAAAGCACTTTGCAAAAGCTATACCGAATAGGGCAAATGTGAGATCAACTATCTGAAACTTTCTCAACTTATCTCAAACTTGAATCCTTTTAGGGGACTTCAATGTGGTTAGATATGGTCATGAGACAGTTGGACGATCTTCAATCAACAAAGCTGTGAATCTTAAATCGAAAGGTCCAAAAGACACCTGGACTAATTTTCAAGATGTAAGAAGAATATAAAGTAGATTGGATAGTCCTTGTTAATGAATGGTGGATGATGAATTGAATGCTTCAGAAGCCATTGTCTATCAAAGTGTATATGATCACTACCCAATGGTAGTCCACCTAGTTCATGGAGGTTCCATTTGTCTTAAGTTGTTTCGTTCTTTTAATGTTTGGCTTGCCTTCCTTGATTTCAAAGAAGAACTCAAAAGGTTGTGGAGTGAAGAACTCATATAAAAGATTGCCATGAACCTCCTGAGGTGACAAAAAAAGCTCAAGGCTATCAAGGAAGGATTAAGGAAGTGGAATAGGGAAGACTTAAAATGACAAGGAGAGAGATGGATATAACTACATGTAGTATATCTATCAACTTGCTCTTGATTGAGCGGTATGGAGGAAGCAAATTCATGTAGTCGACCGCATGTAATTGGGAAAAGGCTTTCCTGAATTGAATTGAGTTGAGTTGTGTTTCTTGGTGAGGTCCTCTTCAATTCATCACCATTATCCATAGATCATTTTGTTGCATTTCAGTGGTGCATAATGCAACAAATATGTGTGGAATGGATTAATGGAAACTAGAATTGGTGTTGCTGATTTATTGGGAACTTGGTTGTATGAGGATCTCTCTTCTGCTCAAACTCAAGCAGAGAGATGACGAGTGGTATTTATATTAGTTGATCTATACACTTGTCACTTTGTTATTGGATAGTTACATAGCAGAATACACTCCTCCTAACTCCTTATCAAGATTCTAGAAGTTCTGTTAGTTACATAAATCTTGTTATTGAAGCTTATTGGTCGTCATCTATTTAGAGACATTTTTTATTTTTTCTTTTTCTTTTAAAGTGAGAGCACTAGTTAATCTCTCTCTCTTTCTCTAATCTTCTTATTGTTCTTGACTCTTATTTGGAATTTCGTTTTCTTGCTTACTTTTTCATATTTGGTGTTGGGGATGATCTCAAAGCCTTTCTGAACTATCTGTTCTAGTCTTAATAATTAGCAGTACCATTGATTTCCTATAAAAGTAAGTTTTCCATTTTTTATTAGAAGAAGGGCGTGTTTTATTCAACTTCAATTCATGAAACTCAACTTTCCATTCTGGGAGCCACTTCTTTATGTTCTTTATGTTTGAACATTCATGTAAAATGAGTTTTTACTCTTTTTTCTAATTAATGAGTTGAATGTGATTGCTTTTTTAGGTGGACCTTTGTTTTGATCAGCTTGTTTTGAAGTTAAGTGAAACTATTTTCGCATACTATAAAAGTTGGGCGGCAAGGTAATCTTTTTTCTCCTGGTTTCTTTTAGCTTGCATGTTGCTGCATTATATTGAATTTTATTTTTCCCCCTCCCATAAAATGATGGGCTATTTGAAACTATAATGCAGTGATCTACTTGATCCATCATTCCTATTTGCCCTGGACAATGGTGAAAAATATTCTATCCAGCCAATGAGATTCAATGCATTATTAAAGATGAGTAGAGTGAAGGTGAGAATACTTATATTTGTTAGTTTTGCTTCATAGCATTTGGTATTTCCGGACATTCATATGTTATTTTATATATGTGCAAGCACTAACAAATTGTGAAATATTATATACATATCCATTGGTTGAGTTTGTCTCATCTTGTAAATCATCTATCAAGTCTTTTCTTTGTTAGATTTAACTAATCTTTTCACAATTTACAAGTTAGTTGAACTTTGCCATGCCATGATTCAAAAAGGCAAACTTCAAATACTTAGGTGAATGTCATTGTTGGCATATGAAAACATACACATATCACTAATCTCTGGTGTCATAGAATTCTACAGCCACACCATAATCATCGAATCTTCATTGTCCTAGGCCTCGAACTGAGAATCTCCTTTCTTTGGTTCGGTTCCCAGAAGATGACTAAATTTTTCTTTACTTATCAAAAAAGTATGAGCAAGCTGAGACCACATTAAATAATTCTTCCTATTGAGTCTATAGGCTGGTTGGATATTCTACAGTTCCCTCGTCATGTGAGTGGACACTACTTCCTCGGATTGTATAGTTTCCGATGCTATCGACATTTTTTTTATCCTTTTTCTTTTTTTTTAATCTAATAGAATAAAAAAAAGAAGAAAAAAAAAAGAAGGAATGAAGAGACGAGAGCAATCAAAGAGATTAAGAGAGGTAGAGATCGAGAGAGAGAGGTTGAGATCAGAGAGAGATCGATTCAAGAGAGACAGAGAGCACGATCAGAGAGAGACCAAGAGAAGAAAGCAAATCAAATCAGTAGCGTAAAAGAGAGGTGAGAGAGGCGATTTGGAAATCAGCAGATCAGCAGTACCAAAGAGAGGCGAGAAGATCTGGAGCAGTGGCGAAAACAGCGACAACATCGGCGGATGATTTAGTGTTGGAGATGAAGATCTCAATGAACGACAACAACATCGGCGGCAGCAGTGAGAAGGCAGAGGAAAACGGGTATTAAGAGAGAATCAACAGCGATGGTGCAATTCAAGAGATTGGCAGTAGCACAACCACATAGATATTAAATGACAATGATGAAGGCCAAAAAAAAGTGTCCCAGTTGTACAAGCCTATGGCTCTGATACCATGTGGAAAATTGAGAGAATTAGAAAAATAATGTTTTCCCTTGATTAACTTTGTACAAAGACCCCTATATATATATATATATATATATATATATATATATATATATATATATATATATACAATTGATCTAGATCACAAAAGGAAATTTCCTTACTACCATGGATCCCTGTAATTAGGGAACTTTATAATTCTAACCATATGTAACCTTTCTAATTTACACGGATTTTGTTTCCCACAATATTAATAATAGTAGCAGTGGTCGTAAATTGTAATAATGATAATAACAATGGTGCTTTAGGCAGATGGGGTGGGATTTTGGTAACAATTGGTGCTAGTTGCCTAGTTTTGATACAAAAATGGATTTACAAGAGGAGGGAGTTCGAAAGGTTAGTAAGCGTGCCAATAATTAAGTCTAAACTAGTTGGATATAGAAGCTTTTTTCCTTTTACAAGAGTAATTAAGGCAATGTATATTGTCCTTGTGAAAACATAGTATTTACTATCAATCTCTTTCTCCTAGTTGATATTGCTAGTTGCTTTGATTTTCTTATATATTTGTTAATTTTGTGGAATATAATGACTCCTGCAAGCATCTTTTGACTTGTAGTTACTGGGGAGGACAATTGATTTTCAGAGTCTAATTACTGAACGAATGAACAAAATGTTCAGAGAGAATCTTGAATTTCTACTTGATCGCTTTGAGTCCCAAGATGTTTGTGCTATAGTGGTGAGTAATTGTGACTATTTCTATTTGGCATGTCAAGACTACTAGAAAATTAAAATTATTGATTGTTTTTTGTTTTCAGGAATTGGAAAAGCTCTTGGATATCCTCAAACACTCTCATGAATTGATTTCTAAAGATCTTTCAATCGATTCATTTGATCTCATGTTTAGCGAAATGCAAGAGAATATATCTCTTATTTCGTTTTCTAGTCGGTTGGCTTCTCAGGTTTGACTTCTATCTTATACATGAATTTCGAAATTCTGATATTCCTTTATATATGATTGTGTAGCTATACTCATTTTCATTTATATAGACGGATCATACTTTTTCTTTGTTAATTTTTATTTCTCCAAATTAATGGATTGTGCATGCAATCTTTACTATGATAGATTTCTGAGTCTTTAGAGAGAACTGCTTTTCTTTGAATTACAAATATTTTTCCTCTCTCTCTCTCTCTCTCTCTCTCTCTATGATAGAGATATCTGAGTCTTTTGAGAGAACTGCTTTTCTTTTGAATTGCAAATATTTTTCTTCTCTCTTCGTCATTATCTTCCTTTTCTTCCTATCTTTGGTATGTTTTAAGCTAATGAATTACACAAGCTTTCTTAGTCACTTGGCTTGATGTCCAAATCATATCTTTACCTTTCACTTGATATACGGTGATTATATCAACTTCTTTTGGATTATTTATGTAACCATCATGGAATCTAAGCTATAGCACTAACTAAATCCCCATTTATATGGGTTTTCCACACCACAACATTTTAATGAATATTTGTTTTATATTGTTTTATTTGTTAACTTCTGCCTCAATTTGCAAACTACTTGTCCTAGGTATGAAATGCCTCACACCATAATTGTTTTTGCACCATACACTCTTGTTTATTGGTTAAACAAGTATATGATGAATATTATTTAGTTTGAAATACAATATATTTCCTTCTTGTTTATCAACCTTCTTCGTCATATTTTTGTTTTCAATTGGGGAAAAATTATATATGATTAGTTAAAGTGGACTATGAGAAAGCAAGTTGTAATATTTGGTTCTTTTTGGTTGTTGATTAATTGAAATTAATCTATTTAGTTTTTATTCTCAGATTTGGACAGAGATGCAAAATGATTTCTTGCCAAATTTTATCCTTTGCAATACTACACAAAGGTTCATCCGATCAACGAAAGTATCACTTGTTCCTGTGCAAAAGCCAACGGTTCCATATGCAAAACCTAGCTTCTATTGTGGTTCTCAAGTAAGAGTTCATCAATTAATCTCAACCAACACAAAGTCATAGATGTATATCATGTATTGTCGAAATATGTGGATGCTTTACTTTTACATGAAAGACATCTCATGATTTTACATGGACAAGTGCACCTACCTGGAAGGTCTCGAGTTTGAGTCGTCTCCCACCACTTGTTGGCCAACGGCGTCCTTGAGTGTTTGTGGCCATGCTCCAAAGGGATTAGTGGGGACGTAAGTCCCTGATACCCGCTGTTCTCAAAAAAAAAAAAAAACATGATTACACATGGACAGATAGAATAGTGTGCCATAAACTAGCGTATTTGGCTTCTACAATGATATCTATACTAGCCAGTGTGTTCTTGAAGTTAGTTTTAGTTACAATCATGTGCTTTACTTTTATTGTGAAAATGTTGTCATGATGTTCCAATCCAAATACAAATGTGTATTTACTTAAATGTTGCCAAGGCCTTACGTAAGCATCAACTGGTCAATCACCTAGACGGCTAGACCATTTGCAACTAAATTGCCTCTACAATTCTTAAGGCATATAAAGGGGCTCTTTTTTATAGTTTAAGGAGTTCAGTGTAAAAACATAAAGCATAAGCCATAAGGTTCTCTTTTCTTCTTATTGTTACATATACCATTGTATAGCTTAAACATTGACATAACTTTTAATTCTAGTGTTTTATTCTTATATACTTTTATTCTTAAAGAATATATTCTAACAAAAATTGAAATTAGTATTTGATTTTGTTTCAATTTTATGCTTAAAAGTAACAAAAATACTAATTGATTTTGAGTTTTTCAAATTATTTTTTATATTTTACCCAACTTTGATGGAAGTTTGGTAACAATTTGATTACATTTAATTAAGTATTTGATTACTGAAAATTGATAAGATTCGACAAAAATATGGAGAATTTTATCAAAGATCCATTCCATGTGCATAACGAACTATTGCCATATGCATAGAGAATGAATGTCTTCCTTAGAACCTAACTTAGGAGCTTGCACATTCATGTAGCTAACCCATGCAATTAGGAAAAGGCTAAGTTGAGTTAAGAATAGTTTCCAAGCATCTCAAATGAGTCTCATCAATGTCATGGAATATAGGTATTACTTTATTATCTACCGCATTCTTTTTCATACAAATAATCACGTGAGCCTTTGCATGGTAATATCGGTATATATGCTTAATTTGCAGTGAACTAGTAGAGGAGGGACTTTTGATCCTTTGCTCACCTGGTTAAAATGACATTTTGTACTAGATCAACTTGACTGAAGAAAATTCAATGTGCGGTTTTCACCACTAACCTCATTAGGTGCATGGGAGCCAAGCTAGAAATATAATTGGATCATCTTACTAGAGAGCTACATCTTTCTACATCACAAAGGTACCTGGTGATCCCTCAAGAATTTTTTGACATTAAGAAAGACCATCTTGTAATATCTACATTGCCAGGAGCAGGAATATCTTGTCTGATTATACTTTCCATTTTCTATTTAATCTCTACCTTCTGTTTTAAGATTTTCAGCATTTAGTACCTCAGAATGTATAATATTCTATGGAGAAGTCTTGATTGTTGCATGGAAAATTGAAACTACCATGTCTTTATATGGATTGGTGAAATTCTGTCAAAAATTACTAGTTAAATGTCTGAAAAGAATCACGACTTCCATATTTGCATTTTTTTTTTCTTTTTGTGTACTTCTGAATTATTCTTTCTCATGCAAGATGGATTTGTTTTGTTTCTCCTTGCATATTTTTTATTCTTGTTATAAATTTCTCATGTTGCATTTTGCTAGGATTTCTACTTCTTTCTATGCACTTTATGCTACTAGATTCTTATGAAATGCAGTTTTATAGCCTATCTATTCCTTGCGTTTCCTATAACTATGTGAACAAATGGCTACTACCTGAATATCTACTTATGCTTTGCTCTTATTTTTGTAGGACTTAAATATGGCTCACCAAAGCTTTTCTCGACTATATAGTGGGTTCTTTGGCATACCCCACATTTTTGCCATTGTCAAACTTTTAGGGTCGAGGTCATTACCCTGGCTTATTCGAGCTCTACTTGATCATATATCTAATAAGGTAAGTTGTGGTTGCAAAACTCAGGATTTCAACAAGAGTTGATGTTAAAGTGTTGTCTAATATGATGTTGCTCCTACCCTCGTGCTGCTATGTAAATGTAGATACATATTGCATTATTTTCTATTTTTTTCTCCTCTCAAGGAACTGATCATTGGCTATGTTACCTGGACTCTTTACTTTTGCCTAACGTACCCATGTCTGACACTTCATAATATGACATGGGCATGAGATATGTGTCCGATGCTTTAGATTTTGGAATTTACTATGTGGAGTTTCCAGTGGAAAGAAGAGAAAGCTTAAAGGAAGCTAATGAATAATAGGTGACAAAAAAAAAAAAAAAGAGGAAAGAGTAGCATATAATATAGGCTACATAGTGAACACAATATTGTCCAAATACCCAAATACAAATTTCGAGGCACTCTTTAGCCGAGTCCCCATATCCTAGAATTTGAAATGAACATGTCGAACCTCTAGATATGTACCCGTATCCCTCACTCGTACCCAAGTCCAGGTAACATAGCTCATTGGTTAATCTATGGATTGTTGACGATGCTTATTAACCCTTATGTTCCATGTATTATTGATATGTATAGCAAGCTTGGCCAATATTTGCCATAAGACTTATCGACATAAATCAATTTGTGGAAGGAAAACATGAAGAAACAAGTCACTAACTTTTGCTAACCATATTGTATCAACTAAACCAATGCAGTGCAAATGCTTCTCTTTTTTTCTTTTCTTTTTTTTTTTTCGACAAGAAACAAAAAGTTATATATTGAATATTAATTGGAGTAGAATATACATCGAGGATCACATAAGAGACGAGTTGTCTGTTTACTATAAGGAAATACATTCCAAAATAGGAGCCCAACCTTGAGCCACTCGTCCAAACTAAACCCTCTCTTGTAAGCTTGCTTGCATTAACCCAAAGTGATGCCAAGAAAAAAGAATTTTCCCGAACCCCGTTCATCACTTTTTCTTGGTTCTCATATAGTCGTGTGTTCCTTTCCTTCCAAACCAACCAAACGACATTGAACACAACCACTGGCCAATAATCCCACACCTGTCTCGAAGATGGTCTTCCATTCGGGTAGTCCCAAAGGTTGGATTCATTTGAGTGTCTCCCAATGCAGGATGTCTTTCCAATACCTTTTGTAATCACATTTAATGAAAATATGGTTACTAGACTCAACATTCTGTTTGCATAAGCAACACCAATTTGGAGAGAGAGCCCAATGTCTAAATCGCATTGATTAATATTTGCATAGTCAACTTGGCATGTGCAAATGTCCAACACAAGAATTTGGTTTTGGAAGGAACATGAGCTTTCCATATGATGGTGTGTGGAAATTGTGACATATGTGGGGAGGCAACTAAGATAAAATTTAAATGATGGAAAAAGGATTGGGAGGAGAACTCTCCTGAAGGTTGTAATGACCAAGGTACTCTATCCCTCTCACCCTATAAGTGAGTCCCCTCAAGTATTTTTAGTAAGGATACAACTTCTTCAGATTCTCTATCAGAAAGTTTTTTATTAAGATGAAGGTTCCAAGAAAGCCCCCCCCCCCCCCCCCCTCTCCCCATGTCATCTCTTGAGGTCACAAAGGATCGAATGGCATGGTTATGTTTGGTTGATAACCTATAGATATTTGGAAGTTGGTGTCAGAATTTGTTTGTAGGACACCAGTGTCTTAGAAATGGAAAGAACCACCATTTCCTACTTTTGTCTAACTAGGCTTGAGAAACTAGAGTATAGGGATGAATTAATTTCCAGGGACTTCTATGAGTTACTTTAGACAACAAGCTAGCATCTCGTGAATTCGTTGGACAAATGCTGCTCTTTGACCTTTAGTAGATGACTCCAACGCTTTCAAGTGGATCTCTGCTCATCAGTTTTTGGTAGTTGATTCAATAAAGGCAACTCTGAAATGAGTCAAGTAGCTATGCTTGCTTTGATCATTATGTAATTAAGCATGTGAACTTATGGCTCACATTCCATCAAATGGGGCTCATTTCTAATTTTCTTCTAGGGAGAAGGGTGGGATATTGTCCTCGTCTTTTTATCCAAAATACATCCACTAATAGTCTAATACCTTATTAACATTGTTCCTACTCTTTGTTAAAGCTTTAATCTTCATCAATTTGGACAGATCTAAGTTGTGGAGCTTCAACACTTGATTCAAATAGTTCTCAAAAACTAAAACCAACATAAACTCTCGTTATATATGTCATCTCCATGTATTGTATTTGCTGTCCCTTATTTTAAGAAATGTTGATTAAAATTATTTAACGAGAATAAACCATAATTATGTATGTCTATACTCCTATTCCTAATAGATTAACCCCGCCCCCCCCGGCACCAAGTGTGAGGGATTAGGTAGGCGTTTGGTGAATTCTCCTCCAAGTAGGATGAAAAATCCAATTGAAGCAGCTAATCCCATGCATATATTGTATGCACATATGGCAGCACAAATTGTATAGTGTCATAAATTGTTGTTCTGCGTATTACCCATGCACAAGTACGGTTTGTAAACAAATAAAGATCTCTATTCTCATCCTCTAGACTAAGTAGAAAGCTCGTGGCCATGTAGGGGGAAGTCAAAATTGAGAAGCAGTCTCAAAGGGTAGACACCGCTTCCTCCAACTCCAACTAAAAGAGGCAAGTTCTCCATAGCCCCACTCCCCAAAAAAAAAATGCGACTAATCAAGTGTATGATAAGTTTCACTGCACCCTCCCCTTTTCCTCCATATATTTTGATATTAAGAGTTAATGTATTCATTTTTCTTATTTTCTTGTTGATTATGCTTTCTTTAGATTGTTAAAAGATTGTTATATGCTTATTGCTTCTATTCTTCTCTATTAGTAAAATTGCAATTGGTACTTTTAGATTTGGATATTATTTGCTATTGTTAAGTAATTATGCCCTAAATCTAATATCTAGTATTTTGACCCATATATGTTCTCAGTTAACTACTCAACATTATCTATGACAATTTAATATTAGGTTTATGGCGAGAGGAAGGAGGGGGGCGAGATGTCGTTAGGATATCAATAGCATCATTGTTAACCAGAACCAAAGAACGTACCTTGGCCTGTTCTTTGTTGATAATGTGTTGCTTCTGTTCCTCGACTCCATCCACCCAGCACGAAATCCTCTTCCCGTCGACCATGGCTGGATCATTGACCAGGAACTCAGTAGCAGAAATATGTTCTTTGCCTGGGCTTGAGAGGTTATCCTGGTCCGATGCAGTAGAGGGCCACCCATCTAATTTCCAGCGGGCCTGTTTCTCAGTCTGCCTTGTTGGATAGTCTTTCTTAGATGGGCACCTACTGTGGACCTTCAATTGGGCTTCACCTAACTTTTTGGACTTCTTTTTAGAAGTCATGGATGGGCCGAACTTGTTAGAATTTTCCTTCATCGCCCCGAGCCCTTTTGATTGGTTCGTCTTGGGTCCACTGAAAATTCACCCCATAACTTTGTAACTTATGGGCCCAGCTCATCGGCCCATGGTGACTGTGATCTGCAACCTCATACGCTTTCTTGCGCCTCAAGATAGTCGCACCACGTGTAGGTTCCTTAGCTCCTCTACTGTACGACTTGACGGACCGACCATCAAAGCACCCACTAGGCGTTGCCACCTCCACTCCATCAGTCCCGTAAGAAGCTTTTGGGTTGACATGCCTGTATCCGCTAGCCTTGCTCCGGTGACCTTTCTGATCTTCTTCGGTGGGGTTTTCAACACTGGCAACGGATTCAACCATGGTTTTCTGGTGTTGCTTTGTTACCAGATTATCATCATGCACATCTTCGTCAACTGGAATCCAACGCCGTTGCAAATCGAAGAGCCTTAGTTCCATTACCATATCTCCACTAGAAACCTCAATGTAAGCTAGTAAAAACCAGATGGATGCCATACCACCTACATAATTGCCAGCTTGATGGACCTTCTACCAGTGTTTTCAAGGCTTCGCCTAGGCTCTGTGCTAGGCAGGCAGTGGGGGGTTTGTGCAAATATTTAAAAATTTTAGGGGGGTCTCTCTAATTTGAAAAAAAAAAGCTTAAAAAACATAAACGCGTCATTTCTATAGTAAACCCTCGAATCTTTCTCTCTCTCTAAGCCTATCCTTTCCATTTGGTCCGACCAAGAAACGTCGTCGAAATCTCTAGCAACCGTTGACGACCCTCCGACAATAGATATTTTAGTTTTGTACTTTTGAACCTTTTGGATAATATGTATTATGACATGAATTAATGTTTTGTGGACATGATTTTAATTAATATGAAGTGTTTTTATCATTTTATGAAAATTTAACATTTATTATAGAATATAGTTAGATATATATAATTTTGTATATGAACTGTCCAAGGACATATAAATAATTAATTAATTATCGAGGGACCTATAAATAAATATTTCTCTTATCACCTAGGCCACGTCTAGACTTCGCCTAGATAGGACAAATTGCCTAGACATCACCTTGGCGCCTTGAAAACACTGTCTTCTACTAGCAGTATCAGAGGCAATATCAACCACGCTTCCAGACATTTCAACAATTCTACCAAAAGTCTCCATCTTCCAACATTTAGGTGGAATGCCTTTAACACCTACCTTCTTGTTGCGACACCCAATCTTCATATCCTCCCACTGAAGGTCGGGAGACCATTTTTGGAAATGAACTCCAGCAAACATCGCCTTCACCTTCCTTTTCGTGAGCTTTGCTAGCTCTGCATGAGTCTCGCAATGCATCAAGGCCACAACAACCCCATAAATTTTAGTTGAACATCACAACCCAGGGTCACCGCCAGCTCCTTCTCAATACAAGGCCATTCATCCTTGTCAGACTCACGAGTAACCACAACCTAAAATGGACATTCCGACTTCTCATCCTCATCCACCTCCTTCTTCTCCGCAGAACTTGCATGTTGCATGTTTGCAGGTGCATGAGTCTAAGACTGGGGCTTGTCTTCTGTCTTCTTCGTGCTTTTACTATCCCCAGACTTAGACTACTCACAATGCAAGATAGTCCTCAGACAGTCCTCCATGTTCCTCCAACCCAGACCTGTATCCTCATCTAGGACAAAAATGGTATGTTGTGTACCATTTTCGATCTTTGTGATCTGTAAGAAGCTTCCTCTGCGATTAGTATAGGACTCGACCAAAATGACATGGTTCCTGCCTCAATGTATACGCTTGAAACTCCCATCTTTCCTCTCATTCCTTGCGTCTCTAACATTATCCAACAACCAATTGGCTAACCTCAAGTCTACATAGATTGAACAGACTCTGGCCTTTGTTGCTTCCTCAATCAACACCTCTGTGCCATCTCGAGACATGCAGATCGTGAACCATTTGAATCTGGTTTGAAAATTTTACATCGACCACCTACCCTCCAGGTTGCTTGATGATTGTGAGTATGGCAGACCCACTTGACCTCTTAGAACGTCGGTCGACCTCACTCCTTCATCCATCTGCCATTCGCAACCTAGGAAAAGCTTCATCGTAAGAGCTCAACCCGAGAGAACCTTTCTAGTTTTTTCTTTGAACTCGGCTTAACAGTCTCCCAGTCATGTTCCCCCGACCCACGTCAATCTTCGTTCTCCTTTGAGTCACCAATTGCCCTAAGCCAGTTGCTCCGTCCGTTTCCTCTCGCCATCGCTCTTATACTACTATATTGACAATTGGAAGTACGTCTTGGTTGAATACAAAATTAAGTACGGTCTTCTGTGCAGAACCTGTTCAAAGGTTTGTTGGCCCTCATGTTTTTCTTCTCCTTTCTCTCCAATGTTTGTTCATGTCCAGGTATCCAAACAGTTTCTTATTGCATTTTGCAAGTGCCTTCATAGGATTGGCTCCCGATCTTTCATAGCTAGCTGTAATCTAACTGTATCCTGTAGACAGTATGGGATTGATAGTGTAGGATCTTTATATTCATTGTAAAAGAGAGCTAAATGTTACTCATCATTTATCTGGTCAAAGTGGGACAGGACACTGCATCAAAGTATAAGCTTATAGTTTTGCCTATCCTTATTTATCTGAATTTTTAGTACCAAAACATTATTGCTGAGATATCTTCTAATGTGTGATTTCCTGCTTTTTCAGCTGGCAATACTTGAACCAATGATTACAGGACTACAAGAAGCATTGCCTAAATCAATTGGGCTGCTTCCTTTCGATGCAGGTGTTGCAGGTAAAAGTGAAGCATTAGTTTCTCCAAAATTCTATGTCTGGAATTCAAATGTTACTCCTGCAGCTTCTTCAGTTGAAAGTTACACTCATTTCATTTAGTAGCTTAATGATGAGGCATCTATGAAAAATTTAAGTGTATTACACAATGAAATCTGCTTAAGGTAAAATGATTGATATTATAAATGCATTGCTGTGAAAGATGGCACATACAATCTTAATGGGGAAAAAGGAAAGGGAAAAAAAAAACACTTGTATGCTAGTTATGGCCAATGGATGGCATTCACTTGGGCTATCTATTGTTATAGAAGCATATGGTGAGGAGAACACTGGACAACATGTATGTCACAGCTCCTCGTTCATCCAAGGGACTTGGGGCCTTGTGTTTCCAATGTGTTTTATGCCCCATGTCCCTTTAGCATCGGACTTTGAAAAATAATCACTGTGATTAATTGTCCTGTTTTAATATTTTATTATTTTATTTATTTGGGTGAGTGCAATAATCAGAATGTTGATTTGATAAAATTTTCAGTTCTAATAGTGAGTTGTTATTTGAAGCCTCGTAGCTTCTTGCTGTACTCATCTCTAATCTTTATCCATAATTTCTTGAATATAGGTTGTCAAAGGATTGTTAAAGAACATCTTAACTGGGGATCAAAATCAGAACTCAAGTCAGAGGTTCTTCATGGCATTAAGGAAATTGGAAGTGTATTATGCTGGATGGGACTACTTGATGTTGTATTGGTGAGAACCTTAGCTTATTGAGTCACTGGAGTTCCTTTAATAACTCTATTAGGAAAAGAAAATACTCTACCAACAAACATTGTATATAATGCTTCATTTGTTGTGCTGTACATGAAACATGTATTTGATGCATAGTCATCAAAGCATGTAATCATGGTGAAGGGCAGACCAAATGTAATTTGAATAGAAGTAAAAATACAATTGAAGAGACTGTGATGATCGAAAGCCAAGAGATAGCAAGAAGTGAAGACTTTCAGTATTCAATATCAATTAATTATAAAATCATAAAGTTGTGCATCCCATTGAAGTTGAAAGGGATAGCAAGATGGGTTGCGTGAAGGGGTATTTTTGAAATATTATATCATAATGCATCCCATTGAAGTTGAAAGGGATGTTTTATAAGACTGCTATCAGGGCAGTCATGCTTTATGGAAGAGAATGTTGGGCAATGAAGAAATAACACATTAACAAACTAAGTGTAATGGAAATGTGAATGTAAAGATGGATATGTGGTAGATGTTTAAAAAAAAAATTAAATAATAGAATTAGAAAGGAACATATTTCGAATTTTGAAAAATGCTAAAAGTAGCCCAATAAAAGATAAAATGACAGATGATAACTGATTAAGTTTGTTTGGACACATGCAATGAAGACCATTAGATGTACTAGATAGGAAGATTGACCTATTAACAATCCATAGTAATGATAGAGGTAGAGACAAAATTAAGAAAGATTTAGCTACTTGTAATTTATAATATAAGTATATAGCTATGGACTTAGCCCTCAATAGAGCGGAGTAGAGGAGGCGGACTCATGGCCAACCCATGTAGATAGGAAAAATCAGAGTTGAGTCAAGTTGGGTTCAGTATTGTGGAAGCTGTCTATCACCATCACTTCTGGCCAGTAGTTTATCACAACAATTTTATGTCATTTTTGTGCTAGCTTGCTCTTGTTCTTTAATGTTTTTGTTATTTGTGGTAACTCCTCAATCATGGTAATCCTGCATCAAGCTGAGTATTTTCAATTGTACTAATGGAAGTCCCATAATATACTATTGACAAGCTGATATAGAAGTGCAACTTTTTGCTTAATGACTTATTTAAATGGAACATCCTAAGTCTATTATTTAAATGGAACATCCTAAGTCTATTTTATAATTCAATTAAGATTTTGCGTAAACTATGAAAATACTTAGGGTCCAATGATTCTTGGTATTCTTGAGGACTTAAATGTTTGTTTGATTTCCTTCTGTCCTTGAGCATTTTCTGGGCTTCTAGATTCTAATACTCCTAGTTTTACTTGTTGAACAGAGAGAAGTTGACACTGCGCATCTCATGCAAACTGCTCCTTGGTTGGGTTTGATTCCTAGTCCTGACGGACAAATATCACATTCTCAAGATGATGGAGATAGTCCTCTCATATCTCTCTTCAAATCTGCATCTGCTACAATTGAGTCAAAACTATCATCTTTTAATACGATAACAAAACAGGCAGAAGCTGCTGGTATGTAGTATTCTCATTTCTAAAAAATAAAAAATAAATAAATAAAGAAAAGCCAGTTTTTACTTTTTCGCATCTTTTGTCTAACCATATTATATGGTGTTGTTTAGTCAAATATTTGATTGCATTGCAAGAGGGAAATGCTTTTGTGGTTCTAATCAAAATGATAGCTTTAAAGTTCATTTATATGTTGCTAAACTTGCAATGAATTGATTAAGTGGGCTGGAAATATTTCTGGATATATTTCATGAATAGGATAAAGAAAAAACCTCATGGTATTATTTAGCAAAACTTACCTTGTTTTGGACTTATGGTTAGCAAAACTTACCTTTGTTTTGTACCTGTGGTAGCGCATCCTGATAGTGTGAATAGCATATCCATTTCATGGTCACTTTCTTTCTTTTTTCGGAATGTTGGGCACTGCAAACTAGTTTCAACTTGGAAGTTGGAAACATGTATATCCTGTTCCTCCATTAAAGAAAGCATAGGAATGGAGATAAAGAGAATTAAGCTTCAAATAAGGTTAACAAAGGCTGTAAGAATTCTATAAAATTTATAAAGACAATCAAGTAATTCTCAAAGTGAACAAATACAAACTAGAGAGTGAAGAACTCTTTTATTTGATGACTTGTAAACAAAAGTCTTGTCTTTCAATACAAGATTTTGAAACTCTTGATATTGTCGTCTAATTATTCTTGAAACTAAATATATTTTCACCAATCTAAGGCATTTATTAAAGAAATGTGAACCCTAGGGTCCGCAAAAATTGTTGACCCTACGTGTTTGTGCGACCAGGTTTTTAAACTGCACGGTTTATGAACATTTTTTCATAATATATTTCTCAACACTTTTTCTCTTCTTTTTTTAGGTTTAGGATTTAAGTTATTATATTTTAATTTACACAAATTCTCAACATGTATCTTATTTAAAAAATAAAAAATTAAATAAAAAATTCTCAACACGTAGTTATGTGTGTTGCTTTTTCAATATAAAAATAAAACCGACATGAGCATCACACGTGAGCACATCTCTCGCACAAGATTTTAACTTTTTTTTATTTTTATAATATAAATTAAAGTAATTAAGAATTAATATAAATTAAAATATAATAACTCAAAATCTTAAACCTTTTGATATAAATTAAAGTATAAAAAATTGATATAAATTAAAATACAATAACCCTAAACCCTAAAAACTCTACACCAAAAAAGAATTAAGGTTTTTAGGGTATAGGATATAGGATTTAGGGTTATCATATTTTAACTTATATTAATTCTCAATTATTTTAATTTATATTATTAAAAAATATATAATTAAAAAAAATAGTTAAAATCTTGCACAAGAGTTGCACTCGTATGTAATGCACAACTTTCGCACAAAATTTTATTTTAATTTTTTTAATTAAAAATCAACAATTGAAATTGTGTGTCGAGACTTTTTAGATAAGATACATGTTGATATAAATTAAAGTACTAAAAAATTAATATGAATTAAAATATAATAACCTAAACAATAAACACTAAACCTAAAAAAATTAAAAAATAAAATAACCAGAAAAAAAAAGAGAAAAAGTGTTGAGAAGAATATTATTTGAAAAAAAAAAAAAAAGAGTTCCTAAACCAACAATCGCGCGCTTTGAAAACCTATGCGTTCACACAACCACATGGCTGCATGAACATGCAGGCTCATCAAGTTTTGCAAACCCTAGGATCTGCAAAAATGCTCTCTTCATTAAATTTTCTTGTTAACAAATATAAGTTTTCATTTTGAGGTCCATATATGTTTTTTGCTTTGTGCAACAGAAGTCTTAGTTTGAGTATTGATAAGGTTAAAGGTGCAAACATTTAGGTAGCGGAGAGTGGGATCCAAGATTACATGCTGATGGTGGCTACAAGGAAAAGTGAATCTTTTACCTTAAAATTCACAAATCTCGATACTAAATCCAAGGTTAAAAAATTTGACATTTAAAACATCAATGACTTAAAGTTTAGACAAACTTGCAGAAGACGTTTTAGCCCATGAAAAAAAAAATAGAGAAGTTTACAAACTTAGGTTGTTAGGAAGGGGAACTACTAGATATAACAGTTAGCTTATAGGTGGAGGCCCAGGTATATCAAGCTATTACAAACAAAGGCTAAATTATACTACAAAAGTTATTTGTTTTTCAATTATTTATTACAATACATTAGAAAATCTAAAAATTTACTGGTTGTATTTGTACAAATACAACAAATCATGTTTCATACATATACATACTATGCCGGTTCCAACATCCTCTTTTGGTTTTCCTTTCAAAACATAACTTGTTAAAGCTTATGCTATTTGTGGAACATTACAAGTAATTAAAGCTTATGCTATTAGTGGAAGATTACAAGTTGATGAATGCACACATATTAGCTTTATACTAAGAAATCTCTCCAAATTGATTTGTCTATTCTCACCCTATTTCGGTGTTTTGTTGGTCATGTCGCTTATGTTTTGACGACATCTCTAGTAAAAGGAGTTGATTAGAGCCTTAAAGGCATGTAATAGATTTCTGTTATTATCTTGTAGAAATGTTTAATATATTCTCAACAACTCTGTTTTGATGCAACTAGTAAATCTTGTTGACTAAACATTAGCATCGAATGTCAATATGAGGCCTTATCCCAATTATTTGTGCCTTTGTGGTTGGCAACATGGATCTTATTTCGCTGTTCAACTCTTTCTAGAGGTGTATTTTCCATTAGATTGAAAGCTTTCATGTTTTCTCTTATTATTTCCACCGCACAAATCTGTTGGGGCCTTCCTCTAGCCCCTTCAGCAGTTTCAACTTGTGCTACCTCATCATTTTACTAGTACAATCTTTTGAATTCATCTTACATAACCAAACCCCCCATTAATCTTTTCTCCACATGTAATCACTAATTATTGCTACTACTGTGCTTTTGTGACTTGACTTTTATTTCTTGATTCTATCCCTTGTATTTTTGCTGTTCCTTTTCAATATCCTCACATCTATTATAGTCATTTTTGTATGAATTGTTCCTGAATAACTCATAATTCTGGTCTATAGATCATGGCTAATCTTGTGGACAGTTTTTAGACATTATGCAATGATATTAATATTCCCTTTTTGAATTTCAAATATTTCTTCAAATTTTAAAGTCGAATTTGTCACTGAAACAAGTTCGTTCTCATGTTATGCTATCAGTTTCTCCCATCCGGATAACATTAAAATCATCACACTGTTTATAACATTGGTTCACCAAACATCAACCAATGGAATGGTAGCAATGGCATATTACTTAAACCTTGTGGAATATATTTGAAAGGTGTGGAATTGAATGGCCTGTCTCATCGCTTTTATATATGTTTGCTGGTTTTCCTTAAAGCTTGAGGTTGTCAATTTCATAGTTGATGTTTAACTCTCCATTTGATCAAACTTCTAGCTAGTGACGTGTTTTGTTTCAGGTCTGCTCTTAATATAAGAAATTAGTATTCAACACCACACTACCTTCATTGTGTTTTTTTTCTTTTTTTTCTGTTCACAAACACTTGAGAGATTTCTCTATTTGTCGCAGATCTCTTGTACAGGGCAAACATTACCACAGGGAGTGTGTTGGAATATACCCTAGCTTTCACAAGTGCGGCTTTGGATAAATACTGTAGTAAATGGAATGCTGCTCCTAAGACTGGATTTATTGACATTACAACCTCAAAAGACTTCTACCGAGTATACAGTGGCCTTCAAATTGTAAGCAACAACATTTCAAATTCTATTTTTCCTGTTGTGAATGCTCTTATAGTTGAGCTTCGTGCCAAATCCAATGCAGTCCAATAAATAGGAATTTTCAAAGATCTGATATCCTTAGATGCTTGCAACTTGTAAAGGGAAAGTTCAAACTTGTCCAATTTAGGCACTGTTGGACATGCTCCTCTTAGAGCCTCATGCGATCATTGTTTTGGTTCAGGTCATTGATAAATTTGAAGATAATAAAGACTTGCTTCCCTCGTATGGTAACGTGCTATAATATTTTAGTGGAGGTTAGCCACACCCTATCAATTTAGTGTTCCCTTCACACACTTTATAGTGATTGTTGCTCTAGTTGGAACCTTTCACGTCTTGTTTCTCTTTTAGATCTAGTAAGACTTAATTGTAATCCACCTTTGTCAAAGTCATGAATTGACTAAAGCCTGAAATCATGGATCATACAATTTACTAACAAATATTGTGTGAACTTAGTCTTAACTTAAAAACGGAATGAGTCTTCTGCCTGAGGTGTCACCATGGCTTGAGGTTATGAAAAACCGCCTTAAGGCTTAAGCCTCAATGGTACCCTATGAGGCTTATGCCTTGAGACTTGTGAGTTGTGCCTCAAGGCTTTGTAACGCTTAAGCTTCAGTACATGTGAAGATAAGAATCAATCAAAGCCCTATTTACATTTTCTTATTTTTTTCCCAAAACACTTAAACTAATATAAGAATAAACACAGTAGTTCCTTTTTTCTAAAAGTTCTTCTCTATTTTTTTAAGAGATAACCAAATGTATAGAAACTCCAAGCCCAAACGTATGGATTACTTGCACATTACCTAGTGAACTCAATGCCAATTGTTTCTTTGATTTTAATGCAAGGAGCCTCATCAAATATAAATAAAAAAAGGTCAAAATGGACAAAAAAGTTGCTAGAGACAATGAAAACTAAAAAACTATGATACCCAATAACGTTGCATTGTTGTTGATAAGTTTATGTTTGTTTACCTTTTTTGGTAGATAAAGCATAATTGAACATATAGATTTGTGTTATACACTTATTAAGTTTTAAATTTAACTCCCAAGAGCTCTTTTTGACGAAGTCGTTTGGCACCTTGATGTGGACTCATCACGTCCTAGGGTTCAAGAAGGTCCAAAGGGTTTGGTTGTTCGCCGATTCAAGTGGTACATGAGTTGGATCTAGAACGTCGTGAGACAGTTCGGTTCCTATCTACCATTGGTGTTCAAGGGAGAACTGTGAGGAGCCAACCCTAGTATGAGAGCACTGGGTTGGGCCAACTTATGGTGTATCGGTTGCCAATAGCAACGCCAGCTAAGTTGGTATGGAAGAACTGTTGCACTATGGGAAATCCTTCTCTATACAAGTTCTTGTATGAGGTTTTTGAATAAAACTTCGATTGGCGAGACGTGTAAACACCGCTAGGTGTTCACCGATCTCGTACTAAAAAAATGACTTTCACTTACCATAACCAAAATGAAAGAGGGTCGAACCGATTCTTGCAATTGCAGTCAGTCTCTCTACCTCTTTAGTTGCCACCCCATACTTGCTCATAGCTCGCCCCTATCGCACAAGGGGCTTATGCACTCCACTTGCAAGTCTCAAAGACATAATTTAGCTACCAACCCTAGTAAGCAAGTGGTTGACTACACTACACTAGAAAGGTAAGCTTAACAACGGAGAGCGGAGCAACAAGTGTGAAGCGAGCCGCGCTAGCATGCTTTCGTTTTGAGGCTACAAGCATTAAACAGTTAACTACATTACACCAGAAAGAACAAGCAATGGCTAGTGTGGAGCAGAAGTGAGTACTTAAGCGGACTTAGCCGTTGATTGAACTAATGTCGACGGGGACCAAGTTGTTATTACAGCGAGAAAAGGTTTCTTTCCATGTCTCGCTATGCTTGTACTACCTCAACCTTGCTTCTACCACTAACCTCATTTCAAAGATTTGGATGGCCCACTTTTCCTCTCCTCTTGGGAAAACTTGCACTTCTCCCTTTTGACATACAATTGGTGTTCCCTCAACCAGGACTTGGAAGCTAGAAGTTGTATCCTTCGCTCCTGGACCTCTTAGTGAAGTGGCTTCTTCATTGTTGAATGTGCTACTACTGTCCGAGCCAACTAGCCGCCTTAACGAGGGTCGTCTTCCAACTGTGATTCACCTCTGGGGGTTTTGCTCTTGAATTTGCTACTAGTGACTGAGCCAACTAGCCATCTTAACGAGGGTCGCCTTCTAGCTTCGATTCACCTCTGAGGGTTTCACTCTTTAACCTGCTATTACTGATTGAGCTAACTAACCACCTTAATCAGGGTCACCTTGCAACTCTGATTCACCTCCGAGGGTTCTTAGAGGAGTAGTGTTAAGCAAAGTACTCTGATCTGATTTGAATGGAGTGGGTCAATTTATGTATGGACTAAATCATTGGATTACCCATGGTGAAGGATTTTTGGTCGATTATGGTGGTGGTTAAAAATCCATTTTTCAATCACTTCTTTTAGGGTGAATGCAACCCTCTTTCCCATGCTTTTCTTTTTCTTTTGTTTTCTTTTTTTTTTTTTTTTTTTTTTTTTGGGGGGGGGGGGGGGGGGGCTTAAAACCTATAATACGACGGTGTTGAGTATTTTTTCAGTAAATTAAATGACTAGAAGCCAGAAAGTCAAGTCAAGTTTGGCTTTCAGTCAGGAATTTTCAGGTAGCAACAGTTAGGAGTGTTCGTGGGTTGGGTTGGGTTGGGGCCAAAACCTAACCCAACCCAAACAATTTGGGTAGGTAAATTTGAAACCCACCTCAACCCAATCTATCTTCCGACCCAACCCAAACAGTTCGAACTTGGTTTGGGTTGGGCTTAAGCCACATATTTGACATATAATTTATTGATATAAGAACTTTAATTATTCATTTATCTTTTAGATTTGTTAGTAATTTTTTTCCACTATTATTTTGCAATGAATAGTCTGTTAATATAACATATTAGTAGATAGTAATAATAATTTGCAAAATAGTAGAGCATAGATTGAGATTGTATATATATATATATATTATGGTATAAACTAAATTAGATAGGATTATATAAGAATCATAAGATACATATAAATCTTAAAAAAATAACACCTAGGGGGATATTTTAGGGTTTCAATACCTACCTCGGTTCGGGTCGGTTTAATCGGGTTTTTAAGGGCTCAGCCTGTGACCCAACCCAAACTAATTAGGTTGGGTATTTTAGAACCCAACCCAACCCAAACAACCTATTTAACCAACCCAAAAGGTTCAGTTCGGTCGGGTTGGTTGGGTTGATGAACACTGCTGCCAGCAGTCGAATGAGACCAACTATTAATCTTGGAATGCCCGGTGATGGTGGTTAGAACATATCTTGTTCGGCTACGGGCAAGGAGAAGGATTTGAAGGCTAGGGTTGGATGAGAGAGCCAATCAATGATTTTGGCTGCAAGCAACCATCGTATGTATTCTATTAGGTTTGGCTTTCCTTATCAAATGGAAAGTTGGAAGGTGGGCTTGAGCTTGAAGAAGAGGGACTTCCCATTTCTATTTGAGAATTCCACTACTTTTTGTTCCTCAATGTGAATTGGATGGAGATTCCTACATTGGGAATGAGTTGAAACTGAGGGAACAAAATTGTTGCTAAAATGACCACCATTCGTGTCATTCTTGCCTTAGCTACTGATGCAGGGCGTGATAGGGAAGACAATTAACACACCTTCTTTGGACTCGTTGATTCCACAGAATACCTAGAAAAGAGGTGAAAGAAGAATACTCAAATTCTAAAAAAAGTAATATTATTCCATCTATCAATAACTAATACAAGGACCACTTTTTATAGACAACCAATGAAAATTCCTAAATAGACTAAAATACGAAAATAGTAATAACTAGGCTTCTAAACAGACTCGAATACTAATTTTCTAATTCAACAAAAATACTAGTTTCTTAATTTAATAAATACTAAAAATAAAAATTACTGAAAATACTAATTTGAGATTTCCACCAACTCCAACTCTTATCGCATTGCATCAGTTGCAATAAAAAAGTGGCCCTTATTTCAACTTGACGTGAAGAATGCCTTTCTCCACTGAGGTTTGTAAGAATGAGCCAACCTGAAGTAAGACCTTCTAAAGCTACCACCGGGTCATGCGCAAGTGCGAGATCCTAAAAGTCAAGTCTTGATTAGCCTAGTGCACCAACCATGTGGTACGACAGGCACTCAAAGACCTGGCAAATGATGGGTAATATGGAAAATCAAAAGTGCTTGTGTCATATGGAAAATCATGGGTAAAAACATTCCGGGTGGTTTTGGTACTTGATAGGAATAATAAGAATCAAAGTCCAAGTTGGTTGGTGAGCCTAGTGATAGGAGACTGGACATTCTACCTCCCTGAAGTGACTTCCCTCAATGGTTGCAGGTGAATTCACTTTTTGCGTACGAGATAGAACAATTCTCTCTCCAAAGTCATTGTAAACTACAGAAAGAAAAGGTTAAGTGAACTTGGCCATGTAGTTTAACCACACATGTACCGCCTGACGAGCTTTCCCAACTTTGTTATGCATTGATTGGAATTCTACAAGATTAGATTAGTGAAAATGATCAAACTTACACGTGTCGGACGAGAAAAAATTTCAACATTATCGAAGGCAGAACAGACCGTACCAGCAAAGTCCTACGCAAACTATGGCTTAAAAGTCTCAGGCTAGGTAGCACACTACAGCTAATGACTGCACAATACGTGACAGTGTAAAACTTCATCTGATCAACTTTGACATGAATCTAAATCAAATTATGTGAAAGGTTGGGACAGTCGACTTAGCCTTTGATAAACCGGAGTGGAGGAAATGGATTTATGGGGCTTTTGACATGATTACCCTTCAAAAATAAAAAAATTTCACAAATGTCATCAAAACACAAATATTGACCCCTTTGCCCTACTTTACTATTCATCTCCCAGTCAGCGCGCCAAACAAGGCGGAGGTGGCATTTTTTACAAGGAAGGCGTTTTTTCAAAAGACGCCTTCACTTGAAAAAAAAAAAAAAATTAAGTGAAGGGAAGGCGTCTTTTCAAAAGACGCATTCCCTTCAAAAAATTTTTTTTTTTAAGTAAAGGGAAAAATATGCCTTCCCTTTAAAGAAATTTTTTTGCACAAGAAAGGAAGGCGTTTTTTTTTATTGAAGGGAAGGGAAGGTGTCTTGAAATTTTTTTATTTATTTTAAAAAAGACGCCTTCCATGCCCAGAGAGAATTCCTCAGAGCCACTGCTCTTGCGGCAGAACGAACGTTTGAATCGAAGATTCAATTACAGACCTTCCCGAATCGTTCTCCAAGTTTCTCACCATGTACCTGAAATTCCAATCTTCGGAGAGGATTGATCAACTCAGGTCTGATGAATATGGGCACCTTGCCGAATCATTTGCCAAGGTATGTCTTGATTATTGTGGATTTGGGCTGTTCTCTTATCTCCAAACAATTCAGTATTGGGAATCTTCATCGTTTAGCTTGAAGGAAATTACTGCAAATTTGAGCAATCATGCTCTTTATGGTGGTGCTAAGGCAGGCACTACAGAACTTGATATAAAGACCAGGATAATGGATTATTTGAACATACCAGAGAATGAGTATGGCCTTGTTTTTACCGTTAGTAGAGGTTCAGCATTCAAACTACTTGTTGAATCCTACCCGTTTCAAACCAATAAGAAATTGTTGACCATGTTTGATCATGAAAGCCAGTCCGTGAATTGGATGGCTCAGAATGCTAAAGAGAAGGGGGAGAAAATTTACAGCACCTGGTTTAAAGGGCCCACTTTGAAACTATGCTCGACAGAACTTAGAAAGCGGATCTCAAACAAGAAGAGAAGGAAGAAGGATTCTGCAGTTGGCCTTTTTGTTTTCTCTGTTCAGTCTAGAGTTACTGGAGCTAAGTATTCGTACCAATGGATGGCATTGGGTCAGCAGAATCACTGGCATTTACTTAAAAAAAAAAAAATTCAAGGGATTGTAAAAAATGCCACCTCCGCCGCCTACGTGGCGTTTGTTTGGCGCTAACTGGGTGATGAATAGTAAAGTAGGGCAAAGGGGTCAATATTTGTGTTTTGATGGCATTTGTGAAATTTTTTTATTTTTGACGGGTAATCATGTCAAAAGCCCTGGATTTATGTAGTGGACCCCATGTAGTTAGGAAAAGACTTAGTTGAGTTGAGCTTATTTTGTTTTAAGCTTATTTCAACTAAAGTGATTTATATATCAAGATTGTGTCTTGAGTGCTTGACATTGTTATGTTATTAGGTCAACATACATAAAAATAGTCCTACATTCCATGCTTTTCTACTTATTAGTAATATTTCTTTTCTAGAATTTTTATAAATTTTTTATATGCTTTCTTATAAAATATTGAGGGGCTTTTGACATGATTACCCTTCAAAAAAAAAAATTTCACAAATGCCATCCAAACACAAATATTGACCCATTTGCCCTACTTTACTGTTCATAGCACAGTCAGCGCGCCAAACAAGCGCCACGTGGGCGCGGAGGTGGCATTTTGTACAAGGAAGGCGTCTTTTGAAAAGACGCCTTCCCTTTAATGCTCTTATCCAGTAAGCCTTTCAATTTATATGCAAACTGGGTTTTTTATTTTACGATCGAATTACCTGTTTCACTGAGCTTTTGTGCACTGATTTTATCGAAGAAAATCATCTCTTCGTCATATTTTTTGAACATAGAATATGATTCCAATGTTGGGCAGCTCCTCCTAGATGAAGAAGAGAATGGATCATCTGTTCCTGAATCTCTGTAATTAAGGGATGATTTTCTCCACTCTGAAGAACTATTTGAGGTGGACCCATCTGTGTATGAATCTCCATAAATCACTTCAACATCATCCTTTTGATCAGCTACCAATTTCTTGGTTTCCAGAATTACAAACTTCCCATCATCAGATACATTAGTCTTCACAATCGGGTCTTCATTAACTGATTCCTCTAGATTCTCCATTTCTTTATTGTCTCCTTCTTCTGTTAATAAAATCAAGATTAACAAACAAGAAAGAGAATTTGAAAACTTAATAAACTAGAACACACCTTATCGTAAAAAAAAAACCCCAGTTTGCATATAAATTGAAAGGCGTACTGGATAAGAGCATTAAAGGGAAGGCGTCTTACGCCTTCCCTTTACTTTAAAAAAAAAAAAATTGAAGGGAAGGCGTCTTTTCTTCCTTGTAAAAAATGTCACTTCTGTCGCCCACGTGGAGCTTGTTTGGCGCGCTGACTGAGTGATGAACAGTAAAGTAGGGCAAAGGGGTCAATATTATTACCCTCAAGGCTTTCGCCTCATTTCAAAGGAAAATCTCTCAATTACACGTCACAAATTTAAAATCCTTGGTCTTGCTATCATCATATCTTTAGGTTCAAGATGAGTTTGGTCAACTAATTGCTTATGCTTCTACAGATCATTTTTTTTTTTATCTTTTTTGCAAGAATTTTGAATCTGATGTTGTTTGCCTAGGTAGAGTTCAAAGAGAGGGGAGGGGGGGGTCAAATTTAGACCAAAATGAAAGTGATGTGCAGAGAAATGAAAGAAGAGAACAAGCAAATGAACACATCGATTTTTACGTGGTTCAGGACTCTTGCCTACATCCACAACTTGGACTCCCCATTTAAAATTTTCCAAATCCACTAATCGATCTTACTTGTAAGGTGAGGATCAAAACCGATACGGACACTCAATTCTACTTCACACTTGAGGATGAGACCTCTTATAAACACTATACCTTAACAAAGGAACTCCCTAATAGCTAACAAGCTACTCAAATACAAAGATCAATGAAGATATCTTTGATTTTAAATTTGAAATCAGTTCAAGAACCTAGACAACAAGAAACAAGAAATGGGCGGGGGACAAAAAGGAATCAGAAGCTTCTTTGCACAAAATGGGTAATTTGACCCGCAAGTGCAGTCTGGAAAAGTTCTGACAAAATACAGAACTTCTCGCAAGCAGTGTGCTGCTATTGAGATTTAACTCACTGCCTAAAATCCTGAGAGTGCCCTTTTTGATAACAGGCAAGCAGTGCACCACTACTAATAAGTAGCCCATTGCCTAAGTTCCTGAGAGCAGACTTTCTGGGGAAGGCGCAAGAAGCGCACTTGCCTCAGGACTTGGCATGTTGCTAAGGCGCAGAACATGAAAATTTGTCATTTTGCTCGAAAACTAGCTTCCATAGTTTAAATACTTTGAAAACCACTTTTGGAAGTATGAATTAACATGTGAAAAACAAGTTTGAAACCATTTGAACATCAATTTGATTTTCAATCAAAATATTTTATAGCTTTAAAACTTATTTTCGAAAATTCTTTTCAAAAACAAATTTGAAAAAAACAAATGAGACCATGCAATGCATATGACTAAGAAACCTATCTACATCTCCTACAAGCCTAAGATCAAGATCAAACATTACAATTTATAAATGATCTTGGATCTTCATCTTGCTTTGATTTGGACCTTGCTTGGTATGATTTGCTATCCATCATCGAAATGCCTTTATAATCTAATTAGCTGAAACACCCAAGAAAGGCATCAATATACACGATATATTGTTTGTAATCATCAAAACACGTATGATGGGGATCATCAACAATTAACGCATACCAAGAGTTCAGCATCATTACTTGTTGGTACTTGTTGGTTAAGACTTGAGAATTAGTAGGAACAAAATCAATTAATCTATCTAGCATATTCATGCATATGAATTCAAACCACCTCTTCTTATTGCTCTTGTTACTCTGCCAAACTCTGAATCTCTCTGTGTGAAATGTTCATGCATTCAAAATAAAATTATTTTATGATCCTAGTCAATTTATTTTATGATCATTTCATGCCTATAAAAAAAGAGACCATATATACTGCCTCTTTGTTCATCTCTCTAACTTTTCAAACTTGCAGGGGTACTTGGAGGAGTCTGTTCAAGCTTCACCAAACAACCATGAAATCTTGGGTGATTCTGTTGCTTGGGGAGCTTGTACGATAATGTACTTGCTCGGTCAACAGCTGCATTTCGAGCTCTTTGATTTCTCTTATCAACTTCTCAATGTTGCTGAGGTGGAAACTGTAACTTTTAACCAACCACTTAAGAATCCTAATCACGTTCAGGTGAAAACATTAGTTATTTAATCAATGTGATTTATAATATATTATATAATCTTCATCCTTCTCAAAATTCTTATGTTGTGTAATAGGGATCAGAAATCATATTAGAAGCCATGAGGAAAGTAAGAAGATTGAATAACCACGTTTTCTCAATGCTGCGAGCTTGTTGTCCCCTTGAGGACAAAACAGCGTGTGCAATTAAACAAAGCGGTGCCCCTCTTCAACGAATCAGATTTGAGAATACTGTTTCAGCATTCGAAACACTGCCACAGAAAGGCGCTTGAACCATGTCCTCTTAACGCACTTTTCACCAACTTTCCTGCATTTTTCATTACTCACACTCTTTTTCCCTTTTTTCTTTGATGGGGCTATTGTTGTTGATAATGTATATGGCAACCAAGTAAAGACTACTGAGGACATAGAAAGACTGGCGTGCATTACCATGAGAATGTAAAGAAATTCAAAAAGTTATTTTGGGTCTAATAGAAGTTTTGAAATCTCCTATAATGCAGCTAAAAGATTGTTGTTGTTCTTCAATGCCATTTAATGTCTAAGGAATGTATGGAATTTCAAGACCTAATAGATTCTGTTACAGAGATGGGGGGCTTGGTACTTTTTTCTTTTTTTTTTTTCTTTTTTTTTATAGTGCAGACATAAGGTCAAAAGATGTTGGCATTTGGGTCATAGGAAGTCGGAATTCTTCAGTAGGGTCAAGAAGGCGAACACAACAACGATAGACCCTTGGTAGCTTGAATTTAATTAGATCTAGCATTTGATTTTTTTTTTTTAAATAAAAATTGTCAGCGCATGACACACGCATATACATATATATATATATATATATGATCAACTTCATGAACACAATAAGAATATATATATATATATATATATATATGATCAACTTCATGAACACAATAAGAATATACCTAAAATAAGGTTACTATAATTTCAAAGAAATAAAGTTTATTTAATTACATGAATAAGAGTATAGGAATTAAAAAAAATATGAAGATTGTTTTTTTTTTAAAGAAATCATCTCATAGGCAAGATTAATTTCTATTGGTAAACTAAGATTTGAATACCATTTTTGGATGATGACACAAATGAATGGCAAACATCAACGTAAGATGTAGACCCAATCCTTATAAATGAAATTTGGTACTAAAAAACTATCTAATTTTACTTCTAGAAAAAATGTCAACCCATATATACTTTTTCATTTGCCTCTACGTAATTAATTTGTGCCTCTGAAAAACTATCTACTTCTTCCAAAATTTATTAGTACCGGAGTGGAGTATTTCTTTAAAAATAAAAATAAAAAAAAGACATAGTTGACGTCCTTAGGACTTAACCCAATTAGAATTTAAGCATAACCCTAATGCAACTCTCTTGAATTTGTATTTGATATTATATGACATGGTGAATTAATGTAACTAACTAACTATGTACAGTTAATGCTTGGTTGGTTGGTTAGTTGACGTTGGTTGTATTAGGAACATCTTTGATTTTAGTTGTATTTAATACATAAGATGTTTGATATTTATTATTGTAAAATTTACATGTGAAATACTAAAATTTAAAAATAAAGTTTAAGTCATCTTAATCAAAATAACCAACTTAAACTAGTTGACTTTTGGATTGTAGAGCCAGTTTAATTCGGGTTGGGTTCTAATTTTCTCAACTCGAATTGTTTAAGTTGGATTGAGTTTTGGCCTCAATCCAATACAACCTAACGTGTTACACCCCTAATTGAAATAATTCTTGGATGTGATACTTTAAATTCAAAATGGGCACGTCTAAGAAGATCCACTTACAAAGCTGCATTCCTTTTCTGCTTCTTTCTCTTCTTTCTACGTTTAGAAATAATTAGATTAATGAAACCGTTACTGAAATTCTTGAAAGCCCAGGAAGGTTTACACTGTTTGAACGAAGCAGAATCGGGTAATTAATAGAGGAAAAATCGATTGACAGTGGCTTGGAATTGAGCTTATAGAATACGAATGCATATTTTTTTAAAATGCCAATGTCTAAAATGGAAAGTTTTGGAGAACATGACGAAAGTCTTGGAATTGATCCAAGAAGATGAAAAAATTGATGTAGTAGAACAAAAAAAAAAAGGTGCAATTTCGGGTGTTCTTCCTAGGCGGGAAAATAGTGATTTTTTTGATAAAATTATTTCTCAAGAAAATTATATTTTTTAGTTGCACCAGTGTCCCCTAGCTAAGGTGATGAGTATCCCGCAGTGTATACTTCAGTCATAGCACCGCATAATATTGTCTCATCCCAGTACACAGTCCACTCAACAGTGTCTAGTATCCCGAAATTGTCTTGAATCACGTCATAACACATCGTATTAAACAATTAATGTTTGATACGAGATATATTATCGCGTGATTTGAGATAATCTAATTATTTTTACTTATAATATCAAAAAAGTGTGTTAAAAAAGAATGTCATCGTAGTATTATTCTTTTTCTAAAACACTTTTTAGAAAAGCTTAAAAAAAAACGAATTAACAATATAATGCAGTAAACAATTAGAAAAGCTTGCACTTTGTTTTATTTTTTGTTCACAATATAATGAACTTAACAATTATAAATTGGCACAAAGAGATTAGGACACGGTTTCCATCTATTCCCTATGTATACGGCACGTTAAGTCCGTAATTAATATCTTCTCATTGATATTAAGCCATATTGGCGCGTTACGCGTGACCACATCTTATTCATTATCACTAGTAATTCAAAAACTCGAATATTATTACTCGTCTCCCGAAACTGTGTGGAAAATATAGTGTCAGCTAGCTGGTATTGGCTAGAGAAAAGGCCAAAGAATGGGCTTGTCTTGTCATGTAAGTATGTAACTACGTGGCTACAAGACAGACTTCTTGTGTTGGGTCACTGCAATCGTTATTGTATTTTAAGGCAAGTTGTGGGGTCATTATCGTATTTAATTTTGCCGGGGTTTTTACATGATTACCTTTCCCAAAAAGAATAATTTCACAAATGCCATCTACTACAAAATAATGTTACTTTTACCTTGTTTTACTGTTTATTGTACAGTCAGCGCACAGTCAGCTGTCCACACAAGCGCCACGTCGGCGCAGAGTTGGAATTTTTTACCGTTGAAGGTAAGGCGTCTTTTCAAAAGACGCCTTATCTTCAAATGCTTTTTTTTTTTACCGAAGAGAAGGCGTCTTCCCTTCGGTATATTTTTTTTTAAACTTGAAGGGAAGGCGTCTTTTGAAAAGACGCCTTCCCTTCGACTTTTTTTTTAGTGCAAGGGAAGACGTCTTTTCAAAAGACGCCTTCCCTTGCAAGTTTTTTTTTTATTTTAAGGGAAGGCGTCTTTTGAAAAGACGCCTTCCCTTCCCCAATTCTTTTTTTTTTTATTTTGTACTTGTGTCACCGAAGCCAAACCACGTGATTTTTTTCAACCCGACCACTTCCGACACGTCCCACTATCCTCCCCCGTTCCCCCGGACTCGACGGAATCCCATTCCCATGCCCGGTTGAATTTTTGGACCCCCATGCAGAATTCAAGTTAAAATGAAAATTCAACGCTATTCCTAAACTGTTCGGCCTCACCGAAGCCAAACCACGTCGTTTTTTTCAACCCGACCACTTCCAACACGTCCCACTATCCTCCCCCGATCCCCCGAACTCGACGGAATCTCATTCCCATGCCCGGTTGAATTTTTGGACCCCCATGCAGAATTCAAGTTAAAATGAAAATTCAACGCTATTACTAAACTGTTCGGCCTCACCGAAGCCAAACCACGTCGTTTTTTTCAACCCGACCACTTCCGACACGTCCCACTATCCTCCCCCGATCCCCCGGACTCGACGGAATCCCATTCCCATGCCCGGTTGAATTTTTGGACCCCCATGCAGAATTCAAGTTAAAATGAAAGTTGAAGGCTATTACTAAACTGTTCAGCCTCACCGAAGCCAAACCACGTCGTTTTTTTCAACCCGACCACTTCCGACACGTCCCACTATCCTCCCCCGATCCCCCGGACTCGACGGAATCCCATTCCCATGCCCGGTTGAATTTTTGGACCCCCATGCAGAATTCAAGTTAAAATGAAAGTTGAAGGCTATTACTAAACTGTTCGGCCTCACCGAAGCCAAACCACGTCGTTTTTTTCAACCCGACCACTTCCGACACGTCGCACTATCCTCCCCCGATCCCCCGGACTCGACGGAATCCCATTCCCATGCCCGGTTGAATTTTTGGACCCCCATGCAGAATTCAAGTTAAAATGAAAGTTGAAGGCTATTACTGTTTATACAATGTAATTTTCTTTAAAGAAATTAATTGAATTGAAGTAGCAAGTATACATACATGTTTAGTACAACATTATCAAAACATATACAAGTTACAATGAGATACAAGTTGTCAATCTGTGCCACATATTGGCCACTTACGTCGTTTATTGCGTCGTAAGTGATCTCTCGTATACTGCTGCAAAGGCACCTGAACAACTTGCTCGACAGATGGTGCTGGATCATCGGCAACGGGCATAGCTGATATGTGGTCATCCCCACGATCATCATGCGCCTCAATAGCCGTATGTGCTATAAATGCACGTCCTCGCCTTGGCATTCTTTGGCGTCTACCTATCCAATGTCCTTCACCCAAGGTTGGATTGTCCTCGAATGAAGTGGTTGTCGGGTCGATATGAACATCGGGTATTTCATCGGCAAAGGAGGATGGATCGTGACGCAATGGTGACATGTGGACATCTGTGAATGAATCAGCACGACCGGAAGGAGTGATGGGACTCTGATGATATGCTGATGATTGTCCCTCTGCTGTGTCCCTCCTAATCATGTAATCAGCATGCACACTTTGTAGCGTAGTCATTGATATCCTGTTAATGTCCCTCGCTACAGTCATATCATTCACCTCACTACGCAAATGCATTTGAGCCACGTTGCAAACCTAAATAAATTAAAAGTGTCATACGTTAGCGAAAATAACTACAACTTAGGTTAGCAATAAGTGAAAATGTGAATTGCATAATGTACTTTCTTACCAAGAAATCGATTATTGCACCGCTTTCAGTCATATACCTCCGAGTTATTGATCGATACCAAATCATATATGGATCATTGTACTCCATAGGCACCGAATAATTATTTTCACCAACTGCCAAGTTATCGACACGGCGTTGCCATTCATCAACGTAATATCTGTGCTTTTCAATCCAATTACTGTCACATTGGCTTCTCATATCACACTTGTGAAGCTCAATACTTGTGTCGCATGGCTCCGGAATCGTTTGTCTCATGCCAAATTGACGTAACACTCGATCTGGCCGATGTAATTCAACTATGGCAAAACAAATGAGTGGAGAAATGGTGTGCCATATGTGTCGCCCATGCTTGCAATACTCTGGCAAGGCATCAATCAAATCATCGGTGTATGGAGTCCAATTGACCTGTACATGGACCCCTAACATCAAAATTGTAAAACATTGGAAAAAAAATAAGGAATACATTAATGTAAAATGTTTGGAATATTGTACCTCTTCGAAACCTTTAGTGTCCAACGTCTCTCTATATTTAGTCAATACATGCGTTGAGACTTCTTTCTTTATTAACGCATGTCTCCACCTGCAAATAGTAAGGCGAAATTAATAAACGTTAACAGTAAATGTTGAAAAGGAAGATCGTTGTGGACTTAAGTAAGAAATTACTCATTTACCTATATGCCAATGGTGGTGGTGGCAACAAATGTGCATTTGGGCCCGCATGATCCTCGCGTGGAATGTTCATTCTTCGTGGAGCCAAAAAAGGAAATCTATCCCATGCCCATAGTTGTAGTAGTACAAGTGCTCCTGACACACCTCGTTTTTCATAATCAACTGCACGACACAATTGACGATATAACCAAGCTAGCACTGCACTGCCCCACGCGTATGTACCGGCAACATCGAAGTCCGCAAGAAGAGGCAAAACACATAGGTGTACAAGGTTGTTTGATTGGTCTGACAACAACCCACCTCCAATTAGCTGCAAAATATATGAGCGTGCATACTATTGTATTTGAATTTCGGTTGCTTCTTCGGGTAAATTTGGAACTCTTTCTCCAAGGGTGACGAGACTCAATCGTTCCCCGCGTCTTTCTTTTCAACTGGTATGAACCCGAGCAACTCAGCACATAATTCTTCGTAAAGAAGGTTGGTCGATCCCGTCACAGGTAGACCATCGACACGCAAGCCCAATTGGACCTCCACATCTTGGAGTGTAATAGTCGTTTCTCCGCAAGTAAGGTGGAAGGTATGAGTCTCTTGACGCCAACGCTCTATGAAGGCGGTTATTAAGTGCCAGTCTAACTGAATGTATCCCACACGTGCAACCCCATAAAAACCAGCGCGCTGCAAGTATGGAATAATACGCGGGTCAAGCGGAAGTGTGCGGTGGACAACGGCTTCCCTGCGCCGACAATGCAACTCTGGAACTGGCTGCAAAAAGAAATTATTATATTGTCAGTCAAAGATTTAATTCAAAAGGGATTAAATATCAAAATAATACGTAATTACCTCTCCATCCCATATGGGACCAGATCGATGACGAGCCTGCAACGAAAGTACTGATGGATCTAAAGGTCCTGGCTCCATCTAACGTAGATGAAGTAACATAACATTTAATTACCACATGTTAGGATCAAACGTAGATAAAGAAATATTAGAACAAGATAAAAATGTGAGAATAATTATTAGACAATAGATCGTACATGACAAAGTCTATCCCGCACAGTGTCATATTACATTGCAAAAGATACAGAAGACTTAAAAAGTAGAAAACATGAAATATATGTGGGCAAACAATAGCTTATGCAGCCCCATCACGGAGGGTTGGACACCTCCGCCTGTTGTGGCCTTCTTGTCCACATTGTCTACATCTAATCTTAGACGACGGTTCCCTTATATCCATCTCATTTCTTAAGCGCGACGACCTCGGTCGACCAGATTTGCGAACATGACCAGAATTAGGTATCACCGTATAAGGAATAGTACATTCTGGCCAATAAGATTCGTGCGGAATGGGATGGAACTTCGATTCGTAACACTTAGAGTAATGCTGGAGGAGGTACCAATGATCAATGTATTGGTCACAATTGATCGAAGCATAACGACACGCTGCTTGGACGTGTGAACAAGGAATCCCATAACATTGCCATTTGTCGCAGCTGCAGAAACGATCTTTTAGTCGAACCACCTGCTTGTTTCCCCCTTTGTTCATGCGGACATCTTGTATACCGGTAACAACCTCAAATGTCTCAAGCTGTCGATTAATCATTGTAACAGTGTGGTTCCCTGCCTTAAGCCCCCAATTTTTCATTTTCTCAACCGCATACTTTGTGAAAACTTCTCCATTAGTAATTGTTTCATCTATTTCTTGCCGTCTAACGATAAACCAACGAACACATCTATAAAACGTCAACTGAACCAATGCTGTGACCGGATAAAATCGAGCCCCCTTCAAAATTCCATTGAAACACTCTAAAGGAAAAAAACAGGAAACAAATCAGACGGTAATTGACAATTACATAAATAGCTCAGAGAATTCAAATAAGTAAATGCATAGACTAACCAGCGACATTCGTAGTCATCCAACCATACCGCACCCCACCATCGTAAGCCATTGTCCACCTCTCTCTAGGAAGGGTAATGGGATTAAACCATCTTGTGCAACCCTCTTTCTGGTGCTCTAGCTCTTTCATTAGTGCCTCAAACTTACGTGGTTGGTGTTGTGACCCTGCTGCCTTGGCCAAATCTCTCAACTTCTCGTTACGGTACTTATCATTGAAATTACTACCCACATGCCTCAAACAGAACCTATGATATGCCTCCGGCTCGGTCCAACCATTCTCTACTCTTTTAACTGCATTCAATATGCCAGGGTGACGATCACTGACAAGGCAAATGCCTTCTCTGTTAGTCACGCTATAACGAAGTTTCCTTAGAAACCATGCCCAGTTGTCAGTATTTTCTTGATGAACAATAGCAAATGCGAGAGGGAATATATGACTGGCTGCATCGATTGCCGTGGCGATGAGCAACTTACCGCGGTACTTTCCATATAGGTGTGTACCATCTATTTGTATGATAGGCCTACAATGCTTAAAACCCTCAATTGAGGGACCAAAAGCCCAAAAAGAACGATGAAATATGGCTATCCCATTGTTGTCAGGTTCGTAGTGATTTACAAATGCGTGTGAACCTGGATTACTAGCATTCAATGCATCCATCCATTTGGGGAGTAGGTTATACGATCCCTCCCAATCACCAAATATCTTTTCCATCACCTTTTTTTTTGCACGCCACACTTTTTTGTAATGCACATCGTATTTGTAATTATTTTTAATGACTTGATGTAGCGCCGACACAGAAGTTAAAGGATCTCGCCTTACAATATCATAAATTTCGTGATATATTAGCTTTAAATCCAATTGTCTATGATCTTGCGACATTTGGGCATAAATACATGTGTGTGGAAATGGGCATTTTGTGATCTCAAACAATCCCGATTTCTTGCGTTTCGAAGCCCGTAGCCTCCACTGACAACCATCTTTCGATTTCTTACACCTAATTGACCACAATTTGGGTTCTGAATCGCCCACAACATATTCTTGTTGCTTGGCTATACAACATCGTTTTACTCTATGTTGCAAGTCTTCCTTTGAGGGAAATATGAGTCCTTCGCAAAGATCTTGTGACTCGTTCCACCCCATCGAGATGTTATCATGATTGTCTGATAATGGGGTCATAGCTTCATGATTAAGCTCCATGAAATTCGGTGATGGAGGCTCAAAACTTGCAGTGGTAGGTTGTGGTGTATCGTTCATACTATGCAACTCGGTGTCTTGTAACTCTGTTTCTTCAATGCTTACGCCATTGCCATCTTCTCGTAGTGGCGATGCATACATAGACCCATCATTTTCAATTACTCTCAACAAAGGACCACGCAAATCAACAAAATTATCCATCTCATGTCCGTCATCCTCATCACTGTTTTCATCACTGTCGTCGTCTTCAAAATTGAATTCATCATCAGACAAATGTACATTTGAAGGGCTGCCATCTTCAGAATCATTGGTCATGTGATCGAATGTAGCATCAATTGGTGAAGCTGTACTCGGACCAATGTGCTCCATTGATCTTCGTGCACTCTGACCGTCAAAATTCATGTGGCTTCGGCGATGACCCGTTTGACGACCTTGGGTTGAATTTCCACCAACAACTTCTACATACACCTCCATATTAGTAGGAGGTGGGACCTCTTGCAACATGGAAAAAATATCCCTTAGCTCTTCCTCATTGCTAATCGGAACAACCGTATAATTGAAATCCTTTTCGCCAAAAAGCAAAGGATATCTATAGGTGATATTGATCGTTGCACACGTTGAAATTCGTAGTTTACCTCGAATAACCCCTTCAAATTCTTTAAAATCAATGCCTGATCGGACTCTTACAAGCCCTACTGGCGGTCTATCGTATGATGCACCACGCGAATCATGTAATACAGAACCACCACTGTAGCATATTATAGATACAAGTCTATTTGTCATCTCTGTGGGAATAAGCAAAATACAATCGTCATTATTTCAAAGAAAATATGAAATTAAAGCCTATGACTTGAACAAAGTAACAATTAAAAGGAAATGTAATAAGGCTAATTTGTTTGAATTGAAGTCATCAACTTTTGGAGTCATCTACGTACTAAAATTCATATAGATAATCAGTAGAATTTTATGCTAACAAGTGTCATCTAATGACAAAGAGAAAATATGTAGAGTTTTCACGGCGTGTAATTCTAGCACTCTTAAAGAATTCCTCATTCTAATATGACTACACCAACATGGTTTTCCTTATTCAAATATAAGGAGATCATAAAATACTTATCCATATTTAGCAAGTTCTAATTACTTTCCAAATACATATTTCATGTTCTAATCTAATGAGGAATCCATGTTTCAGCTAAAATCCAACAAGGAGGATTGGTAATAGCTAATTATATACTGATATACTTATAATGCACGTTGCAATATACACTTTTCCTCAACCTATTCCCGTTTTCATGATTGATACTATGTCTTCCTCTTATTTTTTATGATTGAAACTATTTATTTCATAAATGCACTTTAGACAATTTATGGTAACTGATTCCCCTAATATTAAACTAGCCAAAAATATGGCTCCACCGTATCTTATGATTTAATGGGAAGATAACCATGCAAAACAATATAGTACAGGTTTTTTTTTTTTTTTGATAGAAAAGAAAAGATTTGTTCTGATGTGATGCACATATATTTATTTATGTGTATTCATGGGAATAATCACTAGACAAAAATCAAATAAAAATTCAACAAATCCACAAGCATCACGATACAATTATTCATCAATTAAAAAAATAGTAACTTATCATGAAAAAAAAAATCCAAAACAATGTAAATAACTATACCACCAGGAATTCCTATGCATATATTTTAGCGCTCCAATAAAATTGTCAATTAACAAGCCCATACCTTGAAGTTTTCTTCCAGTTGTATAAATTTGGAGCTAGTTATGAGGATAATTCAATTTCTCCTATTTGGAGTTTCGATTAAATACTTGAAGTGCTCCAATATGGTTTGAATTGATAACCAAAAAACATTGAATTTTCCTTCTAGATGTGCAAAGTCGGAAACTTGGAGCTAGTAATTTGGATACATCTGAAGTCATCTTCCAGATGAATATCTGAAGAGTATCGCAATGTATGGGAAACATTGGATTACAAGACAAAGAAAAAAGGAAATGATGGTCATGGATTCATTCACATTAATTTTATAGCCACAGACACTTCAAATTCATTTATCAGATATATAAAAAAAGGAGGGGTGAGAGAGGGAGCAAGAGAGTGAGAGTGAGAGCGAGAGAGACGAAAAACGAATTTTGCATTTTATTTTGACTGAGTATGGAAAGCAGTTGCATTGCTTCCAAGAAAGCCAATCAACAATGGCTTAAAACATTGGATGATCTTAAATATGGTTCACCAAGAATACTTGGATGAATAAACGTTGAGACATACATGTCTCTGTGGTATGAACTGAGACTGGAACAAATGTTTGTTTTACAGCCTGAACTTGACCTAACTCAAATATGATTAATGAAGCTTGATTGAGCTTCTAAATCAGGTTGAGATTGTGAAAATGGTCTGAAAAACTCTTTTTATTATTTTCTATGTTTGGTGACCAAAATTTTCCTTTCCCAACTCCCCTATAACCTTTGCTATATTCCAATGAGAAATATGATGAATTGTTTGATAATAAGAATACAGAAAAAAAAAATTATGGTTATTTCTCTTTCTTAGGTGGGCAGGGGCAGGTTCCCAAATCTGGTTGGTACACCGGCCACTTCCACCCACTCACTCAACGCAAGAAAACTAGGTTATTCATGCTTATTCCTACTTGTTTAATTTTAGCCATGTTATATGACTTATAATGTAGATCTATTCAGAAAGAGAAAAAAAAAATGACCTAAACTTATTTCGATTTCGAAATTGAATGGTTGAAATCAGGAATCATCACTTACTACTATCACGGCGAATACACGGTGCGAAGTGAGAGGACGGCGACGGAGCGACGGCGACGGCGAAGGCGACGGCGACGGACCGAAGAGTTTCAGACAGAGGAGGGGGGCGAGGGACGAGTGTGGGAGTGTGGGAGTGTTTGCTCGTGGGTGGGGTATTTGTAGGGTTTAAGGGAAGGCGTCTTTTCAAAAGACGCCTTTTCAAAAGACGCCTTCCCTTAAAATAAAAAAAAAACTTGCAAGGGAAGGCGTCTTTTCAAAAGACGTCTTCCCTTCAACTTTAAAAAAAAATATACCGAAGAGAAGGCGTCTTTTGAAAAGACGCCTTCTCTTCGGTAAAAAAAAAATAGCATTTGAAGGGAAGGCGTCTTTTGAAAAGACGTCTTCCCTTCACAATATTTTTTTTTTAAGTTGAATGGAAGGCGTCTTTTGAAAAGACGTCTTCCCTTCAACGGTAAAAAATTCCAACTCTGCGCCGACGTGGCGCTTGTGTGGACAGCTGACTGTGCGCTGACTGTACAATGAATAGTAAAACAAGGCAAAAGTGACATTATTTTGTAATGGATGGCATTTGTGAAATTATTCTTTTTGGGAAGGGTAATCATGTAAAAAAGCTTGCACTTTGTTTTATTTTTGTGAAATTATTCTTTTTGTGACAATTAGAAAAGCTTGCACTTTGTTTTATTTTTTGTTCACAATATAATGAACTTAACAATAAGAAATTGGCACAAAGAGACGAGGACACGGTTTCCATCTATTCCCTATGTATACGGCATGTTAAGTCCGTAATTAATATCTTCTCATTGATATTAAGCCATATTGGCGTTACGCGTGACCACATCTTATTCATTAACACTAGTAATTGAAAAACTCGAATATTATTACTCGTCTCCCGAAACTGTGTGGAAAATATAGTGTCAGCTAGCTGGTATTGGCTAGAGAAAAGGCCAAAGAATGGGCTTGTCTTTGTTGGTCCACCTCATGTGGGTGGCCAATGAATAACTAAATTTATTGGAAGGAAAGAAGCCAAGGCTGACCAAAAGAGGGCGGCTGAATTCATGCATGAGCAGCTTGCAGACTTCACGTGGGCAACAAGCAAGCAAACAAGGCGGCTGGCAGCCAACAACATGGATCACGTGGGTATCAAACTTAATTACAAAAATGCCCTCCATAACTCTATAAATAGAACCTTGTTTCAACTCAAAAAATTCAATCTGAGAGAGATCAAATATTCAGAGAGATCTAATTCTAGAGATCTAGAGAGCCTCAAAGAGAGTTTCTTTGAGAAGAAAAAGTGTGAGCCAATTTGTGAAGTGTTATCCACAAATTGAAGATACATAATTAGTGTATATTTGTGAGAGATCCACCTAAGGGTGAAGTTTGTAATCCCATTTGATTATAGTGGAAGTTTCTAAGCGGCCTACGGGTCCCGTGGTTTTTACCTCATTTTCAAGAGGGTTTTCCACGCTAAAATCTTTTGGTGTTATCTTTGTTGTATTTTTAGTTTGGGAAATTGTCCTGGGATTGTAGAATTTATTTCTTTACATCCATCGTTTTTCCCAACAAAGTGGTATCAGAGCCTGGGTCGTTTTCAGCAAAGGTACGGTTCATACATACATTACTATTCACGTATACGTCACTATTTAGAATAGTAATACTATTTATAGAATACTATTCACGGAGCACTATTCACAAGGGCACTATTCATATAGTACTATTCACAAGGGGTACTATTCATTGAGTACTATTTACATAGTACTATTTATCGTCGGAAAAGTGTCAAGCTCCGCGAAACCTGTTGACTGACGACTCAAATGGAGGAGAGCACAAGCAATATGTACACAGGCAATATGATCAGGTTGACTGCATTTAATTATGCAATTTGGAAGCCGAAGATGGAGGATCTTTTATACATTAAAAATCTGTGGAAGCCGATTATAATGCCGAAGGAGGAAGCTGTGACTACAACTTCAACAGATGACAAGACATCAAAAACAACCAGCACAGACACTGATTGGGTCGTGCTGAACCGAAAGTGTGCTGCTCAAATCAGACAATGGATCGACAAGAGCATTTTCCAAAATTTTGCTAATGAACACGATGCTTACGTTCTTTGGCAAAAGTTGGAGACAATGTATGCGAGGACAACCGTACAGAATAAAGCTAATCTGATATGACGATTAGTCAATTTGAAGTATAAAGATGGAAGCAGCGTATCGGAACACATGAGTGAGTTCCAAGGCATTGTAGATCAACTCAACTCTATGATGATGATCGTAGATGACGAGCTACAAGCGTTGTTGTTGACGAGTTCTCTACCAAAAAGTTGGGACACTCTAGTTGTGTCAGTTAGTAACTCAGCTCCTGGCGGCAAGCTTACCATGGAAATGGTAAAAGACAGAATGTTGAACGAAGAGTCTCGACGAAAAGACAATGGTTATACTCCTGAAAGTGAAGCACTTGTCATGGAAAAACAAGGCAAGCAAGAATGACACGGAAGGAGTAAAAGCAGAAATTCTCGTAACCAAAGTCAGCAAAGAGGACGCTCAAAGTCCAGATCGTGGCATGACAAGAAGTGTCATCACTGCGGCAAGCCCGGACACTTCATTCGAGAATGTCGAAAGTTAAAGGCGGAACGATCCAAAAATCAAGAAGCAGAAACCCGAACAAATGACACCGCAACTCTCACTGAAGAAGTCGTCATTGTTCGAGATGCTGATTATGTCAACCTTGCAAGTCAAGACTCTACATGGGTAGTTGACTCAGGTGCGTCCTACCATGTCACCTCACGACGAGATTTCTTCTCAGCCTACACGCAAGGTGATTTCGGACGAGTGAGGATGGGAAATGATGATGCATCCAAAATTATCGGCATCGGTAATATTTATTTAGAAACTAACCTTGGATACAGGTTACTCTTGAAAGATGTGAGGCATGTTCCAGATATCCGCCTCAATTTGATCTCCACCGGAATGCTTGATGACGATGGCTACAATAATAACTTTGGTGAAGGAAAATGGAAGCTCACCAAAGGAAACTTGGTAGTAGCCAGAGGCAAGAAAGATGCATCACTCTACCACACAGAAGCCAAGCTGTGTAAAGAAGAAGTAAATACCATGAGGAAAGAAGTTCCCACCGAGTTATGGCATAAGCGGCTCGGCCACATGAGTGAAAAGGGTCTCAGAATTCTTTCCAAGAAGGAGCACTTGCCAGGAATGACAGGTACATCTTTACGTACTTGTGTTGATTGTATTATGGGGAAACAACATAGAGTTGCATTTCGTAGTTCCCCACCATCTAGAAAGGCAAATATTCTAGATTTAATACACACAGATGTCTGTACAATGAGTTGTAAGACACTAGGAGGTGCTCACTATTTTGTGACTTTTATTGATGATCACTCTAGAAAAGTGTGGGCCTTTGCTTTGAAAACTAAAGATCAAGTGCAGGAAGTTTTCAAGCAATTTCATGTAAAAGTTGAGAGAGAAACTGGCAGACGATTGAAATGTGTACGATCAGACAATGGCGGTGAGTATCGAGGATCATTCGAAGAGTACTGCAGAAATTTCGGCATCAGGCTGGAAAAATCGGTACCAAAGACACCTCAACACAACGGTGTCGCAGAGAGGATGAACAGAACCATTTGTGAAAGAGTCAGATGTATGCTCTCAAATGCAAAACTGCCAAACTCCTATTGGGGGGAGGCAATGAGGACAGCGGTCGATTTAATCAACCTTTCTCCATCAGTTCCACTGAACTACGACGTACCAGAAAAAGTTTGGACGGAGAAAGACGTTTCTTACAAACACTTGAAAGTATTCGGCTGCAGAGCATTTGTTCACATCCCTAGAGACGAGAGGTCCAAGCTGGATGGAAAAGCGAAGCAGTGTATCTTTGTGGGATATTCCCATGAAGAATTCGGCTACAGACTTTGGGATCCTGTCAACAAAAGGATTGTCAGAAGCAGAGACGTGGTGTTTCTTGAAGATCAGACGATCGAGGATTTTCAGAAACCTGAGAAGCCACAATCAGAAGAACTTCCAGTGAATCTGGAACCAGTCTCTTCATCAACAAATTCAGATGACAAGGAAGCTACACCAGATACTGATGATGATGTTCCACCAGCTCACAGTTCAGAACAAGAACAAGTTCCTGAACAAATTCCTGAACAAGTTCCTGAACAAGTCCAACCAGAAGCACAACTAAGGAGATCCACCAGAGAGCGACAACCAAGTCAAAGATATCCTCCTAGTGACTATGTGATGCTCACTGACGGGGGAGAACCGGAGAGCTATACTGAAGCTATCACTGACCAACATAAGACTGAGTGGATGAAAGCCATGCAGGAAGAAATGAAATCTCTGCATGAGAACCACACATTTGACTTGGTGAAATTACCGCAGGGAAAGAAAGCCCTCACGAATAAGTGGGTGTACAGAATCAAAAGCGAAGAAGGTAGCTCGCAACCTCGATACAAAGCAAGATTGGTTGTGAAAGGATTCGGACAGAAGAAAGGCGTTGACTTCGATGAAATCTTCTCACCGGTGGTAAAAATGTCTTCAATCCGAGTTGTTCTTGGCTTGGCAGCTAGTCTTAATCTGGAGGTTGAACAACTTGATGTAAAAACCGCATTCTTACACGGTGATCTTGACGAGGAAATCTATATGGAGCAGCCCGAAGGTTTCCAAGCCAAAAGAAAAGAGAAACTAGTATGTAGGCTAAAGAAAAGTCTGTATGGTTTGAAACAGGCACCGAGGCAGTGGTATAAAAAGTTTGACTCGTTCATGGAGCAAACGGAGTACAACCGAACGACAGCTGATCACTGCGTCTTCATCAAGAAATTCTCTGATGGTGATTTTATTATTCTTTTGCTTTATGTTGATGATATGTTAATTGTAGGCCAAGATATTGGCAAGATTAACACGTTGAAGAAAGAGTTGAGCAAGTTCTTTGCCATGAAAGACTTAGGACCCGCAAAGCAAATCCTTGGCATGAAGATTGTTCGTGACAGGAAGAGCAAGAGACTTTGGCTATCTCAAGAAAAGTATATTGAGAAAGTCTTAGAGCGATTCAACATGAGCAAAGCTAAACCTGTTAGTTCTCCACTGGCAAGCCACTTCAAGCTTACTTCGAGCCAATGTCCTTCAAGCGAGGAGGAGAAATCAGAGATAAGCAAGGTGCCCTATGCATCGGTAGTTGGCAGTCTAATGTACGCTATGGTATGCACCAGACCAGACATTGCTCATGCTGTTGGTGTTGTGAGCCGATTTCTATCAAATCCTGGAAAGGAACATTGGACAACAGTCAAATGGATACTCAGGTATCTTAGAGGTACTTCCAGTCATTGTTTATGTTTTGGTAATGGTAAATCTGTATTAGAAGGATTTACAGATTCAGATATGGCTGGCGACGTGGATACGAGAAAGTCGATATCCGGGTACCTAATAACCTTTGCAGGGGGAGCTGTCTCATGGCAATCACGATTACAAAAGTGTATTGCCTTAAGTACCACAGAAGCAGAGTATATTGCAATCACTGAAGGTTGTAAGGAGATCTTGTGGATGAAAAAGTTCCTACAAGAATTGCAGCAGAACCAAGAAAATTATGTTCTTTATTGCGACAGTCAGAGCGCAATACACCTCAGTAAGAACTCAACCTTCCATTCAAGGTCCAAGCACATCGACGTGAGGTATCATTGGATTCGTGATGTGTTGGAAAATAAACTGTTGCAAGTTGAGAAAATTCACACTAATGACAACGGGGCAGATATGATGACGAAGTCCCTAACCAGCGAAAAACTTGCTATCTGTAGAGAGATTGCAGGTGTGGAGGAGCCCTGTTCCACATGAGGTGGAGGGGGAGATTTGTTGGTCCACCTCATGTGGGTGGCCAATGAATAACTAAATTTATTGGAAGGAAAGAAGCCAAGGCTGACCAAAAGAGGGCGGCTGAATTCATGCATGAGCAGCTTGCAGACTTCACGTGGGCAACAAGCAAGCAAACAAGGCGGCTGGCAGCCAACAACATGGATCACGTGGGTATCAAACTTAATTACAAAAATGCCCTCCATAACTCTATAAATAGAACCTTGTTTCAACTCAAAAAATTCAATCTGAGAGAGATCAAATATTCAGAGAGATCTAATTCTAGAGATCTAGAGAGCCTCAAAGAGAGTTTCTTTGAGAAGAAAAAGTGTGAGCCAATTTGTGAAGTGTTATCCACAAATTGAAGATACATAATTAGTGTATATTTGTGAGAGATCCACCTAAGGGTGAAGTTTGTAATCCCATTTGATTATAGTGGAAGTTTCTAAGCGGCCTACGGGTCCCGTGGTTTTTACCTCATTTTCAAGAGGGTTTTCCACGCTAAAATCTTTTGGTGTTATCTTTGTTGTATTTTTAGTTTGAGAAATTGTCCTGGGATTGTAGAATTTATTTCTTTACATCCATCGTTTTTCCTAACAGTCTTGTCATGTAAGTATGTAACTACGTGGCTACAAGACAGACTTCTTGTGTTGGGTCACTGCAATCGTTATTGTATTTTAAGGCAAGTTGTGGGGTCATTATCGTATTTAATTTTGCCCCTTCAATGGCTTAAAACAGACATCGATGATCGAGTAGTTGTCATTTGACGACCGACTTGAAATAATTTTGAAGAGTTAGTTGATTGTTCCGACATCTATTGCTCTTGAATTTTAGTCCATTTGTCTTTCCTTATCTTACTAAGTCTCCTCTCAATTTTAGGATCACAAGGTAGAAGTTCAAAACTTCTATCTTTTTTTGTATACATGGCTTGAAAGAATCTACAAAAAAAAATGGACCAAAATAAAAAGAAGAAATTAAAAAAAATGAAAATAAAATTTTAAATTAAAATTAAGGTCACTTTGTAACGATATTAATTAAACTAGAATTAAATCAATCTATGACAATGGCACCAAAAACTTATTTGTAATTTTTCGTAAGTGCACTGTATTAAGTTATACACATATATATCAATTACTTTATATTGGCTCATATTGCATTAGTAATTTTACATGTCATTATTATGAAATTGACTTTTCTCGTTAGGGAGAAATTGATTGACACTGGCTTATATTGCATCTAGTGTGTCGCTATTATAATATTAGTTTGGTCAATTATATTATTATTTAAAATATCATTGAGGTCCCTCAAACTTAGCCAATTTTTACTAAAATATAAATATATTTGTGTGAAAGAACTTATGATTTCTTATCACAATATAATTTCAATTGACCTTATAATTTCATGATGTAACAACCAGCTAAATAAACTTGGTAATATCATCATAATTATTTTTTTGAGATGATATCAACACATGATTTTTAATCACATTTTTTTTCTTGAGAAAACTTCAACACTGTCTATTTTGCTACTTAAGAAGCATATTTGATTTGTAAAATAATGTATTCTTTTTTTTTCTCGTAAATTTAATTTTGTAACTTCAGGTGCATTTAATCATATAATAAACTTATCAAAATCAAAATATAATAACATAGTTTCACGCTATGAACAAAATATAAAATAATATGTACATATATTTTGACAATGTAAAATAACTAAATATCAAATAAATAATAAAATATACAATCTTATCACTAATATACCTTTTCAATTTAGAAAACACAATCTCCTCCAATTTTTAGAGTTTTTTGTGGTGATAACGTGTTATAAAATAAATAAAGAACCATTACAAATAAATAAAATAAAATGAGGCATCTTGACAGAAAAAAAGAAAAATAGAGAAATGGGGAGAGATTTCATTCTCTTATTGATATAAACTTGTTTGTTTACAATCTAAGCACTTTTTTATATAGGCTCTTGGTCATAATAGAGGGATTAATAATAAATTCAACAATTACAAAGTTAATTTCATTGGTTACATAGTTAAAACTATGTCTAATTTAGAGGTTACAAAATCTCTGTCCTAAACGAGAGATTATAAGATATAATATGATAATATTCAAATACATTTATAATATTATTCACAACATAATGCACTTAATTAAAAATTTGGGCCAACAAGGATTCGCTTAGTTGGTTCAGAAATTAGTTCGAATCCTGTATCCACCGCTACAAAAAATAGGTAGTATTTGAAAAAAGTTTTTCTAATTTTTTCTTACAAAAAGTTGAAAATTTTGGGAAATAACAATTTTTCTGATTTACTTTTTGGTAACCTAAAAACTGAAAAACTATTTTAGGGTACTGAATCAAACATAACTTTAGTAAACGACGATGATAATCCCCACTTTTTCTATTTTTAAGTTTATTTTAAATATAATTTCTCTTTTTTACCTTTTTCAGTTTTAATATTTTTTTAGATTTTTATCTTCTTTCTATTTATAAATAATATTTATATCTTTCAATTGAAAATTTAAATAAAAATTTAAAATTTTAATTAATAAAAAACAAAAAAAAATGTGAAAGCAACTAGTATATATACATGAATTCAGAAGTTTATTATAACTGCAATAGATGATTTAAATAAAAAAGGATTAAGAGGCAAAATTATAGTCAAACACTAGTCTTGCAAGATAATAAAGTTCACACCTTTTGAACACAAAAAGCTTATTAAATGGATTCTTTGACAGGCAATAATGCCCCCAAAATCCAAAATATTAACTTTGTTTTTGAAGTCAATTTCACATGTCCTGTGGTTTAAGGATATCACAAAGTTGTTCCAAAAAAAAAGGGAACATAAAATAAAAAGAGAGGCACTTCCAGATCATCGATGTTGGTCTCGGTGGATTAAATAATGTGAAAATAAAAAAAAATTAACATTAAAATATAAAATAATAAATTTTAATCTTCTAATCTATGTTACTATCAGTTTTTAAGCCTTCAACTTACAATCGAACCCATCACTAAATAATAATGTGAAAATAATAAAAAAACTAACATTAAAAAATAAAATAATAAATTTTAATCTTCTAATCGATTCGATTCGGTTACTATCAATTTTTAAGCCTTCAACCCCCAGGCGAACCCATCACTAAATAAAAAAATCGAACTCATGAAAAAAAAAATATCAAACAGAATCTTGGCGGTTTGAGTCAAGCCTAAAACTCTAGTCCAAACTTGTTCTTCAATAAAGTTTAAATGAATTACAGTGGGATGCATGAATATTTATACGGACAAATGTAAGCTGACAAAGAACCAAAAAAGTAACAAATGAACTCTCTTATTTATAACCATACAGACACAGACTTAAGATCCCTTCAAATCCGCGGACTTCAAATGGTTTGGAATCCATGGACAGCTGGTAGTCATTGAGCTGGCTTGAAGATAAGATCGACTTGATTTGAAAGACACGCACTCAAAAAGCGAAGAGACATAAAGCAAAGATGTTTTATCTTTACACTGTACATAAAGTTGATGGTTCATGTCAATTTGTCCTCTTGTGGTGAGTGGGGGACAAAAATGGGGACCACGGAAGATGTGGATGTGCTTGCTGAGTCAGAAGATAAGGAAGAATCTTCAACACGTTGCATCGGTGGGACAAGTGTCTGGAGTGGAGATGACTGTTGGGCGATGTTGATGTCATCCATGATGTCAGCTAGGTATGGGTCGAGTTGTTGTCAGAACAGGAGACGAGCACGTTGGATTCGTCGGAGAACATCAAGTCTGGTTGCTGAAGAAGAGTATGATAGATCGATGTTAGAAAGTCGTTGGAGCATTCTTCTAGCATCTCGAAATCGTCGAAGGCGGAGAAGAGCAAGTTCTTTGCGTATGATTGGATACTGATTATACTGATGTGGTTGGTGGTCATCATTATCCATGTGTAAGAAATCACGAAGAGCTTGAGACAGATGAGAAAGAGGAGGCCGCATGATACAGAGTGCTTGCGCAAACACGAGAGGGGAGATTATGGAGAAGTACCACACTGAGTTTTCATATCTACATCTGGGTCACCTGTATCAAAATTGTCGAGCCAATCTTCATGATGATCAATAGGCGGAGGAGAACGAAGACCTAAGGCAATAAGAGCATTGTCTTCAAAGTTTTGAGCTTGCTGACATTCTAGAATCTCAGCATCAGAAAGAGGTGGATCGGTGACACGTCTTCTGGGTCGTCTTGGAGGATCTCTGAAATTTGGTGATGGAGGAAGATCTGAGAAAACTTGATTGTGATATTCTATGTCCTGTTGTTGTTGATTGTCATAAAGATCTTTATAAATCAGTGGAGAGGCACTGAGACGTTGTCTGATTGGAGAAGGACTGGGAGATCTTTCTGGAGGATCTCTGAATTGCGGAGAAGGAGCATCAGGAGCTGTAAGATTGGAAATTAATTCATCCAGTTGAGTGGGAGGAATGAATTCATGTGGTCCAATAATGGTGTGAGACCTTGGTAGTGAAGGACCATTAATTTCTTCTAGAAAACGTCGGACTCCTTAAAGGATTGCTTCTGTAAGATGGCAAGAGTAAGTCTGGAACTCTTGAAGGTAATGTTCTGCAACAAGTCCTTGAGATGAATCAGAGAATGGTTGATAACCAATATATATAGCATGAAGACGGTGTGGTTGTTGCTGGCATATCTCAGAAACATGACGTAACCAGGTTTGTCGTGGATCAAAAAGATTCATGCAACTATAGAGAAGAGATGTATCATGTGACTGAAAGTAATGCTGTATTTCAGAAGGTATAAATGTTAAAGCTATTTTGTATAAACAAGAAATACACCATAAATACCAGAAGAACTTTTCAGATATATCGGGACGAAGGTGGAATAGAAATAGGTAGGGCTTAGTCTGATGGAATGAATTGGGATGAAGATGGGCTGGAAAGTCCATGAAATAGTTATGGGCATACTCAAAAAGGTGTTGTTGAGCATAGGTTTGGACTTCATAAGCAGTTGTGGGCTTAGGTAAATTAGGAGGGAAAATGGCACCGATGAGAGGAAAAATACCATGGGCGTGAATAACTTGGATAGGCCGAGGTTTAGGAATAGTATTGGGCTGGATTAATAGGGGTAGACTAAGACCATTGTGTAATAGTGAAATCTGGGGAGATTTGGGTTTTTGGATAGGTCTGGATAGAAAATCAGCCAAAACATTCTTAGTTCCTGGAATATGTTTAACGGTAAACTGGAATTGAGTAAACCATTCCTGGAGACGAAGAAGTTGAGCAGAAGGAACCATTTTGGTCCGGAATTCCAACATTTTGGGAAATGAGGAATTATCCATTTGAATTGCAAAGTGAGCTGGCCTTAAGAAAAAGGCGAACTTCATAATACCATATTTAACTGCAAGGACTTCTTTGATTGTAATATGGTAATGGAGTTCAGATGCTGAAAATTTTCCGCTGTGATATCCACAAATAGAATCAGTGGAATCTTTATGTTCAAGGAGAACAGCACCCCAGTAAAGATCAGAAGCATCCGTCTGTAATATAAGTGAACCAGTACTAGGAATCACCAGAGGGGGAGGATTCTGACAGATCGTCTTGAGAACTTGAACAGCATCAGTATGTATAGATTGCCATGGTGGTGGATCTTTCTTCAATAGAGAAGATAAAACTGATGTGTGTCGAGAGATATGAGGAATAAACATCCGGAGATAATTGATAATACCAAGAAATTGCTGAAGTTGTTTGACTGATAGCTGAGTGTCTGGAAATTGCAGTAGTTCCACAGCAATATGAGAACCAGGCTGATAGACACCATTAAAGAACTTCATACCAAGAAAATCAATTTCGGATGTGCATAGAATACTCTTCTTCTCTAAAAGCATAATACCATGTTGTTGAGTAATATCTAAGAACTGAGAAATAAGTCGGTGATGATCAGCTTCAGTCTTAGAGAAGAGCAGGATATCATCAATATAAATAAGAGATGTTGATAAGATGGAGGCATATATACGTGTCATAGCTTTCTGAAATAAGGACGGTGCGACCTTCAGGCCGAAAGGCATGACAGTCCATTGATAATGAGCATTGGGTATACAGAAAGTTGTCTTAGATCGATCATCAGGATGGATGCCCAGTTGCCAAAATCCTGCTTTCAGATCAAATTTACTATAGATAGTGGATCCTGAAAGTAAGGTAAGCTGGGAAGAGATCTTTGGTAAAGGAAACTTATCATCCTTGAGAAAGATATTTAACGGCTTGTAATTGATAACAAGACATTTCTTGCCACGTTTGACTTCAGCTCTTTTGTTGACGTAGAAGGCTTGGCAAGCCCAATCAGAAGTAGTAGGCTCGATTAAGCCCTGTAAAAGTAATTCATCACATTCTTGCTTTGCTATGGCAAGTTCTTCAGGAGGCATTCCAGGGTGAATAGCCTTTGTCGGATTGATATCTTCATTCAGCTTGAATGAGAGATGGACATAAAACTGAGAATTCTTCCATAAGGGATGAGGGTTTGTAAAAGTCTTGTGTGATTCACTAAAACAAGACTTAAGTTTATCTTGGTAGGATGGAACATCTTGAATAGCATACAACTTAGGAATAGTTGTATATAGAAGAGTTTGATTCTGATAAGAGATTCCATGAGGTAGAATTCTTAATTTTGATTTTGAATAGAGGTCCATTCCAAAAAGAATATCTTTATCGGGAAGATCACAGCCTAGAATGTGTGTCCAGATAATGAGATTTGGGAAGAATTTCAGACCAATCTTCCTAGTAGTAATTAGATGGGTCTGGAAAATCTCATTATTAGCAGCTTTAAATGATTCAGTATGAGACTTCCAAAATGTATCGGGAAGGATACGAGGATTCATCATACTCTTAAAAGCACCAGTATCAAAATATCCAATTACCTTGATAGGGTTATCAAATTTTGTAGGGAGAATGGATATTTCGGCATAGGGCATGACATGAGTTGTAGCCATGGCCGGAGGACGGTAGAGTTGGATCATGCCAACATAATCATCATTGTCTGATGGAGAAGAAATAGGATCATCATCAGAAGAAGCTTCTTGGTAAGCAAAGAGAGTACTGTCATCAGGCGAATCTTGTTCAGAAAAGATAGATTCAATATCTTGATCATCTTGTAATGAATAAGAGAGTTGAATCTGTTGAATAAGATGCTGGCCTTTCTTCTTGTCAGGACACTGTTTTGCAAAATGTCCAGGTTTCTTACATATATAACAGCGAGCAGACTTAGGAGGATTAGTGCGTCTTTTGAAGTAGCGAAGACGTCGTTTTTTCTTCCAACGCTGTTGCTTAGAAAACTTTGAGAACTTCTGAGGATTCTTCTTATGAAAACGCCATAATTTCGGATTTTTCTTTTTGTGAGGAGGGCATTCACATTTGGACTTGCATCCAATTTCAAGATATTTCTTATCACAGACATTTGATTTGTAAAAAGATGAAGTCTGAGATTCTGCAATGATGCGTCGTACCTCACAATTTTTCTCAATGGCTTCAAGAAGTTGCTGAAAGATTTCAGCAAGAGATAATTGTTCCAATGGTCTACCGAGAGCTTTGAGAAGACGATTTAATTCAGGGTGAATTTCCTGTGGTAGTGAGGCAATAAAAGTATGTTTCAGATCTGTTTTGTCATAACCACCAAGGAGATGATAACGCTGGAGCATACGAGTAAAATGCCGATAGAGATCCTTTTTCCGGAGAGAACAACATTTCATTGTGAAATATTCTTGTTTGTATTTTTTCTCCAGGATAGCACTATCACCAACGAATTCTCGAATAAGGACATTATAGAAATCCACAATAGATAGTTGAGTGAGTTGAAGCATGCGGTATTCACCAAGAGAAGAAAACCAATCTCTGACAAAACCAGTGCATCTTGATATAAAATCAGAGATGATTGCATTAGGTGTTCTGTCAGCCATTAGTTGGTTTGGCATCCATGTAGCCCAGGTTAAGATCTTTGAGCGCCATTGCTCATAGGGGATGTCTTCAAGAGAAAACCAAGGAAAATTACTGTTTTTGTTAAAGAATTGTTGAGGATTAGGAACTTGGTCTTGTGCTTGTGCTGGCGGTTGATTAGCGGGATCATTCATATCGACCTCTTCATCAAAAGGTTGTGGTTGGTTTTGAGATGAAGAAGGGTCATCAACCATATGTATCTGAGCAAGAGCAGATATATCCATTTGATAGGAATCAGTAGCAGATAAGTCTGATAAAGCTGAATTAGATGAAGCATCAGTAAGAGCATCAACATTAGTGTCTGATTCCGAAGATCCCAAGGAGAGGGATTCAAATCGAGCAAGATCTTCAATAGGCGTGACATAATTGAAGTCGTCATAAGGTATGATAGGATGACTCGGAGGTGGCTGAGTTGATGTAGAAGGTGAAGGCCTAGTGACAGGAGGTACTGGAGGGTAAGGTAAGTGGACAGGTGCTTGGGGCACAAATGGTGAGGAAGGCATGGGTGCCTTACCTTTATCACCAAAAATAGGTCTAGGGCCTCTAGGTTGTGGAGGTAGATTAGCTGGGGGCTGTTGTGGGGAAGTAGCAATAGGAGTAACCGAGAAAGGAATAATCGGTGGTTGTGGTGATACTAGAGGTTTCTTAGCTAGAGGGTTTTGTGCTAACATGAGGGTTTGAAGGAGAACTGACTGACGATCAGTTGTAGATAAAGGAGGTGGTAAGTTCTAAAAAACTGGTGGAGAAGGGAATGACGACCTTACTAAAGACATAGGATAAGCTTCAGGAAACACCGGAGCAGTAGGTGTTTGGAGCTTATGTAGATCAGTAGTGACATATGAAAGTTGTTCTTTCAAATATCTGATTTCTCTCTCAGCAGCCTCAAAATGTGGACCAGTGATATTCTGTTGTAAATAATACCGGAGAAGAGTATCCAATTCATGAATCTTCGTTTGAAGTTCAGTATAATATTCCTGACTGATAGCAGCTTGGATATCGGTATTGCGGACAAGACTAGTCGTTGTAGTAGTGAGAGAATTAAGATGCTCATCAATCTGTTGAAGATAACTATTCTGGACAATAGCATTTTTAGTTTGCCAATTCAATACTTCTTCAGCAGATGTTAGCAGCTTGGGAGTACCATCTGAGCGAATCTCATTGAGAGAAATAAATGGTTTAGCCGTAGTCTGATGTGTAGGATCTGTCACTCTAGTAAGTGGAGGAAAATTCTGATCATATGATCCAATTGGATAACAAGGAGGAACCATCGGAGCTGCAGGTGGAGCTGGAGGTTCTTTATAATGCTTAATAGATGAGCGGCAAGAAGAGAAGACAGGAATCTTCTTCTTTTTCTTGATTTTGCATTGTCGAGAGAAATCATCATAAGAAGAATCAAGATCATCTAACCAAGCATCATATTCAAGTTCATCGATACATGTGCAACCAGGTTTGCACATCTCAGGGGCACAATCCCAAATGAAATGACCATCAATATGAGAATGATACACTGGATGTCCATCAGAGTGGAAAGAATGAAGAGGAGGATCTTCAGTTGGTTCATGGGTAGAAACAGGTTGTACCATCATTGAATGGTAAACAGGTAGACTGTCTGTGGATTGCTTCATAGAATCAAAAGTTATTTTGACAGCACCATCAACTTGTTTCTTCAGAAGAGGACAAGTTACACTAGTAACAGGTTCAGAACGTTGTAGAAACCGTTCATAATTGGTGAACCATGTTAATGGTAACATGTGACGGAGTTCCTGCTGGGGAATCTGCTTTGGAATCTGAACAATAGTAGGAATATCATTATCATGAACAAAGCCCATGATCGTACCTGTCGGTTTTTGAGTTCTGAGGTGGATAGCATGATCTTGGAGGCGGAATGCCATCTGATGATGGAGAGTTGCCATAATACTATCCTGACGATGTTGTACTCCAGAAAATTGAATCTGGACTTTAAACCGAGTAGGCAAAGTAGGATCCTTTAAACAGACGTTGAAGTCTGGAGTGATGGTAAAGACCATAGATCCATGACTAAGTGTAGTGATGACGGTTCCAATACAAGCATGTTCATAGGAAAGGAGATTCGTATCAAGCAGAGCGATACGGGCATACATGGGTAAGTCACCTCGACCATGATATGATAAAACCAAACGGATGGCTCCCATATGGATATGGGTATAACCATTAGCCAACCAGTGACGTATAAATGAAGGCTCGAACTCAAGAGTTACATATTGTTCCTGCATAGTAGACTCAAGAGTACAGTGGGTAAGAGCAGTACTTTGTATGTATTCCTTAATAGGATGACGCTTACGACTAATTAATTTTTTGACAGACGTTGAAAACGACTGAGATTTTTTTGTAAATAACCAGTAGGGGTTTAACAAATGAGGAATTGTTTCGGAAACTTTACTATCTGCTGGGATATGAGTTACTTCGACTAAATCATCAATTTTAGACGCTTGTTTAATACATGACTCAGGAAGACTTGAAAAATTAAAAGAGGAAGATTTTAAAATCGGACTAGGGTCGGACGTAGAAGATGAAGGGGGACTATCACCAAAGGGTTCCATGGATACTTACAGACCTTTTGTCTTACGTAGGCTCTCCTGGCCCGTCAAGACCTCGTCTTTGATATCCAAAGGAGAAAACTGGTGAAAAATAGATTCCTCTGCTTCTATTAAGGACCAAAACCAATTAGAAAAATTTAGTACTCAGTTAATCATCAACTTCGACTGCATCACATATGTAACAGGCAAAGCATAGACGAAGTAAACCACAGAATAAGATAGCCAGTATAACTAGAACAATGATTAACCACAAAGGAAGATGACTTAAAAGTATGAAACTTTTTTTGTAAGAAATTATATATATTTTTTTATTAACTCTCTAGCGTTTATAAGTAATTAACCTGTGAATCATTAGCCCAAGTCTAAGAAAATGTCACTATCTTGTGTTAAATTAATAAAAAACACCATGGCACAAGCTATAGTAATGTTTTGAGTACAGATCATGAGCCTATAAATAAATTAAGGCTTCACTGTGCTTCCCAATTTCACGCCAACAACCATTCCTTCGTTACTCTAAACTACATCTTGAGCACTCAACAATGGCAGATACGATTCTAGGATTACTCCTTGAGAGCCTTAATTCCCTAATCCAAAGGGAATTTGGTCTATTATGGGGTGTTCAAAAAGAAATGAAGAAGCTTTCTCGCAGATTATCAATGATCCAGGCAGTGTTGGAGGATGCAGAAGAGAAGCAAGTTAAGAGCAAGGCTATCAGAGATTGGCTAAGCAAACTTAAGGATGTAGCTTACGATGCTGATGATATCTTGGATGAGTGGTCGACTAAGTCTCAACAGGTACCTGGCTCTATCTCATCTTATTTTGATTTCAAAAGACCCATCTTTCGTTACAAGATAGCCAAAAGAATCAAAGGTATCTTGATAAAATTTGATGAGATTGCCAAAGAAAAGAATGATTTTAATTTGATAGAAAGACAGGTGAATAGAGTTAATCAACTCGACCAAACCAGAAAAACTAGCTCTATTCTTCATGAACCCAAGACTTATGGGAGGGACGCGGACAAAGAAAATATTGTGAATCTTTTGCTAAATAATATGAATTGTGAATGTGATGTTTGGGTTTGTCCTATTGTTGGGATTGGTGGTCTTGGGAAGACCACTCTCGCTCAGATTGTGTATAACGATGAGAAGGTAGTACGACATTTTCAAAAAAGAATGTGGGTTTGTGTCTCCGAAGATTTTAATGTTGAAAAGCTTACAAAAGCGATCATAGAATCATCATCTCGAACGTCATTTGATCTTTCAAATTTAGATACGATGCAGCATAAGCTTAGAGAAATTGTGGAAGGGGAGAGGTTTTTATTGGTGCTAGATGATGTGTGGAATGACAATCAAGATGAGTGGAACAGATTGAAAAGTTCTCTAATATGTGGAGCTGAAGGAAGTGCAATTATTGTCACGACTCGCCTCGAAAGAGTAGCATATATCACTGGTACAATTGAAGCATACCGCCTAAATTTGTTATCTCAAGAAGATTGTTGGAATTTGTTCAAGTACCACGCATTTGGAATGGGGAATGAAGAGAAACCAAACTTGGCAAAGATAGGGAGAGAAATTGTGCAGAAGTGTGGTGGCGTTCCGCTTGCTGCTAAGGCTCTTGGGAGCTTGTTGCGTTTTAAGAGCGACGAAAGCGAATGGAAGCTTGTCAGAGACAGTGAAATTTGGGAACTAGAGAGAGGTGACGAAAATAACATGATTTTGCCTGCCTTAAGATTGAGCTATAATAATTTATCCACTCAATTGAGGCAATGTTTTGCTTATTGCTCCATCTTTCCAAAAGATTATAAAATGGATAAAGATGAACTTATTCATCTATGGATAGCAAATGGTTTTATTCAATCTGATGGAAGGATGAAAGTAGAAGACATGGGGGAGGGGATTTTCAATGAATTGATGGGGCGCTCCTTATTCCAAGACATAGGGGAACGTAAATATTGGAATACACTAACATGTAAGATGCATGATCTGTTACACGATCTTGCATGTTCAGTCATGGGAAATGAATGTTTACGCATAGAGGTCATCGAGGTGAAAAGCATTCCCAAAAATATTCGACATTTCTCATTTGGTTATAACTTACGAACTGTATTCCCTAATTGGGATCAACTTCTTTTGTCTCAAGCATTATGTTTGCGTACATGCCTTTCCCTTGATTATGATTTTTATCAATTAGAACTTTCAGCCCATCAGTTGTCTGTTTTCTCTCATCTAAAATATCTCAGGGTATTAAACCTTAGGCTCATTAAGATGGACAAGTTGCCACCATCAATAGCCAATTTGAAGCAGTTGAGGTACCTAAACCTCAAAAACTGCAGACTCCCATCACTACCTGAGTGGGTTGGGTGCTTGAGAAATTTGCAAATGTTAGTTTTGGCTGATAACAAACTAGAAACACTGCCACCTTCAATTGGTAAATTGGAGCAATTGAGGTTTCTAGACCTCTCAAGTAATTCTTTACTAACATTTTTGCCTGAATCCATTAACGACCTAAGAAATCTGCGTACATTGAAACTATATATGTGTCATAGCCTTGAAGTGTTGCCTAAGAGCATGGGCAACTTGAAAAACCTCAAACACTTGTACAATGGACTTTGTTTGGAATTATCTGAGATGCCACATGGCATTGGACAACTAACTAGCCTGCAAACGTTGGATTGGTTCATTGTTAGTTCAAAGCAGGGATTAGGTATCAAGGAGTTGCAAGGCCTAAACCTCCTTAAAGGGAATTTAGAGATTAGAAGGCTAGGGAGAGTGGGTGATTCAAGGGATGCCAAAGAAGCAAACTTAATAAATAAAGAAAACCTTACTAATTTGGCTTTATGGTGGTCAGAAGATGAAATGGGTAATAATAATAATAGTCTTGAGGTGTTGGAAGCCCTCCAACCGCACACAAACATCAAAGGGCTGCGTATAGACGGGTACCCAGGTGCGAAATTCCCTGATTGGATGAAATTTGAGTTTCCAAACCACCTTACTACTCTCCAACTTTATGAATTATACAATCTGGAGGAATTTTCATGGAACTGGTCCAAAGAAAATCCAAGCCTTACTGCTCTCCAAGAGTTGACTATATCTCATTTCCCCAAGTTGAAGACTCCACCTACAGCACTACTCTATCTCACATCTTTAAGGAAACTGCGGATTTATGGATGTGATTCCTTAACAAGCTTGCCCAAGTTGGGGATGCATGGGTCTATCAGCTCTCTTTTAGACCTAAGTATTTCCAATTGTAGAGAGTTGGAATTTCCAGCAGAGTGTTTTGAACACCTCACTGCCCTTCGAAGCCTGACTATCCAAAATTGCGACAAATTGACATTTTTGCCAGGGGGATTGCAACACGCTGCTGCACTTGAGGAACTCAATTTGTTTTGGTGCAAAAATCTAAACATGTTGCCAGATTGGATGCAACACCTCACTGCCCTTCGAGAACTATATATTCACCTTTGTCATCCCAATCTACGGAGCAGATGCGAGAAAGACAAGGGTCAAGATTGGCACAAGATTTCGCACATCCCTGACATCACAATTGTATAGATGAACCACAGTGATGATCTCCTCCGTTTCCACAATCCCCGGCCTACTCCTCAGTTCATCTTGGTGAGAAAATAATTAACTCCATATTATTCTCTCTAATTTCCTTTATATATATATATATATATATATATATATTCTTTTTCCCTGTCTATTTTGTTTCCTGACCTTTTTTATTTTTCTTGCAGAAATAGTAGCTAGCTTGTATTTCTCCTCGAAAGTTGATAAAGAGAGATTAAAACTGAAGAAATGTTGAACCGTACAGGTATCAAAAGCTTTTTTTTTTTCAACTTTTTTTGTGCCTTCAATAATTGGGCTAGCATTGGAATGTTGGAATGAATAATAATAATTGGAACCAAGCTTCAAATAAAACATGCCTTGTAAGATTGATGACGAATAGGCATCGTTTGAATTGTTTTACACATGGTTTAGCTAGTTGATATTTGTTTGGAGTTAGTTTCTATAGTTTTTTCTGCCACAAAAACTGGGGAGTCAGACATTATTATGAACTTGAGAAGTGGAAAATTGGTGAGGCAGGGAACAAGTATTTCCATCAGTGGCAGATCCTTAGGGAGGCGGGGAGGGGCGACCGCCCCTTCAACATTTTCGAAAAACCCTTTATAACTATGCTATGTTATATATATAAAAAATGATAGATTATGTTATTCGCGCCACCACCCCCTCCCCAAATAATTTTTTACAAGTTATAAATATTTTATATGTTTTCGCTTCGCTCCTCCAAGATCAAAAGTCTAGATCCGCCACTGATTTCCATCATGAAATTTGGGAACTTATACGTGTGCAAATCAGTGAGTGTCGACATGTTTGCAAAACATTATATGTTTTGTCTATATATTTGAAAAAGAAAGTTCTTCTATACTTTGTCTAAACTCTATATATGATGATTCTTGTGCATGTGATTCCATAGGTATGCCAACCAGGAAACTATGACCACATTTAACTACTCCCTAGTGAGTATGGTGTTTGGCCTTGTTTAGAAATTATCTTTTACGAAGTTGGTTTTCATAGAGAGGATTAGTAATGGGTAAAAAATTATCTTTTATGAAGATGGTTTCCACATTTTTGCTATTTTTGAACCGAACTGATTTGATTAGATTTTAAAGGAAATTTGAAGAGACCAGAAAGTTTTTCCATATCTTTTTTTGTTTTTGGTTTATGGTAATGTTAGGGCTTCTGCATCCATGTTCTGTATTGCGATTAGCAATTTGTTTCAAAGGTGTAAATCGATGAGCCATATATAAAAGGGAACATTCACCAATATCAGTGCATGTTGGTGCCAATATTAATATATTTCCCAACTGGGGAAGCCTTATAACTGAATTATTTCCCATGAATGTATTATTTAGTTATAAATCTGCAGTGTCTCTAATATTATAGATAGACGTAAATGTTATCAATTAGATTATGACTCTATTTCCAAGTGTTTCGATATAAAAAATGGCCTTATCTAAACGGATTGAGTTGTCCCAGTATGAAGTGGTGCTCCTGGGTGATTTCAATGCCACTCTCTCCTCTGAGGAAAAAAAGGGGGGAATAGTTGGAATTGGAAGGAAGGAAAAGCTTCCTAGACTTTCTTTCTCTCAATAAATTATCTTCCTAGACTTTCTTTCTCTCAATAAATTATCTTATTTGGGATGTGTTGGTTCTTCTTTCACATGGTCTAATAGACAAATGCATGATCAGCTCATCTTGCAGCGACTTGACAGGGGGGTAGCTTCTCCAGCATGGATAAACATGTATCAGCAGGAAATTTTACCAACTATAGGATCTGATCATGCTGCGATTCTCCTTGATCAGTTTCCTCACAAGCATACTCCAAAGCCTCTCTTCTGCTATGATCACAGATGGGCAATGTTTCAAGGATGCAAAGATGCTATTGTTGCGGCTTGGGCTGAAAATTCAAATGTACAAAGATGCAAAAGTCTGAATCAGAAAATTCTAGATACAAAGAGAAGGGTTCTTTCTTGGCGGCGACAGTGCCATGATGCAAATTCAAGTAAGGTGGCTTTGGAATGCCAAAATGAGTTAAACAAACTGTTTAATTTGGCTGCACTGATGTCTAAAATTCGGTTCCTAGAGAAGAAGTTGCATGATGCTCAACTTAAAGAAGAGCAATATTGGAAACAGAAGTCTAGGGAATTCTGGCTACAATCGGGTGACTGCAATACGAAGTACTTCCATTCCAAAATCTCTGCTAGACGCCGGCACAATAAGATTCATGGTTTGTTTGATGGTAAGGGTGGGTTGAGGATCAATATGGCTTGCAGAAAATAGCTCATGATTACTTCTCTTCCTTATTTTCTCCACTTTTGACTGAGATTCTCCAATGCCTTGATGATATGCCTCAATCTCTTTCAGCAGCTGATGTGCATTGGTTGGAGAGGAAAATATCACATGATGAAATCAAAGCAGCTATCTTTGCAATGCATCCACATAAAGCCTCGGGCCGGATGGCTTATCAGCAATTTTTTACCAAGCTCATTGGGATACCATTTCATCTTCTCTTATAGCCACAGTGACTGATTTTTTTTACTGTTGCACTTTTGACAGCAAATTAAATCATACTTGCATCTCATTGATTCCAAAAATCCATTCCCCTATGGCTATGAAAGATCTTCGGCCCATTGGCCTTTGTAACGTAGCTTACAAAGTCATTGCCAAAGTTTTGGCCACCAGATTTAAGGGCGTTATTAATAAAATCATAAGCCAGTCACAATTGCTTGTATCCACGGTCGAGCCATATCTTATAATGTACTTGTTCCTCACGAGATCCTTCATACCATGCCAAAGAAGAGGAGGAAGTTTTCTGAAGCAGCTATAAAACTCGACATGTGGGTAGAGTGGGATTTCATCGACTGGGTAATGCATAAGGTTTTTCGGAGAAATGGAGGAGATGGATATCTTCATGCATATCCACGGTCAAATACCAAGTAAAGATTAATGGAAATCTCTCAAAAACCATCACTCCATGCGGTGGGCTTCGTCAAGGAGATCTTATATCGCCATTCTTATTTATTATATGTGTCGAAGCCTTCTCGTTCCACGAAAGCCTTATGATTTCACATCTTTTTTTTGCGGACGATGCTTTATTATTTTGCAAGGCTTCACCGAGAGATTTCAAAGCTTTGGTCGAGGTTGTTCAACAATATAACAGAGCGTCCGGTCAAATGTTGAACAAAGATAAGTGTTGCATCACTTCTAGTCATAAAGATCGATATTCCCAAAGAACAAAGCTGGCAAACTTGTTCCAAATGAAGCCAAATCTTGAGCTTGGCAAGTATTTAGGGGCGTATATTGATTTTGGGACTTCAAAAAAAGGCGTTTTCCTGGATATCATTAAGAAATTAAACAATAAAGTACATGTATGGGCTGAAAACTCTCTCTCTCTGCGGTGGGTAAGGAAGTTTTAATTAAATCAGTGGGTCAAACGATACCGACTTAATTGATGGCCTGTTTTAAGTTTCCAATGAAGGTCATAAATCATCTTAAATCAAGCCTAGCAAATTTTTGGTGGGGCTCTCAATTTGGGAATGCAAAAATGCATTGGTGCAACTGGAGGTCTCTCACAAATCAAAAAGCAGATGGAGGTATGGGTTTAAAGAATTTGGAGTGCTTCAATCTGGTGATGCTTGCCAAGCAAAGTTGGAAGACTGTATCGGATCCATCTTCTTTGCTTAGTCGGGTTTTAAAAGCTAAATACTTAAGAGATTGTGATTTCCTCCAGTTCAAGGCCATCATGGGGTTGGAGAAGCATCTTCGAGGGAGAACTATACTAAAGCATGGAGTGCGTTGGAGAGTTGGGAATGGGGAGTCAATTGATGTATGGAAAGATCCGTGGATCGCCCCGTTACTTTCAAAGTAGCGCCCACTCTTCAGCTGAAGAGGCTATCATCGTCCTATCATTACAGCTTAGCAAAGCTGACCTCCCAGATTGTAACACCCCGATTTTCAAAACTTAAATTTTAAGTAAAATAATGAATATTTTAATTTTATCGAGAAAGGTCACTAAAAATTGAGATGCTAATCGTATTCATCTATTTTAACTTATAACCATTATATAAATAGTAAAATTTGTAAAAATATGAATTTGTATTCTTCTAGCCAACTTACTGGTTAAGATAAACGAATATCCTTTCATTTTCATGCCAAGGACCATATAATTCTATTATACAAATTTTCATATTGAATTGCGAGGGTACTTGCCATTGTCCACCTATTATGGACACAACATTTTAAATATATTCATCAAGTAGAATTAATGAATTCAAGTCCAAGGCATTAAATAAACCACAAGGTCTTTACTAACCGTAATAATGTTCACTAAGTTTTGATTGTCAATACAACCCATTTAAATAATAAACTTTTAAAAATCAAATAAAAATATTCAGCCATGCCACCACAATACTAACAAAATAATTAACCCACCCTTACTACTCTGAACTACGTCACCAACTCGCGATTTTATTCTCTTAAGTACTTGCATATGAAAAATAGGGGTGAACTTGGAAGCTCAGTGGGTCATCTAAACAATTCACAACATTTTATCATGATATATACACAAGAACATTACAAACAAGTTTTACATATTAATCATTGCAACATTTGATTATTTGAGTCGAGAATTCTATCACGTTCTAAATCACGTACCTTTAAGGATTCAAACCCCGAGCGGCACTACTCAAAATCAGAAATTCGTTGGCGGTATTCATTATGAATAACTGCCCCTATAATAAACATTGGCAATATTCCTTAGAATAACTGCTCTATAATAATCATTTGCGATATTCCTTGGAATAACTGCCCCATATGTGTGATTCTTATCTTAATTGTGTTCTTTAGTGATGTCACACCATACATACATACAACATAAATATGATATTAATTGCATTCACAAGATATATTCAAACTCCACTACACATGGTATCATGTCACAATGCCAAATATAATAGTATTAACGCATGAACTTTACTATACCAATATTTTCAAGTCATGTATTTCATCATCAGACATTATAATATACAAATGAATTTCAATTACCACATGAATTGCATGCATCCAATTATCATTTGATCAGAACAAGAAGTCATGCTGACACACATATCATCATAGTTAACAATCACAACATGGTATATATAAAATCATGTAAAATAGACATGCAAGAGCAATCTAATAATACTATAGACCTAATTAATTTAACATTCTTATCTATATATCAAAATAAAATATTGTAAAGGCATAAAATCTTTCCTACCTCAATCGCCTAATCCTAATTTTTCGAGTTTCAAGACACGTGTCGGTCTCAACCTGCGCACACATTTTTTTTTTTGCATATAAATCAATTAATCGTATAATATCATAATATTATATTTATATGTATATATGGTGCAACATAACATATAATATACAATATATATCACGTATATGGTGTAGTGGTGGGATGTTTAACATATATATATAACATATAATGTACATAACGTATAAATCTTCAATAGTTGTGGTGATTATAACCTATAATATATATATTATATCAATATTTAAGGGTGGTGGTGGTGGTTATATTGACTTGCAGGTAGCATACATATAACCATATAGATATAAAACATAATATATAAAACTTATACCCAACGTACATATGCACCAGCATCATCTCCTTTATATATTAATATCAAAAGACGTGGCTAGGAGGTGATGGCGGTGTTTGTTGAACATCGGTGCAAGAAACGAGGAACAGAGGAAGAGGACGAAAAAGAGAAGAGAGAAGAGAGAAAGAGGGAACGATGGCAACGGCAACGTCTCTGCTGCTTGTTCTTTTGCATTGATTTGGAGGGGGAGACAGAGAGGGAAAAGAAAGGAGGAGGCAAGGCGTGTGGTCGCTCTACTAGGATTCTATGGCAATCAAAGGGGTAGAAACTGAGCATTGCCTTGCTCTATTTCCATATCTTCTTTCTTGGCTATTTGCCCCTTCAATGGGGTACTCATGTGTAGGAGCTTTTCCTCCTTCATTGGTAATGTATTTATGCTCTTCATTTCCTTCACCATAACTTTTTGAAAAGTGAAGGGGATAGCTTACCATCTAAGCAACATTGTTGCCTTCCTCCTTTAACCTGATCATCTCTTTTAAAAATATATTTATATTATTAAAATAAAAATTTTCAATGCAATAGGAAAAAAAAGGCACCTCCACGATCACCATTGTTGGTCGTCGTTTTGATCGCACTGCGGTGGATTAAATAATGAGAAAATAGTAAAAAAAACCTAACATTAAAAATAAAAATAAAAATAAAAAGTTTTAACCCTCTATTCAGTTGGATTCGGTTATTATCAGTTTTCAAGCCTTCAAACTAACAACCGACCGGTCGGTAAATCAAAAACCGGACTCATGAAAAAAAAAAAAATCAACGGTTTGAGTCAACGTGACTGGCTCATCAATAAAGTTTAAATGAATTACAGGTGGATGCATAAAGATTTATACAAACAAATATAAACGGACAAACAACGAAAAAAGCTTGACTAATTTGATGAATAAAATAATAGAAATTTTATTAACTCTCCAGCGTTTGTAAGTAATTAATGGAGTTTAGTAATGTAAAGTGTTAAATTAACCTTTGAACAAGTCCAAGTTTAGTAAAAAATGCCATGTTGAATATTTTTTCCCTGGACAAAGCATCAAGCTATAATAATGTTTGGGGACAGATATATATCTGTGCCTATAAATAAATTAGGGCTTCACTGTGCTTCCCACTTTCCACCAACAACCGTTACTTCGTTACTGTAAACAAAAATCTTGAGTACTCAACAATGGCAGATGCAATACTAGGATTACTCTTTGAGAACCTCAATTCCCTAATCCAAAGGGAATTTGGTCTATTATGGGGTGTTCAAAAAGAAATGGAGAAGCTTTCTAGCAGATTATCAAGTATCCAGGCAGTGTTGGAGGATGCAGAAGAGAAGCAAGTTAAGAGCAAGGCTATCAGAGATTGGCAAAGCAAACTTAAGGATGCAGCTTATGATGCTGATGACATCTTGGACAGGTGGTCAACTAAGTCTCAACAGGTACCTGGCTCTATCTCATCTTATTTTGATTTCAAAAGACACATCTTTCGTTACAAGATAGCAAAAAGAATCAAAGATATCTTGGAAAAATTTGATGAGATTGCCAAGGCAAAGAATGATTTTAATTTGATAGAAAGACAGGTGAATAGAGTTAATCAACTCGACCAAACCAGAAAAACTACCTCCACTGTTCATGAACCTAAGATTTATGGGAGGGAGGCGGACAAAAAAAATATTGTGAATCTTTTGCTAAATATCGTGAATTGTGAATCTAATGTTTGTGTTTGTCCTATTGTTGGGATTGGTGGTCTTGGGAAGACCACTCTCGCTCAGATTGTGTATAACGATGAGAAGGTAGTACGACATTTTGAAAAAAGAATGTGGGTTTGTGTCTCCGAAGATTTTGATGTTGAAAAGCTTACAAAAGCGATCATAGAATCATCATCTGGAACGTCATGTGATCTTTCTGATTTAGATACGATGCAGCGTATGCTTAGAGAAATTGTGGAGGGGAAGAGGTTTTTATTGGTGCTAGATGATGTGTGGAATGACGATCAAAATGAGTGGAACAAATTGAAAAGTTCTCTAATATGTGGAGCTAAAGGAAGTGCAATTATTGTGACGACTCGCCTCCCAAGAGTAGCATGTATCACCGGTACAATCGAAGCATACCACCTAAATTTGTTATCTCATGATGATTGTTGGAATCTGTTCAGGTACCATGCATTTGGAATGGGGAATGATGAGAAACCAAACCTGGCAAAGATTGGCAGTGAAATTGTGGAGAAGTGCGGAGGTGTGCCACTTGCTGCTAAGGCTCTTGGAAGCTTGTTGCGTTTCAAAAGTGAGGAAAGCGAATGGAAGCTTGTCAAAGACAGTGAAATTTGGGAACTAGAGAAAGATGAGCAAAAAAACATGATTTTACCTGCCTTAAGATTGAGCTATAATAATTTATCCACACAATTGAAACAATGTTTTGCTTATTGCTCCATCTTTCCAAAAGATCATCAAATGGATAAAAATGAACTTATTCATTTATGGATAGCAAATGGTTTTATTCAATTTGATGGAAGGATGGAATTAGAAGACATGGGGAAGGAGATTTTCAATGAATTGATTGGGCGCTCCTTATTCCAAGGCATACAAGAATTCGAAAATGGAAGTATAAAATTGTGCAAAGTGCATGATTTGTTGCACGATCTTGCATATTCAGTCATGCGAAATGAATGTTTATGTGTAGAGGTTGCTGGGGTGAAAACCAATCTTTTTCCCAAAAAGATTCGACATTTTTCATTTGATTATAACTTGGAAACAATATGCCCTGATTGGTATCAACATCTTTTGTCCCGAGCATTATGTTTGCGTACATTCTTTTGTTTTTGTTATGATCGTCCTGTCAAACTTTCACCACATCAATTGTCTATTTTCTCTCATCTAAATTATCTTAGGGTATTAAACCTTAGGTTCATTTTCATGGATGCGTTGCCGCCATCAATTGCCAATTTGAAGCAGTTAAGGTACCTCAACCTCGCAAATTGCGGACTCCAATCACTACCTAATTGGCTTGGGTGCTTGAGAAATTTGCAAATGTTACTTTTGAATGGAAACAAACTAGAAACACTACCACCTTCAATTGCTAAATTGGAACAATTAAGGTTTCTAGACCTCTCAAGTAATTATAAACTAACATTTTTGCCTGAATTCATTGGTGGCCTAAGAAATCTGCATACATTGAAACTACATTTCTGTGAGAGCCTTGAAGTGTTGCCTAAGAGCATGAGCAACTTGAAAAACCTCAAACACTTATACAATGTCGACTGTTGGAAATTATCTGAGATGCCACGTGACATTGGACGACTAACTAGCCTCCAAACATTGGAGTTGTTCATTGTTAGTTCAAAGCCGGAATTAGGTATGAAGGATTTGCAAGGCCTAAACCTTCTTAAAGGGAGTTTGGAGATTGGAAGGCTAGAGAGAGTCGGTGATTCAATGGATGCCAAAGAAGCAAACTTAATAAATAAAGAAAACCTTTCTCATTTGGCTTTATCTTGGTCAGTAGAAGACATGGATGAAAATAATAATGATGATGATAATAGTAGTGAGGTGTTGGAAAGCCTCCAACCTCACGAAAACATCAAAGGGCTGCATATAAATGGGTACCCAGGTGTGAAATTCCCTGATTGGATGAAATTTGAGAATCCTCAACATTCATTGTTTTCTAAACTCACTACCCTTTCACTTCATGATTTATACAATCTAGAGGAATTGTCATGGAATTGGTCAAAAGAAAGTCCAAGCCTTACTGCTCTCCAACATTTATCTATTAAAAATTGTCGCATGTTGAAGAATCTACCTACGGCACTGGTCAATCTCACATCTTTAAGGACACTGTTTATTGAAAAATGTGATTCCTTGACAAGCTTGCCCAGGTTGGGGATGCAAGAGTCTATCAGCTCTCTTGTAGAACTAGAAATATGGGATTGCAGAGAGTTGGAATTTCCAGCAGAGTGTTTTGAACACCTCACTGCTCTTCAACTCCTACGTATCTGTTATTGTGACAAATTGACATGTTTGCCAGAGGGGTTGCAACATGCTGCTTTACTTGAGCAACTCTCATTGGTTGGCTGCAAAAATCTAAACATTTTGCCAGATTGGATGCAACACCTCGGTGCCCTTCGAAATCTACATATTTTCCTTTGTGATCCCAATCTAAGGAGCAGATGCGAGAAAGACAAGGGTGAAGATTGGCACAAGATTTCGCACATTCCTGACATCACAATCGCATAGATGAACCACAGTGATGATCTCCTTCGTTTTCACAAGCCTGGCCTACTCTTTCATCTCGGTGAGAAAATAATTCCATATTAATTCTCTCTAATTTCCTCTTCTTCTTTTTTTTTTCCCTTCTATTTTATTTTCTAACCTTTTTTTATTTTTCGTGCAGAAATAATAGCTTGTATTTCTTCTTCAAAGTTGATAAAAGTGAGTTTAACACTGAAGAAATGTTGAACCATACAGATGCCAAAGTTGTATTTGTGGTAAATATCAAAAGCTTAAGTATGCTTTGTGCCTCCACTTAACTGGGAAAGCATTGGAATCACAATATATATATAGAGCTACCTCTTGTCTAAGAGTCCATATTCACCATATATATGAGAAAAAAAAAAGTTTAAGTGACATCGACCACAGACAATTTGACCATCTGATTAATCTTAATCATGCATCAACATATAATTTAAGGCAATATTCACACAAAGATCTTCTCCAATAGGCAATTAATTTACCATCATCCACTTATAGCAAGATAAAAGCAAATTATAAAAATGTTTCTGCATATAATATGATATGATGCTATTTATAACTACTTATTTCATGGGGTTTTGAAATAATATTGATGCAGCAAGATCATATCATAATGGGTGGAAAACTGAACAAACATAAGAAGTCACTAATTCTGGAACTTGATTATTAAATGTTGAAAACATTGCAAAGAGAGAGTTCTAATTTTTTCAAGTTGTAATATCACATATAGTTTGCAGTATTAAATATATTTGATCCTCTTGCTGACAAGTGCTATATATACATTGTTGCCTTTACAACAAGGTCAGTGATCACTTGATCCTCTGACAACTTTGTCTTCCCTAAAACTAAAAGTACCTAATAATATATATATATATATATATTATTAAAAATTTCAGTTCATCTTTCCTTTTTTAGATCAAATGAGATTAAGCTAGTACTGCCAACCATATGTTCTTTTAAAGAGTCATAATTATTAATATATATTTTTCTTATTTATGATAATTTCATAAAAGCCTAGCTACTAAAAATAAGGCCATATATCTACCTCTGATTCATCTATATATCAAAATTGCAGGGCAGGCATCATCAAACAATTACAAAGTCTTTGGTGATTCAGATGCTTGGGAAGCTTCTACAATTAATAATGTACTTTTGGTTTTATGCATTGTCGAGGTTGTTTTATATTATTTTTTTATTTTTATTTAATTAATGTTGTTGAATTACAGATGATGTAACTTCTGGTGAATTTATTATTTTTCTGTTGTTGCTGTTTTTATTTTATTATACCTAAAATTGATTATTTTTAGTATACTGAAAAGTTGGTGAAAATTTGTTTGGAGTTAGTTTCTGTAATTTTTTTTCTGCCACAAAACAGGGGATCAGTGAGACACTAGCTACTATGAACTTGAGAAGTGGAAAATTGGTGAGGTTGGGAACAAGTATTTCCATCATGAGATTTGGAAACTTATACATCTGCAAATCAGTGAGTGTCGACATGTTTGCAAAACATTATGTGTTTTATGTATATATTTGAAAAGGAAAGTTCTTCTATACTTTGTCTAACTCTATATATGTGCCCAACTGTGATGCATGATCACATTGAGTCTCTTATGTATTGTTTTTTGAGTAATGTGATTGAATCTCTTATACACTTATATGTTGTTTTCTTTTTGAAAAACATTATCATTTGGTGAATTTGAATTTTGATGTTTGGTGTTGAGTTCTTGCAGAATTCACATAAATGTAGTGGAGTTGTTGAGGACTGTTGTTGTGATTACGAGGCCGTAGACCGTCTTAGTGGACAAGTGTTGCAACCTTTGTTTCAAGAACTTGTTATGACTCCTTTTTTTTTTCAGATATTTCAAGGTAATTTTGTGTTCTGAAACTAATTTGAAGCTTGATGAACTGATATTATCGTTTTTAAGCAGTACTACTAATACTTTGATTGGTGAAATTTGTGAGTGAGATTGAATCAACTCCCTTGTTTTGGATTTGCCTAAATGTTTTTATTTGTGGAATTCAACAATTTTTGCTGTAATATTTTCCATGTAGTTGTAAATTTTGTTATTCTCTTTGGCTTGGTAAATTCTTGAAATTGACAGGTGCCATGAGAACGATGATTAGGTGTATTACTTGATTGGTTTATGTGAATTTCATTTTTTCTTTAACTTCCTTAAGCTTGTGAATACTTTATGATGTTTTAGTTCTCTGTTTTGAGTTGCCTATAAAAACTACTGTGTTTTTTTTTCTTTTATTCTTTTCTTGTAAAGCATTCTAACTTTTCTTGAATGTATGTCGTGAGAGTGTAGAGTAGTGCTTCCCTAGCTAGATTGCTCAATTAGTTTTATATTGGGGACTTTTCATGACCTACACATAGGCAAGGGACTAGTGCTTGGGGCAAGGTTAGATTAGTTTTTTTTTTCTTTTATTATTGTTATTTATTTTTATTTTTTTGAAAAGGAAGACTGAAAAAAATTGTATGCACACATTTGCAAAGGATTATCAACTCATTAAAAGACATCCCCCATTGTTTTTGGGCTATTTAAAAAGTACAAGCCCAAATTATTCCCAGGTTCAGCATGATTAATACTTTGTTCTTGCAGTTTTTTTTTTTTGACATATTTATTTGTTTCTGAAATTTTCTTTAGTGTGAATGAATTCTGCGAATGGTAATCTCACAGACCTGGAATTAATGCTCCCCCTTCACCCTCTAACTTAAACCAATTTGCTCTCATGTTGATGTGAAAACATTTTGATGTAGTTACTGCTTGCATATATAAGTAAGACGGTGATATGAAGGATTGGAAGTTGAGAAGCGATTAGGAACAGATGAGAAGACTTTTATTCAGATTTTTAGGGAACGAAGTAGGGCTCATTTGGCTGTTGTTTGTTCTACCTACCATGATATGTACGGCAACTCACTTAAAAGGTTTTTTTCTTTTATCCCATTCATCTTTCCTTCTGTTTGTTTAAATTTGTGTATATTCTAATTGGTTGTGATACTTAAAACACATTTTTACTACATTATAGGCAATAAAAGGGTGAAACATCTGGAAATTTTGAGCTTTGTTATTTATTCTCTGGTATTGTTTTTCATAGGGGTGTTTGGCCTATCTTTTTATTCATTTCTTCTAGTAAGTGTTGTTTTTTATAAGACTCATTTTCTTAGTTTCTTGTAATTGGATTGATTTTGCCATGAAAGGAAGATTTCATGCTAGGCATTGGATGTGGTAATGATATATGTGCTTTGTATGGAATAGGGGTTGGGTTGGAACTAAAATTACTAAGAAACTCATTTTGTCCTAAATTAACTTTTTATTAATTTTTTGTGATCAATGGATGATTAGAATTCTTGTAATTTGAATTTTCCATGGTGGTGCAGAGGATCAGAAAGAGTATGATTATGTGGAACTGGGAAAGGGCCTCTATTCAGTGAGTAGAGGTTTTCAGTATCCTATGTGTTTTATTGAACAAAAGGGTGGTAAGTGGTGCCAAAGCTGGGGGAAGCTAAAAAGGAGTTACAAGTCCTCCAATGCAACTCTCAAGAATAGAGGCCATGATATAACGATAACTAATTATATTGCAAGTAAGTCTCTTCTGTATAATGTTATATATTCTTGATTTCTAATAATGCTCCAATGGGATGGTGATATGGAGTCCATTGAGATTAATGGCACTGACTATATGCTCAAACAATGCTATTGGTATTCTCCCTCTCTAAGCACCCTATTAAATCTAATAGGCAAGAGGTGCTTATAAATCTAATTAATTAATTAATTCCTATTTGTAGTCTCTCCACTGTTTCATGGGATTTTTGAAACTAATGATGTGTTTTATATGTATAATTGTGTCTATGTAGGTTTGCTGTAGAACCACAACAAAACAGTTGTGGTTGGAAGCTCATAGAATATATATGAGGATGTTGGGAAGGGCGGTGTTGTTGCATTCATGAGCAAGCTGATACCAAACATGAAATCAAAGAGTGTATAATGATACTTATAATGTAGTCTTTTTTTCTTTTCTTTTTTTCATTTAGATAAAATGTATTTTGTTATTTTGTTTTAAAACATAATAAGTAGACCCAAAGTTTGAAGATATACAATAAAGTTCAAGAATTTCTCAAATACTTTTGCTTTAGAAATCTGTAAAAATTTAAAATTTCTTGTTGCAGGTTTACACCCAAAAAAAGAAATAAAAAAAAAAAGAAATTTAAAAATAAAAATGATAAAATAGAAAAATAAGCTTATTAGCGACGAGTATATTGTTGCAAAACAAGACAAATCGTTGCAAAAAATCATTAATAGCAACGAAATTTGTATTTAAGGATGAAACAAATTGTCGCAAAAGGACTATTTATAGCGTGAGCATTTTCGTTGCTAGATTGTTCTATTCGCAACAAAACTACTTGTTGCTAAATGAGTCTTGGCGACGAATTTGAATGTGTCGCTAATACTATTTATGACAAATTGACTAAAATGTCACCGAAACCTTTGTCGGCATTTAGCGATTTTCTGCGTTTTAAAATCAATTTTTTCTAAAACCCTTTTTTCAAGGCTCTTTTTAGAAAAGCTTTCACAAACAAACATGTATATGAAAACATATCTTGGGGACGCCCTAAAGCACTCATGGTATCATTATGAATATACAAACTGTGAAAGCCTAGAAATATACACGCCAAATTAAGATGGGATATGATTACATCTCGGTGCCTAAGGACACGATCTAATAGATCGTTGTATCGAGTAGTTGGATTATAGTCTCTTACCATCAAAATAGTTGGATGCGCAGCAGCACCAACTTTGAGAAATCCACAGGGCCGATACAAGGCACTTTGACTTTTTTTTTGTTCACAATATAATGCATTTTTTTTTTTTGAAAAACAATATAACGCACTTAACAATTAGAAATCGGCATAAAGAGATTTTTTTTTTTGGTGTGTGGAGTGCATTGCATTATTGTATTTAAATCAAGTTGTGGGTCCTTTGGCCTACAACTTCCCCCACCATTTCTTTCCAAGAATTGAAATGAGTGGGAAGATGTGGCTTTAATGGGGGTCATGTTAGCGTCAAGGACCTTGTCCTTCATTTCCTTTCCTCAGCACAACTTTTTGGCAAGTAAAGGATATATAGTTTACCATCCAAGTAATACTATTGCCTTATCAATAAGGGGTCACTGGTTTAAAGAATTAACTATGATGAACGGTTAAAGTGCTCGTCACGGATTTGAAATCGCCTTCGCCCATTTCCATTAAGAAATGTGCATTTACCTCTGTAAATCATCAAATATAAAAAGAGAAAAAAGATAGGTGCTGAAAAACTAGTATAAAAAAAAAAAACATTGTGGCCTTTACTTTGACCTATTCATCTCTTTTAAATATATACTTACATTATTATAATAAAGATAGATGATGAAGTTTTTGTTTTTTGCTTTTGTCCGACATGCTCATGATTATAACCACTCATAATTTAATTTTCAATTAACTAGCAAGTAGTAATAGAGATAATTATTAAGTTACACAAGTTTGTAGGCCCGTCCGATGGGCGACGTTAATAAAATAATACTAATTTAGATTTACTAAAAATGCTACCATTCTGTGTAAATAATATTGATGTTAAGAATAATATTAACTAATTGATTAAAATATAATTATATAGCATTCATCATTTGTTGTCTATACGAATTAAAAAAAAAATTCATCTATAATTTTTCACTATTATAGGTTGGTATAAATATTTGATCATATATATATCATCGTAACATTTTGATGGAAATTTATGATGCATGAATTTTTGTCAAACAAAAAAAAAAATCATTCTATTTCTTTTAAAGCTTCTATTAATAAAATACCATTAAATTAGATAATGTAAAATTCGTAGTCATGCATTTATTTACAACCTTTATAAGTACATAAATATGACAAAATGATGACTAACATTACATATATGATGATGCAACAACGAAATGGTTTTGGAAACTTATCACATATATAAACGAAATGAACAACTGGTCAAAGTCAAAGTCATTACATATGTTGAAGCAAGAGATAGAGAGTGATTGCTGGAGAGATGAAAAGGAGGAGTGGTTGAGAAAGAAAACAAAAGAAGAAAGAGATGAAAGAAAAGAAAAAAACAAATAGTGAGAGGTATTGACAATGACATATACCAAACCGAAGGAACAATATTTTTGTTGACATTTCTCATGATATATATATATATATATATATATATATATATATAATGAAGGTGGGGTCTCATCTATTTAAGAAACATTAACATGAAGGTATGAAGGTGGGGAGTGCGTGATATGCTGAGGATTCTTTTTTGGAGTGAGTTATTAGTTCAGATTTATGTCGGATCTTCGTTTATGTGTAGTCCGAGATATAATGATATTGTTGGGACCTTATATGAAGAAGAACTTGACATAAAGATGACAACTTGACTTAAGAAAAGAACTCTAAAAGTCTACTCTATGATCAATTTAGTGCAATAATTTGTCATTATACGGTATCACTTCTTTACTTATGTCAAGATGCTGATAGTACTACCCTACATACTACTACTACCACACCTATAGTAATTTTAATATCAATTCCAATGCAACTAATACCTATATACTCGACCTATACACCAAGTTCTTTCCTCTTCTCTCAAATAAAACCCAACATACAAAAAAATAATCAATGTAATTCACATACCATGCAAGTCAACCCTGTATTTGAAAAGGACATTATCATTATTCAAGTTTATATATAAGCATATAATATGATATTGATAACAATATAAGTTTTTCCATTATTCGATTGGTAACAAGAATATTTGCAATAATGCTAACTCTAGAAATGTAGCAACACTCAAGTTAAAAAAAAACATAATTCTTCGTTTGAATATTATATAATAGTAAGATGAAGATTAGGAGAAAGGAAAGTCAAAATAAACATGCCTATTATTGAGGTCAAAAAGTTATGTGAACATTATATGTAAAATAATGAATGAAACAAAATGATACAGGAAACAATAGTCTTTGAATGGAAAAATAATATTATTGTTCATCTTCAATATTCGCGTCCAAGATTTACAGGAAACCATTCTTCTCTTCTCTCCACAACCTAAAAAAGTTAGTACAACCCATTAGTTTATTGACTAAAATAACTTTAAAAAAAAACTCTAGAAACCAAAGAACAACCCTTAAAGTATTTAAAATATTTAAGAAGAATTAAAGTCATCAATCAGCTTGAGGTGTTTTCATGAATTCCTTCATGTATAAACAATCAAGCAAATCCGAAACTATTTAAGTTCAAACCTAGCCAGATGAAATAAAAAACATGAATTTTCTACCAAGATTCTAAATCTACAATTTAATCAAAGAATAAGTAATTCAAATATTCTGAAAGAAAATCCTAAATTGAAAAATCAAAAGCAAAACATTCAAGAGATGCACTAACCTTGAATGTCTTCTTTAATGACTGAACTGTACCAAAAAAAAAAGAAGATATTATGATTCTATAATTCTATGATAAATAACTAAGAAAATTGAGGAAGAAAGAATAAAAAATGTAGATATTAGTTATCTTCTCCCGTTGTACATGTTCAAAAGCATAGGTGACTTAGATCTCTTGTATGAAAAATACAACTGAATATAGTTTAATTGACTTAATCTGAATCTGTATTCTAATTATTTTTTTCCGACCCTATCTGCCCAAAAAGAAATTTAGATATAAAAAAGAAAAGCTTACTTCTTCTTTTTATAGATTGAAGACTCAATCGACAAACATCTGCAGTCGCATCAATACTGTAATTCGCATTGAAGAGATGAAGAGAAGCAGTAGATGGAGATGAAGAGAAGGAATGGTTGGAAATGAAGCAAGGGATAGAGAGAGATTGCTGGAGAGATGAAAAGGGGGAGTGGTTGAGAAAGAAAACAAAAGAAGAAAGAGATGAAAGAAAACAAAAGAAGAAAGAGATGAAAGAAAAGAAAAAAACAAATAGTGAGAGGTATTTACAATGACATATACCAAACTGCTCATTGGTGTGTAATTAGAAAATGTAATTAATTATCACGTGACGCTTACTTATTTAACAAATATTTATATAAATATCTGCTTCTTATTATTATTCAAAGTTTTGCAACAAACAAACACTATATAGCTAGGTAAATTCATGTTTGAAATATATAGGTGGTTGTATGTCTTCTTCATTTAATTGTATAATATACAAAAGTAAAGTGTCATATAACATTTATCTAATATTACATATTTTTATATTCATAGGTTATATTACATTTATACATCTATTATGAGTTATATACATATATATATATACACATGCACGCACATTTAGAGGTATACATTAATTTAATACGCCCACGCATAATAATATGGTACATATGTTGAAATTACTGGCAGACCGGACTCCATAAGGTCGTGCCAAAAAACATCATACAAATTTTCAGGGTACCTAGTCTCCGCTTCGTCATCTAGAACGACTCTTATAGTAGGTCGACCAATGATGGACCAATAAACCATTAGCGTGCTTGTTTCTCTTGGAGACCAACAATAAACGAAAGTTTCATCGATTTCGAGAAAAGGCCGATCTTCATTATCCACAATTTGAGGTTGGAGCCCGTAATCATACAGATGGTCTTGTAACTTCATCATTAATGACTCAAAGATTGATGGATTAAGTAATCTATAAGAGAATTCTCTGGCCAGCATGAAGCAATTTGGGTTCTCATCCATTTATCGAGTATTTCACGGGTGTATTGTTTGCATGTTTATCAAACATACCAAGATTAGAGTGTTTAAATGAATGGTCAGAGAAGAAACACAAAGTCAACAAAATAGCAAATTCCTTGTTAACAAAAAGAAACATAATGAAAACAAAGTAGAAGAACAAAGAAACGTATTTGTCGATAATAGGTAGTTGACAGGATGATACCTTAGTAGTTTCGTGGGTGATATGTGTTGATGATTTTTCCCGTTGTACAGAATTGTGTAGCGTCTTTATTTGTTGAAAAATTTTCGGCATACAAATGGGAAGAACATCCTAAAATATATAGTTTTCAACAACAATTAGTTGAGTTTCAAGAAAAGGATAAACATGCAATAATTATTGCAAATAGTTTAAGTCAAATAATATCCCGAGAGTTGAGGGATTTTGCGTCAGGTGTCATAATCCAAACTGTATTTGTTGAGTTTATAAATACCATGATAATAAAACGTTTGGCTGCTAGATTTTCTTGTCTTTTGTCAAATAAGAAATTTAATTCAAATAAAATTTGATGTCACAGAGTCTAATGTTGTCAATTTTCTTTTCTTGTCAAATAAGATTAAATTAAAGAAGTTCTGACAACTGGAGATGACTACAGGGTTTTTATAAGGGAAAATGTTAATTTTCCATCAATATCTAAGAGAGTTGTGACACATTGTTTTATTTTATTATAAAAGTTAAGTAATCATGTCAATCAAGTTCATAAAAAAAGTGGAAGGGCGCGTGGATGTGGATTCTGACGCATGACATCAAACAATTATTTTTGCCATTCAACAACACGCCCCCACTGCTGGACACTCTTCTTTTTCTTCCACGCAGCTCCAAACAAAGCGCACCCACTTGAGTACCCCTTTGTACTTCAAAACTTCATGATGATGAAGAGAAAGAACTTAAGGAATTGGAGGTCTAACCTAGGTTGCATAATAGCTGCAAGAGCATAACTCCTAGATCAACTTAATAGCCTCCCATGACTTTGCTTTTTTTCATTATCTCCTGCACTGTCTCTTGTTTAGGCGTAATGTCATTGCCTCCAACATTTTCTTTTAGAAGAGGAGAACTTACAAAAGTTGGAAGAGATATTTGAGCGGAGCGGAAAAAAATTAAGTGATTGATAAGCATGGAGAAGGAGATAGTGAAGTCAAGGTTTCGAAGTGTTTGTGTGTTTTGTGGGAGTAGGGCCGGGAAAAGAGATTGTTACAGAAACGCTACTCTTGAGTTAGGTGAAGAGCTGGTAATTTATTAATGATTGTACAAACGTTTTTTTATTTTGTTCCTACGACTTGTTTTCTTTGGCATGGTTTGGTTGGTGGGCTATGTCATTTGTGCCTCATTGTTTAATATTGAAGTGTGTTAATTGTTTGAAGATTTCAAGGAATTTGAACCTTGTTTATGGTGGTGCGAGTGTGGGTTTGATGGGTTTGGTTTCTTAGGCTGTTTATCAAGGTGGAGGACATGTTCTTGGGTAAGTAATATTAAGGACCAAGTACATAAAGAATCTATTTTTATCATATATTTTTCAGGAGTTTTGTTTATTTTTTGAGGCTCCTTTTTTAATTTATGTTTGTTGGTGGATTTTGTGGACAAAATTATTCCCAAAATGCTTATGTGCAAAGAGGTTTGTAATCGCATTATGCTTAAGTAAAGTCCTCATTTTACTTTTTCCTAAGTATTTTATCATTATCATTTCATGGGATCAGATAGTTGGAGAGACAGTTGGGGAATTAAGAGTAGTAGCCGACATGCACAAAAGGAAAGCTGAAATGGCTTGCCATTCTGATTGCTTTATTGCATTACCAGGTCCTTTGTTTCAGTTGGAATTGTTATCACTTTAATCAGAATATATTATCACATATAAGTTAACCTTCGAAAAAGGCTATAAAGGATTTCTATTTCAATAACTATACAGGTGGTTATGGGACATTGGAAGAGTTATTGGAGGTCATTAGCTGGGCGCAACTTGGGATCCATGACAAACCTGTAAGCAAATCAAAACCCACTGCATTCATTTATCTATCTAGCTATATATATATATATATATATATGAAAAAAACTCAAGCTAAGCTGGGTACGGCGCTGAAAGGTCCCCCACCATCACGGTTGGATGCGTATATATAATTCATGTTTTTCCAAGCTTTACTAAGTAATCGTAAGTAAGCTGCAGGTGGGGTTGCTTAATGTTGATGGGTACTACAATGATCTACTTACCTTCATAGATAAAGCAGTGGATGATGGGTTCATTAAAATGTCTCAGCGTCACATAGTCGTTTCGGCTCCAAATGCAAAGGAGCTCTTACAGAAACTCGAGGTTTTCTTTTCTTCAATAAATTAGTCCTTCAAGTTCGATTGTTGCTCATCAATACAAAGCATAGATATATAAAAGTAATTCACTTTGTTAAATTAGTAGACTGAATTTTGGTCTTTTTGTCCCTTTTGGTGGTTAGGACTATGTACCCGCTCATGAGGGTGTTGTTGCCAGGGCAAGGTGGGAGGCTGTGCAAGAAGAGTTTAATGTGCCGGTGTAGCCTGAAGTGGCTCTTCAATAAGTGGACCACAGTTGAATTCTGAATGTAGCGTATATATATATCATATATTTATAGTCATTTGCTCTGTGCAAGATTTGCAATGGTCGATCTCCTCCATTTTGTGGAAAGAAATGTAAAATCTTGTTTATTTGAATAGAATTGTTGTTTGATTTGGCATGAACTCGACGTTGAATTTTATTGTCAATTACAAACAAAATTGGCTTTAAGAAAAGAGAAACAAAAACTCGAAAGTCAGTGATGTAGGGAATGAAGTTTCGAGATTGTTTCTTCACGTATGAGGATAACGACTACTACATTGTCTTTGTGAGTATAAATATGAGTAGTGTTCAGAAGGAAATTTATCACATTCCAGTGTTCACTGGACTTTGTTCATGGGGAACATGTTTGTAAAAGTTCACCAGCTGAGGCCAAAGTTAAATTTAGAATGTATGGAGATGGAGATATATATATATTTGTATAGCTAAATATGGTTTAAACAATGTAAATAAGAAAAGGAACCAACATTGACACATTATGACAATTTATTACTTTTAACAATGAATAACTTCATATCACATGACAATACTAATGTGAGCAATTACGTCACATCATAATATATAGATTTCTCCGTTTGTACATACAATGTAGTTATCAAGTCAAAAATGTGGAGAAAACGAATTGTGGTATGCTTGAAGGTTCATTATGATTGGTGCATTAATAATTATATTAATCTTATATTGGTATAATTGCATAGGGTTTAAAGGTGAAATATAGGTACATTATTAATTGGATGATGTATTTATTGTTAGTATATCAAAATTATAATTAATTTCATAGATATGGATAGATTGTAAATTGAATGCCAAAGGTGTAGATGCATTAATGGGAGAAGTATTAGTTAATAGTATATAGAGTTAGGGTAGAAAGTATGAAAGGTCTAGATATTAGTCTTGCCGTAATTTAGTATGACATAAAAGTCATAATTGGTGTATGTTGGTTGCAAGTTGATTTGTTCATGGTGCAGATATGAGTACCAACAATGGTGTTAACAATGAAGGCAGACTGCAAACCAACAGATGTCAAGAACATTCCATCAACTCGTCTGCAAAAAAAATGAAAAAGACAATGTTTGTAGACACTACTGGAGGAAGTGAAACAGGGGTGGGACAAAAATGTGATGGTGGTATTCAAGCAATTTTATCGGACCATATAAACAAAGAAAAGAGAAGTGAACAATCTTTAGGTAGATCTGATTCACTTAAGAGTTTGAAAGGTTGTAGAGGCAAAGTAAAATTTGTAGCAATGTCTTCGGGAAACAAAGATGAAATAGAACAACAGGAGAAAGTAAAAGCAACAAACAACGATGAGGATCTGGTTTTCTTGCATGGGTCTAGTTTAAGGGGGAATAAAGATAAGTTCATTGACATCCCCAATGTAACGATAGAAAAATATTTGTTGATGTCAAGAGAGGAGAAATGGGAAGAAGCTTGCCGCCATTCTTCAGAGGTAAGTGATAGAACAATTTTGGGTTTAATCATATTCACATTAAGCATTTTTTTAAGCCAACCTATGATTTTGTTTAAACTTTTGTGTTGCTTATGTTTTTATGAAGGCAACATTACTCTACCATATGATATTCTCAGAGTTAAAGCATGTGTTGGAGTATTCAAATCAAAATGTTCAAGTCCAAAAGAAGTTTGAGACTTTGACGAAAAAAATTAATGAAGAGGCTGAGGCCAGAGACTATCGTTCTGCTTGCATGGAAAGCTCGATAAGAGATCTGACTGAGGAGATGAGGAAAATGAGGCAAGAAAATGATAAATTACGCAAGTTATTAGCACAGGCTTGGACAACAAAGACAGAGCTTCGACATGAGAGAGACCATTTCAAGAGTATTGCAGATGATAGTCAAGGTAAAAGCTTTTTGCCAAACATATCTTATAAGGGTTTACCAGAGAATTCACATATTTTATCTTTAATGAAAGAAATCTACAATGCAAATCAAAATGTTGCCTTGAATACTGACAGTAACATGAATGAGAGTGCTATGGTTGGTTCGCAATTTGGTACAGGATCATCAACTACTCCAATTCCTCAGTGGACACAAATGGTAGAAGTTGATTCTCTGGGCGAAGTTTCATTTAACTTAGATGTTAACATAGTCTCAAGTAGCAATCAAGCCATACAGGTTAATGTGCCACCGCAATCTCTATTAGGTGAAAGGCTAAATGCAGATGGCGAAGCCTTGTTTTAAAGAGTAATTGTTTAATTTAAAGAAATTCAGTTTTTTTTGTGAAGGTTGTAGTGTCTTATTTGGGTCTTGTAATAGATTTGTTTATGAATGTAATAACTTAAGTCTATTATATTTAGTAGTTGCTTAATCAATGATCCAAAAAACAAAACTTTGTATTATTAGTATTTAATTTGTAAGACGTTGTTATGATCATATATCTTTCATATACATAGTATATATTTTTGTTGCATTTTATATTTATATATTCCCCGTTGTTGTAAATTACATGACAATAAATTGTTTATTGTTGCCAAAATTGATATGGGACAGATAAGGTAAGGATTAAATGAAATTATAATTAGGCAATAAAATCTTTTAAGCTAAATAAGTTTCCTTTGTATCGAATCCAAGATGTAGTAGGACCCAAAGTTGAACTAAAATGTTTGATATATCATATTTTAAAGGGAAACAAAGGTCGAAAGGATAAAAATCTTTTATTAAAAATAAATGAGTATTTGAATGAGAAATTTGCTAAAGTACATTGAGAAGGAAATGAACTAAAAAATTGTTAAGGCCAAAAAAGAATGAATGACAACAAAAGTAGAAAAAATGAATAAAGGATAAATTGAATATTTAAAATGTGTGGTGTGTTTTTCTTTTGCGAAATTGTTGACGTTATATCAGACGTATATTATAATTTATAAGATTGGAGCTCATCACAAACGTTAGACGTTTTCCCACACTTTCTTTCACCACTTAATGTGGTGGCTTCTTATAAAAGCCAAGAAGTTTTTTTATGTTTTAATATATTTTGTTGGCTAACATAATCATAGCCCATGCGTAAAAAGTTATTGAAAGATTCTAACATGTTTTGTTGCTCGAGGAGACTATTGACAAAATCGACAAATGTCAGAAGATTTGTTTTACGTGAAGATCTAGATTTGGCATGCCTTTAACATTATGTCTAGGAAAAAGAGCATGGCTAAGGGTTTGTCAGTAATAAGGATATTTGTATTTGTAAAGATATAAACAAAATAAATTGGCTTTCTTTCTATTTCTAGACCGATAGGTTATTTCTTTGTCCACTTCATGTGTACCTTCTTATAAAAGCCAACTATTTGTTTAGGTTGTTTGTATTTTTTTTTGTCTAACATGATTATAGTCAACACGAAAAAAATTCTTTACAGATTGTCAAAACTTTTGTTGTTTGAGGTGACTATGGACAAAATCAAGAAACATCATAAGATTTTTCTGCCGCAGACACGTAGATCTAGGGTATCTATAGCATTAGTTCTAGAGAAAATATAAGGGGTAAAAGATGAGAGAGGGTTTGTTAGTAATATAGATAACTGTAATAGTAAAAATTGAGCGATTATAGAAATTATTTAAATCTTTATTGTGTGCCAATGTGATGCAACGATAGAAATGTATTTTGAAGAGCTAAGAAAGTGTTTGGGAGGTTGATGGTGATGAAGAATGAACAGTTTGTTCGGTTTAGGTCTGGAGATGCATTTCTTGGGAGACTAATGGATCCAAATGTGAGGGATCCTTTAACGGAGCAACTAGTTGATGATTTATATTATGGAATGGAACCTCGAATTATGGATGATGAGGGAAAACCATTTATGGAGTTCCATGAAGAATACGCATGGAACTGGACTCCGCAAGAAACAAACAGTTTAATAATGTTGTGGAACATGATTGGTTGCCCAATAATAAAAGTTGTAATAGATGATGTAGCACAGCGTGGCGTACCAGAGTATGTGTTTGCTGGTTTTAGAGATGGTCTTAAACTATCTAAGTTACCTGTGTTTGTGATTCGTATATCGAACGGTGATGATTGAAGTAACTATATATGTGTTATGTTTGTATATTATGGTTAGATATAAATAATATATTTGCTTATTGAGCAGTAATTTAGAATGTAATACAATGAATTGAACTAATTCAATGTTATTCGATTAAACAGAGTGACAACTGCTGAGATGATATTTGTAAGTTGTAGTCAGTAACCAAGCAAATGCAGTATTGGCTGGTACTTCGAAAGATTATCTCAATTGTTATCAAGCTTAAGTCAATAACTTATTAATACAATATTGTTGCACATATTAAAAAGGCCCTTGTTTAGTAACTATATTTAATCTTGACGTGATTTGTGACATTCCAAGATTTTTATAACTTTGTTGAATTTGTTAAAAAATATTTTTGGATAATTAAGTATTTGTTCAATTGGTTATACAATCATAATGTCGGACCACCTTATTTATACAAATTAACCTGAACTATTAAACAGTTTGTCTATTATCAAGTATATGTAATTTTGTTGTATATTTAATACAAATTCTATATTTATGGCTTTCATGTAATTTTAGTTGTCTATTGATTGTTTATATCAGCAACAGTTTAAGCCAATTAAAATCACGTCTATATTAGGCAGTTATTGGTATTTGAAGTATGCTTTGATATGTTTGTATAGGATCTATTTAAATCATATGTGGGATTTATTGACTTTTGTATTAATGAATGTTTACCTCGATTAATAATTTGTTCAAAAATATAATTTAAGTCAAGTGATAGTTTCAATTGAAATAAAGTTATGAAAAAATAGTATAAATTAAACTGTAATTTTGGTCACAGTTTATTTATTTGACAGGTGGTATTTGTTTATTTGCAAAACACGTTGTTATACTTAATTATGTTTCTGTGTATTTACATCTCAAATGTAATGAACAACTTGTTTCTACTATTAGAATGTTTTGTTTTCTATGGTGGCGTTTAATGACTGGTGGGCTTTAATTTACAAACATTCAACTTTCTTTTTCTTCTTTTATTTCCATACTTTCCTTTTTTTCGCTATTTGTTTTTAGTTTTTGCAAAAGTTGTTTTGTTATACATTAAGGAAAAATGCTTTTAGGAATTCAAAATAGCAAAGGATAAGATACAACTATTTTAGCTCCTAGTTAGATTTACTTAAAATATAATGATATTTATTCTTAAAAACTATAATCCTAAATATTATTAAATTGTGTGTTGATTATGTATTAGTTGTTTATGAAAATATTTTTGACATAGTCGTCCATACTCTATTTACGTTCCATGTGACATTTTTTTATAATTTACACTCTTTTTCCTACAATTATTCGTGATTTTCTCCATTCTAGAAACATTTAAAGAAGTTGATATAGTCAATAATGTGTCAGTGTAGTGCAGTTGGACATGTATGCGTCGGCTTGATCACATGGCATATTGCAAGTTTAGCTTTGACTAACTGTTCTATAAACGGTTCTCCTAAGAACATTTACCGCTTTGTTAGTGATAAGTTTATATCCTAACAATATTTGTCAGAAAATATAATTTCAGGCAAGGGGCATCTTGAATTGAAATAAATTAAAGTTCTTTTTTTTGTCTTAGTTTATCTTCACCATCCGTATTTGTTTTAAAAGTGCAAATAGTTGAATAATGACTAATAATTCTATTAAATTTTTCATAAAGCTTTTAATAACATTTTACCTTTTCAAAGTTAATTTACTTTGCAATTAGAATACATCTTTTCCATGATATTCTATAACTAATATTAGGCAGATGTCATTATCTACAATCAATTTACGTTTCTGCTACATATAATTGATGCAACTTATAGGGGATAACACAACATGCGAGAATATCATTTATTAATTAAGCTATGACAATTTTGTCTTCAGCTAAAGTGGTGTCACGTTTTTCAACAGTTTGTGAAGAAATTTGGTCACATCTATATATCAAAAGTTTGGTGTAATTATGCTAAAGTTGAATATGTAAGGGAGCCTTAAATAAATGAGGATAAAATTATCGAAATTAATAAATGATTTTCTAATAATCATAACCTTGACATTCAATTATGTATGGCTTGCTCTTTGCTTACCTTTGTTATTTATTGTTTGTATTTAAAAGGATAATAGTATTAGATAGTATTTAATTTTGAGGGGATAAAATTATTTAAATAGTTGCCTATGTTTTGTAATTAATTTGGTAATATAGTAAGGGGAAAACAATTTAAGGTAATACTACTATAGACTCAATTTAGATTTACTAAAACTGCTAACCTTCTGTGTAAATAATATTCATGTTAAGAATAATATTAACTAATTGATTAAAATATAATTATATAGCGTTCATCATTTGTTGTCTATACGAATTAAAAAAAAATTCATCTATAATTTTTTCACTATTATAGGTGTGTTTAAATATTTGATCATATATATATCATCGTAACATTTTGATGGAAATTTATGATGCATGAAATTTTGCGACACAAAAAGAAAAATCATTCTATTTCTTTTAAAGTTTCTATTAATAAAATACCATCAAATTACATAATGTAAAACTCATAGTCATGCATTTATTTACAACCTTTATAAGTCCATACATATGAAAAAAAGATGACTAACATTACATATATGATGATGCAACAACGAAATAGTTTGGAAACTTATAACATATATAAACGAAATGAACAACTGGTCAAAGTCAAAGTCATTACATATGTTGAGTTTATTTGTTTTTCTTCTGCTTCTTCTTCTTTTCTTCTTCTTCTTCTTTGCTGCAAACAATTCAATTTTTATATAACTGGTAAGAAACAAAATGTCAGATCGGCAAACTATTATAAAAAATGAATCCACTTACATTTTCAAATAATTTTTTTTTGATCCGCTTTCGTAATTTTCAGTGCTTCGTCTTGGTGAGGTGACGTCCTCTAACTTGTCGTGTAACATATTCGAGACGGCATAATTTTCATTGCCATCTATTAGGTTATAGCGGTTAAGTCTTACCTTGAAGATATAACTTTGCCCAATCAATGGTTCACAGGATGCAAGCAATTCTTTCTGTATATCATCCTGTTAGTATTGAAAATAATTAAATAAGTAATACTTTGATAGCAGAATTGTAAGGGTCATAGATATATAAAATATTATGTGAACCCTTTATGTACCTGATGGAGATCATTATAATCTTTTGAAAGAGGCTTTTGTAATATATTCTCTGCAACTCTATCGAAAATAACAAATGTCGTAGACGTAGAACTATCTTCAACTTGAACTTGCAACTTATATCTTGGTTAATGATAGTAAAATAGTTAGGCTTAATTTTTTTTTTGGGTTATTTTATTATATATTGAATGAATTGAAGAAATAGTATTTAGATATTATGTTTACCTCGGTTTTGGAAATTGAACTTCGACATTGCATTTCTCACACCAAAAAGTATGATCTAAACGGATCAATTTCTTTGAGCATTGATTGCAAGATATATAGTTCCAACCACGGTCGACATTTATAGAAGTGATTATAGCTTTGCATGCAACTGATATGACCTGAATGCATAAATGGTTATTTTGACAATATTATTGTAATGTAGATACACAAACTATTATTATATATAGAAACAAATACAGCTAAAAGTGAGATACTTACCTCTGTTTCATTTTCTGATCTTATGGTTTTAATTTCTGCTAAAGTTTTGCGATCAGATGAAACAATGTCAATATCCTTTTTCGCTACTGGTGGTAGTTGTAGCAGACGTATTTTTCCCTTTTCCCTTGCAGTAGTTGTTTTGTAGGTAATTAACACAAATACAATTCAATGCAACTATAAGATATGTCGAACTGTCAGCATACCTGTTAACAATGAACTCTTTGACTTCTGGAACATCAAGATTGAAGTATATCTTACTTGAACTGGTTATACCAAAAGAGAGCTCATCTACAGTTAATAAGAAATATTTTTGGTTAGTTTGGATTTCAAACTGGCTATACCATTTTGTAAGAGCAAGATTAATAATTATGAAAATATAGGTTGTTACCTTTGAAACGTTTCATTGTTGTTGATGTTAAAATGACAACTAATGGCACATGACTTTGCATCAAAGCTTGGTGATCTATACATTCAGTTTTATCGCCCCAAAAAGTGACGTTACCTTTTTCACCCCTGTGATACAATGAAATCCAATTGTTATTCTAAAATTGATTTTGAACGTTATATAAAACATCATGCAAGTATAATTTAATTTTGATATATAAGTAACTACCATGTAGTAAGAAGCTCCATATTTCTTTTTTTCACCATTCTTCCATCAACATTTTGATCAACAATAGTACTGACTGCAGTAACTTGTCCTATTATATCTGTTTTTTTTAACAAAATAAAAATGTCACATGGGATTAGTCTGCAACAATGTTTATAAATAATAATAAATATAAAATAATGGATTATTTTTTACCTGAAAGTTGATTGTTGTTGTTAATGCGAGAGTCGATGTCATCAAGTTGCACATAGTCAAAACGATGACTCCTTATTATACAATCAACACTAGATAGTTCTATTATTGAAGTTGATGGGAGAAATTCTATCATGTATTCATGAGGTACAACCCTATATGTGGGCTTGTTGGCAGTTACTTTGAAATTTGAGATTTTGTAGACTTTCCCTTCTTCAATTATAGATCTAAATCTTGGAACCAATGTTTTATTAATTGATGCATGGATGTGATCATTCTGGAAAAAAAAAAAACGTTATCGCAATACTTTTTAATATAAACAAATGCAAGCAGTACGTAATAATATTAATAATGGTACTTTTATGCTTACTTGTTCGTCGAGTAAGATGATGTCTAATGAAATGAGTTCATTATTGCTTCTGATATTTCTTGACTCCCACTGTCTTGTAACTCTTACTCTAATGTGCCAATCAATTTTGTCATTCTTGATGTCTTTGAGGAATGTATAGATTATTGGCTTCCTATTCATCTGCATAAAATGACATGTTTGTTACGTAACCATACTCATACGCAACATGTTGATAATGCAAGTTATCATATGGGTGTAGGTTACCTTTAGGTCATGACAACAATAGTTCTTCATAGACAATATTTTTTGTGTAGCCGTCAACTTCGGGGTTGTTATTATTTATTAGTATTTTTAACCCCCCTCGTGATGTAACTCTTGAGACAGCAACATATAATTGCCCATGACTAAATACAGGCTTTGGTAAATATATGCCCGCATGCTCAAATGTTTGACCTTGGCTTTTATTGATTGTCATGGAGAATGCAACACGTAGTGGAAACTGGCGACGTTTCAAAATAAAAGGCCATTTTGATTCTGTTGCAGACATCATAATTCTTGGGATAAAAACTTTTGCACCGATGTTTGATCCAGTCATTACTTTTGCTTCAATTACCCAGGGTGCTAATTGAGTGATAATTAATCGCGTTCCATTGCACAGGCCTACACTCTGGTTAATATTCCTCAACAACATTACAGGAACACCAATTTTTAAATCTAATGAATGATTTAGAAGACCAGGGAATTTCAAACTGTTTAAGAACTCAACCGGAAATAATGTATCTTGGTCGTGAATGTGTCTTGAAGACTTGCAAATAGTATCAGAGCTCAAATAAGTTACTTGTTCTCCTGGAAGAGATTTCATTACAAAACAGTTAATTTCATCAACCATGTCATTTGTTAGGGTTAGTATTCCCCTCGATATTAAATATGTTGGATCTTTGAGATGTCTCAATAAATCAGGAAAAGTACTTGTGACAATAGCTGCAATTGGATCATCTCCACCAGTTATAAGCAGATCTGTAGGTATTTTAATCCAGGTTGGTTCTTGTTCATTACCTAAGGCAACCTTTGGCAATGTTCCATCTCCGATTGAAAGCACCCACTCTGTAAAGGTTGATTTTTCTCTGATTCTCATATTTTCAGTAAGAACAATGACATTACATTGGTTCCACAAATGCGATCTTTTAATTGAGGCAGCCATAACATCTTCTTTACTACCATTTTTTTATAACTGGTAGTATTTGTCTAAAGTCGCCTCCTAAGAGAACAGTTTTTCCCCCAAAAGGTTTCTCAGACGAATAACCATCATCAAACCGAAGAATATCTTTTAATGTTCTATCAATAGCTTCAAAAATATATCGATGGTCCATAGGTGCCTCATCCCAAATAATCAAGCTTGTTTTTTTCATTAAATTTGCCAATTGTGTTCCTTGACGAATTTCACATGTTGATGTCTCAGTGATATCAATTGGAATTGCAAACCTTGAATGAGCAGTTCTTCCACCAGGTAGTAATAACGCGGCAATGCCCGAAGATGCAACCGCTAGTACAATGTTTCCTTCTACTCTTATACGTCCAATGATGGTCTTGTATAAATATGTCTTGCCTGTTCCTCCTGCACCTGACACAAAATAGAGCTCACCACGTTTTTGTTCAACAGAGTGGATAATAGCATCATGCACTTTTTTTTGCTTTTCATTTAATCCTCCATGCATTTGTAGGTATTCCTCTTTCAATTTTGCTCTATCATATGATAGTTCTTCTGTGATCAACCTGTTACTCAAGTCGTGAATCAATGTAGTAACTGGTATAGGCAACGGCGGGAACTCTTTAAGAGATCTATTGTTTCTTTCTAGAATCTTCTCAATCTCATAAAGAGTATAGTTCTTCAATTGTAAGTCTGTTAACTGCAAATCTTCAAACCCTAAAATATTCTTTTGGCGAAACAAAATATCTTCGCCTAATAAATTCCAATTTTCGTCCCATAGTTTTAATGGCTCAGAAACATCACAAAATAATAATAGGGTCACAAATAATTCCCTCAACTGATTGCCTGTTGACCACTGTGCTGCTTGAAGAATTGCATCATGCCATTCTTTGTCTCCATCTAATAGGCCAAGTGCATAGCATGTAGCTTTATATGTTGGATACGTTACCCCATCAATTGTTCTTATTTCTTCAAAACTACATGCTCCTTTAATAACATTAAGCAGCATTCTAAGGTAAAATTTCTCACCTGACGTGGGATGGGCATAAAAGATGCGCCCAACGCATTTTCCTTGTTTTCTTCTTCGCCATTCCTTGCATGTTTGATGCCATACCCATTTTGTTGGAAAGTCTCCATAAGTCAACTCTCTAGCATCATCATACATTTCATTTGTTTTCATCCACTGAGTAAACATAGTCTTATCTACACCATTTCGATTAACAACATTATCTAGGCAGTCATTATCTGTAAAAGTCACGGCATCTTCATCTGGTAGATGGAAAGCCAATATTTCAATACTAGGGCTTTGATGATGAATGTCAAATTTATATATTCGCCAACATGCTTCGGATGCAGAAACATAACGACAATTCATAAATGACTTTATTTCATCGGTTTTCTGAATATCGGTTATGTTATCTCCATTATTATGTACATTCTCTTCTAAGACTACTCTAGCTTGATCAGGCCCTTTGTTTATGTATTTAAATAAATACTTGATTGACCTTGATCTATTACACCATTCAACATTTATATGTGCTTGGTACTTTACCACCAAATCAATATTGTGTGGTACTACAAATCTATTATCAAGTTTTAAGCGATTCCTCACAACAAATCTTGAATCATCTCTTCTACGGTATATTGGAAAGCCGTTTTCATCCACTGTAGTTTCACTTTGAAACTTCTTAGGAAAGTGTTTAGAACATCCATTTTTTGTCATACACGATGCATTAATGTGTGCTCGTCCGCATGGACCATGCATCATAATTTGTGCAACAACATTGTATCCTATAAGATCTATTTCATTATTAGGGATTTCAGCCGAGATTATTTTGTCAATTTCAATTGGGTTAGGATACTTGTCAGCAACATTCAGAAAAAGTAGTATATGAGCATGAGGTAGCCCTCTTTTCTGAAACTCTATTGTGTAGATAACTGCAATAACAAATCTGTATTATATTTTTTTTGCAAAAAAACTTACAATTAAGATAAAGCATTTAAAAAATTAAGTTAATATATTTACTTGTAACGTACCTGCTGCAACTTTTCTGAAATGACTATCTTGCACCAGATCTTTCAATAATTGGTCAAGTTTGATCTTGAATACTCTTGAAACAATATCTGGCCTTTCTTCAGGCTTTTGACCTGGTATTAATTCCAAAATACTTTGTATCTCAGCCCATTTTGGATTAGATGTGAATGTAATAAATAAATCTGGATTCCCAGCTCATCTACAAATAGCTATTGCATCTTGAAAATTTTGTGCCATGTACCGTGGCCCGCCTGTAAAACTCGATGGCAGTATAATACGTTTTCCAATAGACGATGGTATGGTGTCTCCTCGTAATACTGCATCGCATAATCCTTTATACAATTCTACCCTTAATTATCGTTGGTTATCACGAACCCATTTCAACCTACCATCTTCAATACATGTATATGCATCAACTATGTATTGTTGGAACAACCTGCCTGAACATATAATTGTTTGAGCTTGATTAAGTCTTTGTTGTATTCTATAGGCGTAATATTCTCTCATCGTTATATGTTTTCTCTTCGTTTGGAGTTTCCCATCATTACGACTATACGTAAGTTCCGTATAGAAGCCATCTTCACCATAAGGAAATAACAATGGGTATTGCATAGCCATAAAAGATGGATGTAGTTCGCTGATCCTTTGTAATCCATTGGATTTATGATCAACAATTATATCTCTTGAACCATTAGTATCATTATGATCAATGAGAGCGGCAATTTCTGACGCAGATGGTAAATTATATTCTCTTTGATCATTTGTCCAATTTGAAATCAATCTTATTCGAACAGACACATAGTCTTATTCTCGAAAACGATCGCGGGCCGACCTAAAAACTTTTGCCAATGGATTGTATTCATCAACCATTTTCAACAGTTCCCCAACTATCTGAGCATCTAATCTTGATTGACTACTATCTCCACCAAATGTACTCATTCTATTTGATACTTCGTTTTCCGTATCAAAAATATATAACTGCGCGAATTTTGGTTTATCGCCACTCATAGGTAGAAATGACCCGATTTTATGATGATTCTGTCCACTTAGTCGGAAAACATATGGACCACTTCCATTATTTATGCGATTGTCAATATTACCACCAATCGAAGTGAAGGCAAATATAGAATTGTAACTCCTAATATTTTCCTTAAAATGGGTTGATCTCTTTTCACCATCAAAACGTAATAGATTTTGAAGAAATTTGGGTGCTTCTTTCAAAAGAGCCAAACGTATTTTCCCTTCTTGACAACAAAGTGAAAATTGTGGATTTCGTGAAGTCTTATGTTTGTCAACGCGTTCTTCATACCATAGAACTGCACCACAATATTGACATATATGTGTTGGTTTCCCAAAATCCCAAGGCTCAAAAACTCTTCCTATGAGGAACAAATGCTTGTTAGTTTTTATTCTTAATATATTTATAAACTATGAATAGTTAAAAAATAAAAAATGTTTGTATAACTATTCTTACTTGTAGTAGAGGTATTGTCTGAATCACTTCTATTTGTAGAAGGACTTTTTCTTGATGTATGATATGGAGCAAATCTACTCCTAGGTAATTGTCTTATTCCATCACCCCTATGACAAACTCTTTGATGCAATTGTATTCTTTTTTCTTTCATAATGGTTCTTCTATGTAATCTTGCAATTCTACATCTTTCAATTTCATCCATCTAAAATAGTAAATTAGTAATTATCAGCAACATATAATATATTAAAATATTTTGTTGTATAGCTTATCAAAAATTTGAAATCTCGTTATGGTTCTCAAGTGATTTATTATTAGAACCAAAATTTTATATAAGTCAAGTATGCTACATATTATTGCTACAAAGGTGCCACTTCTTCAGTACTAATTGAGATCCAAATTCAAATAATAAATGGAAGCAATCTGTTATGGAAATTATACGATTAATTGATGATATTTATATAGACACTAAACGGATCAAAATCCAGTTCAATATATTTCTCTTTACTTTCTGCTTTCTACATAGTCTATTGATTTTTTTTTCTTGAACTGTATACAAAGGGGACAACGATTTCTTGACACCACGATTTCTAATAAATGACTAAAAAATGAATGGCAACGATACAAAAATTAGTAAACAAATGCAATGCTCAATAGTGATCTTTAAATCTTACAGTTGATTGTTTGGTTTGACGTCGTTGGAAGACTTGCAAGAATCAACCTGAAAATCAAAATTGCATGGTACTTGTCAATACAAAGACTAAATTAGTTTAGTACTTTGTTCATAAAAATCTAAAATTTTTTGTCAATTCTAATAAGTTTCCAATTACCTGTACAATTTTATTTCTTCTCCTTTATCTATTTTTTTTATGGAAATAAATTTTGTAGTTATTTATGACCTTGTCTCTTTGCTTTGAAGTAAACACGGGGATTGTCAAAACAAAGACGACATTAGTTTAGTACTTTGTCCATTAAAATGTAAACCTTTCGTCAATGTCTAATAAATTTCGTATCATCTTGACAATTTTATTTCTTCTCCTTAATCTTTATTTTTTTTTTCGAAAATAAATTTTGTTGTTATTTATAACCTTGACTCTTTACTTTGAATTAAAACATAAAAGTAAGTATATAATCTTTATAGCTGAATCCATACATGTCCTCACTAATATAATAAGAAGAAAGTGATTAAATTGTATATGTAGAATTCAACAAAATTATGTACATTAACATTTAATTGATAAACAATTTTATATGTACATTTCGCAAAATAGCCATTATTTACAATAGTAAGGGTTGCATTCAATAATAATTGGTATGATCTGATATACATCATTAATAACTCTTTCATAAAGTTCAATCGACAAAACACTCAATCTTTGTACCCTTGTTTTCACCATTTTTTTTGTGTTCTTTAAAGAGTTTCAATGAGGAGTTTAAGCATTTAATTATCAATTTAATCGTCAATTATTGTTCTCGATCTCTGGGAGTAATTAATTTCAGTTTCTATTTCTTTCTTTTTGCAATTTTTATTGAATTCATTTATTCAAATAGCCTTCCACTATGTTAGATTTTCTACTCCAAAAGGCCACCATTAACTTGAAATATTTCTTTAATTATTTTCAGTTTTGAGTACCTTTTCTTTTACGTATATTATTTGTTGAGTCGTCATGTTATTTTGAGTCAATGGCCCATGGGTAGGTAGCTTAAATAATACAATACTTCAAATGCGAGGCAAATTGGATCAATATAATTGCTAAAGTTGACCAAATTATCAAAATGAATTTGGTAGATGACCATTACCAATTAACTAATAAGAGGTCAATTACTTGAGAAAAAACATTTATAACGTCCAGTAACAACTATATAAATCACAATAAATTACCATACATGTCATCACTATTATAATCGGAAGAAATTAATTAAATTGTATATGAAAAATTCAACAAAATTATGTACATTAACATGTAATTGATAGACAATTTTATATGTACATTTCGCCAAACCTCCAGTATTTACAATAGTAAGGGTTGCATTCAATAATAATTGGTAAGTTTTGACATACATCATTAATAACTCTTTCATAGAGTTCCATCGACAAAACGCCCAATCTTTGTATCTTTGTTTTCACTTCTTTTTCGAGTTTTTTTGATAGTAGCTGTAATCCGTCTTCTTGGACAGTTTTTTTTACATACAGCTGAATCTTGTATAAATAACTTCCTATGCGTAACTTTTTTCTCGCCATGAAATTAAATCGCCAACATAAGTTTAGAATCCAACAATTTTGACTAATGTTCTCCAAGTGACCCTCATATCTACAACGTATTGGAATCAACATCCCGTCCGTAAAAAAACCTGTCCATCTTGGATTGTAGATCCCCGAACACATTTCTTCACGAATTAGTTTTTTTGGTTTATAATTTGTACCTGAAAAGCATTCATTAATTATATAATTTTCCATTATGACTAACTATCATGTACTAAAGTACATATTGGATTATATAATTATTGACAGAATATACTTTAAAAATAGAGATAAAAATCTTAAATATTTATTTACATAATCAAAGTCATTTCCCTCTTGCCCAACTTGGGGGGGGGGGGGGAACAGTGTTATATACCATCTCTATCTCAGTAAAGGTTTCTCCATATTTGATGACTAACATTTATCATTTAAAAAACTACTTGAGTGAAGAGAGATTATTTACATGATGCCATGTAATTAGCGAAAAGCTATTTTGAGATGATGAGTTGATAATTTGAATATTAATATGATACATCTTTCACTTGCACTACAAATAAATATCAAGAATTTATATGTAGTAGGGGAGTGACTATTCACAACTTACAAAAACATCCACACTATGGTAGCAAAGAAAAATGATTAAGTGATATACTCAAGTAAGACATGCATTTCTTGAAAACCATATGATCATCTACGTTATATGTGATTTAAGAAAGTAAAATGTGACACAATGGTCATCAAATTTTTTTATCCTCTTTTTTAACTCTCGATGAGAAAGTAGGAAAATATTTGTTTTTCTTTTGAAAGTAATTTATGAATAATATTATATTAATTAGAGTATTGTACTACAAAATTCTTTACCTTTGAATTACATAATTGTACTGAATCATGCATTGACACATGATTAGATGAAATTTAATAGTATTAGAGTGATATAGTGTGTATTACCCTTTTTATCACAATCAACATTACTCATAATCTATATAATATATAATCTTTGAGATCAAGGTTTTTTTTTTTAAATGTGATAAAGAAATGTAATTATATATATATGAAAAATTAATAATTTTAAGTAATATATCTTATATATGTACATGCGTGGATATCTTTAAGAAAATGAAAAATTAAGATTATTGAAATAGTTTGTTGTCAATTTAAAGTATGTAGTGGTGGTTGGAGGCTGGAGGGCAGATGAGGAAAGGCTGGCAAGTGACTTTGTCTTCTCTGTGAAGAGCAAGAAGTCGTGTTGAAGCAGGCTCTACTCCTTTCAAGATCAAGACTTCTTCCTAACCTTATGACACGTGTCCCTTCTCATTTGTCAACACCTTTCTTATCATTAAAACCTGTCCTTATTTCCTCCACCTCCCCCCAAAAAAAAAAAACCTGTTCTTCGCATATTATTATGATAATTATATGTTTTTAAATTTGGTAATTTTATTATGATCATTTATCTTTGACATGTGACACAGGCATAGATCACAATATTAATCATGTTTATTAATTGTCAATAATCATGATTTAGATGAACTTAATACTTAGCAGGTCATAATGCTGCTAATTAATTGGGAGCTTGCTTTGAAAGAATTATAACATAAACAATATAAAAAAAGACAGAAAATAGTGCCTTACCAACTACAACTTGCTTTACTTTTTATTTTAACATTACTTTAATATAAAGGCAGACAAAATGATATTCAGGTCTTCCATGAGATTGACAAAGATAGGCTACACATAAAGAGTAACATAGGATTTCATATAGTTCGTTCATGCATTTTCTTGGATCTTCTTGTTTCTACTCTTCAGATTCTTAGTTCTAATTAATATCAAATCTAAGTTAGATTGTTTTGAGAGTTATTTGACTCTTTATTACTCCGTGGATCCCACCTCCCCGAACCTAATTATTGAAGCGTAACCTATTACATTAAACCGCGTTAAGTAACATGCCCAACTAAGCTACCGCGTTAAGTAACATACCCAACTAAGCTCGAAGAAGCAGAGGAAAAGAGGAGGCGCCTTCGACGCTACACTTCGCCACACAGACGTTGAAGATCGGAGGCGCAGAGGAGGCGCTTTCGGCGAAAGTCGGGCGACACGGCCGACCGGGAACTGCAGACTGGCCTTGATCGACTTGCTGACAGACTTCTTCCGGTCACCGCCGCGGCGACCTCCTTTGCCGGACCTTGTGGCTTCCATTCCTGCCTTAGATCTGTTCTGCTACGCGGTACGAAACGCTACGATGCGAAGAGAAGTTTCGGAGAAAGTGAGCGCTTTCGGCGAGCGATTGAAGATCGGAGGCGCGGAGGTTGAGCGGAAATCATCATGTTCCTGCAATTCCAAGGTAAAAAAACTTCCCCAAAGTTCTGATTTATTGCTCGAATTTTTGATGTTGGGATTTTGGGCCTTTTGCTGAGTAGTAGGATTTGGGAATTAGGGTTTTGAAAAGATGAGCGACAATCTGATGGAGAAAATGAGCGTTTTCGGCGAGCGATTGAAGATCGGAGGTGCAGAGGTTGAGCAAAAATCATCATGTTTCTTCTTGATTGGTTCTACGGCGTTCTCGCATCGTTAGGTCTATGGCAGCAGGAGCTTTAACCTCGAGGCAGTTGCTACAGTTTGCGAGTTCCAATGGGTAATCTGGAGGTTGTCTAAAGGAACTCTAAATCTTTATTAGGTTTTGCAAGAACTTTCTGGCTTTTCACTGCTGAGCACCAGTAACTCTAGTGCTCTGCTATGCCATACTTTTTTCTTTTCAAATTTATGCTTAGTGACTCAATTTCTTTGTTACTTGAAGAAGTATAATGTCAAAAGGCTGAGCTGATGGTAATTCATTGCAGATGCTCAACCGGCAGGTTGTGAAATCTGAATCTGCTTCCATAAAGGTAATTAGTCGCTTTCCAGATTGAAGCTTGAATTCTGGGATGACTCCTTTCTCTCCTCTTATTGGCAACATCTCGTGGCATAAAAGGAGTTCCACTTCTGTTCTTCTGATTTGCAACTTTTTAAAGAAGTTCCTGCCTCTTATTTGGTGTTAACTTATTATATCTCTATGTCTATATCTTATTGTTTTTGTTGTTTGTTTGGTTTTAGTTTCGGATCGGATCTTGAGACTTCGAAGTTGACGATGTTCGGGACAGATCAACCCGAGATAAGAGAGGTTGAGGTATGGATTTTTGTGTCTTTGAGGTATCTACTCTTTATAACAATAAATCTTATCCTTCATATGCTTGGCAAGAGAATCAGAAAAAAAAAATTCATAAAGGTTAGCTATGAATGAAAATAGAAAATTTATTAAGCTGACAGGATGATACCTTAGTAGTTTCGTAGCGTCTTTATTTGTTGAAAAACTTTCGTCATACAAATGGGAAGAACATCCTAAACTTTATTTATAGTGAGTTTCAAGAAAAAGATAACACCTGTAACATTACTTCATGGGCAATAGTCAAGCAAGGCTGCTGCATCTCTCAAAGACAAAATTAGGCAGAGAAGGCTGCGGCATCTCTCAGACTTGGACAAAATTAGGCAGAAGGCATCTCTCAGACTTGACAAAATTAGGCAGAAGGCAATTATTATATTATTAACTGTAGTAATATCCTCATTTTTCAATGAATTAAATTCAAATGTTGCGGCTAACAGATATTGAATGATCTCATCTCCTTCTACTGTAATTCTCTTACCCTCTTCTTATTGTCAAAATCTAAATACAAATGATGTTGAATAGGTTACATAACTACGGCTGTTTCTAAAAAAATATGTCATTATCAGGGAAATGAGCAAGTTGGTGTGGTCACATAGTATCTTATATTATGTTATTTCTAGACTTATGGATGAAGAACATGTGTGCTAATAAACCAATTGGCTAACGGATATTGAATGATCTCATCTCCTTCTACTGTAATTCTCTTACCCTCTTCTTATTGTCAAAATTATTATATTGTTAACTGTAGTAATATCCTCATTTTTCAATGAATTAAATTCAAATGTTGCGGCTAACGGATATTGAATGATCTCATCTCCTTCTACTGTAATTCTCTTACCCTCTTCTTATTGTCAAAATCTAAATACAAATGATGTTGAATAGGTTACATAACTATGGCTGTTTCTAGAAAAATATGTCATTATCAGGGAAATGAGCAAGTTGGTGTGGTCACATAGTATCTTATATTATGTTATTTCTAGACTTATGGATGAAGAACATGTGTGCTAATAAACCAATTGGCTAACGGATATTGAATGCTCTCATTTCCTTCTACTGTAATTCTCTTACCCTCTTCTTATTGTCTTATTAACTGTAGTAATATCCTCATTTTTCAATGAATTAAATTCAAATGTTGCGGCTAACGGATATTGAATGATCTCATCTCCTTCTACTGTAATTCTCTTACCCTCTTCTTATTGCCAAAATCTAAATACAAATGATGTTGAATAGGTTACATAACTATGGCTGTTTCTAAAAAAATGTCATTATTAGGGAAATGAGCAAGTTGGTGTGGTCTAAATACAAATGATGTTGAATAGGTTACATAACTATGGCTGTTTCTAAAAAAATATGTCATTATCAGGGAAATGAGCAAGTTGGTGTGGTCACATAGTATCTTATATTATGTTATTTCTAGACTTATGGATGAAGAACATGTGTGCTAATAAACCAATTGGCTAACGGATATTGAATGATCTCATCTCCTTCTACTGTAATTCTCTTACCCTCTTCTTATTGTCAAAATTATTATATTATGAACTGTAGTAATATCCTCATTTTTCAATGAATTAAATTCAAATGTTGCGGCTAACGGATATTGAATGATCAGCCTAGTCTTTTTCTTTGTTTTTTGTGTCAAACATGAAGAATAAAATGAGATAAATATTTTTGCTGAGGTGGCGCTCTGAGGAGGCTCCTTTGGAGTGAGTTATTAAGTATATATTATAGATTTGGTTTCTAACCAAATGTTTAGTATGGTAGTAAAAAAAATGTTTAAAAAATGACAAAAAATGTTTAAAAAATGTTTAAAAAATGTTTAAAAAATGACAAAAAAATGTTTAAAACTATAAAACTATTTTAAGGTCCAACCAAACACATTCTTAGTAAATTACGTTGATCCTCACTTTCCTCCACTTCTCCATAATGGAGCAGATTGAAGAGATATACTGAAGAGATGATTTAAAAAAAATAACAATTAGGAGGCAAAATTATAATCAAATACTACTCAAGATAATCAAGGTCACACCTTTTATTGTTTTGTGAGTAATGTGATTGAATCTCTTATACACTTATTGTTATGCGAAATCGTGGTAAGGCATGAAAAAAAAAATAAGACAACAATATTTAACGTGGTTCGACAAATTACCTACGTCCACGGGAGGCAGCAAACTTGTATTACTTCACCCTTAGGTGAATCTTACAGATTAGATCTCTTAAATAAGATCTCTCAGAATAGATCTCATGAATATATCTCACTGAACATGAATTTCAATAATGAAGTAAAACTCTATTTATAAGAGTATTCAGAGGCATTTTCGTAATTAAATATAATATATTTTAATATACTATTTTCAAATAATTCGGCGCAGGGCGGCCACCAACCTATTGCTTGGTTTCCCACTCAGGTGGACCCTACAAATCTCCACCTCCACCTCATGTAGAACAGGGCTCCTCCACACCTGCAATCTCTCTACAGATAGCAAACTTCCTTCAAAAAACTGTTGCTGCCTCTATTAGTGCCCTTAGGCACTCCGAGCTCGTGAGATGTTGATCAAGTCCAAACAATGTTGGAACTTGATTTCTGTAACCACCTTTGTAAGCATATCTGCGGGGTTATCTGCTGTTACACCCTGGGTTGCACAGCGTGCCCCCTACCCAGGTGTGGGCGCACCCCCTCGGGGCGAACGCCTAGCCATAGTACCACATAATATTGTCCTATCGGCCTGCCTCTGCAGTCACCGATTATTTGTCCACATAGGGGGCCTCCTCCGGGATCGAACTCGAGACCTCCCCTTCAAAGAGTCTGAATTCGCATCCTAGGTAATCGGTAGGGGGCACGCTGTGCAACCCAGGGTGTAACAAAAAGGCCTTATGACCTGAACGTTCAGGCATGCGCCTGAACGTTCTGGCATTGCGTCTGAACGTTCTGTCATGCGCCTGAACGTTCGGGCGTTGCCCAAATAGTAATTTTTTTTTTTTGGTGAAATATAGAGTATTACAAAAAAAAAAAAAAATTACTATTTGAGCAACGCCCGAACGTTCAGGCGCATGACAGAACGTTCAGACGCAATGCCAGAACGTTCAGGCGCATGCCAGAACGTCCAGGCGCATGCCAGAACGTCCAGGCGCATGCCAGAACGTCCAGGCGCATGCCAGAACGTCCAGGCGCATGCCAGAACGTTCAGGCGCATGCCAGAACGTTCAGGTGAATGCCAGAACGTACAGGCGCAATGCCAGAACGTTCAGGCCCATGCCAGAACGTTCAGGCGCCTGTCAGAACGTTCAGGCGCCAAAAATCTCTATATAAGGAACCCTCCTCATTCTCATTTCACACACCAAAATCACTCTCCTTATGATTTTCCTTCTCTTTCCACTCATTCTAAGTTTTTAGTTTTTGAGACTCTCGGTACGGTGCGACGAAGTTCTGTCCGGAGGAAAGCACCAGATTGGAAAGAAGAAGTTCTTATCTGAAGGTGGGGACCGAAACATAGGTTTGCGTGTTTCATAACTTTTATTAAAGTTTACATTCAATTATTATTATGTCTACTATTCATTTACACTGCATTATGTCAATAATGTTCATGACCTGAATGTCCTAACTTTGCACGTCGTGATACCGACCCTGATAAGGATCACCAGACGTTGCCAATGCAGTCTAAATGTCAAGAAAAGACCAGACCAGTAGACTAAACTAGTTCATGCATTGGCATCATACATATCACCACCTAGGGACGTATATGGTTTATGACTCATAGAATAGTTAGAAGCATTGCTCACTATTCATATTATTTCTCTGGAGAGGGACGTACATGAGAACTCGGCTACGCCGGGGAGGAACATCAGTACGTGAATCCAGAGCATCGTTCCTGAGGAGGGACGTACAGTGAGAACCTGGCTACGCCCGGGGAAAGACACATGTACGTGAACTCAGGCGATGTACGCTCATTAAACCATTAATACGTGACGGTGTCATGCATACATACATATTGATTGATTATGATGCTTACATGTGTATTTAAGATATTTGATATTGAAGTATGCTTTATTAATTGTTATACTCATGCACTATTTACCCACTGAGCGCGTTAAGCTCACTCCAATATTATCAAATCTTTCACAGGAAATTAGGGTGGACTGGGTGCAGGTTATGGGGCCCACATTTTGTACCCTTTGTATGAATCATTGGGGATTTTGGGAGTATGTTCCCTTGACCATTTTATGTACAAAAGTATTCTGAATTATATGAAATCAGATTTGTACTGTGTACTATATTTCCGCTGCGCACTCTGTTATTACCATTATGATTGTTCCAAATGCGCGCCCCGTCCGCGAGTGTACCGCCGGTTTAGACGCGTCCGGGCGGGGTGTGACATTTAATGGTATCAGAGAGTACGGTCCACGTCCCGCCCAAGTCCACCAAATTAGGGGAAGAAAATTTTATTAGATATATATATCTCTAGAACTATATATACATATGTCAATTATATATAGTTGAGATTTGTATTAAATATATATATCTAGAAAACTATATGATTTTATATAGTTTGATTTAAATATACATATAGTCATAATTTATTAGAAACTATATGTGTAGTTATTATTGAATATATGTATCTATATACCTTAGTGTATATGAGGTACGTATAAAAAAAAAAAAAAAAATCGAAATGAAATTTTATTTTTCGAAAAAAAAAAAAAATTATTTTTCGAAAAAAATAAAAAAAATTATTTTTCGAAAAAAAAAAAAAAAATTTCGAAAACAATTTATTTTTGAAAAACAATTTATTTGACATATCTAAAACTATATATATGAATTATATATATAGTTACCATTTGGATTAAAAACAACTAGATATGATTTTTATATAGTTTAAATTCCAATATATATATATATATATATATATATATATATATATATATATATATATATATATATATATATAGTTGATTTATGGGAATTATAGTTATCATTAAATATGTCTATGTATTCATATGTGAATACGACATATATACGTCACATCACTAATGAAGAAATTTTCTTGATGGCATAAACATCAAACAAAAACTCGAAAATAATGTCTACCAGACAAGGCATAAATCTTAAAAATGTTAGGAATATATTTTGTGTCTTTCACACAAATTTATTTTCCTTTCAGCAAAAGAATGGCCTCAAGGGAAGGAACAACTTCTACTAACAGGGAACCAATTCCCACTAGACTAACGGAATTGTCCAAAAGAGAGGTTGTGACTATGAGGAGCATCGACAATAACGATTTCCGCCTCCGTCCAATTCTTCATGACAAACTCGCAACACTGGATTGGTTAAATATAACCAACGTCGAGGGTCAAGTCTCTTACAACTTGGTTAGATCCTTCTATGAAGCCATAAATTACGTGGGACTTCACGGAGATGAGATCAGTCCTAATTTAGAGACAACAATCATGGGAACGACAATTCCTATCAATATCGAGATTATTGCTCGCCTATTGGAGATTCCGATTGAAGAAAGCATTATTGATCCACATGACCCCCAGACAGTTGCAGAGATCGCCGAATCTAATGCACAACTGTTCAATTCCCTCGCCAAAGAGCCATACACTCAATCAACATACACCAACCTCCCAAACAATCATCTTAATCCATCTCTTGTCGGCCTCGGAAAGATTGTATACGGCAACATCTTGCCAGAAAGGGGCACTAGGGGCACTATGTCAAGGGCCCAACTCCTTGTGTTGTATTGCATAGAGAAGAAAATAAAGGTCTCCCTACCACACATCATCATCCAACAAATGTTGAGGGTGATTCAAAACCCTTTAAAGAAGGAATTCCTCGGCTACGGAGTCTTGATTATGAGACTACTTCACGAGGCAAACGTTGACACTTTCGATGGAACGTCAAAGCTGATCACTGAACCAGTTACAACATCCTCTATCTTCAAGACATATGGCACAAGTGGAGGGGTAACTGACGAAGAGGTATTCGGCACGACAATAAGAACTGCCGAAAGAATGAGAGACAAGCACGGGCGTTGCCTTCGCAAATGTCGACGCAAGATGCCTGTCAGAGAAGGCCCAAATAATGATTCCAATCCACATCCTACATCAGACCCAGCCGGTAATCCAACCGATCGACCACTTACTGACGAAGAATTATATGCCACACTCAATCCACCTATACAAAGTCATGATAGACAAGGTACACAAGCAAATCCACCAACTTGGGACGTGCCAACTCAAGGCAACACTTCGTACTAAAGATTTCCAACTCCTGCGGTACAGTATCAGCCAGTTCCACAAGTTGCTGTAAACCAACAACAACAGTACTGGGCGTCACCAAATCTTGGAGGGCCAAACATTCCAATGAGCCCATTGTTTCAAACTTTTTCATCTCAAACAAACCAAATTATCCAAGGGATTCCGGTTAGGGAATCCCCGCGCAATCAATACAACTACGTTCCACCTATGAATCACCCATACAACCAATACTTTCCTCCAATGCCTATGGCCTACCGTTCACCTACAAGACAAACGACCCATCAACCACCAATGGGACAACCGACTAACCTACTTGAACGGTTGGATGAAATGGCATCCAATATTGCTGCACTCAAAGAAAGCCACAATAATATATTAACTCGTTTGCCAAACTCCAACGCAAAGCGTCCACACTCTCAACCTTCTGTTAGTAGTCATTCTGTACATAACAGTAGATCTCGAAGAAACGGTAGTAGGCAAGAAAGTCAAAATTAATTTTTGGCATTGTAAACATTTTCTTTGACATATATGAATGAAATTGTTTTGTTTAAAGACTATCTTTGGTGGGCCGACTTACAACCATTCTTTCTTTTGTATCACTAACTTTGGAGTGGTATGGGACACAACAAACTTGGAGGATACTAAATAAAATGTGGAAGTAAGAAAACCCATGACCTTGTGTGAAAAGAAACATTTGGAGAAAGTTGCATTACTAATATTATCACTAAGTTTACACGGTATGGGACGAGTAAATTTGGACGATACTATTAGTGAACTTCTATTCAGCCAATGTTTTTAGAGACCGTGTTCATACAACTTAACTTGGTTTCCACCCTTATTACTAAATTCATGTAGTATGGGACATATGAATTTGGATAATAATCGAATAGACTAAGCATAAGCGTATGAATGCATAAGATTGCGATAGAACGTTAGATTAGGATATTTACCGAGGCAAATCTTAGACTTCTTATGACTCGTATGGTTTTTCAATGAAATATATGTATGTTCACAACAACCAGAACCAAATCATTTTAAATACTTGCACAGTTTTCTACTTATTATATAAACATTCTAACCTTGTTTGTTTTTACACCATGGCCAAACATACGAGATATATAAGATTCTTTGATTGCTCAACAACAACCTTACACTATACTTAAAAAATAGGTGATTTTAATATTGCAGTACTCTCGAAATTGTTGCTGAGCATATTCTAACATTATACTTGGCTACAGTTCCTAAATCTTGGTTTTCCTTTTCTCTTTGCCAGTAAGACAATGCAAACCAGGAAGAGAGGAAGGCCACGTGTTGTTCGTCCAGCAGTGGAGGCACCTCCTGAGATTCAGGAACCGCCGCCTCAGACAACAGCACAGGCCACACCCAACACTGCCACTACATCTGGGCAGGCAATCCCACCCCCACCCGCACCCTTTGCCACGCCTTCAAGCATTGAAACCTTCTTCGCTGGATTTATTGAGGCGATGAAGGCCACTGTTCAAACTGCCGTTCGGGATACTGCAGCCAGTCAGGTTGCCACGGTTCAAGCCCTTGTAAAATTAGGGTCCGAAGCTCAAACCGATCATATTACTAAATACAAGCGGCTACAACCTCTTACTTTCGATGGCACCATTGATCCTGATGAGGTCCAAAAGTGGTTGGATGAGTCAAAGAAGGCTCTTGATGCAATGGGAGTCGATGAGACTCGCAAAATTCCCCTAGCAACCTACCAACTTGTTGGTGCCGCAAACACATGGTGGATCACAGTGAAAGAAGACCCAAGGGTCAATATAGCAGATATGACTTGGCAACAGTTTGAGTCCATGTTTATTGATGAGTATTTTCCCAGCCCGGTGACAAAGCAGAAGCGCCAGGAATTTGCTAATTTATATCAGGGAACCATGACCGTCAGAGAATATGCTGGAAAATTTAAAAAATTATCAGTCTACTCTCTCTCCACCATCTCAACGGAGCGAGATAAGAGTGAGAAATTTTATAATGGTCTTCGCCATGACTTTCGACAAGCCTTATCGATCTTGGATCTCCAGATTTACAAGGAGGTTGTTGACAAGGCCATGAGCTTTGAACAAGAGAAGCTCTTACAGGAACAGAGAATGAATAAGGGCAAACGGCCTGCAACGTTTTTCCAACAAGGCTCACAACAGGGCAACAAGAAAAAACCCTACTACAATCAACACCCAGCCCTCCCAGCCCCGGTTTCCAAGAATGAGGCCACAACACCTTCTACCCCTAACCATCATGGTTTCCGTAACCATGGCCGTGGCGGTCGTTATGGACGAGGTGGCCGTAGCAATGGCAATGGCAGAGGTGGTGGTCGACACCACAATCAACAAGGCCAGCAGAATCATCAGAATGGCCAGCAACACAATCAGCAGTACAGGCCGACTTGTTACAACTGCGGCCAGAAGGGCCATGTCAAACATCTTTGTCCGCACCTTCAGCAACCTATTCCTGCTATTCCAGTCCAACAAGCACCACCTGCTGCTAATGCCCAACCCAGGCCGAACCAGGGTCAACGGAATCAGGGCAGAGCATATGCCATCGCTCACCAACCCTTCCCAGACAATAATGTCGTCGAAGGTACCTTTCCTTTGTTCAATGCAATGGTGCATGTTTTGTTTGATTCAGGTGCTACGCATTCTTTTATATCATCAGCATTGGTAAGACATTTAGGCCTGCATCCTGAACCCACAAACATCACTCTCCATGTCACATCACCGTTCGGATCGGGTACTGACGTGAATTTGCAGTGTTCTCGATGTGAGCTTCGAATGTCCGAACAGATAATATATGCCGATCTTTTTGTGATGGATTTTGAAGACTTCGACATCATCCTCGGCATGGACTGGCTCGCACCACTGAATGCAAAGATCGACTGTATGAACAAGCACGTTCAGTTAACTTTGCCTACAGGAGAGTTTGTCAAGATTCAGGGAACAAGGCAATGGATACTCAAATCAACAGTTGCACTTCTCAAGTCACAACTTCGAGCGTTGTCTCTTGGCGACGGCAATGAATCACCCGCTCTGTACCTTCCCGAAGTACGCGCTGTTCCAGTCGTATCTGAATTCCCAACAGTTTTTCTTAATGACCTTCCTGGTCTACCTCCAGTTAGGAAATTCGATTTTGAGATCAACCTCATACCTGGGACAGGGCCTATCTCAATTCCACCATACAGAATGTCAAATGTTGAACTGGTCGAATTAGACAAACAACTTAAGGAATTAGAGAGTAATGGCTTCATCCGAAAGAGTTCATCACCCTGGGGCGCTCCAGTTCTGTTTGTTCGCAAAAAGGATGGTTCGTTACGACTTTGCATCGATTATCGCAAGTTGAATAACGTCACCATCAAGAACAGATATCCGTTGCCCAGGATCGATGACCTATTCGACCAACTTCGTGAAGCCAAATACTTCTCTAAGATTGATTCACGATCTGGTTATCACCAACTCCGAATCCGAGAGTCCGACATCGCTAAAACGGCGTTCAGAACTCGGTACGGTCATTACGAATTCTTAGTTATGCCGTTCGGCCTAACAAATGCACCTGCTGCATTCATGGATTTGATGAATCGCATATTCAGGTTATACTTAGACCGGTTCGTGGTGGTTTTTGTCGACGACATCTTGATATATTCCTCAACCGAGGAAGACCATAAAATACATTTGAAGATCATCCTCCAGACCTTACAAAGACACCAACTGTATGCAAAGTTGAGTAAGTGCGAATTTTGGGCGCAGAGCGTTCAATTCCTCGGCCATGTGGTTTCAGGCAATGGCATTGAGGTCGATCCTTCTAAGGTTGAAGCAGTCTTAAACTGGAAGCAGCCTACCACTGTTACTCAGATTAGGAGTTTTCTTGGTTTGGCTGGCTATTACAGATGCTTCATTAAGGACTTCTCAAAGATTGCTGAACCTATGACCAAGCTCACTCGGAAAGACGTGCGCTTCATCTGGAATCCCGCCTGTGAATCATCATTTCAGGAATTGAAGAAACGCCTCACGACAACACCTGTACTTATCACTCCAAGAAATGGAATTGGTTTTTCATTATACACCGATGCCTCTCTCCAAGGCTTAGGTGCCGTACTAATGCAAGAAGGCCAAGTTGTTGCATATGCCTCCAGGCAACTGAAGATTCATGAGGGTAATTACCCAACCCATGACTTGGAACTTGCAGCTGTTGTGTTTGCACTTAAATTATGGCGTCATTACCTATACGGTGAACGGTTCGAGGTCTTCTCAGATCACAAGAGTCTTAAGTACATATACACTCAGAGAGACCTAAACCTCCGCCAAAGAAGTTGGTTGGAATTCTTGAAAGACTATGACTTTCAACTCCAGTACCATCCCAGAAAGGCCAATGTTGTGGCCGATGCTTTGAGTAGAAAATCTTATGTTGCTTGCACTCTTAACTATGAAATGGGGAAGTTGGCTACAGAGATGGACAACTTTAACCTCCAGCTGAACGAAGATGGACCACGCCCACGACTCTCCCAATTATCTGCTACCTCTGACCTCGTTCGCAAGATTTCAGCTACTCAAGCCAATGACCCTATGTTAATGGAGAAACGAGAACTTCTACTCAGCGGGCAAGACCTTCCTCATTGGTCAGTCTCTGACGACGGAGCTGTTTTCTATAAAAAACGTCTTTGTCTTCCGAACGATCCCGAGGTTCGGAAAGACGTGCTTACTGAGATGCACTGTTCGAGATACGCTATGCATCCTGGGGGTGACAAGATGTACCAGGATGTCAAGCGACAATTCTGGTTTTCTGGAATGAAGAAGGCAATTGCAGACTTCGTTGCTCGATGTCTTGTTTGCCAGAAAGTTAAGGCAGAACGAAGACTTCCCTCTGGCCTTCTCCAGCCGTTACCTATTGGAGAATGGAAATGGGAGAACATCACAATGGATTTTGTTACAGCCTTACCTCGAAATAATAAAGGGCAAGATGCTATTTGGGTTATCATTGACAGACTTACCAAGTCTGCACACTTCTTGCCAATAAAGTTCACGGATAATCCTGCCAAACTTGCAGAACTATATGAAAGAGATATCGTACGCCTTCATGGCATACCACTCACGATCGTCTCTGATCGAGACCCTCGCTTTACATCAAACTTTTGGAAAAGCTTCCAAAATAGAATGGGTTCAAAGATCACTATGAGCACAGCCTTCCACCCTCAGACTGATGGGCAGTCAGAACGGCTTATTCAAATCTTAGAAGACATGCTACGATGCTGCATTTTGGACTTTAATGACGGATGGGCAAAGTATTTGCATCTAGCTCAGTTTGCATACAACAACAGCTACCAAACTAGTATCGGCATGGCACCATACGAGGCTCTTTATGGTCGGCCTTGCAGATCTCCGGTATGCTGGTTAGATATGGCCGATCGACCGCAGTTAGGCCCTGAACTAGTTCAAGAGACATCTGACAAGATCACACTAGTAAAGGAACGACTTCGTGTTGCACAAAGTCGACAGAAGAGCTATGCTGACAAACGGCGACAGCTTCTGGAATTCGATAAGGGGGACTTTGTTTTTATACAAGTCCAGCCCACCCGAGGTGTCAAACGCTTTGGGCTCAAAGGAAAGCTCTCCCCGCGGTATATCGGTCAATTTTCGATCATTGAACGTATTGGCAAACTTGCTTATCGTCTGTCCCTTCCATCGTCCATGCCTAAGGTTCAAGACGTTTTTCATGTATCTATGCTTCGCAAGTATCGTCCTGATCCTTCGCATATCATCCCTTTAGTCGAGGTTCGGGTTGAGGAAGGAAATACGTATCAAGAGAAAGCACTACAGATTTTAGATAGAAAAACTCAAGACCTACGGCGACGTAGCATACCACTTGTGAAAGTGCTCTGGGATCACCACGGCATAGAAGAAGCTACATGGGAACTAGAATCCACAATTAAACAGAAATACCCTGAATTGTTTTCTAGTACCACCTGATGATGTGATACATTGTATTATTTTCACTTATAAATACCAGGATGAAACATTGTTTACACCTATCTTCATCCATTGTTTCACTTGAATAACTACGCTGATGTCTGCAAATCATATCAATGGATATCGTCATGCACACACGCAGTGACTCCTTACCAACCTGCGGCTACTTCGCAAGCACTACCCCTCTTCCATACTTGACTTGATTTCGAGGGCGAAATCCCTTTAAGGGGGGTAGAGTGTAATACTCTGTATTTCACAAAAAAAAAAAAAAAATTACTATTTGGGCAACGCCCGAACGTTCAGGCGCATGCCAGAACGTTCAGGCGCATGACAGAACGTTCAGACGCAATGCCAGAACGTTCAGACGCATGCCAGAACGTTCAGGCGCATGCCAGAACGTTCAGGCGCAATGCCAGAACGTTCAGGCGCAATGCCAGAACGTTCAGGCGCATGCCAGAACGTTCAGGCGCCAAAAATCTCTATATAAGGAACCCTCCTCATTCTCATTTCTCACACCAAAATCACTCTCCTTATGATTTTCCTTCTCTTTCCACTCATTCTAAGTTTTTAGTTTTTGAGACTCTCTGATCGAGACTCTCGGTACGGTGCGACGAAGTTCTGTCCGGAGGAAAGCACCAGATCGGAAAGAAGAAGTTCTTATCTGAAGGTAGGGAACGAAACATAGGTTTGCGTGTTTCATAACTTTTATTAAAGTTTACATTCAATTATTATTATGTCTCCTATTCATTTACACTGCATTATGTCAATAATGTTCATGACCTGAATGTCCTAACTTTGCACGTCGTGATACCGACCCTGATAAGGATCACCAGACGTTGCCAATGCAGTCTAAATGTCAAGAAAAGACCAGACCAGTAGACTAAACTAGTTCATGCATTGGTATCATACATATCACCACCTAAGGACGTATATGGTTTATGACTCATAGAATAGTTAGAAGCATTGCTCACTATTCATATTATTTCTCTGGAGAAGGACGTACATGAGAACTCGGCTACGCCGGGGAGGGACATCAGTACGTGAATCCAGAGCATCGTTCCTGAGGAGGGACGTACAGTGAGAACCTGGCTACGCCCGGGGAAAGACACCTGTACGTGAACTCAGGCGATGTACGCTCATTAAACCATTAATACGTAACGGTGTCATGCATACATACATATTGATTGATTACGATGCTTACATGTGTATTTAAGATATTTGATATTGAAGTATGCTTTATTAATTGTTATACTCATACACTATTTACCCACTGAGCGCGTTAAGCTCACTCCAATATTATCAAATCTTTCACAGGAAATTAGGGTGGACTGGGTGCAGGTTATGGGGCCCACATTTTGTACCCTTTGTACGAATCATTGGGGATTTTGGGAGTATGTTCCCTTGACCATTTTATGTACAAAAGTATTCTGAATTATATGAAATCAGATTTGTACTGTGTACTATATTTCCGCTGCGCACTCTATTATTACCATTATGATTGTTCCAAATGCGCGCCCCGTCCGCGAGTGTACCGCCGGTTTAGGCGCGTCCGGGCGGGGTGTGACATCTGCAGTCTTGATCTTTTGCAGAAGAATACTCCCTTCTTCTACTATTTCTCGAACAAAATGAATACGAACATCAATATGCTTCGTTCGACTGTGATGAACTTGGTTCTTTGCCAAACAAATGACACTCTGACTATCGCAGAAAACTTCAACATTCTTCTGCACAATTCCCAAGTCTTTAGTCAATCCATGAAGCCAGATTGCTTCCTTGAAAGCTTCTGTTACTGTCATGTACTCTGCCTCTGTAATAGACAAAGCAACTGTCGACTGTAGTGTTGATCTCCAACTCACTGGTCCTCCTGCCATAATGAAAACATAACCAGTAGTAGATCTGCGCTTGTCAAAATCTCCAGCATAGTCCGAATCCACATATCCGACTAGATGCTTACAATTTTTCTTATCTCTCTTGAACTTTAAACCAATATCCACAGTACCATGAATATACCGTAGAATCCACTTCACTGCTTGCTAGTGGCCTTTACGGGGGTTGTGCATGTAACGACTTACCATACTTGCAACATGTGAAATGTCAGGTCTGGTACACACCATAGCATACATCAAGGCACCAACTGCATTTGCATATGAAATGTTCTCCATTGGCTTCTTCTGATCCTCAGGATTTGGTGACATTGATGTACTTAGCTTGAAATGTGGTGCCAATGGTGTGCTTACAGGTTTTGTGTCATTGCCAATGCCAAAAGTTTGAAGAACTTTCTTCAAATACTAAGTCTGCGTCACAGATTGTGCTTTTGGCCCTATCTCGAGTTATTTCCATCCCAAGAATTTTTCTGGCCTCGCCAAGATCCTTTATTTCAAACTCTGAGCTCAATTGAGCCTTCAGTTTGCTGATCTCCACCTTGCTTTTAGATGCGATTAACATATCATCTACATATAAAAGCAAGTAGATAAATGTATCATCTTGAAGTTTGCGATAGTAGACACAATGATCAAACTGACTCCGGGTATATTTCTGCCCTTGGATGAAGCTGTCAAATCGCTTGTACCACTGTCTCGGTGACTGCTTCAGGCCATACAATAACTTGCTCAACTTGCAAGCCCAATTCTATCTTCCTGGTACTTTGAATCCTTCTGATTGAGACACACACACACACACACACACACACACACACACACACACACACACACACACACACACACACATATATATATATATATATATATATATATATATATGTCCTCTTCCAAATTACCATGCAGAAAAATAGTTTTGACATCGAGTTGGGCTAACTAGAGATCAAACTGTGCAACCAAAGCCAATAATATTCTAATTGACGAATGCTTAACAACAGGTGAGAATACCTCATTGTAGTCAATTCCTTCCTTCTGAGCGTAGCCTTTTGCTACCAGTCTGGCTTTGTATCGGATACTATTTGTGCTGGGAAAGCCTTCCTTCTTAGCGAAAACCCATTTGCAGCCAATTGGTTTCTTTCCTTTCGGAAGTGGAACCAACTTCCAAGTCTGATTCTGATGGAGTGATGTCATCTCCTCATTCATTGCCATTTGCCACTTATCACTTTCCATACTCTGACTAACATCTTTGTAATTGTATGGAATATCATCTCCGGTGACTGGAAATGCATATGCAACCATGTCAGTGTACCGTGCAGGTTTGCGGATTTCTCTTCATGGTCGACTGGTGGCAATTGATTTTGGTTGTTGACTAATGTCTGGTACTGGAGCCTCTACCTCAACTGAGATTTCCTCCTCGTCTTCTTCAGGATGGTTGGATATCTCTGCTGACTTGCCAGGAGTTACTGGAATATCTAACTCCACTTGCTGATGCAAATCTGGATCTTGATTTTCTTTATCAGAAACTGTATGCTTTAACATCACAGATTCGTCAAAAGTTACATCTCAGTCGGGCTGAGAGCAGGCTGGACCAGATAAACAGTATCGGGTTGAGAGCGGGCTGGGCCTGATGAACAGTATCGGGCTGAGCCGGTATGAACAGTCGAGCCGGTATGAACAGTCAGGCCCGGTCAGATCCGGGTCAGATCCTTCTTCTTCACTGCGCCTGTGCCTGTTTTTGCAAAAAAAATTTACACCGAACTGGACAAACTTTGATCGGCTCTTGGGAACTCGTTTCTTGTCTGTTTTTCTCGCCGTTTATTGCGTTGGACTCCTGGAAACGAGACCTACCTTCACGGGTGATCAGAAAACAATTCCGATCACTGTTACGAAACCTCAAAATTTCGACGCAGTCTCGAAAAATTCGACAGAGGGTCCGTTTTTCTTCTAAAGCTTAACCTTGACTCTGATACCAATTTGTTATGCGAAATCGTGGTAAAGCATGAAAGAAAAAATAAGACAACAATATTTAACGTGGTTCGGCAAATTGCCTATGTCCACGGGAGGCAGCAAACTTGTATTACTTCACCCTTAGGTGGATCTTACAGATTAGATCTCTTAAATAAGATCTCTCATAATAGATCTCAGGAATATATCTCACTGAACATAAATTTCAAGAATGAAATAAGACTCTATTTATAGGAGTATTCAGGAGCATTTTCGTAATTAAATATAATATATTTTAATATACTGTTTTCAAACAATTCGGCGCAGCGGCGCAGCTGGGCAGAATTGAGGGCGGCCACCAACCTATTGCTTGGTTTTCCACTCAGGTAGATCCCACACTTATATGTTGTTTTCTTTTTGAAAAACATTTATCATTTGGCGAATTTGAATTTTGATGTTTGGTGTTGAGTTCTTGAAATGCTTTTGGATGACTTGCGGCGAATTCGTGATTTCCTAATACAAGATTTTTGAAATGCTTCACCGCCTAATACACATCGTTTGAATTGTTTTACACATAGTTTAGCTAGTTGATATTTGTGAAAATTTGTTTGGAGTTAGTTTCTGTAGTTTTTTTTTCTGCCACAAAACAGGGGAGTGAGACACTATTATGAACTTGAGAAGTGGAAAATTGGTGAGGCAGGGAACAAGTATTTCCATCATGAGATTTAGAAACTTGTACATCTGCAAATCAGTGAGTGTCGACATGCTTGCAAAACATTATATGTTTTATCTATGTATTTGAAAAAGAAAGTTCTTCTATACTTTGTCTAACTCTATATATGATGATTCTTGTGCATGTGATTCGATAGGTATGCGCTGCACAAGTATGCAAACGATCTCAGACGCGATGTTGTGGCACTCCACCTGGTAAATCCTGAATTCTTGTGAAAATTACGTGATTAGGAATCCACAATTGCCCATGGAATTGGTGTACCTTTATCCTAACCAGGAAACTATTGTTTTGTCAAGAGTCAATGTTGAATCGCCATATTATTGTCACAATTCTACAATTATTCTAAGTTTCTTATTTTCCCACTTCTCTCTTGAAGACAATTAGCAAGATATATATCACACTAGTGTGTTGGCACAATGAATTTTAGCCAATGGTTTTTGTTAAGCTAATTGGTTTCGCCAGACTAAGCATATGCTATCAAGTTATCATCGATAAAGTGAATAGGATAATTTTTCTTTAAGATTCGAAAAACTTGGAAAAGTTATTTTGGCAACAGAAAAAAAAATAAAAATAAAAAATGGAAAAACTTAGAAACTTAGATTAAAATATGCAAAGAAGATTTAGAAACTTGGAGAAATTTATTTGTAATTTTTTCTCAGCACTTTTTGGGTGTTTTGCTATTTGACGTTCAAGCCTTCAACAACATCCCTATTAGAGGGGATGCAAAAGATCTTCATTACTACCCATCGGGTTGCAACGCAGTTAGTGAGGGCAGCTACGTCTTAGTCAGTTGAGGGACCTGGTTCCCCGCTATGATATACCTCTGCTCTCGGGGCGCCAAACTCTAGATTAGTCTCGTCCCTGCAAAAGGGTTAGCGGGGACAATGAAGGGTCAAAGACCAAAAAAAAAGATCTCTGTTACTATTTTCTAAAAATGTGTTAGTTATTTGCTGCAACTAGTAAATCTGATTTACTGAACTTAATAAACATTAATATAGGGCCTCTTTTTAATGTTTAGATTTTAGAAGTTAATTTACAACATGAATCTTGTTTAGCTACTCTGCTACAGAGCTACTCTCTGCTGCATGAATCTTGTTTAGAAAGCATCCATGTTCTGTCTCTCTTTCTGTGCAAATAAGTTTAGACCTTCCTTGACCTTTTTAGTATTAGAGTAATTATATATTATTAGGAGCAGTATATATGGTTTGTACTTTGTAGTATAGCATCCTTATCTCATTTGTATTCATTCTGTATCTATTGTTCATTATCTACTCATAATTTTCTATGGTGGCTAGTCTTACAATGCTTTTACTAGTGCAGCTTTGTTGAGTTCAATTGAGTATATAACTTGATTTATTTCATGCTGGACCTATAATACATGATTGATAATTTTCAGGATACTGAAAAATTGGTGAAAATTTGTTTGGAGTTAGTTTCTGTAGTTTTTTTCTGCCACAAAACAAGGGAGTGAGAAACTACTATGAACTTGAGAAGTGGAAAATTGGTGAGGCTGGAAACAAGTATTTCCATCATGAGATTTGGAAACTTATCATCTGCAAATCAGTGAGTGTCGATATGTTTGCAAAACATTATATGTTTTATCTATATATTTGAAAAAGAAAGTTCTTCTATACTTTGTCTAACTCTATATATGATGATTCTTGTGCATGTGATTCCATAGGTATGCGTTGCACAAGTATGCAAGCGATCGCAGACGATGTTGGGGCACTCCAGTTGGTAAATTCTGAATGCTTGTGAAAATTACGTGATTAGGAATCCACAATTGCCCATGGAATTGGTGTACCCTGTATCCTAACCAGGAAACTATGACTACATTTAAATACTCCCTAGTGAGTATGGTGCTTGGCCTTGTTTAGAAATTATCTTTTATGAAGATGGTTTCCACATTTTTGCTATTTTTGAACCGAACTGATTTGATTAGATTTTAAAGGAAATTTGACGAGATCAGAAAGCTTTTCCATATCTTTTTTTGTTTTTGATTTATGGTAATCTTAGGGCTTCTGGATCCATGTTCTGTATTGCGATTAGCAATTTGTTTCAAAGGTGTAAATCTATGAGCCATATATAAAAGGGAACATTCACCAATATCAGTGCATGTTGGTGCTAATATTAATATATTTCCCAACTGGGGAAGCCTTATAACTGAATTATTTCCCATGAATGTATTATTTAGTATTACGATATGTTTATTGTGGGACATATGTTTTTACGGAACATGTTTCCTGATAACATGTTCCCTGATTTTTAGATTTTGTATTTTGTAATAGATATATATTTGATGGTTGTGAATGGAAAAGCAGAGAAAATTGGGTAGTGAATTTGACATGGTATCAGAGCAGAAACAAGATTGGTTCCAGGTACTAGTGCAAGAAAACGCACAGGGTGAAGAACAGTCTTACGAGGACGGGGGGATACTCGGTACAATAGTTGAACCGAGCAATATCCGATAAGGTGATGGTTCCGAGTAGTGGTGAGGACTACTGGCCGTCATGGGTTCGAGGTACTAGTGCGTGCTGGAGCACAGGGTGAAGAACAATCATCATGAGGATGGCGAGCACAGAGGTGCGTGGGTTCGAGGGACTAGTGCAAGAAGACGCACAGGGTGAAGAACGATCTTTGACTTGTTCGAGGCACTAGTGTGACCAGAAGCACAGGGTGAAGAACAGTCGTCATGGTGTGTGGACGCACGGAGGTGCGAGGGTTGAGCTACATCAAGTAAATGCTAGCTCATTCCATAGATCTCAGAGATGGAGATCATTGCTACGTTAGTAGTAGCGCAATTCCCCAGGGTAGATGAACAATCAGAAGGTGCATATAGAGATGCCAATGAGAGAGGATCCGTCAGCAAGGTGCAGCAGGCAGATGAACCTTGCGATTGTGTCGATGAAGGGCATCGACCATTTAAGTGGGGTAGTTTGTCACGGTCATGTCAAGACAGGCACCGTTACTTAAGAAGAGGGTCCGTGAAGTTTCATCTCAATCGGAGATGACGATCTTGTAAATATGCCCCAGTATGATTGGCCTCACATTTTGATGTTTCCATTTGGAAACAAGCCTAAAGCTTAACATCTACCTTAAGGGGGAGGAGTAGTTGTCCAACTCTCCCTTATGGCCATTACATGGCCATGCTTAGGACACTCCCTTGGCGCAACCCAAGGGGCCGGCTACCATCATCCTGAAGGGGGTAATGGTAGTTCCCATAGCATTCGGGTAGGTTATGGGACACTGTTAGCGAGGTAGCAGTGCGGGGTTCACCGATACGCAGGGCTGGGTACCTAACACAGTTATGCCACCCGCTATCGAGTTGAACGCATTGAGCTATCTCTAGCCTACGTGCTAGAGTGTGCTTGTGAGGATACTCACGAGTGAGTTATCCGTGGAGCTTACCGGTATTGCATGGTCCGGGGCAGCACTGTGCAAGTAGTGCTATCGAGGGTATCCGAGTGATCCATCCGAGTGATTAGCTTGCGCTACGCACAAGCTAGATATATGAGTATTCCGCTGCGACACGAGTTTATGAGAATGGCTGACCTCGAATATGCGTATTCGTGGTGCCGCATGGGTAAACATGTTGCGTGCGTTGAGGAAGGGTTGGAACCAGCATCCACCCTCGAGGGCGGGTCTGGTGCTGCGGTGCAGCCCGCACATGAGGATGTGCGTGATGAGGGGCTGGAGAATACGGTAGGGGAGCAAGGTGTGGAAGTTGACGGCGAGCTAGGGCGAGGAAAATGAACCAAAACTCCTTCAACACGATATCGTGATTTTGTTACTCATACTATACGGAAAATAAGTCCATCTGAGAATTCATCAGCTCCTTCCTCTTCCTCAGGTACGCCATATCCTTTAACACATTTTGTGAATTGTGAACGTTTTTCTGTGAGACATAGGAATTTTCTTGCAGCTGTGACAGCGGGACATGAGCCAAAGAATTTTAAAGAAGCGATGAAAGACTCGGGATGGCGAGATGCGATGGGTAAGGAAATACGAGCCCTTGAAGATAATGAGACTTGGGTAATGGAGACTCTTCCACCCGGCAAGAAAGCACTAGGGAGTCAGTGGATATATAAAATTAAGTATAAGTCCGATGGCAGCATTGAGCGACTCAAAGCAAGACTTGTGATCTATGGCAATCATCAGGTGGAAGGAATTGACTATAACGAGACATTTGCTCCTGTGGCAAAAATGGTAACTGTTCGTGTTTTCCTTGCAATCGCTGCTGTTAAAAATTGGGAGGTACATCAAATGGATGTGCATAATACTTTCCTTCACGGTGACTTAAGTGAAGAGGTTTATATGAAGGTTCCTCCAGGTTTCAAAAATACAAATCCTAACATGGTTTGCAGGTTGAAAAAGTCGTTGTATGGTCTGAAACAAGCTCCCCGATGTTGGTTTGCAAAACTGTCAACAGCATTGAAGAATTATGGTTTTGTGCAATCCTATTCAGATTATTCCTTATTTGGGTTGTGCAGGGGACGAACTCAGATCAACGTGTTAGTTTATGTTGATGACTTGATTATTGCAGGGAATGATAAGGTTGCATTGACAACTTTTAAAGATTACCTTGGCAGGTGCTTTCATATGAAGGATTTGGGAGTTTTGAAGTATTTCTTAGGGCTAGAGGTAGCCCGTAATCCAGAAGGAATTTTTCTTTGCCAAAGAAAATACACACTAGAGATAATTTCTGAAACAGGTTTATTGGGAGCAAAGCCTGCGACATTTCCTATGGAACAAAATCACAATTTGGCCCTTGCTAAGGGCGAATTCCTTGCGGATCCGGCGCCGTATAGGCGACTTGTAGGGAGATTGATTTACTTGTCTGTGACGAGACCTGATCTTGCATATTCGGTTCATATTTTGTCCCAATTTATGCAACAACCTCATGAGGATCATTGGGAGGCAGCCCTCAGGGTCGTGCGATATTTGAAGAAGAGTCCGGGGCAAGGGATTTTACTTCGTGCTGATAGTGACCTACGTCTAGAAGGGTGGTGTGATTCGGATTGGGCTAGTTGTCCACTTATGCGGCGTTCCTTGACAGGATGGTTCGTCTTACTTGGTTGTTCTCCTGTGTCGTGGAAGACCAAGAAGCAACAAACAGTGTCTAGATCGTCTGCGGAGGCTGAGTATAGATCAATGGCGGCAACAGTGTGTGAGTTAAAGTGGCTTCACCAACTTTTAAACGACTTAGGTGTGCGACATCCGAAGGGTATGAAGTTATTTTGTGATAGTCAGTCGGCATTGTACATTGCTCAAAATCCAGTTTTTCACGAAAGAACAAAGCATATAGAGGCTGACTGTCATTTTGTTCGAGATGCGGTGCCTGAAGGGATAATTTGTCCATCATATGTTTCTACTCGTGTTCAATTGGCAGACATCTTTACAAAAGCGTTGGGGAAAGCGAACTTTGAGTTTCTACTCTGCAAGTTGGGTGTTCGGGATCTTCACGCTCAATTTGACATGGTATCAGAGCGTAGAGGTGGCGGATCGAAGGAGCCGCTGCGAAAGCTACTCCTGATCTGATCTGCGCGTGGTTGCTTCTCCTCGGCGTCTTTCCGTCGATACCCCTCTCTGTTAAACGGCACAGGGTGAACCGGGGACCGGTTCAGTGCCGGAAACGGTGGAGCAATCTCGCCGGAGACTTCAAGAAGATCAAAGAATGGGAATCGCAGATGAGAGGTGGTGAAGCAGATTCGTTCTGGGTCATGAGGACTGATTCCAGAAGAGAGAGGAAGTTGCCGGCCTTTTTTGATAGAGAGGTTTACGAGATGTTGGACGGAGGGACGGTGAGAGAGACCGCGCCGGTGACCGAGACGACTCCGGAGGGAGTTATACCGGTGGTGGCCGGCGAGGAGGTCGACGGTAGCCCGGAGAAGGATCCGGCGGTGGCCGGAAGTCCGGCGATGGCGGTACCGGGTCCATATCCAGTTTCAGAACAGCACACAATAACTTTGGAAGGATTTGATCGTTCTGAAGAAGACAAGCTTTGTAAGGGTGTCGTTGCTAGTGATGTTAGGTTGAAAGGACGGAGTTGGTATTTTCCGAGTCCGATGAAGGTTTTTCGGCAGCAGCCGAAGACGGCGACGAAGGTTCATCAAGAAGTTGTGCAGAGGTTGAGTTTCCATCAAAGAAGAAAAAAAAAATAAAGAAAGAAAGAAAGAAAAACAGATAAGTAATCCAGAGAAAGAGAGAACAAAGTCTCTGAGAAAGATCGAGAGAGAGATCTCGCGAGATTGAAACCCTAAGATCTGAATAGTGATTTCAGTGAACACTAATTTCTTGTGCTGATGATGATGAGGCGAAGTCTGGGATTAGAGAACTGAGGAAAGATGTGGTGCAGGAGCTTAAAATGCACGATTCTTTTGTAAAGAGAAGGATAACGGATAAAGAACTTTTGGGGAAAGATGTCATTATGCCCAGTTGATGGGTGAGAACGATTGAAATCATGAATTGGGTGAAATTGGCTTTATTTGGTATGTGAACATGACTTTGAAAACCAAAGAATAAAATAGTAGTTGATGCCTTGGGATCAGGGGCCGTGTTCAAAGCGATTGGCACTGAACAAGGCGACCAGCGTACCGGCATGAACAGTGACCGGCGACGGCGTAGCATCGAGAGAGCGGATCGACCGCGTGAACGGCGGCGAGAGATCGCAGAGAAAAGGCTTTATTGAAAGTTTTAGAAAAAACAAAGAAAGGCTGATTATGGAGAAGATGAGCAGTGTGTATACAGTGTTTCGTGCACAGTAGTTCGTACACAGTGGTTTGCGTACAGTAATTCGTGCACAATGTTTAGTGTACAATATAGTGTGAAGAGTATTATCGGTGTACAGAGCGTTGTGGAGCGTGCTCGCATGGTGAAGCGTGCGCGTTGTGGAGCGTATTCGCATGGTGAAGCGTGCGCTTGGTGAAGCGTACGTGATTAGTAAAGCGTGCTCGCGGTGAAGCGTGCTCGCGGTGAAGCGTGCTCGCGGTGAAGCGTGCGCTTGGTGAAGCGTGCTCGTGGTGAAGCGTGCGCTTGGTGAAGCGTGCGCTTGGTGAAGCGTGCTCGCGGTGATGCCTGCGCGCGGTGAAGCGTGCGCTTGGTGAAGCGTACGTGATTAGTAAAGCGTGCTCGCGGTGATGCGTGCGCGCGGTGAAACGTGCGCTTGGTGAAGCGTACGTGATTGGTGAAGCGTGCTCGCGGTGATGCCTGCGCGCGGTGAAGCGTGCGCTTGGAGAAGCGTACGTGATTAGTGATGCGTGCTGGCGGTGAAGCGTGCGCTTGGTGAAGCGTACGTGATTGGTGAAGCGTGCTCGCGGTGATGCGTGCGCGAGGTGAAGCGTGCGCTTGGAGAAGCGTACGTGATTGGTGATGCGTGCTCGCGGTGATGCGTACGTGATTAGTGAAGCATGCGAATGGTGAAGCGCGGTGGTGTAGCACGCGTCAGTGGGCGTTGTGCATTCCTCAAAATTCTTTTTTTTTTCATGAAAAATAAAATATATATATATATATATATATATATATATATAGCGGCTAACTACCATTTTGTTCGAGATGCGGTGACCGAGAAGATGATTTGTACGTCATATGTTTTTACTCATATTGACAGACATCTTTACAAAAGCGTCGGGGAAAGTGAACTTTGAGTTTCTTCTCTGCAAGTTGGGCGTTCAGAATCTTCACCCTCCAACTTGAGGGAGGGTATTACGATATGTTTATTGTGGGACATATGTTTTTACGGAACATGTTTCCTGATAACATGTTCCCTGATTTTTAGATTTTGTATTTTGTAATAGATATATATTTGATGGTTGTGAATGGAAAAGCAGAGAAAATTGGGTAGTGAATTTGACATTTAGTTATAAATCTACACTGTCTAATATTATAGATAGAGGTAAATGTTATCAATTAGATTATGACTCTATTTCCAAGTGTTTCGATATAAAAAATGGCCTTATCTAAACGGATTGAGTTGTCCCAGTATGAAGTGGTGCTCCTGGGTGATTTCAATGCCACTCTCTCTGAGGAAAAAAAATGGGGGAATAGTTGGAATTGGAAGGAAGGAAAAGCTTCCTAGACTTTCTTTCTCTCAATAAATTATCTTATTTGGGATGTGTTGGTTCTTCTTTCACATGATCTAATAGACAAATGCATGATCAGCTCATCTTGCAGCGACTTGACAGGGGGGTAGCTTCTCCAGCATGGATAAACATGTATCTGCAGGCAATTATTATCAAATACTACTTATGCAATATAATCAAGTTCACACCTTTTGGGCACAAAAAAAAAAAAATGCTTATTAAATGCATTGTTCGACGGGCAATGACGCCCCCAACATCCAAAATATTAACTTTGTTCATGAAGTCAATTTCCCAAGTTTTGTGGTTTGAGGATACCACAAAGTTGTTCTCGTCAGTTCATTCGGGTTACTATTAGTTTAACCGATCGGTACATCAAAAACCGAACTCATGAAAAAAAAATCAAACGAAATCTTCACTGTTTGAGTCAATGTGACTGGCTGAAACTCTAGTCCAAACTTGCTCATCAATAAAGTTTAAATGAATGAATTACAGCTGGATCCATGAATATTTATACAACCAAATATAAACAGACAAAGAACGAAAAAAACTTAACTAATTTGATGAATAAAATAATATGAATTTTAAAAATATGAAGATTTTTTTTGTAAAAAATCGAACAAAGACATTAATTTTTTTTATTAACTCTCTCTTGTTTATAAGTAATGTAGAGTGTTAAATTAACCTTGGTATGAGTCCAAGTCTAAGAAAATGTCACTATCCTGTGTTAAATTATTAAAAAAATACCATGTTGAATGTTCTTTCCTTGGACAAAGCATCAAGCTATAGTAATGTTTGAGGACACAGATCATGACCTGGTCATCTCTTTCAAATACAAATTGTTTAGTAAAAAATTCCAAGTTGAATATTTTTTCCTTGGACAAAAGCATCGAGCTATAGTAATGTTTGGGGACGGATATATATGTCCTATAAATAAATTAAGGCTTCACTGTGCTTCCCACTTTCACACCAACAACCATTACTTCGTTACTGTTAACTAACATCTTGAGTACTCAACAATGGCAGATACGATTCTAGGATTACTCCTTGAGAGCCTTAATTCCCTAATCCAAAGGGAATTTGGTCTATTATGGGGTGTTCAGAAAGAAATGGAGAAGCTTTCTAGCAGATTATCAATGATCCAGGCAGTGCTGGAGGATGCAGAAGAGAAGCAAGTTAAGAGCAAGGCTATCAGAGATTGGCTAAGCAAACTTAAGGATGCAGCTTATGATGCTGATGACATCTTGGACAGGTGGTCAACTAAGTCTCAACAGGTACCTGGCTCTACCTCATCTTATTTTGATTTCAAAAGACACATCTTTCGTTACAAGATAGCCAAAAGAATCAAAGATATCTTGGAAAAATTTGATGAGATTGCCAAAGAAAAGAATGATTTTAATTTGATAGAAAGACAGATGAATAGAGTTAATCAACTCGACCAAACCAGAAAAACTAGCTCTATTCTTCATGAACCCAAGACTTATGGGAGGGACGCGGACAAAGAAAATATTGTGAATCTTTTGCTAAATAATATGATTTGTGAATGTGATGTTTGGGTTTGTCCAATTGTTGGGATTGGTGGTCTTGGGAAGACCACTCTCGCTCAGATTGTGTATAACGATGAGAAGGTAGTACGACATTTTGAAAAAAGAACGTGGGTTTGTGTCTCCGAAGATTTTGATGTTGAAAAGCTTACAAAAGCGATCATAGAATCATCATCTGGAACGTCATGTGATCTTTCTGATTTAGATACGATGCAGCGTAAGCTTAGAGAAATTGTGGAAGGGAAGAGGTTTTTATTGGTGTTAGATGATGTGTGGAATGACAGTCAAGATGAGTGGAACAAATTGAAAAGTTCCCTAATATGTGGAGCTGAAGGAAGTGCAATTATTGTGACGACTCGCCTCCCAAGAGTAGCATTTGTAACTGGTACAATCGAAGCATACCACCTAAATTTGTTATCTCATGATGATTGTTGGAATCTGTTCAGGTACCACGCATTTGGAACGGGGAATGAAGAGAAACCAAACTTGGCAAAGATTGGCAGTGAAATTGTGGAGAAGTGCGGAGGTGTACCGCTTGCTGCTAAGGCCCTTGGAAACTTGCTGCGTTTCAAAAGTGAGGAAAACGAATGGAAGCTTGTCAGAGACAGTGAAATCTGGGAACTAGAGAAAGATGACGAGATTTTGCCTGCCTTAAGATTGAGCTACAATAATTTATCCACTCAGTTGAAGCAATGTTTTGCTTATTGCTCCATCTTTCCAAAAGATTATTATATGGATAAAGATGAACTCATTCATTTATGGATAGCAAATGGTTTTATTCAATCTGATGGAAGAATGGAATTAGAAGACATGGGGGAGAGGGTTTTCAAGGAATTGATGGGGCGCTCCTTATTAGAAGACATGGGGGAGAGGATTAGACTAACATGTAAGATGCATGATCTTTTACACGATCTTGCATGTTTAGTCATGAGAAATGAATGCTTATGTGTAGAGGTCATCAAGGTGAAAACCTTTCCCAAAAAGATTCGACATTTCTCATTTGGTTATAACTTAGAAACCGCATTCCCTAATTGGGATCAAATTCTTTTGTCCCAAGCATTATACTTGCGTACATTCCTTCCCCTTCGTTGTTATTTTGGATCAAAACTCTATGTTTTCTCTCATCTAAAATATCTCAGGGTATTAAACCTTAGGTCCACTAAGATGAATACGTTGCCGCCATCAATAGCCAATTTGAAGCAGTTAAGATACCTCAACCTCGCGTACTGTGACCTCCAATCACTACCTGATTGGGTTGGGTGCTTGAGAAATTTGCAAATGTTAGTTTTGAATGATAACAAACTAGAAACACTCCCACCTTCAATTGGTAAATTGGAGCAACTGAGGTTTCTAGACCTCTCAAGTAATTCTAAACTAACATTTTTGCCTGAATCCATTGGCGACCTAAGAAATCTGCAGACATTGAAACTATATTACTGTGAGAGCCTTAGAGTGTTGCCTAATAGTATGAGCAACTTGAAAAACCTCAAACACTTTTACAATGATGTCTGGTCTAATATAACTGAGATGCCACGTGGCATTGGACAACTAACTAGCCTCCAAACGTTGAAGTTGTTCATTGTTAGTTCAGAGCAGGGATTAGGTATCAAGGAGTTGCAAGGCCTAAACATGCTTGAAGGGGAACTGGAGATTACAAGGCTACAGAGAGTGAGTGATTCAAGGGATGCCAAAGAAGCAAACTTAATAAATAAAGAAAACCTTACTAATTTGGCTTTACGGTGGTCAGAAGATGAAATGGGTAATAATAATAATAGTCTTGAGGTGTTGGAAGCCCTCCAACCGCACACAAACACCAAAGAGCTGAGTATAAATGGGTACGCAGGTGTGATATTCCCTGATTGGATGAAATTTGAGTTTCCAAATCACCACCTCACTACACTCAGCCTTTGGGGATTAGACAATGTGGAGGAATTTCCATGGAACTGGTCCAAAGAAAATCCAAGCCTTACTGCTCTTCAAGAGTTGAGTATATTTAGTTTACCCATGTTGAAGGCTCTACCTGCAGCACTGCTCTATCTCACATCTTTAAGAACATTGGAAATTAAAGAACGTGATTCCTTAACAAGCTTGCCCAAGTTGGGGATGCAAGGGTCTATCAGCTCTCTTGTAGATCTAAGTATTTGGAGGTGTACCGGATTATCATCTGTCTCTGCAGCGCTGCAGCACCTAACATCTCTTGAGAGATTAAGGATTGATAACTGTTCAGAATTGGAATTTCCAGAAGAGTGTTTTGAACACCTCACTGCCCTTCAATGGCTGAATATCTCTCGTTGCAACAAATTGACATCTTTGCCAGAGGGATTGCAACACGCTACTGCACTTGAGGATCTCACATTGATTTTGTGCAAAAATCTAAACATCTTGCCAGATTGGATGCAACACCTCACTACCCTTCGAGAACTACAAATTCTATCTTGTCATCCCAATCTGAGGAGCAGATGCGAGAAAGACAAGGGTCAAGATTGGCACAAGATTTCGCACATTCCTAACATCAAAATCGAAGATACGGATGAACTAGCCGTCATTCATTATTCTCCTCCCAGGTGAGAAAATATTTAATTCCATATTATTCTCTCTAATTCCTTTTTTATTTTATTTTTTTATTCTTATTCCCTTCTATTTTATTTCCTAACCTTTTTATTTTATTTTAATGGAAATTGAAGAATGTGATTCTTTAATAATGAAGGGTCTATCAGCACTCTCGTACGCCTACGTATTCTGGGTTGTACTCGATTATCTTTTGTCTCTGTAGCGCTGCAGCACCTAACATCTCTTGAGAGATTAAAGATTGTTGAATGTTCAAAATTGGAATTTCCAGCAGAGTGTTTTGAACACCTCACTGCCCTTCGATGGCTGAATACCGCTGATTGCGACAAATTGACATCTTTGCCGGAGGGATTGCAACACGCTGCTGCACTTGAAGCAATTTGTTTGGTTGAGAGCAAAAATCTAAACATGTTGCCAGATTGGATGCAACATCTCACTGCCCTTCGGGAACTACATATTCTATCTTGTCATCCCTATCTGAGGAGCAGATTCGAGAAAGACAAGGGTCAAGATTGGCACAAGATTTTGCACATTCCTAACGTCAAAATTGGAGATACGGATGAACTACCTGATATTTATTATTCTCCACCCAGGTGAGAAAATAATTAATTCCATATTATTCTCTCTAATTCCTCTTTTATTTATTTTTTTATTCTTATTCCCTTCTATTTTATTTCCTAACCTTTTATTTTTCTTGCAGATATAACTAGCTAGCTTTTCTTGAATGCATGTCATGAGAGTGTTGAGTATAGCTTCCCTAGCTAGATTGCTCAATTAGTTTTATAGTGGGGACTTTTCATGATCTACACATAGGCAAGGGACTAGTGCTTGGGTTTTTTTTCTTTTTTCTTTATTATTTTTATTTGAATTTTTTGAAAAGGAAGACTGAAAAAAATTGGATGCACACATTTGCGAAGGATTATCAACTCATTAAAAGACATCCCATTGTTTTTGAGCTATTTAAAACAATGCAAGCCCAGATTATTCCCTGGTTCTACATAATTAATACTTTGTTCTTGCAGTTTTTTTTTTTAACATATTTATTTGTTTCTAAAATGTTCTTTTGTGTGAATGAATTCTGTGAATGGTAATCTCACAGACCTGGAATTAATGCTCTCTCATGTTAATGTGAAAACATTTTGATGTAGTTACTACTTGCGTATGAAGGATTGGAAGTTGACAGAACGATGGTAGAGAAAGATGCAAAAGCACTCTTTAAAGCCGGAGAGAAGCGATTTGAAATAGATGAGAAGATTTTAATTCAGATTTTTAGTGAACGAAGTAGGGCTCATTTGGCTGTTGTTTGTTCTGCCTACCATGATATGTACGACAACTCACTTAAAAAAGGTTTTTGTCTTTTATCCCATCCATCTTCCCTTCTGTTTTGTTTAAATTTGTATATATAAGAGGTTGTGATACTTAAAACACATTTTTACTGCATTATAGGCGATAAAGGGTGAAACAACTGGAAATTTTGAGTCTCTTATTTATTTTCTGGTCTTGTTTTTCATAGGGGTGTTTGAGCTATCATTTTATTCATTTCTTCTAGTAAGTGTTGTTTTTTATAAGACTCATTTTCTTAGTTTCTTGTAATTGGATTGATTTTGCCATGAAAGGAAGATTTTATGCTAGGCATTTGATGTGGTCATGATGTATGTGCTTTGTGTGGAATAGGGGTTGGGTGTTCTTAGCTTATGTCTACTCTCTAACTTTGCCCAAGTTTCAGAGATTTCAGCACCTAGCTAATTCTCATGGCAAATTACAAACGATATGAGGTTGCCCCACGGTGATCTTCATCACTTTTTCTAATATATTCTTATGTTATGCCAACTCCAAATCCATGTGTTTTAAGTTACTTCAATTTTATTTAGGGAGTGCTGATGGGAATGGTTGGAAATGAGTTGGACATAATAAAGAAGAATCATGCTAATATTCCATAATAAAGAAGAATCATGCTAATATTCGGTACGCCCTTATTTGGATTTCAGTAAAGCTTTATGGCTTTTTTTTTTTTTTTTTGGCAATGAAATGTTCCTTTGATTTCACTTTTGCCACCATGATTGTTATGGATTTTGAAATTTCTCTTGGAAGGGTTGGAAGTTCCTTACTCTTAAGTCAAAAATTGTATATTAATTGGTGTTGAGACAGATGGCGTGTGTAGAACAACACAACTAAAGGACCAAAATGAGAAAATTAGAGAAAAATAGGAGACACAGATTTTACGTGGTAAAACTCCAATCCGAGGGAAACATTCACAGGCAAACAGAAGAATTACTATGTAAAAAAATATCTTACAACCTTCTTTCTACACTCAAGGAGAGACACAATAAGATTCTCTCTCTCTTGAATTAGAAGAGCACTAGAAAGAAGAAGAGAAGAAAACTGGATGATTTGAACTGAAAATCAAACCTCTATTTATAGAAGTATTCAGGGGTATTTTCAAAATAATAAAAATATTTAATTTTTTTTTATTTTATATATATATTTTTTATTTCTGCGCGTTCGGCGCCGTCTTCTTTCGGTGCCGAATGCACCTCCCTTTTGCCTCCCCACCTTTCCTTTTTTTTAATTGCATTTTCCCAACATGTGAGGCCCACATGCCCCACATGTTTTATTATTTTCATTCTCCCACTTAAAACATTGTGGGTCTTGATTTTTTCTGATCTTGCTAGCATCATGTTGCTTTACGTATTTGCTAGGCCATACGAGGATCTACACCACTCAAACTTGTCAGTGTTGATTGGCTTGGTTAAAACATCTGCTAGGTTATCCTTGATGTGAATTTTCTGCATATTCACACTTCCATCTTCTACTACCTCTCGAACAAAATGATATTGAACTCCTATGTGTTTCTTCCTGGAATGAAACGCCAGATTCCTTGCAATGTGCAAGGCACTCTGATTGTCACAATACAAGAGAATTATTTCTTGATTGTGCCCGAGCTCCTCCAATAGCCTCCTTATCCAGATTGCTTCCTTGCATGCTTGTGTAGCTGCTATGTACTCTATCTCTGTTGTAGATAAAACCACAACTGTCTGCAGTTTCGAAACCCAGCTTACAACTCCTCCTAAAAGTGTGAACACATATCCTGTAGTAGATTTTCTTCTATCAGGATCACCTGCAAAATCTGAATCAACGTATCCCCTGACAGTAAATTCCGATCCTCCATAACATAATGCAGTATCCAAGGTGCCTTTGATGTATCTCAGGACCCTTTTAACTGAATTTTAATGCTCTCTACCAGGATTTGCCATGAACCGACTAACCGCTCCTACTGCTTGTGCAATGTCCGGTCTTGTGCATATCATCGCAAACATTAGGCTTCCCACTGTTGATGCATGCGGTACTCGAGACATTATCATACTCTCTACTTCACTGCTAGGAGACATACTTGAGGAAAATTTATAATTAACAGGAAGTGGGGTCGAGATTGGCTTATAATCTTGCATGTTGAAGCGCCGCAAGATTTTTGTCACATAATTCTTTTGAGAAAGCCATATCTTCTTACCCTTTCTGTCTTAGTGAATTTGCATCCCTAAAATCTTGTTTGCTGGTCCTAAATTCTTCATATCGAACTCCCTAGCCATCTGTGCCTTCAGTTCTGTGACTCAATCTTTGTTGGGGCCTGCGACCAACATGTCGTCAACATACAACAGTAATATGATGAAATCATTACCTTCAAACCTCTTGTAGTATGCACAATGGTCTGAGCTGAGTTTGTTGTATCCAAGGCTTATCATAAAGGAATCAAATCTCTTGTACCAACATCTTGGTGCTTGCTTTAGACAGTACAGAGATTTGGTCAACCTGCAAACCAAGTTTTCTTTTCCCTTTTCTGCAAAACCCTCTGGTTGGAGCATGTAAATTTCTTCTTATAATTCTCCATGCAGAAATGCAGTTTTCACATCCAACTGCTCTAGATGCAGATCAAATGCAACACATATAGCCAACACCATTCTAATTGTAGTCAGTCGAACAACTGGAAAAAATATCTCAGTAAAGTCAATACCTTCTTTCTGAGCATATCCTTTGATTACCAGTCTTGCACGATACCGCTCCACTTGATCATTGCCATCTAGCTTGATCTTGTAGACCCATTTGTTCCCGATGGTTTTTATTCCATGTGGTAGTGGTACAAGTTCCCATGTTTTATTTTTAAGTAGAACTTCAATCTCCTCCTGCATTGCTGTCATCCACAGAGTCATATCTTGAGTATTTGTAGCCTCATGAAAAGTTGATGGCTCTCCATCCTCATTAAATTTCTTCTTCTTGAGTATATGCAATGTTGCTCGACATATCATACTTCGAGTGCCACGACGGTGCCTCTCTTACTCGTGTTGAATGATGAAGCATCGGTGCCTCAGACTCCTCAAGTACTTGTTCCTCGTGCTCTGGTACTACTTCAGAAGAATCTCCCTGTTCAGGTCTAATTTCTACCTAAATTGTGCTGCTCTCTGTATTCTCCTTTGAATGCTAACATTTTCTTTCTGCATCTTTTCTTCATCAAATATTACATCCCTGTTGACAATGACCTTGTGGGTAGTGGGGTCCCACAGGCGATACCCTTTAATTTCGTCAGCATATCCCAAGAATATGCATTTCCTGGATTTTGGATCTAGCTTTGTTCTTTCTTGGGCATTAAACATAACATATACAGGACATCCAAAAAGGTGCAAGATAAAATAATTAGCTGGTTTACCAGTCCACATTTCCATCGGTGTTTTCAACTCAATTGTTGTTGATGGAGACCGATTGACCACATAACATGCGATCTTGACTGCTTCTGCACAGAATGATTTCTCCAGACTTGCAATTCTCAACATTACTCTAGTCTTGTCGAGTAGAGTTTTGTTCATCCGCTCTGTTACTCTATTTTGCTAAGGAGTGTATGCCACCGTGAATTGCCTTTTGATGCCTTATTGCTAACAAAATGCATCAAATTCATTGCTGATATATTCTCCTCCATTGTCTGTCCTCAGACACTTGATCAGCTTCCCAGATTCAAGTTCCACCCGCGTTTTGAAAACTTTAAAATTCTTAAACACATCTGCCTTATTCTTTATTGGGTACACCCAACATCTTCTCGAGAAGTCATCAATAAAGGATACAAAGTATCTTGTTCCTCCTTTGGGCAGTACCGGTGCTTTCCCAAACATCAAAATGAATCAAAGCTAGAATGAACTTACTTCTAGCATTTGATTTGCCAAACTTCAACCTATGCTGCTTACTGGTAACACAATGCTCACAAAAGGGTAAATTTACCATTTTGAGCCCAGGAAGTAGTCTTCTGTCAGAGAGAACCTTCAACCCTCATTCAGACATGTGGCCTAATTTGCAATGTCACATCATCGACAAGTCTTCTTCTCGACCTGTTGATGCAACAGATGCATTCCCTTCCTGCATAGGTTTCCCAAAGAGCTTATATAGGTTCAAAGCAACCTTTTCAGCTTTCATTATTACCACCGCGCCTTTGACAATTTTCATCATCCCGTTCTCCACATGAATCTTACAGCCACGATCATCTAATTGTCCCATCGACAATAGATTCTTCATCAATCCTTTCACATGTCGTACCCCTTGTATAGTGCAAATAACACCATCAAGCATCTTTAGCTTGATAGTGCCAACGCCAGTGATTTCCAAGGCATGATCATTCCCCATATGGAACCATTCTCTCCGAGAGGTCATGTGCCAGGTTGCCGCTGAAGCCACTAGCCAGACTTCCGACAACTATTTTCTACCTTCAGACACTACGGTCGCCTCGCTGTACAAAATTTCATCATCATCTGAGGTACTTGCTGCACATCCTTGGGAACTTGATGACTGAGGGGTTTTACCCTTGTCATCACCACTCTTCTTATTTAGCCAACACTCCCTTTTGACGTGCCCTTTCTTGCCACAATTGTAGCACTTGACATTCTTGATTCTAGACTTTGTGTAACGCCCGTACCTTAGGATGACGTCATTTTGACTCGTAAACGTATACGTAAACATATACGTATGCGTATACATATTTTAATGCTCGACGCGTGTTGGTTCAAGTGTCTTTACATGCCTTTATGTTATTTTGGTGTGTCAAATGGACTTGGGAATATTAGAAATGAGTCCGAAAGGCATTTTTACATAGAAAACGCCTATCTAAACGTGAAATTCCGATGCGTATCAAGCGCGCAAATGACAAAACGAAGTTTGAAAATCCTGGCCCAGAGAGGAGCGCCCTCCATGACTTGAAAAAACCCAAATTTTGATGTTTTGGCCAGAGGAGCGCGCTCCATGAAGCAAAAACCCAGAAAAGTGAAATTTTGACTCAAGGAGAGCGCTTCACGGCCTGAAAATTGAATTTTTGGCTATTTTTGAGTGTGGGCCCAAAATCTTCTATTTAAGCAACCAAAACGAGATTTTTGGCTCATTTGCATGTTTGAGAAAAAGGGAGAAGGGTGGAGAGGAAAAAAAGAGGAGAAAAGCTAGGGTTCTTGGTGATTCCTTGCTTGAATCTCACCCAAAGTAAGTATAAATCTTCATTTTCTTCCTAGAATCTCATGGGGGTTGTGTAAATTGGCTAAGTCTTGACCTAAGAAAGGGTATGAACCCCAGATTTGGAGTGACCCTAGCCTAGAGTGGACTGATTTTCACCTTTTTTGGCTTGTTTATGGTGAAACTAACTCTCTAAGACCTAGATACATACTTGGAAATCATTTCTCAAGCATTCCACCCTGTTTTTAATGGTGCTTGAAGTTAGAGTTTCGTGTGAAACTCATAGGGGAGACTTGTAGGCTACTGATTTGGGTTCCTTGAGAATGGTACCATTTTCCCCAATTTCTAACAAGAAATTGATAGATCTAGCTATTTTGACCTTTGCTTGATTTGATGACCTAGGATTATGATCAAGCCTTGCATGTCAACTATGTTGACCTAGTGACCATTGTCGACGAAACCATGATGCAAGATCAGTGTTTGGCGTTGTCGTGCTTGGTGATGTAGTGTAAAATCGGTCTAGGGTTCAATTTTGGAATCTTTGCCCAAATTGGAGCTTTTGACCCAAATCAAGTCAATTGATAAAATTGACTTGAGAATTGTTTAATTGAACCCTAATTGAATGGAATTATGGGTTTAGAAGGTTTGGACTTGTGTTAGAATTGAATGACTTAGTTCAATTTGTCTCTATGCCTATTGTAGAGATTTTGCCCAAATTGGAAATTTTGACTTGGACTTAGTCAATTGATGAAATTGACTTGATGAATAGTCTAATTAACCCTTAATATGATTGAATGTTTTGTATTATAGTGTTTGGGATCAAGGGGATCAACCTATGGCATTCAATTTGGGTTATGTATAGTTTAATTTGAGTTATATGGTTGAATTGAATAATATGGATTGACTCATGTGTATAACCATTATAGAATCTTAAATTGGCTATGTAATTGGGTATGAACATGGTTTATTATCATACTTTGGATTGATTTTAGTATCGTATGAACCATGTGTTATATGTAGGGACTTTGCTTGATTTGAGTAACCCAAGTAGGCAAATTGGTGATCGAAGTGCTTGAGGTGATTTGTGGTCTTCCTAGCACTTTTCTTGTAGATTGGAATTGGATTGGCTAGACTTAGCCAATCAAGAGTGAGTGTTTCTTTTCTTGTAGTTTCTATATGTGGCATTGTAGTATAAAAATAATTTAAATGCTCATCTATTGTAGTATGCATGATTTAATTATTCATGAAATATATTTGAGCATAGTTAGTTGGGAAAACATTTGGGTTGGATCTCCAAAGCATGGATTTCTTATGAAACTCCGTTGGGCTGAACGAGGATCCCCAAATTGTGGACCCTGCAGAGTGTTTCAAGGGTAGGTTCAAATGTGGTTCGCCTAGACCTGAAATAAGGTTTGGGATGGATTGTAACCCGGTACCTTGACCCTTCCGATCCCTTGAAATTCCTATTACAATACGGGTAAGAGGTTCAATAGGGCATGGGTTTCGCACACTTGTGCTCTTGGATTGACTATTATCTAGGAGGTGTTTAGGATTGCATGAGCATTTTATAACGATATGCATTGTCATGTTTATGACATGATATATTATATTGAGCATGTATATAATCTTGATTATATCCCTGTTGTTTAAATTGTTTTAATGATCTTGTAATGCTTTACATAAATGCACATATATGTAGCCACTTGTAGAAAACATTCACTGAGCTTGTTGTAGCTCACTCCTTACTCTTATCCTTTCAGGTTCGGATAAGAAGGGGAAGGGAAAGGCTTAGTTGCAGAGCATTTCCCGAATTTTGGTTGACGTAGGTGTTAGTACTTTTCTGCATTTATTTTGATAAATTGTACTATGTAACACCTAATACTTATACTTAACACTTAGATGGGTTGTAATCATGGTTAAGTATTATTTTGTACTTTTCATTAGTATGGACTTAGAATTTTTTTTTTATGGCTTACATTTTGAGAATGTAATATTATATGATTATGTCCATATGTGTTTATTATTATGTATTTGGGATTATGGTGTGTATTAGAAGGCTTATCGGGATGCCGTGTATGTCGAAGAAGGATATACACGGGGTTTCGTGCCGATCATGACGTCACAGCTCGTGGGTCGTAACACTTTGACCTGGTTTGACTCCCAGTGGTGCCACGTTTCGTTGATCTGCCTCTCGTCATAGATAGAGCCTCACCTTGCTTAGATGTCACCAATTTCTCTTCTTTACTTTTGCGCCTATTTTCTTCTTCAAGAACTGTGGCAACAACTTTATTGAAAGATAAATTGGTGGAATTAATGGTGAGATTTATGATGAGATGATCATACGAGTCAAGTAGACTTTAAAGTAGAATTTCCGCACATTCAGTTTTATCAACTTTGTGATCCAACCTTATAAGTTTGGAAAACAAAGTCTCTATGGTGTTGATGTGGTCCGTCACTGAAGTGGACTCACCCATACGAAGATTGTATAATCTCATTTTTAAGAAGAATTTGGTGTGTAGCGACTTGGATTCATATAAGCTAGTAAGCTTATCCCATATTTCTTTGGTTGTATTCAACTCGTCAATGCTCAACAATATAGGATCTTCCAGTGACAGATGTAAACTGGCGGTAGCATTGTCGTCCATCTTCTTCCATTCCTTATCATCAGTGATTTCTGCTGGTCTGTCTCCAATTGCTTCCATGAAATTCTCCTTCCTCAAAAGCGTTGTGATTTTTGAGTTTCCACAATGAGAAATTAGTCTCATTGAACTTCTCTACCTTGTACTTTGTTGTCATGTCTTTTATCGCAATCTGCACAGCCTCACACTATTTCACGTGAACAGTGTTGTATACGTGAATAGTACTATAGTCCCAAGTATCTCAAGAAAACTTTTCTGATGTGGAAGTTCGACAAAGCCGCAACCACAGAGCATACTAAGAATTTCAAGAGGACTTGGCTCTGATACCACTTGTTGAGACGGACGACGTGTCTAGAATAACACAACTAAAGAACAAAATGAGAAAATTAGAGAAAAACAGGAGACACAAAGATTTTATGTGATAAAATCCTCAATTTGAGGGAAACATCTACCGGTAAACAGAAGAATCACTCTGCAAGAAAATATCTTACAACCATTTTTCTACACTCAAGGAGAGACACAATAAGACTTTTTCTCTCTCTTAAATTAGAAGAGCACTAGAAAGAAGAAGAGAAGAAAACAAGATGATTTGAACTGAAAATCAAAACTCTATTTATAGGAGTATTCAGGAGCATTTTCGAAATAATAAAAATATTTTAAAAATATTTTTTTATTTTATATTTTTGTCACACCTCGCCCGGACGTGCCTAAACCGGCGGGACACTCACGGACGGGGTGCGAATGCATTATAAAAATAACCCAGTGCGCGGAAACACGATTAAGTACAAGTCTGATTTCATTAATTTCATAATATATTTATACATGAAATAGTTAAGGGAATATCCTACCAAAATCCCCAATGAATAATGCAAAGGGTACAAAATGTGGACCCAAAAAAACTTGCCCCCAGTCCACCCTAATCTCTTGTGAAAAATTGGATAACAACGAGGTGAGTTACGCGCTCAGTGGGTAAAATAATTCGTGAATATAACAATTAATAAAGCAAACTTCATAATCAAATATCATAAATACACATCAAAGCACCATAATCAATCCAACATGTATGTATGCATGACATCGTCTCGTATTGGTTTCATGATTGTACGTCGCCTGAGTTCACGTACAGATGTCCCTCTCCAGGAGTCGTCGGGTTCTCATTGTACGTCTCTCCTCAGGAAAGATGCTCTGGATTCACGTACAAATGTCCCTCCCCAGGAGTAGTCGAGTTCTCATTGTACGTCCCTCTTCAAAGAAATATAATGAATAGTGAGCATTGCTTCTAACTATTCTATGAATCATAAACCACATACGTCCCTAGGTGGTGCTTATGTATGATGCCAATGCATGAACAGGTCCGGTTTTTACTTAACATTAGACAGGATTTGGCAACGTCTGGTGATCCTTAATAGGGTCGGTATCTGTCACACCCTGGGTTGCACAGCGTGCCCCCTACCCAGGTGTGGGCGCACCCCCTCGGGGCGAACGCCTAGCCATTATGAATCCATAATATTGTCATATCGCCATGTAGCAACCCAACCGAGGCTGGTCTACATCGAAACGATTATTTGTCTGCCACTATTAATGAATAGTGCAGGGCCTCCCCCAGAATCGAACTGGAGATCTCCCCTTCAAGGAGTCTAATTTCGCATTCTGAGTAGCCACTGAACCATTTGGTTCAGTGGCTACTCAGAATGCAAAATTAGACTCCTTGAAGGGGAGGTCTCGAGTTCGATTCTGGGGGAGGCCCTTTACTATTCATGAGTGAATAGTAGGGACAAATAATCGTTTCGATGTAGACCAGCTGCGGTTAGGTTGCTACATGGCGATAAAACATTATTATGGATCCATAATGGCTGGCGTTCGCCCCGAGGGGGTGCGCCAACACCTGGGTAGGGGGCACGTTGTGCAACCCAGGGTGTGACAGTATCACTACGTGCAAGGTTAGAACATTCAGTATTACTTGTACAAGCTTATAGCTTTCAAATAAGACCAACCAGATCAGTTTCCGGTTTGAGAGGTGAGACTCGAGGTCTCCTTAAATACCAATCGTCTAAAGTAACACGCTGCCTCTTGTTCACTATTTAAAGTTACTAAGGGCAAGACTAAGTGTAGTTGAGCGTGATTGACCACTAATCCGGCATAACAACAATGTAATACATGAACTCCAAATATACAAGCATAATTATGACAAGTATAAACATTATACGCAATAATGCAGTGTAAATGAATAGTAGACATAATGATAAATGAATGTAAACTTTAATAAAATTTATAAGACACGAAAACCTATATTTCATTCCCCACCTTCCGATATTAACTCCCTCGAGAACCGGCGTCTTCCCCCGAAACAGAACGGCGTTGCACCGCGAAGAGAGTCTCAAAAACGGAAGTGAGTTTCATACAGTTCGGCAAGCTTTGCGGGGTTATCCGTGAACTTTCCCGGTAAAAAGTGTGCAGACTTTGTAAGTCTGTCAATGATAACCCATATAACATCTTGCCCTTTATTATTTTGAGGCAAGGCCGTAACAAAATCTATTGCAATGTTCTCCCACTTCTATTCTTCAATCGGTAAAGGCTGGAGAAGTTCAGAGGGAAGTCTATGTTCTGCCTTAACTTGCTGGCAAACGAGACTTCGTGCAACGAAATCTGCAATCGCCTTATTCAATCTAGAAAATCAGAATTGTCGCTTGACATCCTTGTACATCTTGTCACCCCCAGGATACAAACCTCGAACAGTGCATCTCAGTGAGCACTTCATTCCAAAACCTCAGGATCGTTCGGTAGACAAAGATGTTTTTTTGTAAAAAATGGCTCCGTCTTCAGAGACTGACCAGTGAGGAAGGTCATGTCCGCTGAGTAGAAGTTCTCATTTTTTTATTAACATAGGGTCGTTGGCTTGAACTGCTGAAACCTTCCGAACCAGCTCAGAGTTTGCTGATAATTGAAAGAGTCGTGATTCTCATCCCTCCTCGATTAGCTATAGGTTAAAATTCTCCATCTCTATAGCCAATTTCTCCATCTCGAAGTTAAGAGTGCAAGCAAGATCAGATTTTCTACTAAGGGCATCAGCCACAACATTGGCCTTACCGGGATGGTACTGAGTTGAAAGTCATAATCTTTCAAGAATTCCAACGATGTCTTTGGCAGAGGTTTAGGTCTCTCTGGGTGTAAATGTACTTAAGACTCTTGTGATCCGAGAAGTCCTCAAAAAGTTCACCGTATAGGTAATGACGCCATAACTTCAGTGCGAATACGACAGCTACAAGTTTCAAGTCATGCGTTCGGTAATTACCCTCACGAATTTTCAGTTGCCTCGAAGCATATACAACAACTTGGCCTTATTGCATTAGTACTACACCTAAGCCTTGGAGAGAGGCGTCGGTGTATAGTGAAAATCCAACTCCATTTCATTGAATGATTAGTACCGGTGCTGTCATGAGACATTTCTTCAATTCCTAAAATGATGTTTCACAGGCGGGATTCCAAATGAATCGCACATCCTTCCGAGTGAGCTTGGTCATAAGTTCAACAATCTTTGAGAAATCCTTGATGAAGCGTCTGTAGTAGCCAGCCAAACCAAGAAAACTCCTAATCTGAGTAACAGTGGTAGGTTGCTTCCAGTTAAAAAGCCCTTCAACCTTTGAAGGATCCACCTCAATCCCATTTCCTGAAACCACATGACCCAGGAATTAAACTCGCTTCGCCCAAAATTCGCACTTACTCAACTTTGCGTACAATTGGTGGCTTCTCAAGGTCTGGAGAACAATCATAAGATGTATCTTATGGTCTTCCTCGGTTAAGGAATATATCAAGATATCATCGACAAAGACCACCACAAATCGATATAAATATAGCCTGAAAATGCGGTTCATCAAATCCATGAACGCAGCAGGTGCATTTGTTAGACCGAATGGCATAACCAAGAACTCGTAGTGACTGTACCGAGTTCTGAATGTTGTCTTGGTAATGTCCGATTCTCTGATCTGGAGTTGATGATAACCGGATTGTAAATCAATCTTAGAGAAGTACTCGGCATCTCTAAGTTGGTCGAACAAGTCATCGATCCTGGGCATCGGGTATCTATTCTTAATGTTGACGTTATTCAACTTGCGATAGTCGATGCAAAGTCGTAACGAACCATCCTTTTTGCGAACAAACAGAACTGGAACGCCCTAGGGTGATGATCTTTTCCTGATGAAGCCATTACTCTCCAATTCCTTCCGTTGTTTGTCCAATTTGACCAGCTCGACATTGAACATTCTGTATGGTGGAATTGAGATAGGCCCAGTCCCAGGTATGAGGTTGATCTCAAAATTGAATTTCCTAACCGGAGGTGAACCAGGAAGGTCATTTAGAAAAACTGTTGGGAATTCATATATTGTCGGGACATCGTGTACTTCGAGAGGGTACAATGCTGGTGATTCATTGTCATCACCAAGGGATAGAGCTCGAAGCTGTGCCTTGAGAAGTGCAACAGTCGAGTTGTGTATCCACTTCATCGTTCCCTAAATCTTGACAAACTCCCCAATAAGCAAGGTTAACTGAACTTGTTTATTCATACAATTGATCATTGCATTTAGTGGTGCGAGCCAGTTCATACCGAGGATGATGTCGAAGTCTTCAATGTCCATCACAAAGAGATCTGCATATATTATTTGTTTTGACATTCGAAGCTCACATTGAGAACACTGCAAATTCACGTCAGTACCAGATCCTAATGGTGATGTGACATGGATTGTGATGTTTGTGGGTTTAGGATGCAACCCTAAATGCCTTACCAATGCAGAAGATATAAAGGAATGCGTAGCACTTGAATCGAACAAGACATGCACCATTGTATTGAACAAGAAAAATGTACCTTCAACTACATTGTTGTCTGGGAGGGGTTGTTGAGCGATGGAAAACACTCTGCCCTGGTTCCGTTTCCCCTGGTTCTGTTGGTTCTGCCTGGGTTGGGCATTAGTAGCAGGTGGAGCTTGTTGGACTGGAATAGTAAGAACAGGTTGTCGTGGTTGCTTAAAGTGGGGGCAGACATTTCTTACATGGCCCTGCTAGCCGCAGTTGAAACACGTCAGCCTCTGCTGCTGATGCTTCTATTGGCCATGTTGATTGTGGTGTTGACCACCACCCCTGCCATTCCCATTTCGATGACCACCCCTGCCATTACGGCCTCCTCGGCCATGATTGCGAAAGCCCAGATGGCTAGAGTTAGACGATTCAGCCGCAGGTGTCGTGGACTCATTCTTCTGAACAGGGGCTAGGAGGGTTGGGTTTTGATTATACCAGGGCTTCTTCTTATTGCCCTGCTGCGAGCCCTGTTGAAAAAAAGTTGTAGGCCATTTTTCCCTATTCATTCTCTCCTCCTGCACAATCTTTTCTTGCTCAAAGCTCATGGTCTTGTCAACGACCTCCCTGTAAATCTTGAGATCCAAGATCGACAAGGCTTGTCGAATGTCAGGACGAAGGCCATTGTAGAATTTCTCAGTCTTATCTTGCTCCGTTGAGATGGTGGAGAGAGAGTAGACTGATAATTCTTTAAACCTGACAGCATACTCTCTGACTGTCATGCCACCTTGGTATAGCTTGGCGAACTCCTGGCGCTATGCCTCTTCACAGTGCCGGGGAAGTACTCATCGATAAACAATGACTCGAACTGCTGCCAAGTCCTGTCCGTGGTGTTGACCCTTGGGTCCTTCTTTATTGTTATCCACCATGTATTTGCTCCACCAATAAGTTGGTAGGACGCAAGTGGAATCTTTCGAGCCTCATCGACTCCCATAGCATCGAGAACCTTCTTTGACTCATCCAGTCATTTCTGCGCCTCCTCTGCATCAATGGTGCCAGCAAAAGTAAGGGGTTGTAGCCTTTTATACTTCGTAATTTGGTCGGTTTGAGTCTCCGACTCAGATCTAACAGGTGCCTAAACAGTGACAACCTGATTGGTCGCGGTCTCACGAACGACCGTCTAAACAGTTACTTTCATCGCCTCGATAAATCTGGCGAAAAAGACTTTCATACTCGAAGGCATGAAAAAGGATGTGGGCTGGGGTCGCACTGCCTGCCCAGACGTAGTAGCAGTGTCGGGTGTGGCCTGCGCTGTCTTCAGAGGCGGCAGTTCCTGAATCTGAATCTCAGAAGGTGCCTCATCTGCTGGACGGATAGTGCGTGGCCTTCCTCTCTTCTTGGTTTGCATTTTCTCACTGGCAAGGAGAAAATAAAACCATGATGATTAACTGTAGCCAATTATAATGTTATGATATTCTCAGCAACAAGTTCGAGAGTACTACAATATAAAAACCACCTATGTTTCTAAGTATAGTGTAAGGTTTTTGTTTAAGAATCAAAGAATCTTATGTGCCTCGTATGTTTGGCCATGAAGTAAAAAAAGGTTAGAATATTTATATAATAAGTATGAAACTTTGCAAGTATTTCAAATGTTTTGGTTCTGGTTTTTGTGAACATACATATATATTTCATTAAAAATCCATACGAGTCATAAAACTTCTAAGATTTTCCACGATAAATATCCTGATCTAACGTTCTATTGCAATCTTATGTATTCAAACTCTTTCGCTTAGTCTTTTCGACTATTATCCAAATTCGTGTCTCATACCACATGAATTTGGTAATAAGGGTGTCAACCAAGTTAAGTTGTATGAACATGGTCTCTATAAAACATTGGCTGAAGAGGAGTTCATTAATAGTATCGTCCAAGTTTACTCGTCCCATATCGTGTAAACTTAGTGATAATGTTAGTAATACAACTTTCCCCAAATGTTTCTTTTCACACAAGGTCGTGGGTTTTCTTACTTCCACATTTTATTTAGTATCATCCAATTTTGTTGTGTCTCATACCACTCCAAAGTTAGTAATACAAAAGAAAGAATGGTTGTAAGTCGGCCCACCAAAGATAGTCTTAAACAAAACATTTTCATTCATATATAAAAAAAATTAAAATGCCAGTAATCATTCGTGATTTTTTTGCCTACTACCGTTCCTTTTAGACCTCTTGCTAGGTACAGAAAGACTACTATAAGAAAGTTGAGAAGTTGCTCGCTGTTGTTCGACGTTTTGCATACATGTTAACAAAGCATTTTGAGTCTCCTCCATCCAAACAATACTAGATACAATCATATTTAACTACTCGAATGGGTTAGTCGATTGCCCCATCGATGGTTGATAGGTTGACTGTCCCATAGGTGGAGGGTAGGCCGTAGGCATTGGTGGAAGTATTGGTCATATGGTTGACTCATAGGTGGAGGTTAGTTGTTTTGATTATACGGGGATAATTGGAACCCCTTGGACATTTGGATATGTTTGAGTCAAAAAGTCTTGAAACAATGGATTCATTGGGATATCCTGTCTTCTGAAAATTGGTGCCCTGCTATTGGTTCACAGGAACTTGTAGAACTGGCTAATACAATACCTCAGGAGTTGAAAACCTTTGGTGCATAGTATTGCCTTGAGTTGGTATGTTCCAAGAAGGTGGATTTGCTGGAGCTTTCTGTCCATCCTGATTTGGTTGAGGTTGATTTAAGTTGCCAAAAAAATCATCCTCAGAGAATAAATGATCGGGTTGATCGTTATTCGGGACTGGGTTTGCCGTAAGGTTTTGGTTTGGCTCACTATTTGGTGCCTCCCTAATAGGAATCTTACGCCAAATTTTTCTTTGACAACATCCATTTTTGTCACTAATTCTTTCGTCATTTCCTCCTAAAGTTGCGCCGAATACTTCCTCGTCAGTCACCCTTCCACTTGTGATGAACGTCTTGAAGATAGAGGATGTTGTAACTGCATTAATGATCTGCTTCGAAGACTCATCAAAAGTGTTGACGTTTGCCTCGTATAGCATCCTCATGATCAAGACTCCGTAGCCGAGGAGCTCCTTCCTTGAAGGGTTTTGAATCACCCGCAACATTTGTTAGATAATGATGTGAGGTAGGGAAACCTTAATTCCCTTCTCTATGCAGTATAGCACAAGAAGTTGAGCTCTTAACATAGCACATTCACCTTTTCCGGCAAGATGTTGCCGAATACGATCTTCCCAAGGTCGGCAAGAGGTGGTTTAAGGAGATTGTTTGGGGGGTGGGCGTACGTCAATTGGGTGTACGACTTTTTGGCAAGGGAATTGAACAACTATTCCTTGGACTCAGCGATCTCTGCAACCGTCTGAGGTTTGTGTTGATCAATGATTCGATCTCCAATCGGGATCTCCATAAGTCGCAAAATAATATCGACGTTGATAGAAATCTTTGTTCCCCTGACCGTTGTCTCCAAGCCAGGGTTGATCCCATCTTCTTGAAGTCCTACGCAACTTCACCAAAACTTTTGTTATGTTCAACCACCCCAGCGTTGTGAGTTTTTCGTGAAGGATCGGACGGAGGCGGAAATCTCTATTGTCGATACTCCTCATAGTCATAACCTCCCTGTCGAACAGTTCCGTAAGTCTGGTGGGAATTGGTTCCCGACTACTGGAAGTCTTTTGTTCACATGAGGCCATTATCTTGCTGAAAAGAAAATAAACTTGTGAAATACACAAAATATATTCCTAACATTTTTAAGATTTATGCCTTGTCCGTTGGACAATATTTTCTATTTTTCTTTTAATGTTTATGCCACCATTTAATCCAACTTTTTCATTAGCAACATGATATATATATATATATATATATATATATATATATATATATATATATATATATATATATATATATATATATCTCATATATATTTAATCATAACTATATATATAGTTCTAAATATATATATATATATATATATATATATATATATATATATATATATATCTAATAAAAAAATTTCTTCTCTTAATTTGGTGGACTTGGACGGGCCGTGGACCTTACGCTCTGATACCATTAAATGTCACACCCCGCCGGTACGCGCCTAAACTGGCAGGACACTCACGGACGAGGCACGAATGCATTATAACAATAGCCGAGTGCGCGAAAACACGATTAAGTACAAGTTTGATTTCATTAATTTCAGAATATATTTGTACATGAAATAGTTAATAGAACATCATCCCAAAATCCCTAACTAATAATACAAAGGATACAAAATGTGGCCCCAAAAAAACCTGCAGCCAGTCCACCCTAATCTCCTGTGAAAAATTGGATAACAACGGGATGAGCTCCGCGCTCAGTGGGTAAAATAGTTCGTGAATGTAACAATTAATAAAGCAAACTTCATAATCAAATATCATAAATACACATCAAAGCATCATAATCAATCCAACATGTATGTATGCATGACACCATCTCGTATTGGTTCCATGTTTGTATGTCGTCTGAGTTCACGTACAGATGTCCCTCCCCAAGAGTAGCTGGGTTCTCATTGTACGTCCCTCCTCAAGAACGATGCTCTACATTCACGTACAGATGTCCCTTCCCAGGAGTAGTCGAGTTCTCATTGTATGTCCCTCTTTAGAGAAATATAATGAATAGTGAGCATTGCTTCTAACTGTTCTATGAATCATAAACCACATACGTCCCTAGGTGGTGCTTATGCATGATGTCAATGCATGAACAGGTCCGGTCTTTACTTAACATTAGACAGGATTTGGCAACATCTGGTGATCCTTATTAGGGTCGGTATCACTACGTACAAGGTTAGGACGTTCAGTATTACTTGTACAAGCTGATAGCTTTCAAATAAGACCAACTAGATCAGTCTCCAGTTTGAGAGGTGAGACACGAGGTCTACTTAAATACCAATCGTTTAGAGCAGCACGCTGCCTCTCGTTCACAATTTAAAGTTACTGAGGACAAGGCTGAGTCTGGTTGAGGCAGATTGACCACTAATCCGGCATAGCAACAGTGTAATATATGAACTCCAAATATACAGGCATAAATATGACAAGTATAAACATTATACGCAATAATGCAGTGTAAATGAATAGTAGTCATAATGATAAATGAATGTAAACTTTAATAAAATTTATAAGACACTCAAACTTATGTTTCGTTCCCCACCTTCAGATAATAACTCTCTCGAGAACTGACGTCTTCCGCGGAGCAAAACCACGTTGCACCGCGAAGAGAGTCTCAAAAAGAGAAGAAAAACTCAAGGAGAGTGAGATAGAAGAAAAATCACAAGAAAAAGTGATTTGGTGTGAGAAATGAGGGGGTTCCTTAAATAAGAAAAAAGGGGCTCGAAATTCTTTTTTTTTTTTGTAAACATAAGGTATTACAATTTTTTTTTTCGGGCGTTCGGCACCGAAAGAAGACGGCCCACCTTTCATTTTTTGTTAATTGCACAACATGTGGGGCCCACATGTTCCCCACATGCCCCACATGTTTTATTCTTTTCAATTGGAACTAAAATTACCGAGAAACTCATTTTGTCCTAAATTAACTTTTTATTAATTTTTTGTGATCAATGGATGATTAGAGTTCTTGTTATTTGAGTTTTCCATCGTAGTGCAGAGGATCAGAAAGAGTATGATTATGTGGAAGTGGGAAAGGCCCTCTATTCAGTGAGCAGAGGTTTTCAGTATCCTATGTGTTTTATTGAACAAAAGGGTGGTAAGTGGTGCCAAAGCAGGGGAAGCTAAAAAGGAGTTACAAGCCCTCCAATGCAACTCTCAAGACTAGAGGCCATGATATAACGGTAACTAATTATATTGCAAGTAAGTCTCTTCTGTATAATGTTATATATTCTTGATTTCTAATAATGCTCCAATGGGATGGTGATATGGAGTCCATTGAGATTAATGGCACTGACTATATGCTCAAACAATGCTATTGGCATTCTCCCTCTCTAGGCGCCCTATAAACGGCAAGAGGTGCTTACTCTTTCCACTGTTTCGTGGGATTTTTGAAACTAATGATATGTTTTATATGTATAATTGTGTCTATGTAGGTTTTCTGTAGAACCACAACAAAACAGTTGTGGTTGGAAGCTCATAGAATATATATGAGGATGTTGGGAAGGGCGGTGTTGTTGCATTCATGAGCGAGCTGATACCAAACATGAAATCAAAGAGTGTATAATGATAATTACAATGTCAAATTTAGTCTTTTCTTTTTCATTTAGATAAAAATTATTTTTGTGATTTTCTTTTAAAACATAATAAGTAGACCCAAAGTTTGAAGATATATATATACAATAAAGTTCAAGAATTTCTCAAATATTTTTGCTTTGGAAATCTGTAAAAATTTAAAATTTCTTGTAGCAAGTTTACGCCCAAAAAAGAAATAAAAAATAAATTTAAAAATAAAAAATGATAAAAAAAAAAGAAAAAATCAGCTTAGTAGCGATGAATATATTGTCGCCAAGAAAAAAGACAAATTGTTGCGAAAAAGTAACTAATAGTGACGAAATATGTATTTAAGTCACAAAAGGACTATTTGTAGCGTGAGCATTTTCGTTGCTAGATTGATCTATTTGCAACAAAAGTACTTGTTGTTAAATAAGTCTTTGGCAATGCATTTCAATGTGTCGCTGATACTGTTTGCGATGAAAATGTCGCCGAAACCTTTGTCGACAGTTAATTAGCCTTGTTTGGTAAAGTTTTTGCTTATAGCTTTTAGTTTAAAAAAAAATGATTACTACAAAAATAATTTTTAAGAAGTTGTTTCTACCTTGTTTGGTGAATTAGAGAAAAAGTGATTTTAAAAATTATAAAATATTTGTTTAACCTTTAAACAAGTGTTTCTCTTATTAATTGACAAATTTGAGGGTATAGTCGTCACTTTTTTTTAAAGTTGCAAAAGCTGAAATTGAGAAGCTGGTAGCCGACAACTTCTTCAAATTACAGAAAATTTGTGATTTTAAACAATTAGCTTTTTTTTTTTTTTTCAAATGACTCCTATGCTCAGATTTTGCTTCTAAAATGATTGAGAAACTGTAAAGAAGTGGTGCCAAACAGACACAAGTGGCAATGTAGCTAAAAGCATTAATGATGATTTTCTGTATTTTAGCGATGAAACATTTTGCCACTAAAAGTTAAAGTTTCTGTAGTGATGCCAAGTAGAATTTTAGTGTTTTTTTTAGACTATTCTTGTAGAATATTAGTTGGACAAGAATGTTTTCTCTTTTAGAGGTCTCCTTATACTTGCAAATTAATTGGTGATCCAACATGATTTTTTGTTAGTTTCTTTCTGATGCATTTGTGCTTTTTGTGTTGATTATCTTCTTTGTTTAGAAAAATCCTTGCCGCTCCTCCAAGATTTCTTTGCCAAGCTAAGATCACGTCCTGCACAAGGTCGGCCCTGGGGCAAGGCCCACTGGGTGACGACCCCTAGTGTAACGCCCCGTATGTATGAGTCAAACTTGTACTTTAACTAATACGTATTGTCAGACGTATTTGTTCGCGTATACGTATGTACATGACTTTTAGATAGTGTGAATGCATGAATTGTAGGGCTATGGGTATCCTAGGAGGCTAGTTGTATCATAAAATATTCAATACTTAGTAAAATTTCAGATTTAGGTGCAAGGAGCGTGCTCCTAGCAAGAGAGAAGCGCGCTCCTGTGGCAAACCCGAGAGTGAAATTTTTTGGAAGTTCAGAGAAACGCGCTCCTGAGTTGTAGAAGCACGCTCCTCACAGGATTTTTCAAAAAATCCAGTTTCTGGGCCGAGAAGCGCACTCCTAGGGAGGGAGAAGTGCGTTCCTCAGTGGACCTGCACTTTTTTTTAAAAGTCGGTGTGGCGGTTTATGCATGTATAAGCCACTTGTCTCGCCCATTTTCAGTCATTTTGAGCTGGCTGAAGTTTAGAGAAACCAGAGCAATGAAATGGAAGGAAAGGATTGAGCTTGGAGACACAAATCAAGGTAAGAATCATGGTGTTTGAAGTTAAAAATTACAAATTCTTCATTTTTTCAAGTTGTTTATCATATTGACATGCATGTGTTTTCAATGCCTAGAATTGAAGCTGGGAAAAGAGGGTTTTGAGCTGGAATTGAGGAAATTACTGCCTAAAACCATAGGAGATCAATTCCTTGTTGTTTGGTGAGTAATTTGATGGTAAAAATTCTAATTTTCCATGGTTGAAATTGAAGTTCCAGACCTTGCTGGGTAAGGGTTTTTGGAACCCATTTTTAGTGTTGAATTGCTATGTTTTGATGTGTTTTATGATTGAAAATTGATCTTGGATGTATGGTAATGGTGAATTGCAGAAATTAAGATACAAAATTGGTGAATTCTAGATTTGGTGATGATCACAAGTGTGATACTTGTGCTGGAAAGTCAGAGACTTGGGAAGTCATTGGAAAGTTGTGTATTAATGAATTGTGATTGATTTGGTAATCAATTGACTGAATTTCTATGGCTGGAATTCATTTATAAGTAAATTGCAATGTTGATTTGTAGAGTTTTGTAAATGAATGATGATGAATTGAGAAATGGGGATGAACACAAGTGAGGTGCTTGTGTAGTAACTGTCAAGAATTGAAAAATTATCTAAGTGTTGTTAAGTGTGGACTTAGGCAAAATCTTGTATTTATGAGTATTTCTAATTTGGTTTTTATGTATGACATTGTTATATATAAACTCTATTTTAATGAATTATGAGCATGTTCGATTGTCATATTGCATTGTTTAATGAATGCATTAAATCTTTGATTTGAAAATCAGATATACTTAGACTTACTTGGTGTAAGGGAAGTATATGATCAATTCCAACTAAGGAAGTTTGTGGACTAGACCTCGGAATGATCGAGAGGATGGTTTGATAAGTTAAATTCTCCCTATAAATGCATATTGAGGTTATAGATTCATTTAAGGGTGAGGATTTTATCTTTATGCATTGTATGATATGTATAGAGTGACGAGAAATGTATTTGAACCATGTATTAATAATTACATTTGAATTGCATATTGAGTTTATAATGATGTTTTCAATGCCATGTTTTCCTATGGATGCATATATAATTCCATTATTAGATTACTCACTGAGCCTCATGTAGCTCACCCTACTCCCTTTTTATTGCAGGTGTAGATCTCAAGGGCAAGGGCAAGGCTCCAGTAAACTAATTGAGCTTGTCTCATTGTTATTGTGAGTATGTGCGTACAGGGAGTTGGATATATATATATATATATATATACTTTTTATTTTGGAAGTATGTATTTATGTATATAACACTGCTATGAAATGTATAAAAAGGTAGTGAGTTGTATAAATGACAAGTTACTTGTAAATGGTACCATGTATATATTGATGTATATGTTTTGGAGACTTGAGTTGTATAAAAGTCTATTGAGAAAAGAAAATGGTTAGTGTTTTGTGTGTACATGGATTGGGTTGAATGTGATTTGTTTAAATGATGTTGATTATCATGTGTGATGTTGTAATTTGATTATGTGATTTGATGAGATTATCAAGTGTATGCGGAACCTCAGATTTATGGGGAGGCTTTGTCGAATTTTTAGTGATTTTAATATATAGTCTTAAAGGACGAGATTGACAGGGTATCATATACTTCTAAGTATGACATATATGGTATTCTGTGCCGGTCATGACATTACCTTGCGGAGGGGATTGTGACACCGGGTCCCCAATATATATATATATATATATATATATATATATATGGTTTGGCATCCGTTCTCCTCAAGCGAGGTCGTGAGTCCAAAACCTCCTCGTGTATAGAGCTACCATTTGTTGGGAAACCTTTATACTTTTTTGGTCCAACTCGGGTCGAATCCAGATATATTAGTCTCAGTGCAAAGTAGAGGAGGACACCACCTAGGTGCCACTCTAAAATATATATAAGCTTTATTTAATTAAATTATTGGAGCCTCAAATTTTTCTCCAAAATTAATATATAAATTAATACACACACACACACATACATACGGATAATTTGGTTTTTTGGTAACTTTAACTTTTATTTTTATTATTATTTTTTTTGGTAACTTTCAGACCCATTTTATTCACAAGAAACTATCATTTTTAGCCTCTTTTATTTTTTGGTAATTTTTACCCTTTTTTGTTATTTTTTGCTAACTTTAAATTTTTTTTTATTATTTTTTTGGTAACTTTCAACCCTATTTTATTCATGTGTAACGCACGTGCCTGTGTATATACATACACATACACACACACACACACACACACACACATATATATATATATGGATAATTTGGTAATAAAAAACTTTTAGCCTCTTTTTATTATTTTTTGGTAACTTTAACTTTTCCTTTTATCATTATTTCTTTTTTTCTTTTGATAACTTTCAGCCCCATTTTATTCACATGCAACGCACGTGCCCGTGGACCTATATATATATATATATAGGTTAATTTTATTTTTAATTGTTTCATTTATTTTTTTTAATATCATTTTTAAACTTTTTTTAATTAAATTATTTTTTTAAAACTACTCCAATAATTCAATCATATTTTTTTAGTTTGTTAATTTTGTATAATTTTGTATTTGGATCAATAATAACAATTTTATCAATGCGCACTAAGTTGAAGTTGCTATAATAATAGATTGGTGTTTTTTTAAAGGTGTTACTATCGGATATTTGTGTGAAATTTAGAATATTTTTTTTATTTGTGTTGATTTTATAGTTTTATTGTATTTATTTAGTGATTTTATTGTATTGATTTTTTGACTTTTAATTAGGGGTGTAAGCCAACCTGACAAAAAACCCGACCGAACCGAACCAAACCCAACGGGTTAGGTTGGGTTGGCTAAGTGTTTGGGTTGGGTCACGGGTTGGAAGCCTAAAAAATCGACTCAACCCAATCCAACCCGAACCAATTAATAACTCTGACTTTAAAAATCTTCTTTCCCTTTCATTCCATATGAAGATTGAAACTTGGAAGTGGCTCAAACTCATCAATCTTTCGCCTTATTAACAACTTGATGCTACTTTAAATTGTCTTGAATTTGTATTTGTGGTTATAATAAAACTCTTTTGAATTTTTTTTTTATGAAACTCTTCTCAATTTGTATTTGTCATATTATGATATGGTGGTGGATGAATGTAATTTATTTAAAACATCTTGATATTTATGGTTAATTTGAAATGGTTGTCAAATTTACATGTTGATATAGTTGTATTTGAAATTAAAACATTACTTGCTTGATGTCTATTAGTGTAGAATTTGTATGTGAAATTTACAGATATAATTGAACTCATTTCAAGATTTTCAACCAGAGCGATCAACCCGAACTAGTTCGGGTTGGGTTGAATTGGGTTGAGGGGCGATTTGGCTTGGGTTGGGTTTCAATTTTTCCAACCCAAACAAATTTGGGCTGGGTTGGGATTTGGCTCCAACCCAACTCAACCCAACCCGTTACACCCCTATTTTTAATGTATTCATAATATTTATAAAAAAAACACTTATTTATTAATATATAAAAGGGCTATGTACCTCGCCTCGAGCCCCAAATAGTTAGGACCGGCCTTACTCCTGCAAGATTTCTCCACTAAGCTCAAGCTTTCCTCACCCGATCACCATCGAATCGTGGGATTCGCAGCGTGTTGAGAAAGAAAGGCCTGGGATTGTGGGATTCGCTGCTTGTTGAGAAAGGAAGGGAGAGAGGCGTTTGTTTCGCGCCGTTTGGTGCTCTCAACTGATCTATTAGGGTTCTTGGCCTTGAAGCTCGCCGCTGCAATCGTCTCTGCAAGGGTTCTTGCAATCACCTTCACCAGCTCACTGCAACAACTTTTCTCCCAGTCTCGCCTTCAGATCCAACGACTGTAACAGCTGATCCAGAAGACAATAGAGAGAAGTAGATAAGGAAAAGCATCGCCTCTGTCGCTTGGGGGTAGAGGCGAGGATGTAGGATAGATAGGAGATTTAGTAGTATGTAATGACCTATTTCAAACCACACTAGTGGTTAGGATCTTATGTAAATAAGGTGTCGCAACCCACTCCACATGAGTGACATTACGACCGGCACAAAATACCATATACGTCATATGACGACATACATAATACCCTATTAGTCTTCTTCAATAAACACATCCCATTTTTTTTTCAAAATTTTGACATAGTCTCCTCTATTTACTAATCATATCACAACCTGATTTTCACAAAACAAACTATTCACATATATTCATTTCCATTCACATTCACAACACAAACCTCAAATGTCATGACCCATGTCGAATGACGTCATAACTGGCACGGAACCCTGTGCGTATCCTCCATTGATACACCCGATGTTCCGTCAGCCTTCTGCCATACACCATAATCCCAAACTACATACGTAAACACATGGACATAATTAACTCAACAATATAAATACAACCAAAAATATATATATATATTTTTTCCTCCAAGTGTCCATAAAGTTCATCAAATACAAATATAATTCAAAAGCATACATACTTAACCATTTAATACAACCCATCTAAATGTTAAATATTTACCATAGGTGTTATTCAGTACATATTTAACAAAATACAAGAAATGTACTAACACCTACATTACAAAAATCCCAGGGAATGCTCCGCAGCTAAGCTTTCCCTTTCCCCATCTTATTCGGACCTGAAATGATAAGGAGGAGGTGTGAGCTACAACAAGCTCAGTGAATGTTTTCTACAAGTGGCAAGATGTGACGCCCCGAAAATTATTTCATCTAGCCCATAACCCAATTGCATTTTTGCCCAAACTCTATGTGTTGTCTTGATATGTTTGGCGTTTGTTTGATGGTGGTTTAATGTTTGTATAGTTGATGCTTGATAATGTATATAAATATGTGTATCATAAATTGTATATGGGTCATGTTAAATTAAAGTATAATGCATATGTTATTATTTATGCATGGACCCATTAAACCATGAATTGATATGGGTTAGGATTGATTGAATAAAAGGATAAATGAGAATGAAAATTTGGTGTATTAAATGGATTGAACATTTAAAATACATGGAAGCATGAGATTGGTTAAAATACATGTGGTTGGTATGGGTAGTATGAGACCAACACATGTGAAGGTTGGTGCATGAAAATGGACAAGTGTCCCATGCCCACTTCTAGAATCCAAGAATGTACTAGCAAATGAGATGAGTGGAGGAGAGAATCCAAGAATGTGCTAGCAAATGAGGTGAGTGGATGAGAGAATCCAAGAATGTGCTAGAAAATGAGGTGAGTGGAGGAGAGAATCCAAGAATGTGCTAGAAAATGAGGTGAGTGGAGGAGGGAATCAAGGAAGTGCTAGAAAGAGGTGAGTGGAGAGAAAGGAAAGAAGAAGAGAAAGAAAAGAAGAGAAAGGAAAGAAGAAGAGAAGGAAGGAGAGAGTTGCAGGAGGAAGATTCCTGCGACGTTTCCATCAAAGAGCTGGATCTTTGGAATATACTGTCAGATTGAGCTCAAATTTTATCAGCACGTTCGTAGCTTATGGTTCTTCATTCTGGTCGGTGGAGATCTTGATCAGAGGTTTCTTCTAAGAGATCTAACCTCTCAAACAAAGCTAGTCGGAAAGTCTGGATTTCTCTCACCATTTCGCTCCAACTTATACATCTCCTAAATCTACCGTTAGATGGCTACCAAATTTGGGTATGTAGTTTATAACAGATATCTATGTATTCTGGAGGGTGGAGATGTTTATAAATTTAGTATTTTGTGTGATATAGCCATCTGAATTTGGGTATTTGCAGCAGGAAAGGAGAAACTGTCTGATTAGATACTTGTTCATCAAAGATACATATCTTTTCGGTCCACCGTTGGATTGGGCTGATATTTGGACAGAAGGTTTGTTTCTTCACATACTTCAATCTGTACGGTTGATTTTGTGATTAAGTATTTATGTTGGTAGATTGATACATCTGAACAGAATAATACATGTGAAGAATTGGTAGGGTTGCTTGTATTATATCTAAATTTAGAATATGAACTTAGACCTTTCCAAATAGCTTGCATGTCAACTATGTTGACCTAGTTGCCATTGTTGATGAACCCATGATGCAAAATCAGTGATATACATGGCTGAACATGGTGACCTAGTGTAAATCGACAATATGGCCTAAGTATGGAAAATTTCATATTTTAGGGCTTTTGATGCTTTTGGCCTAGAATCATTGAATTGATGCAACTTATGTTTAATTAAGCATGATTAGGGTTGATTATCCTACTGATTTGGTGGTTGTGACCATACCATGGGTTAGGCCTACTTGTGATCAAGTGACCCAATTTGGGCATATTTATTCCTAAAGGAATTGAAAATCAGTATTTTTGATTAATAGAATAGTTTATGTATGAGAACTATGCATTAGAGGCCTAAGTCATGGGATTTGAGTTGAATGATGGGATTAGATGAGATTTAGGCCTATTGTTTATATGTGGGCTGATTTAGGGTTGATGTGTAATGTCTATGTGATTGAGCATAGAAATTGATGTATGGTAGGATATTGATGAATGTTTCAGGATCTTGATTTGGGTTGATTCGGTTTGGTGATCGTGTGTGGTTAAGTACTCTCGCGAGGCTTGGTTGTGAGTAGACTTCATTTATGATTATATCTTTTATGTCATCATATCACTTATATATATTGCATCTTGAAAGCATGAATGTGTTCTAATGTTTTGAATGATGCATTGATTTGAGAAAACCTTATGACTTTGGTTGGACCCATCTATCTGGCTAATAGGGGGACTTAACCTTGTCATAAGAGGGTTTTAGGAAAGGAAATGATTGGGATCAACGGCACGGTGAAATAGACGTGTACTAGTAACCCAAATAAACATGATTGGGATCAACGGCACGGTGAAATAGACGTGTACTAGTAACCCAAGGCATGTGGAATGTGGATCCAAATTGATAAACTTTTACTTGCATCGAACTTATTATAAATGCTTGATATCTATATGTTATGAGCTTTTAATCATGCTACACATTGACATGCATACATGGTTTTTATTGATGAGTATTGATAGCATATTTGAATTCTATTCACTGGGCATCGTTGGCTCACCCTCATTTTCCTCTTTCAGGTCCTTCTGTCCCGAATAAGGGCAAAGGAGTAGTTATATCTTGAGGGCCTTGCCTGCGAAAGAATCCCAAAGCCTCGATGTGAGTTGAGAGGCATTTTGATTGCATTGTGTTTTAAATTATGAAATATTATATTTTGGATTATGTAATTATAATACTTACCACATTGTAGTATGGGTGAGTTGGGATTTGTTAGATAGACCATGTGGGCATATGACGATTTTTATTTGTACCCACAATTTTGGACTTTATGTGTATGTCAATTTTAATGGACCGTAGGGATTATGATTTTATTTATGGTTCATTTTTATGGATTATCTATTGTCTTGGATGATTAATACGGTGGGTAATTTTGTTTAGTACCTTTTGATATTATGTCGTTGTTTGAGATAAGGCTCGTAGGGTCTCAACCACCTCACGGGAGTTGAGGAGTGGTCAGAGATGCCTACGCCGGGCGTCCCGCCCCGGCATTCCGCATGCCATTCCCTGCGGGGTTGGTAGTCCGAGGCGCGGGGCCGCCACAATATACGTGCATTTATATAAAACATGGCAAGTTCATTAAAACTATTTAAACAACATGATTATAAACGAGATTACATACATGCTCAATATAATGCATCAAGTCATAACAAGACAATGCATATCATTTATAACATGCTCATGCAATCCTAATCACCTCGTGGATAAGAATCAATACAAGAGCATAGGTGCACGAACACATGCCCCGATCGACTTCTTATCCGTATCCTATTAGGAATTCTAAGAAATTAGGCATGTCGTCGGGTCACAATGCTTCCCACACCATGTTTCAGGTCTGGGCAGACCTGTCTGCACCTATCCTTGAAACCCTCTGCAAGGCTCACAACTAGGGATCACCAAGTGGGTCTTCGTAAAGCCCATGCACCAGGAAATCAGTCTAATTGCTACCAAACTGACTATGCTCAAATATATTTCATGAATCAATTAAACCATGCGTATAACATCCATACATATATATCAATTCAAATCCATTAATATAATACAATGCCACATATGTAGAAATCCACAAGTAAAAGAACACTCACTCTTGATTGGCTCGGCCTAGCCAATCCAGATCCAACCACAAGCACTAGAATGCCTACTAGTCACCCCAATGCACTTTGGCTACAACTTGGCTTGTTTGGGTCACTTAGACCAATCAAGACCCCTGCATTAAACATGGTTTATGTAAAAACTAAAAATCAGTCCAAAGTATGCAAAACAACCATGTTCAACCCAGTTCCATAGCCAATTACTAATTCTAGAATGGTTAACCCATGAGTCAATCCATATTACCCAATTTAACCATCTAACGTCTAATTAAGTCATACTTAACCCAAATTGAATGTAATAGGTTGATCCCATGATCCAACCATCATAATCCATGTCATTCAATCATAAATAGGATTAATTTAACTAATCCTAAGTCAATTTCACCAATTGACAACATTTGGATCAAAATCCCCAAATTTGGGCAAATTCCCAAATCATGGCAAATTCCCCAAATCCAAGACTTAGGCCAAATTTACACTAGGTCACCATAATCAGCCCACTAATTTACTGATCCACCAACATGGTTTCATTCACAATGTCATCTAGAACAACATAGTTGACATGCATGGCTTTTACAAAAGCCTAAGGCCACGAACCAAGCAATAACCATTTACACTAAACCATGTGATTTCACCATTGAAATCTCAAACTAAATACATGAATCAGTCCCTAATACTGATCAGTCCATCATAGATGGCATGCAAAACTTAAGTCAAAGTCTAGGTCAATGAACCAAGACTAGGTCATTTGTACTAAACCCTACCAATTTCTTGTTAGAAATTGAGGCTTTTGCCTTTAAAGGGTTCCCAACACACTCTAAATACACATATCAAACATGCAAAACATTTGGACAACATTTGATTTCCACCACCCCTTCAAATCTGGGTTTCATACAATGCATGCATCAAAACAATACCAGTATGCATGAACCAAAGAGATTAAAGGAAGAACAATGAGGAAAAACATGCAAACCTTAGGGATTTTGAGCAAAATCCACCAACCCTAGGTTTCTTCTCCTTTTCTCCTCTCCAGCTTCTTTATTTCTTTCTTGGCTGAGAAATGAGCAAATGAGCCTAAAATTACATTTTGGTTGCTTAAATAGACAAGCTTGGGCCCACAACTAAAAGTTGCCAAAAATTATCAAAAATCAGTTTTTTTATTTCAATACTTGCACTTAGATAGTCATTTTCTTGCAAACTACTATCCATATTAACATCTTAACCATTAAAACGTTTTATGAGTCAGTTACCAACATTCTGGTAAAACTTTCAGCTCAATCCAATGGTGGGATTCCGAGATCCAACTATTTGATCAAAACTGTGCAAGAAAATCTGCAAATCCATGAAACAGTGTTTAGAGTCTTATATCTCACAGAAGATAACTCCAATCAAGATCTTCACCGTTCAAAATTAAGATCTATCAGAGAAGAATAAGTTGACAAAATTTTAGCTCCATCGGACCATAGATCTGGGAGATCAAGTCATTCATGATAACTCTAATCAAGATCTTCACCTTTCAAAATTAAGACTATCAGAGAAGAATAAGCTGACAAAATTTCAGCTCAATTGGATCACGGATCTAGGAGATCAATTCATTGAGGTAATCGGTGACAGAAATTTCTTCCTCCATGAAGCGAGCTCCACTGGATCTAAAACACCGTTTTCGACATGTTTCGACTTCGAACGGGTCTTCGATGGTTTCGAAACTTCATGCGCACTCTCTATGACCTAAAATCATGCAAAGACACTCGAACCTACTTGCGTCGAGCGTCAACTATGCATACTATACGTATACGGGTACTCTATGGGTAAACTATGGGTCAAAATGACATCATCTAAAGGTACGGGTGCTACATCAAACCTCATAAATAATATTCCATACATAACTATCCATGTCATCATTCCTATTTATGTTTTACATATACCATAGATAGTGTTATTTACATAACTACAACTCAAAAGAGTAATTAAGCATTTTCAAACTTCACATACATATCAAAAGTGGAAGGAACTTCTACCCTTCACGTGCCTTCTCCTTGTTCTTGGGGTCCGAACCTAAAATATTTAAGAATAGGGTGAGCAATCAAAACTCAGTGAATATTTCTAACTATGACATCATATACGCATTTAAAGAAACATGTGATTTAAACATATTCAAATCTCATTCAAAACACGTATGAAACATTTCATAATACATACATGTTCATAACATAATTCCAATGCAATCATTTTTTCAAAACATGCACCTTTTCAACAAAATCATAACCATCTCGCTCTTGCTAGTAAGAGAACGGGTACTCACTCCTTATTATGCATTTATAAGAGATCAACGCTCGAACTTCTTATTATCCAATTTTCTGCTATATTGGTCATTTCAAATTAGGATTTTATTCCCAATTCTATTCAGAAACCATCGCTCGGTCCATGAGTTTACTCAATACTCATGCGAGACTATCTTCCGGAAATGATCTCATATTTTAACTTGCTCTAGCAAGTCTAAAACGTACTCCAATGTCAAATATTTTTAGAATTCAAAAAAATGCATATACATATACATATACATATTCATGATTTATAACACAATTTCTATCATACAATGTCATATATAAAAGACCAAAGTCACGAAATACTCACAGACAACGTAATGCCTATTGTTTGACACACTAGCTGTTCACTCACAGTTCGCTCAAGTCACCAATTCAACTGATAATTCTCGTTGTAAATCATGCGCAATTGATAACCAATCAGTTTCTAATAAATTCCCAATTCAAACATCTCAAAAACACAAAGAAACCATCTCCCAAACCCTTAGCTGCTTACAGCTACAGAGGTGGAGATTTCTTCCGTTAAAACCCAGTATTTTTGCACAAATTCGAAGCAGTAACATCCACACCAATCACAATTCACTTACCTATCGAATTGACACGAAAATCCACACTTCCCTGCTCCAATCACGTTTCCCCAATCCACCAAATCAACCGTTGAAAATCTATAAAAGTGACGTATGTTATACAACTTTTCGCAAAGAACAAAACTATGCAATTTTTATTGAAAACGAAAAAAAATCTTACCTTGGACTCGTGAAGCCCTAGTTCTATTTCCTCCTTCCCTTCATTTCTTTCTCTTCTCAGCTCAAAATGGCTGAAAATGAATGAAAGTCACGTTTTAGGCGAGTTAAACCGCCTCACTGTCATTTTAAAAAAACTTTGTCGAGCCGCAAGGAGTGCACTTTTACGCTACCCAGAATTTCTTTTTCTCTGCTTTCCCACGAGAAGCGTGCTTCTTACCAAATTCTAAAAATTGATGCTCTCAGGAATCAGTCATTGAAGCGCACTTCTCCCCCAAGGAGTGTGCTTCTTGCAAAACTCAAAAAATCATGCTCTCTTGAAATTGACCACATTAGCATGCTTCTCCTCCATGGAGCGCTTTCTTGCATTCCCGATTTGAGATTTCACTAAGTACGAGACGTTTTATGATACCATTAGCATCCTAGTGTACCATGACCCTACAATACATGTATTTTTACTATTCTAAGGCCAATACACATACGTATACATGTATAAATATGTCTTACAATACGTATAAGTCAACATTTACGTTTGACCAATTTATGGAGCGTTACATAAGGAATATTTATGAAGGTTCTACCCTCTTATCTTAGTCAACAGGTCAACTGCCTTAACCAAATAGGTCGTGACAATCCACTGGCCCTATGGGCCTAACGTTTTTGCTGGCATACTCGAGTCAGATGCTAACTCTAATATAGGCCAATTGTAACATCCTTGTTGTTTATGTATTGTCCGTTTTGCCTTGTTATTGCTTGCAAATTCACAAGCCCATGGTTTTTTCCCTTTGGGCATGTCAAGCTTACTAAAAAAATGCCTTAACAATTTAGGACACACATGAAAGTTATATCTCAACCCATGGTCACACTCTAGAAGTTATATCTCAGCCAATGCTAACACTCCTTTTTTTATGAAAGATTAATTAGGCCTTTTCAATAAGGCAAGTCATTGGGTTAACCTCCTTAATTAGGCAGGTCATGACGTTTAAAGTGTAACGCCCGTATCTTAGGATGACTTCATTTTGACCTATAGAGTACCCGTATATGTATTTGATGCTCGACGCACGTTGGTTTGAGTGTGTTTGCATGCTTTTAAGTTGTTTAATGTATGCGTAAAGTTTCAGAATGATCGGAGACCCGTTCGGTGACGAAACATGTCGAAAACGGTGTTTTAGATCCGTGGAGCTCGCTCCATGGAAGAAGAAATTTTTGTCACCGATTACATCAATGGCTTCATCTCCTAGATCCGTAGTCCGATTGAGCTAAACTTTTGTCAACTTATTTTTCTCTGATATATCTTCATTATGAATGATAAAGATCTTGATCGAAGTTGTCTATTGTGAGGTATAAGACTCCAAGCACTGTTTCTCAGATTTGCGGATTTTCTTGGGCAGTTTTGATCAAACGGTTTGATCTCGCAATCTCACCGTTGGATTGAGCTGAAATTGTACCATAAGGTTTGTAACTGACTCATAAAATGCTTGAATGGTTAAGATGTTAAATTGGTAGTCTTTTGCAAGAAATTGATTATCTAAGTGTAATTAATTGCAGCAGGAAAACTGTTTCTTTTATTTAAGTGTGTTTTTTTAAGTGTGGGCCCAAAATGCAACTTAACCTCTATAAAAGCCATTGAGATGTGATTTTTCTCATTTTTCACTTTCAAAAGAGGCTAAGGAGCTTGGAGAAGAGGAAAATAAGGGGAGAGGAGAAAAGGGAGGAAAAGCTAGGGTTTTTGGTGGATTTTTGCCCAAAAACACCCAAGGTAATCATTTCTCCCTCATTCTTTCTTATTTTTCTTCCTTCTATCACTTTCATTCATGCATGCACGCTTGTTTTTGACCTAGGGTTTGCTATGAATCCCGGATTTGTAGGGTTCTTGACCTAGGGTTTGCATGTTTAGGCTATTTTATGCTTGTTTATGATGTTAATGGCTTTCTCTAACCTAGAACGACACCTAAGGGGTGTTTTCCACCCATGAATCCCAGAATTTAAGGGAGTGGTAGAAAATCAATGTTGGACTTAGGCTTTGAATTTGATATATGTGCATCTAGAAGGTGTTGAGAGTCCATTAATGGTAAAACCCCCAATTTCAAACAAGAAATTGGTAGGGTTATGAGTATTTGACCTAAACTAGGATTTTGGACTTAGGGTTTCCTATTCAATTTGCATGTGATTTATGTTGAATAGATGGGTAAATGTCGATGTATAGTAATCCAATTTACTAATTTTGATTAGTGGAAAATCCTAGTGTAATGTAATTTTGGCCTAGGCCATGTAATTTGAGAAATTTTAATGAATTTGGGTATTTGCCCAAATTTGGGGATTTTGACATAGACTTGGTCAATTGATGAAATTGACTTGATAAATAGTCTAATTGACCCTAATTATGATTGAACGCCTTGCATTATAGTGGTTGGATTATAGGGATCAACCTATTGCATTCAATTGGGTTATATTTGGTTTAATTTAATTTTAAATGGTTTAATTGAGCAATATGAAATTGGCTCATGGGTATAATCATTTTAGAATCTTAATTGGCTATGAAATTGGCTCATGGGTATAACCATTTTAGAGTATTAATTGACTATGGAATTGGGTTTAAACATGGTTGTTTGGCACACTAGTGGACTGATTTTAGTAATGTGTGAACCATGTCATATGCAAGAATTGAAATTAATTTAAGTAACCCAAATAGGCCAATTGGGGATTGAAGTGCTTGGGGTGATTGTGGTCATTCTTGTGCTTTTTTGTGGATTGGATTGGATTGGCTAAGTCTAGCCAATCAAGTTGTGAGTGTTTCCTTACTTGTTGGTTTCTATATATGGCATTGTAGTATAAAAATGTTTTAAACGCTTATCTATTGTAGTATGCATGATTTAATGTCTCATGAAATGTATTTGAGCATAGTCTAATAGGGTTAGCAATTGGGTAGTCTCCTACTTAGAATTTTCTTCGGGGAATCTCGTAAGTCTAGTGGTGATCCCTAATTGTGGACCTGGTAGATGATTTCTATAGGTTGTGTATCTTAGGATTCGCCTAGGCATGGTACTTGTCTTAATGGGCAGATCCTATAGTTCATACAATCCTAGGAATTCTAATAGAATACGGGTAAGAGGTCGATCGGGCGATGGGTGTCGCGCATTTAGGCCCTTGTATTGATTCTTACTCATGAGGTGTTAGGATTGCATGAGCATGTTTATAAATGATATGTATTGTCTTGTATATGACGTGATGCATTATATTGAGCATGTATGTAATCTTATTTGTATCCATGATGATTAAATGGTTTTAATGATCTTGCAATGTTTTACATAAATGCATATATATGTTGCCACTTGTAGAAAACATTCACTGAGCTTGTTGTAGCTCACTCTTCACTCTTATCCTTTCAGATTCGGATAAGAAGGGAAAGAGAAAAGCTTAGCTGCGGGGCATTTTCCTACACTTTTGTGACATAAATCTTTAGTACTTTTCTGCATTTATTTTGATAAATTGTACTATATAACACCTAATGCTTATACTTAACACATAGATGAGTTGTAATTTATGGTTAAGTAGGATTTTGTATATTTTGAACATTTTGGACTTAGAGAAAAAAAAAAAAAAAAAATTCATGGTTGTCATGTTAGAAATGTTATTCATTGATGACTTATTATGTCCATATGTAATTTGATGTTGATTATTAGGATTATGATGTGTTATTAGAAGACTTACAGGATGTTGGGGATATTGAGGGAGGATATATTTGGGGTTCCGTGCCGGTCATAACGTCATAGATAGTGGGTCGTGACATAAAAACTTTTATTCTTTTGATTATGAGAAAGGATAATTCTAAATGAACTCATCAAAAATATTTTTTATATTCACTTATTATGTATTATTGTTGAAAAATTATAAAACAATAAGTAGGTAGAGTGTGTATTTTTGCCGGGAGGGCAGCTAATTGAACCACAAAAAATAACTCTTTCTACCACACTCTATTCATACCACAAAAAAATAATAACATACTATCTTCACCACATCAAAGTCCCCAAAATACCCCTCTCATATTTTGAACTTAACGGCTCCCTCCAAACTGCCCTACCATGTTCAAACAACACTCTCCACTTTTTCTCTTATTTTCAACCCTCAAAACCCTGCATCATTACACTCAAAACCTTCAAAATCACTTCCTTCATTGCTATTTTATCAAATCGGCAAAAACACGGGTAGTTTTGGCATATTTTCGATCGATTTTGGTGAAGATATGAACGTTGCGATTCGAATGTTTTGAGAGGAAAATCTTTAAATCGGTAAGAGATTTGTTATTTTTGTTATCTTACTTAGCATTTACATCTTCTGAAATGGTATGTATAAGTGTTTTTGTGCGCGAAAAAGTAGGAAATGGTATGTATCAAATTTAGCGTTCACCGCGATCGGTTCGGACCTGCAACACTGAACCTATCGCGGTGGTTCGGTGAAGACGACCGCACAATTAGTTTTTTTTAAGTTTAAATAGTTGTATTTTTTAAAATTTTTTAATCATGTTTTACATGTAGAAATGGCAAGAGGAAGAGGTGACACTTCATCATCAAGTTAACTAAGTACTTTTAGGACTTGACCTATGGCATCGGCTAGGAGACGACGCAGTGTTGAATCAAATTCGCCTAGCACCCGAGAGAATGTGGAGAAAGCTGATGTACAACAACAACAACAACAACAACAACAACAAGAGGTAGATGAATCTACCAGAGAGGATGTTCCAATGGAAGATGCTGGTGAGCCCTGTCCTGGTGGCCCTACTGATACCTTAATCCCTACTAGTTTTAAGAAACACATTGTCACTTTCATATGGAAAAATGAAGTAAGTAATTGTTTGTTTTAATTGAATAGTTCATATATTATTGATGAGGTGTGTATTGATAATACTAATTTTATTTAATCTTTGTTCTTTTTTGTGTTAAAGGAGCGGGCGTTACTTCGGTGTTTAAACCACGACACCAAATTGCATGAGTGAGACTTAAGTTGTCATCCGAAGAAGCAAAGATTGGATGAGATTATTGAGTCATCCGATTTGAAGCCACCCATCGACTGCACCTACCCTTTCGCTAACAAAATTCTGATATGTGCGTTTGTGGAGCGGTGGCAACCGAAGACGAATACATTTCACCTTCTGTTTGGTGAAATGACTATCACATTAGATGATGTTGATATTCTGTTGAAGATCTCAGTCATAGGAAAAACAGTCTTGTCACCTCAAGTGGACAATGATGATGCAATCTCGCTACTCATGCAAGCGTTGGGAATCTCGTACACCCAAGCCTATGAAGAGATCAAAACAGCAAAAGGGCAATCCGTGCAACTGAGTTGGCTTAAAGGACTATTTGGCAAAGCTTTGGGAGACAACATCCTTTACCCATCAGTCGAGTGCACAACGAGGGCTTACTTGCTATATTTGTTGGGATGCATGTTGTTTGTGGACAAGTCTGGCACAGGGGTCTCTATCACACATTTACATTTGTTGATGGACCTGAACACAATTAGTTCATACTCATGGGGGGCTACTTGTTTAGCTTTGTTGTATCGACAGCTTGGGTTCGCCACTAGACATGAAGTTTCTGAAATTGCAGGGTATCTCAGCTAGCTCGAGGTATACTATTCCTTATCTTTTCACTTGGTTTATACTACTTCTAACAAAATGGTCAATATACTAACTGTTTTTTCAATCATTCAGGCTTGGTGTTACGAGCATTTTACACTAGTTTTTCCACACCTCAACCCTTCATATACGAACAACCTCCCTCGAGCTCAAAGATGGATCCCGAAAAAAGAAATGGTGATAGGAGACCACCATGTGTGCATTTTGCGTGAGACACTTGATGACTTGACTCTTGAGGAGGTAATATAATATCTAATTATTATGGTTTTATAAATTAATAAACTTTAGAGTAGTTGACGTACCTAATTATATTGTATTACACAATTCAGGTTATTTGAGATCCTTATCAAAGTCTGAGGTCAGACCCTCCCTTCCACGAGATTACTTTTTATACTGGGTGCACCAAGAGCATGAATGTTGTGGAGCCTTATCATCCAGATAGGGTCCTTCGTCAACTAGGTTACGTCCAAACAATTCCACCGTTGCCTCTTCATCCAGTATACGCAATTAGGGGTGGAAGAGCGAAATAATATCAAGTGACATACACCTTGTATGATCAGACATGGGCACAATGGGACAGTCAAGTGTTGTTGGCTAGAGCACGCGGTCAGCATGTGACACGCCCATGGGATGCAATTCCCAATTATCTGGAGTGGTATTGTTCTGTATCTCATCCGATCATTTAGAACCCAGAACACCAGAACGTCAGTGCCCATCAAGAAAGGACTGTCGATAATAATCCAATTACGGTAACCTACAATGCATTTATTTTTTCAAAGTGGTATCGTTAAGTTGTATGTTCACTGTATTATTTTCTTATTTTCTGATGTATTTGGTTTAATTTTCTTTTTCACTATGCTAGCAAATCAGCGTACCTTGGATATTACCCTGCAGTGGAGATCCAGACTGAAGTAGGAGTTGACACTTCTTGGTGCCATTGTCACCATTGACTCCATGATTGAAGTTCTCTCTGGAACTACCGTACAGAGTACTGGTAGGAGTGAAGAAGTAGGGCCATCAAAAAGTGGACATGTTGAATCTAGAACTCCCTCAAGTAGGAGTGACGAAGTCGGGCCTTCTGTACAGAGGACATATTACTGCAAGCATAATGGCAGTCGATAGTTTCTCGGAGAGTTTTTTTGGAGAGTTTTTTGAACAAACCATATTCTTAAACTTGAAATGATGTGTAATATATTTGCTTTATGTAATGACTACTATGGAATGCACTGTTTTGTAATGACTACTCGACACTATTTAATTTCCAATGTATCTATTATCATGTTGTGCAATTGTGTGTTTTCTTCCATTGTTGTGATGAACGTAGCAGGCGTGAAAGTTTTAAAAGCCAATCATACACGGTTTGGTCACACAGTACCGAACTGTGTCATTCAGTTCGGTTACACAATACCGAACCGATTGCACCTAATTCGGTTAGAATAATCAAACAGTTCATTTCATATTCACCCTCCATTTCTTAACAAGTACAGTTCGGTGGGATGTGACCGAACTAGTCATTTTAGTATTTTGTGGTATAAAAAGTGGCTTTTGTGGTAAACTTAGTGTTTGCATGAATGAAACATGCAAAAGACACGGTTCGGTTAGGTCACACCATACCGTACTGAGTAAACATCATTTGGTTACACAGTACCGAACAATTCATTTAATATTGACCTTCTATTTTTTAACAAGTACGGTTCGGTAGGGTGTGACCGAACTAGTCATTTTAGTAATTTGGTGGTAGAAAAAGTGGCCTTTGTGTAAACTTAGTCAAAAGAAAGAATGGAACATGCAAAATACATGGTTTGGTGTTGTAAAGCAGAACAAAGTCCAAATGTTCGGTCCACTTGATCGTTTATGTCTTTCATATTCAGTCCTGAGTGACCGAACCGAATGACACGGTTCAGTACTACATTATCGAACCACTCATTTTCCTTTTTTTTTCGCAAAACATTGCTCAATAATGAATCTTGCCTAGAATCTACGTACAAAATATTCCAAAACATTCAATTCCCTTAAATTAAAGGAACAACTATAGATTGTTTACATTGTTCAAAATGAGAAATATATTAACATTTACAATTTGTCTATAAATTTCAAAATGACAATTGTATCGTATCGCTATGGAGTGTTTAGGTTTACTGTATCTATAGTGACTCTTTCACGGTCCAAGTTATATACAATGTAGGGCATCTCCCATCCTTTGGCAATGGGAAGGCAAAATGTACGTCAATCTGGTTATATTTGAGGTATTGGGCATGCCGGAACGAGCATAACCCGGCAATGAACATATCCATGTCATCACTTGCATTCTATGTATAACATATTTGTGTTCAACAGTAATAAAAATTAAAATCTTATCATACCTGTACAAAGTGGTTATTGTTGACATAACCAATGCCAATCATACGTCGTATATTAAATGGTGGAGCCTCGTTGCGGAGTGGTAAAAATGTCAAACAACGAGAAGAAAATAGAAGCACTACCACTGAATTATAGCATGAGGCTATCATCAAACCCGTGTCTGGTAAAGTCATCCATGCATGGCAAGGTGTTGGAGTGTCGAAGCAACTCAAAGACGTGATTATCTTTTGCACCCTTACCGAACTCCCCAAAATTATCGTGTAGTGCTCTTTGAAACTTCCTACCTCTCTCAATAAATCCTCCCTCACCTGTCGCCAACCTTCTGATCCTAAACCCAGTGCCGCGGAAATGGCTCGATACCCACAGTGTCCATTGGGTTTCACATCTACAGCTTGACTGATATATTGGTGCCAACCACTAGGAAGCTGATCAATATAGATATGAGATTTGTTTGAGGGTGTCCAGTGGATCTTCTTTGATACAACACTAATTGCGGATGATATGGAGGAAGAGACATGGGTAGCTATCACATGCTCAAACAGTAAGAGACTTCTTTTAGTTGATTTATTAATCTTCTTGGATGGCCTCCCTCTTGTTTTCTTCATCTCCTCAGGCACGGCGATAGCTGATGATGAAGGATTATTAATCTCTCTGATTTTTTTAATCATTCGAGCCTTGGTAGTATCATCACAATTCTCATATTTCCTTGATAATTGTTCAAGCTTAGCAACAAAATTTAAATTCGGTTCGCGTTCAGACTTAGAGGGGACAAGATTTAATTTCTTCCAATAAGAATCTACTGAAGATAGAGGAAATGGCATATTCGTTTGTTTATACAAAACAAGCTCATGGGCACAAGGTAACCCATGTATCCTTTGTAAACTACACCCACAAACATTTCGGTCCATCCTAATGTGTTCACTTCGTTGTAGCTCCTCGGATACCTTCTCCAATGCAACTTTAGAGACAAAGCCACGCAAATTTTTGTAAATAGAAGCCTGATAGTTATGTTGCACCATGTTAAGGCTCTTCTCAAATGAAGCCTTGATCTCTGTGTGCTGCAATTCAAGCATTGAATTGATAACCTTTCAAAAAGTCTCAAAGTAACCTTGAGAGGAGCCTAAATATCTTTTCAACTTGGAATAAGCACTCTCTGCCCTGTTAGTTGTGGTGTTTCCAAGATGCATATATTGATTTGTCAATACTTTCACAAACCTTTCTTTATAGGGATCCAACCATGCAGATTTCAGATATCCCACCAAAATAGAATACATATTGTACTTTGCTGCCAAGCCTTGCTCACGTTTGAGAAAGTCCTCCACTGATGTACTTGCAACCAACTCATGCCACGAGACCATAAAAGCATCAAAGTCAGCTTTCTTCTCAAACAATTTTCTTCCTTTAGACACCACATTTTTGCTTATGTGCCATGTACAGAGTAGGTGAACACTATCAGGGAATATTATTGAAACTGTATTGAGCAATGCCTACTTTTTGTCTGTCACGATCACTTTTGGTAGGGACCAACCATCCAACAATTGCTTCAATTTATCAAGAGCCCAAGTGTAATTGTCTTCACTTTCAGACTCTAAATACGCAAGCGCCACTGTGAATGTCATGTCCGTTGATGTCACGCCAACAATTTGTAACAATGAAAACCTGTACTTGTTGATCTTGTATGTACAGTCCATTAATAAAACATGCGGAAAGTATCTTAGAAGATCATCGGCAACGGGGTGAGCCCAAAACAAGTATTTCACAACATCAGTCCCCTCATCACACATGTGCCACTCAACATATTCTTCTTCTTCTAGCTTGTGCAACAACTATTGCATTTGGGGTCCACCTTGATACTCCTTTATCCTGTGTTTTTGTTTCGCATTGTAGATTGTCTTCAAGGTAGATGCATTAGTCTCATATTTATCTTTCAATGCCATTAAGATGTCTTTCGGCTTGGCATTGGTCTTGGTCATCTAAACCATAATCTTCATTTCTTCCTTCGTTAACCTCCCAGCATATGAATGGCCTTCCATGCACTTTGCTGAAGGATGATTGTGAGTGTCACATGCTACCTGCATTGCCCATTCATTATCTCGAGCCATTGCCTTCAACAGAAACGAACATCCACACTTCTTTGTCCCAGTGTTGCTCATCTTCTTCTTCTTGTTATAAGAAACTTTGGGGGCGATACATTTCTAGTGATCGAACCTTTCACAGGCAAAGGTAATTCTAGGTCGCCTATGTCACGCCTGGGTTGCACACAGTGCCCCCTACCCAGGGTGATGGGCACCTCATACCGAGCGTACCCCAACCATTATGGACCCATAATATTGTCTCATCCCAGTACACAGCCCACTCAACAGGGTCTAGTACCCCCGGGATCATTTGTCCACACTATTCATCAGTGAATAGTGTGGACAAATGATCCCGGGGGTACTAGACGCTACGGTGTACTGTGTACTGGGATGTGACAATATTATGTGGTACTATGGCTGGAGTACGCCCTGCGGGGGTACTCATCACCCTGGGTAGGGGGCACTGCGGTGCAACCCAAGCGTGACATAAGGCCTTTTTGTCACACCTGGGTTGCGCAAGCGCCCCATACCCAGCGTGATAAGCACCCCACCCTGGGGTCTGCTCTAGCGATTATGGTACCATAATATTGTGCCATCTGGGTTGCGCAAGCGCCCCGTACCCAGATCATTTGTCCGCACTATTCATATTGATTCAGTGGCTACACCAAGTGCGAAAGCTAACTCCTTAAGGGAGGTTGCGAGTTCGACTTGGGGGAGGCCCTGCACTATTCATGAGTGAATAGTATGGACAAATGATCTGGATATGGGGCGTTTGCGCAACCCAGATGGCACAATATTATGGTTCCATAATGGCTGGAGCAGACCCCAGGGTGGGGTGCTCATCACACTGGGTATGGGGCGCTTGCGCAACCCAGGTGTGACAGCCTACCTTTCCCCTCCTGCATTAGAATTTTTACATATAATTACCAAATCATTCCTCCGCCCAACTTCTTGTACCCATGAAATCAACTCTTCTTTCGTCGTGAATGGAGCGTCATGGGTAAATTGTTCAGTATAGTTTACAATAATGTCCATTGGCACAACAATCTCTATTGGCTCACTTGGCATTTCGTCCTGAAAGTTACAGATAATTTACATTGGAGAGCATGAATAAAAAAATAAAAACTTGAATTGTTCGAAAGTCGTGACCGAACCTATTGGTTCGGTTTGGTTTCTTTGGACCGAACTGATAGGTATGGTTCGGTCAGGATGACCAAACAAGTCATACTACAAGGGATTTTTTTGTGTGGTTCGGTCTTCGTTACCGAACTAATACGTTAGGTTCGGTAACTACGACTGAATTGCACGAAAACCAATGTCTTCTTGTGGTTCGGTCTTGAGACAAGACCGTACGTATTGGTTTGGTAAAGACGACTGAACCACACGAACGGGAACACGAAACTTCAAAAACCCAAAAAAACCTTCAAAATTACCTTCGAATGATGTGCGTCGTCTTTCGAACATGAATCCCTCGCTATAATGCAATGAAAACGAGTCGAAAACCACTGATTTTATAGTAACCTACAAGATTTTACATAGGTTCAACATTTGAAATTGCATTGGATTAAAACACCAAAAAAAACACACAAAAAAAAATACTTGTAAACACACAAAAAATGTAACTAATCTTCTAAATATGATTCACATACCTTCAAAAGGTTATTTAGAATGAAAAAAACCTTAAAGAAGTGAAGAAAAATGGTGAAACTAGAATTGAAAACAAGGTGACGGTTTGATTAGTAATGGGTGGGGTTAGTTTTATGGGATGAGTTTAAAAAATAAATTGAAATTAGGGACATTTTAATATAATCACGTAAAGGTAGTATTAAAAATTACTTTTGCTAATTTTGTGTGGTAGGAAGAATATTTTTTTGTGATTTAGTTAGCTGTACTCTTTTGGCGGATACCTTTAGAATTTACCGCTTACTCACCAAAAAAAAAACAATTGCTAAAAAAAAAAAAAAAAAAAAAAAAAAGAAAAAAGAAAAACTCACTTACGCCAGTTTGTTTTATCATTTTTTTCAGCATTTTTCTCGTAATAGTAAACCCTCCGCTCCCTTCCAACGCAAAATCGACTTCCTAGTGTCTCGCTTTTGCTCTCTGCGGTGCTCATCTCTCCATCTTCTCTCAAGCCAAACATCAAGCTGTTCTAATTGAACTTGGAAGAACAGAATTTCAAGTGAAAGTTGTTAATGGTTTTGTTGAGATGCAGAACCTTATTACCATGTTCGAAGATTCATCATCATCTTCTTCGCAACTTCTCTGCTTCCGCTCTTGTGACTCATCAAATCCCACAAAACGAGCTCTTTCGATGCAATTCGAGGATACAAGAACTGGGCAGGGTTGGGCGAGTCGAAGAAGCACGCCAGGTGTTCGAAGAAATGTCTCAAAGAGATTCCATTACTTGGAACTCGATGATTAATGAGTACTCGCAAAATGGACGAATTGATGATGCTAGATACCTTTTTGACATATTTGCTGGGAAGAATGTGAGGACTTGGACTAGTTTAGTAACTGGGTATGCGAAGAATGGGAGGATTAGAGAAGCAAGAGAGTTGTTTGATTTGATGCCCGAGCGGAATGTTGTGTCTTGGAACGCTATGATTAGTGGGTATGTGCAGAATGGTGATCTTTATTCTGCTCAACGTTTGTTTGATGAAATGCCTGAGAGAAATATTGCATCTTGGAACACTATGATAACTGGGTACAGCCACTGTGGTGAGATGGAGGCAGCTCGTGAGCTTTTTGATCTAATGCAGCATAAGAATTTGGTGTCTTGGATGGTTATGGTTTCGGGGTATGTTCAAATCGATGATTTTGAGAAAGCATGGGAAATATTCTTGAAGATGCACCATGGTCGTGTGTTACCAGACCAATCAATCTTTGTTGTCACCCTCTCAGCAATTACGGGTTTAAATGATCCAAACTTGATTGAGACTCTTAGGGCCTTGGCAATCAAGACAAATTATGAGAATGATGTGGTTGTTGGAACTGCTATATTAAATGGATACACTAGAACTGGGAGACTAGAACCAGCTGTGCAATTTTTTGAGACCATGCCAGAAAAGAATGAATTTTCATGGACTACTATGATAGCTGCTTTCTCTCAAAGCGGCAGATTGGAAGATGCCATTGCTGTCTATGAAAGAATTCCTGAACAGGGTGTTGCTTCCCAGACTGCGATGATGACTGGGTATGCTCAGAATGGGAGAATTCATGAAGCAAGAAAAATTTTTGAACAGATTCCTAATCCAAATGTTGTGACATGGAATGCTATGGTTGCTGGGTATGCCCAGAATGGGATGTTTGAGGAAGCTACCGAGATGTTTATGAGGATGCCTTCACGGAATTCAGCTTCATGGGCAGCAATGATTTCTGCATTTGCTAAGAAGGGCCAAAGTGAAGAAGCTCTGGAGTTACTATCCGAGCTTCATAGATCAGGAATGGTACCAAGTCATTCCAGCTTTACCAGTGCTCTCTTTGCTTGTTCTAACATTGGTGCGCTTGAGATTGGAAGACAAATACACACTCTCATTGTTAAAACTGGCTGTCAATTTAATGCCTTCGTTGGAAATGGATTGATCTCCATGTATGCTAAGTGCAAAAACTTAGAAGATGTTTCTCAGGTTTTTAATACAATGAGGGTAAGAGATACTATATCTTGGAACTCCTTGATCTCAGGGCTTTCTCAGAATTACATGTTGGTTGATGCCCGCAATATATTTGAGAAAATGCCCAAACGTGATGTTGTTTCTTGGACTGCCATGATATCAGCCTATGTACAAGCGGGGCAAGGAGATGTTGCCTTTGAACTATTTCTCAACATGTTGGCCTCCGGAGCAAAACCAAATTCATCAACAGTAACTGGCCTTCTCATTACATGTGGAAGCCTAGGTGCAACAAGGTTAGGTATGCAGATTCACAGCCTGATTTTTAAGCTTGGTCTTGACCTTGATATTTTTGTGGGCAATTCCCTTATAACCATGTATTTCAAATGTGGTTGTGGGGAAGGATTTTCAGTATTTTGGGAGATGCCTGATTGTGATATTGTCACATGGAATGCTGTTCTGATTGGTTGTGCACAAAATGGTTTCGGAAGGGAAGCCTTAGAGATATTTGAACAAATGAAAGCTGAAGGAGTCCTGCCTGACCAGATCAGCTTTATTGGTGTCCTATGTGCCTGTAGTCATGCTGGGCTAGTCGAGGAAGGGTGGGTGTATTTCCATTCCATAAGCCGAGATTATGGAATCATGCCTTTGGAGGGTCACTATGCTTGTATGGTGGATCTTCTTGGTCGAGCCGGGAAGCTTTATGAAGCTGAGTCCTTCATTGAAAGCATGCCTATAGAACCAGATTCTGTAGTGTGGGCAGCTCTTCTTGGTGCTTGCAGAATTCATAAAAACATCGAGATAGGCCAAAGGGTAGCTGAAAGGCTCTTCCAGTTGGAACCACAGAATTCTGGTAACTATATATTGTTATCAAACATCTATGCATCTCTAGGTATGTGGGAGGAAGTAGGGGAACTCCGAGAATTGATGAGGAATCGTGGTGTGGCAAAGGAGCCTGGAATCAGCTGGATACAGATAAGAAACAAGCTGCATTCTTTTATCAACGGGGATAGAACACATGATCAAGTGGAAGAGATCTACCAAATGTTGAAGGAGTTCTACCAACGCCTCAGGGAAATGGGTTATGTTCCTGACACTAATTTTGTTCTTCATGACGTGGAGGAGGAGCAGAAGGAAAATGTGCTTCTTTATCATAGTGAGAAGCTTGCAATTGCTTTTGGTTTCCTGAACACTCCTTCTGGAACTCCTATCCAGATAATGAAGAACCTCCGGATTTGTGGGGATTGTCATACATTTGCAAAGCTCGTGTCCAAAGCTACCCAAAGGAATATTGTCATTAGAGATGGGAATAGATTCCACCATTTCCAAGATGGCTTTTGTTCTTGTGGGGATTATTGGTAATTTTCATAACAATGTGCATGAAGATTCTAAAGAGATTTTGCTGCAGACTAGCTGGGTCGGGGATCTTAGCGTGACTTGTTCTTGGGATTGGGCAAGGAGTGAACTGAGCCCAAGGTACAGTTTGTTTTTCTATTGTGTCATAAATTGAAGGATCTAGATGCATGAGTCAGTCACTGTATGGAGAACGAAGCCGAGTCTCTTTGAATAGAATATTCCTACTCTTCAAGCACGAGCTGCACAATTCAGGTATGTGGCTCTTTCTCATCTTGTTTTGATTACAAAAGAATGGGCTTTCTTTATAAGATGGTTGATGGCTAAAATCAAAGAAATCGTAGAACTCAATGAGATTGCCAAAGAAAGGTCTGATTTTAAATTAACAGGGGCTAGTAGAGAGAGCCACTCAAATTTATAGCACAAAAAAAAAAAAAGGCTCGGCGCTTAATGAACGTAAGATATATGGGAGGGAGAGGACAGAGAAAATATAGTAAATCTTTTCTTGAACACCATGAATCATCAAGATGACATTTGGATCTGTCCCATTGTTGAGAGATGTTTGAGCTAAAACTGTGTTATCAGAAACAAACATTAACTTGTATAAGACTCAAACACTAGACAGTTCACTGCCAGTTACGGAAAAACATCACTAAATTCTGCTCTTTGATGAGTTTCTGGGGCTAGTGATTACTAATATTCTGGTGTAATTTTACCACTAATTCTCTTTTTAAGATACCCCATTTCTTCTTTCAATTTATCTTCTGAAAGTTCTGAATTTGAGCATCCTCTCTCGCATGTATGTTACCATCTCAGTAAAGGTGGTTCTTGAAAGAAACAAAGCAAGCACCATGTACACTGCTGATCTTACTAAGGTTGGACGTGTGAAACTGAGCAAGCCCAGAGAACTGACACTTCTGCTTAAGCTACTGGAGGTGAGGACAAAGAAATTGCCTCAAAAATATTGATAATACTTGTGAAACACAGAAAGTGAACAGCATACACTAATTACGTATTTTGTTTAAATGTATTTTTTATTTTTTTTGGCAGTATTCAACATGAGATAATACAATGTCAAGACTCAAGATGTAGTATTGGAAATGAACTTGCAAGCTACTCGTAAGAGGTTAGGGTTTTTTTTTAAACTTCTTTGTTTATTCTCATTTTTAGTACTTAATTCTTGTAAATTTAGATGCTCATGAAGCTAAATCCTTGGGGCTGGTTGAGGCATCAGGATAAATATGAAGAACAACTGAATTTGTTTTATTTTTTCTAATACCAGTGACATGTTTCTGTTGTAGTCTATCAAGCAAATTAAGGTGTTGGTACCATTTGAATAATTCAAGTTTTCATGATTTTTCCAATATCTCGGCTGGCTTTAAGATGTAGCACTAACGCAACAGGTTTGGTCACTGGCAGGTCATGCAGGGGCATTTGGGCTAGCTCCCTCTCGTAATACTGCTACAACTCTTAAGAGGTAATCAATTTTTGCTTAATTTAATTACTACTTGTTTCAGGTTTCAGTCTCTTTCACTAAACAAACACTTTTACTGCTGAAACCAACTTTCTTGCACTTGTGTAAAGTATCCAATCCTCATTTTAATACACAACACCAACAGCCAACCCTCCTTTTCTTTTTTTAGTAGCCTCCTGATGTCTTTTATTGCTTCAAAGCATCTTTTGTTGTTCGTGATTCGGATACAGTTTTCTATATCTGAAAATCTGAACAAAAAAAAAAAGGTGTTTCGTTAGTCATTTTCGAGAACAGTTTTTAAGAATTTTACTAAGAAAACAACATATTTTCAGAAAATGATAATTGTTTTTTGAATTTTCGTTTTCGGATTGTATTCTCATTTTGTCACAAACCAAACACAGTAAATTACCTCAGCCAATTGGAGTATCCACTTTTGTTTCTTATATATAAACTTCTCCTTACCCCAGACATTTTAAAAGGTCCATCTCCTATCACCTATGTATTCTCTATATTTTCTAAGATTCTGTTTGACTAAATTCATCCATTCAAGGCAGCTCTGTTTGTTTTGCCCTCCTTGCCATTTTTTTTTTGTTTTTTTAATTAATTTTTTGCTTCATATTTTTTTTTTTTCCCTTCTTGTGCTGTTATTGCAAGCAAAATTTGTTGAGGAAAACCTTCTTTTATTTTGAGTTGGTAATTAATCTTCCATAGAGCCAAACATCTTGTCTTGGGTTCTAATCAAGTTGCCAAAGGTTTCTTTAAAAGCTTTATTTCTCTTGCATTCCCCTGAATTTCCTCCCATCAATATACATTTTATTTCATTATTATTATTATTTTTAAATATCTGAAGTAGTAGTATAATCAGAAGAACATAAAAAGTGGGAATTTATCATCATCACCACCATTATTATTATTATTATTATTATTATTATTATTATTATTATCATTGATTATCATAATTTTAATTGCATTTTGCTCTGTGCTATATAGGAGTAAAATCTGTGGACATAAAAAGAAAATGGCCAAATCCACTGGGAAAATGTTGAGATTTGGCCTTGTGTTGCTTACAATCATGTGGCTTATCTGCTCCAGCTTATGACAAGAAGCCACCTCCTGAATATGTCAGAATGGTTTAGGACACTGCCACCTAAAATGTTGAGATTTGGCATTGTAATTTTTTTTTTCTTTTTCAAAAAGGAGAAGTAAAATGAAACAAACCTAGCTATTTCATGGAACGCTGTTCCCAATAGAGGGCTTACTGGTCTGATGACTCCTTAAGAGTCAATCTATCTTTATCTAATGAGTCTCTCTTGTTCAAGGCCTAAGTGTATAGGCTTCGATGCTGTATTTGGTTAATTTTAGAAACATGAAAAATGTGTTTGGTTGGTTTAAATTAGGAAATAATTTTTTGAAATTTACAAAGAAAACGTAGTGTTAAGAAATGACAAAATTGTTGTTTTATGAGTTTTACTCTGAGTTATATTTTAGTTTTGGATTATGAATCATACGCAGGCCTAAGACCTTTGGAAGTTCTTTTGCTCTCTCCTGATGGAATTTCTTATGGCCTGCACTTATCTTCTCGTGTCTTTCAACTTTGGGATGCATTATTTTGGCCTTAGTTGTTGGGCTTATTTATATTGGATACTTCTTTCTTATGCAGTGACGGAACCAGGTTAAGTCCTGGTAGAAAATCTCAAAAAAATTATGTAGTTTTGTATAAAAAAAAAAAAAAAACTCTGATATGTTACAAAAATACCATTCATATAAATATATACATTTGTCATTTATGGTTCGTTCTTTACTGGTTTGTTAAACTTGAAATTCTACGTCTCTACCTCTTACCTTTGTTAACTAAGACTTCATCTTATTTTGTGATTTGTGACTCAGTAGTTTGTCAAGCTCTATGCCATTAAATTATAATTTTTTGTGAATTGAACGAACGTCCTTTCATACGTAGCTATGCAAAGTGTAACTGCACGCCATTAAATTATAATTAATATTTTATTAAATATTAAATATATTAAATATTAATTTATCAAATTATATAAGAAATTAAAATAATTTAATTAAATAAAAAAGTAAATTATTAAAAAATATTAATTTATCAAAGTCTAATATTCAATAAATTATAATCACAATTAATTAAAAAATTTACATATAAACGTTTGAAAACGCATTTCTTTGAATTTGACACTCAAGTCTCGATTTAGAGCGTTAAAGATAAGGTTGTCAAATGTTTTTTGAAAAGTTTAGTTGAACTTTTTTTTTGTCATAATGTTTAGTTTGATTTAAAATAATTATACATGTTTATTTTTTGGATATTAATAATTTACATATATTAAAGTGTGTCATAAATAATCTAATAAATACACGTGTAATTGTATATGTAGTTACAAATTTTTACAGTTAAATTAATATTTCCTTTATTGAAAGAGAAATAATAATCTAATTATAAAAGTTACAACTATATGTGTGATTACACATTTTTATCATTTGGATATTAGTGGTTTACAATCGAGGTTTGTCGAAAAACTTTTTTTAGCCCATCCTAAAGAAATTTCCGCTACGCGCTGTTCTTATGTAATTGGTCTAATTTTGATGGTTCCTTTATTGACCATCCAAGCAAATCATTCTCCTCTTGGGCAGTTTTAAATCAAAGATATATATATATATATACTTTTATTACTAGTATATTCATAAATATTGTTTATGTTAAATTACTAAAAATATCTTTTGTTTATTTATATATAGAAAAAGAGTAAAAATAGCCAAACAGGTAAAAAAAGATAAATTGAATGTAAAGCAGCTTAAAAGTAGATGTGAAGGGAGTGGTAGATTATTTAAATTACCATATTAGCTCCATAACTAATTTTTTGAACATGATAAATATAAGTTTAGAAAGTTAATTTATAAATATAAGGCAGTAGAGGCTCTCCTGATCGGATGGTATGACATCATGCAAAGAAAGACATTTACAATGTGAAAAGTGATTATAGGCTTCTAGCAATGAAAGGGAATATAGTTAAAGCTCAACTCGTGCTGGCCCCAAAGATATGTGGAATAGGGTATGGCCCCAAAGATGAGACTAATCCAAAATGCCTTACCCACTAAAAAAAAAAAACAAAGAAAGCAGTCCCTTCCAGGCTATTAAATATGAAAGATGAAGGGTTTTTGTTCTTTAATTACTTTCTTTAAAAGTATGATTATTTTTGTAACAAATACTCTAACTAGTCACTTCCTCTAAGATTAGCAAAATTCCAATAACATGCAACTCGAGTGGCCTTAATTACAATTCAGTAATTCTATTACATTAAGTCCTCAAAGATTATTTTAATTTAATTTGTTCACAATATTATTAGTACTAATTAAGAAAATAAGCCCCTGACAATATATTTCTAAGTCCCAAAAAAAAATTATTTGGGCATGTTAATTTAAACCTTATTAATGTAGAGAGTTAACAATCAATTCTCTTACAAATCCCTCATGGGTGGAAGCAAGAACCATGCACTTCCATCTTGATTTAAGAAATAAAAATAAAAATAAAAATAACAAAAACAAAAACAAATACATCAGAAGATTAATTAATGGTTATAAAAACTGAAGAGGCAAGTGACAAGTCTTGATTAGTTTATTCAGTTCTTGGAGTTCATGGAACGCTTGACTTTGGCTGCAGCATCTTTGATGGACTCGGCAGTCTCTTCAGCTTTGTCAACCACAGTGTCCTTCACCTTTTGGCCTGTTTCTTTAGTTGATCCCCATGCATCTTGTACTGTTTGCTTTGCTTTATTTGCCATCTCTTGTGCATTTTCAGACACTTTGCTTGCTGCACCCTTAGCTTTATCACTTGCCTGCATACAACGTTGGTTTCATCTTATATTATATATAACATCAATATATTTTTAATCATATTTTTGGATTTTTTCTTTTCTTTTTTTTGAAAAGGATTAAGAAAAAAAAAGGGAAAATTATGTAAATTGAAAAAAATGTAAAGTGAACAAGTAATTAATTAATCAACTAATTCTATTATTTAATGAAGAAGGTAATTCAAAAATATATTCGGGTAGTATGATTTGTAGTTTGTATTGAAGTCTTTTTTTCTTTTTTTTTTAAATATACTTTTTTCCTATTTGTGTATGTATGTATATACCTCTTCTGCAGTGCAAGAGGCCTTGTCTTTAACATCTTCTACGGTCTTCCCTGCTTCCTTGGCACCTTTTTTAATTGACTCCGCTGCCTTCTCTGATGCTGCCGAAGCTTCATCCCTTGAACTTGCCTACAATAATTATATATCACAAACATCAAATTAATTAAAAATTTGAGTCATATTACTAGCTACTCATACTTTGTAAGGGACTACAATAACAATTAGAATTAGAGTGACGTACCATCACATACACTTTTGATGGGATAATAACAATTAGAATGTTAAAAACAATCAAGGTAAGTGATGCCCGCATCAGTACCGTAATTTGTGTTTGAGTTCTTTTTTCTTTTTTTTATGTCTATTTAGCATTAACTACCTTATAAAAGAATGCAAAAGTAACACGATCAAGCCAAACATTTTCTTTTTTTAATTAATTAAAGGTATATGGGAATATTTGTACATGACTCCATGTTAGATCCAAGGAATTGAATACATTAATATCTTTACTCTGAGAACAGTTTTCAAGTCCCTAAAGCATAAGTACTGATAAATAAAATAAAATAAAATAAAGGCTACTCACTTGAAGAGGTCTGGTGACAAACGACCTAGTGGGCGGCCTCCAAGAGCGTCTTGCCATTGCTGCACCAAGTTGACAGAACTTGGGAACGGAGGACATGGTTGGGATCAAATTTGCAGACATATTTACTGCTTCTCACAAAATAATATTGTATACTCTAAATACAATTTAAACTGATTAATTTTCAATATTAATATCTCTTTATGATCTTCCTGTTCTTCTTCTTCTTGGCCTTTTTGATCAGTTTCTGATATACATATATCTGTATTTATAAAGACAGAAGAAGAGAAAATACGGGTAGTTTGAGCAACTTGCATGGCGTGTATGTCGCAGAGTATGCGGTTGGAAAACTGTCTCAATTCGTTTAAGTGTACGTGCAGTGCAAGTGGTATGTGATCCAATATTTTCGGTTTGTTTCTCTCTTTTCTTAATTACCTTCGATTTGGTCTTGGTTAAGCACCACTTGAAGACACGTTCTCTCCTGTTTTTTTCTTGGTTCATATATTTTCCAACAAGAGGCAAAAAAAATCAAGGACTGAGAAATCATGTCTTAGTCCAGCTTTGCCAAAAAAAAAAAAAAATCATGTCTTAATCCTTACTATTGATCTACATTTTTGTGGTGGTAAAAATTGTTGGACCGGGTTGTCTAGTTACAATTAAGGGTAAAGTTGATATCTTATATGGATGCATACTTGCCATAATTTTGTTAACTTTTTTTCCTTTTCCCTCATTGTACGTATTATGAAACTTATGGTACTAAAAAAAAAAAAGAGATGCTAAACCAACATTGGGTGCCACCGATTGGAACCCATCAGTCATTGCATGTTTATAGAGATACCAAATACACGCATCTTCATAAGCATCTAACAGACACTAGGTGCCAACGTCGTGAGCGGAAGTTGATTTTATTTAATTGGTGAAACAATATTAATAAAGCGAGTCAATGGACTTTTTTGGTGTGTTGGTAGAAGTGGCCGAAGTAAGATATCTACTAAAGCGGAAGGTGATTTTATTTAATTGCCACTAGTATAATACTAATAAAAGACAAAAAAAAATTGTTATAGACAATAATATTGTTAAACCTCGATTTTTCGGTCTTAATTATGTACACTATAATGGAGTGCAACTCGCCTAGATCACCTAACCTGGGCGTAAATGTCCATCATCTCAGGTCAATGTCCTTATAATAAAAAAATATTTTAAAATTAGTGAGAACACGTTTTTTTTTAAGGACATTGTCTAATCATAATCTTATTGTGCCTGCAAATTTAATTCATCTGTGACTGAATGTCTCTATAATTACCTTGGTCTTACCAGAGACCTTAATACATTAATTCAACCAAGAAATGTCTATTGCTTTGACATTATTAGCCCTGCAGACATAAAAAGACTAGATCTATTTTTAATTTTGACATAATTCAGACAAATTTATTAATAAACATTTAATAATTCATATGGCATTGGATTAATTAAAATTATACATACGTCCGCCATGTTTTGACATAAATAACATTGAAACTTGTTGTCGTACCCTTAGCATAACACTTGACATACTAAAATCAAACTAAAATACCGATATTGTTCCTATTGGAACTATTATTCTTACTAGTAGGTACAAATGACCACTACACAGCCAAATCTAAGCCACCAATAGTACTAGCTACTACTGTTTTTCAACTCATAGATTGTTCATGTTGCATTATTCATTCCAGAAAAAGAAAGAGGGTGGCCTAATGCCCAGTGGATCACCTTAAACAATATTTTTGAACATGTATTTATTAATAGCATAATACATCAAATCCAATTAGATATTCAAATAAGTGCATACATTACGTTGTAACATTAATTTGTTTTAAGTGTCATCGCTAACCATCCATTTGGATCATAGACCACCCAAGCGGAATCACCTTTCCCTCGAAACTCCTCTTGAATGGACTCTAAAATTCACTAGCCATCATGGCACATAACCTTGACATTTCGGAACACCCCAGGCTAGGCCAAGACACCTTTCAATGTATTGTTATCTTCTTAATGTGCCTTTAGTGAGACAAATCATATGACTAACATACCAACATTATTAATGTAATGTATTAACATATCATGTCATATAAAACTATTATTGAACAATATCCAATAACTCATATCGTGTCATAATTTAACAATAATCATTACATATATATGAATAGTACCGTATATGTGAATAATGCTATATATGTGAATAGTATCGTATCACAAAGCTACTCCAAAAGAATAGTTATCAATAAAATCAATCAGACTAATCTGCAGGCTGAGTGGTGGAGTCACAATGGTCTCAATTAAATATCACTCATTTAGAGCAGCAAGCTGCCTCCCGTTCACTATTTAAAGGTACTTGGGACAAGACTGTGTCTGGCTAATTACATCAATTACTAATTTAGTAGAGTAATGGTATGGCGCATGGATTTTTTATACCAAGGTACAAGCATAAATGGCATGGTGTAAGTGAATATCAAATATAATGTTATGAAAAGACATAATACATGTATCACAATAATGACTAATATGTAAATAATTTAAGAAGGTAATTCGCACACACCCATCTAACTAGATAGGATAGAACAAGCTAGAAATAAATAAGAATAAAGGAAAAAGTCAAGGATCGCACCCACATGTATGTGCATACTTCGTGTTCCTCGGTAATTGTTGATCTCCACCTAACCGCACACCAAGCTCTTGACCTTCACCTAGTTGCTTGTATACTAGAAGTGAGAGGAGGATGAGTGTAGTTAAAGAAATGAGATCTATATAAGTGATGGGGTTGTTGTTGGAAGAAGGGAGGAGAAAAATCAAGAAAATCTTTTCTGTTGTGGAAGATCAGTTAATACCGCAATCACAGAGCATACTAGAAATTTCAAGAGAGCTAAGGATAGAAGAATACTCAAGAGTACTCAAGAGATAACTTGCTACTTGATGCTCAAACCTCTCATTTGAGGGGTAATTATAGTTGGTTCATGCTAGATTTATTTAATCTTCACCACTTAATTAAAAACACTCAAAAAAATCATGACCTTACACTTGTAACCCACTTTTGACCACTTGCTCACCAATAATTCTCATAGTATTAGACTTGGGCTTTGGGCTTTATAACATTTTAGGTGTTAGGTTTGGACTTGGACTTGATCTTAATATTGATCTTGACTTTATGTTGGGTTTGGCCTTTGGACTTGACCATGGACATGGGCTCAAAATAAATTTATACTATACTAATTTTCTTATTTTGTGACATGTAGATAACAATGGTGATAAAAATATTGATTTTTACTTAATTATTTATTGGTTATTTATTTTATAAGTTTATGAAAATTTTGAAGAATTACAAGTATTACAAGCATCAATATTAATAGTTATTGGTAGTTATTGGTATGCAATGAAACATTTATGCTCGCAACACAAGCTCAACAAGTATTTACATGGCTAATTGCAAGTGCAGAATGAATTGGAAAGTTGTTCAAAAGGTCAATCACCGACACTTATGAGATGTTGTAGAGATTGCAAAAGTTGATGAACAAATTAATGATATTGTGTACCAATAAGAAGACTCTTAATTGATGTTGCTTAGCCCAGGCACTATAAGAAAAAGGGCCTTTGGCGACAAAGGCTTTCGTTGTCAAAGACAAGCATTTTTGTCGTTATAATTATTCAACGACAAAAAGTGTGTCATCCTCATTCTGTTGTTGTATGCCCGCCATTGATTCTCAATGGCAAAGAATATATTTTTTTATCACTAACTACAAAATTTTGCAACGAATGTTATATATCCTAGTGATGACATCCAAATCGTTATCGAATAGTTGATGACATGTTATCACTTGTCGTTATTTTCTCTTTGTGACAAATGATTAGTTAGTCTATAAATATATATGACGAGAAATCATGTTCGTCGAAAATTGTAAATAATTGATGAATCGTTTTGTTATTAAAAACATTTGGCCACAAAAAATAAGACCAATAGCTTTAATCAGAAATCGTCACTAATGACATTTACTAACAAATTTTTGAAGTAAATGTTATTTAAAAACGAAAAGTTTTGTTGCCTTAAATATTTAAAGCCAAAAAAATCGTTGTCATTTCCTATTAACCACAAAAAACCTCTTAGTCTAAAAATGTCATTAGTAACATAAAAAAATTCATTAGTAAATTGTAATTTTAGTGACGAAAATTTTTGTCACCAAATGTTATTGTCAACGAAAATCTTATCTTGACAATCATTACATTCTTCTTATTTTATCACAACATGTATAACATAATATTAAAACCGGTAAATCATCTATCACAAATCTTATAACAATACATAATGAACAAACAATTATAAAATATATTAAAATTGGTACCACAAATCCTATAATAAAATCATATGTTACAAATCCAATTATTTAATAGTAAATACCAAACAATAATTACTACTACCATGTTCAACAAGTATCATAACATCCCAAATAAAATTAACAAATATCATGTTCAAATTTCACAATAAATCTTCTTCTTAATAAGAACCTTATCAAATAAACTCGACCTCCAACAAAAAGATAGATATTTATAAGGTGTTGACTTCTTGCTTCTTGAAAAAAAAAAGAAAAAAAAAAAGAAAAAAAGAATACAAAACAAACATTTTAGTTTGCATTATCATACAATTTAAATGACAAATGTTTCAAATTATAAGAGATGAAAAAAATAAGATTAAACACATAAAAATCAGTTTTCAAAAAAATTAATACTAATCTTAATCAAATAAAATAAAATAAAACTAAAGTTATACTCAAATTAGCAACTAAGACATAATAAATTATAATACTAAGAATTAAATAACGCGTATGACAATTAAAACATAAATTTGTCAATGTTTCTAACTCAATCTTTTAAGCTTTAAGAGCTTGACTTTAATGAAATAAAAAAACATTATATACCAATAAAATTTATATCTATAATAAACAATATTCAAATATCATTCTAACTAAAAGAGAAGTAAGATCCCACAAGTAATTACATATATAACAAAAATTATTCACAGCTAAAAGGAAAAACCCTTTAACAAATAAAAGTCATTGGTGTAGTACAATACATTAAACAACAATCATTATTGGTCATAAAAGAGTTCACATTCATTAAAAATATTTTGAGCTAATAGGAGATCTATAATTTCACAACTCTAAGGTCCTAAAAGAAAATTTGTATAAACCAAGTGAAGTTGATGAATTTAATCTGTGAAATACATTTATTTAATTATATATGTAATGCAACAACCACTAACCACCATCCAAAATATTTATATGAGATGTCACTATGTTGTGATATTAAAGTAAAATAAATTAATCACAAATATTAAATAAATTATAATAACATAAAATTCTTTGCAATTAAAACTAAATTATTCTTACTATTAGTGATCAAGTCTCAGAATCGGGTGATTGAGCATATCAATGTCTAGTGGCATGGACATTGCTTTAATATGTGGTAAGTTCTCCTCAAACTCCTTGTAGCGACTTTCTAAGAAAGTATTCTTCGTGGCCAGATCCTTATTGTAAGCAATCAATTCGTCCATCTTTTTCAAGGACTCTTGGCACATTTGCCTCATGTTATCTATTGGTGGTACATATAGTGGGGATGCATATGGAGACGCATACAATTGGCTTAAGCCCATGTCCTAGACCCCTAATATAACCTGATTTTGGCCCTAAGATTTGTTATTAACGCCAAATTAATATTGTAAACATTACACTACATTAAGTAGCAAGAAATTACATGAGTATTAAAATTACATCTACTATAATGACATTCTCATTAATAGAGTTGAAGCTCTCTCCAGTTTCTACTTGTGCTTGTAAGTCTTCCTTTTTTTCCAGCATTTTCCTCTATTAAAAAATGTAAACAAGAACCAAGAATATGTTGGTCTAATAAATTATGATTTCCAACACATAAACAAAAACAGAAAAAAAAAAAGGGACTACACATGAAGTAACAACATTTAACATTATCGTATTTACACGCAAAACTCATAGTATGATGCACAAATTGGGTACTAATTTATTGAATTGCAATTTTATAATAAAACATAAAACCTCACCTAGAGCAAATATTATAACCAAACCACATCAAACTGAAACTTAATAAGATCAAGTGTAGTAAATCCTTTAAGAAATGGTATAACAAATTACTTAATAAATGCAAACAAAATTTAACCAAGTTCTTACTAATCTCAAGGTTATAACTAGGTTTCCTTACATGGTTTTCTTCGGCCTTCTTTGACATTCATGCCTTCTTCTTTTTACTTTTGTAACATTTTTCATAAGTTCCTTTCTGGTATCAAGGTCATGCTAATTAAAAAAAAATCACATATTATACATTGGATGAGATCACTTGAACTCTAAACAAAATAAAACACAACGTGCACACTTATTGCACTTTTTGAGCCGTAAGAAGGATCTCGATCCTGCACAATGTTGGGGGTCTACTTTGGCTTTGTTCTTTGCATATGTTTCACACTTTTCTGCAAATCATGATATTTATTATTACAACAATGTTTTATTGGCGTATTTATATTTCTAAATTGTTATGAATACATACCTTGTAAGATTCTTCACTGACAAAATTGTAATACCACTTCCAATCTTCAGCACTAATATGAGACATTTTATTTTCATGGTATTTTTCTGCATCTTCCAAAGAATCAAATGACCAAAGCAAATGTCAAAGGTCATAACAATAATTTATGTACTTCATCGCCATGTTATTGTCAATGCATTTAAGCATGTGATGAACTCATAAGTAAATGTCAAACTTGTTCTATACAACACATTATTAATTTTGATTAGTTTCATTTGAATAATGAAATAATAATAAAAATGTAAAATATAATATGAGCTATGATCAATACTATAATCACAAAAGTGAGAAGGTGATAGGTTACAATTCATACCAGTATATGTTGATACATTGGAGCTTTGTCAACATCCGAGATTTGTCTCCATTTCTTATATTTTAGAGGAGTGAATGCTCGTACAGTTATTCCTCACTCGATGGAAAACATAGAAGAGTTAGGTTTTCCAATCTTGGGGTATATATTAAGGTTTATATGACCATTGGCTTGCACTATTTTTTCAACCCAAGACCTCTTTTTTCTTCTGCTTGGGTTTAATAGTGCTAGCAGAACCTGTGGATAAGAATAAGAAAGATCTTGAGAATTTGATAAAACTATTGTAAACTGAGATAAATCACAATATAATGTTTCTGTCACGTCCGCCTAAACCAGTGGGACACTCACGGACGGGGCGCGCATTTGGAACTATAACAATGACATAGTACGCAGCTGAAACACGATTAAGTTTAAGTCTGATTTCATTAATTTCAGAATATAATTGTACATGAAATAGTCAAGGAAACATTGTCCCAAAATCTCCAATGAATAATACAAAGGGTACAAAATGTGGGCCCAAAAACCTGCACCCAGTCCACCTTAACTTCTGTGAAAAATTGGATAACAATGGGGTGAGCTACCCGCTCAGTGTGTAAAATAGTTCGTGAATATAACAATTAATAAAACAAACTTCAAAATCAAATATCTTAAATACACATGAGAGCATCATAATCAATCAATATGTATGTATGCATGACACCGTCTTGTATTGGTTTGATTTGTATATCGCCTGAGTTCACGTACAGATGTCCCTCCCCAGGAGTAGTCGGGTTCTCATTGTACGTCCCTCCTCAGGGACGCTCTGGATTCACGTACAGATGTCCCTCCCCAGGAGTAGCCAGATTCTCATTGTACGTCCCTCTCCAGAGAAATATAATGAATAACGAGCATTGCTTCTAACTATTCTATGAATCATCAACCACATACGTCCCTAGGTGGTGATATGTATGATGTCAATGCATGAATTGGTTCGGTCTTTACTTAACATTTAGACAGGGTTTGACAACGTCTGGTGATCCTTATCAGGGTCGGTATTACTACGTGCAAGGTTAGGACATTCAGTATTACTTGTATAAACTGATAGCTTTCAAATAAGACCAACCATATCAGTCTCGAGTTGAGAGGTGAGACACAAGGTCTACTTAAATATCAATCGTCTAGAGTAGCACGCTGCCTCCCGTTCACTATTTAAAGTTACTGAGGGCAAGACTGAGTCTGGTTGAGCCAGATTGACCACTAATTCGGCATAGCAATAATGTAATACATGAACTCCAAATATGCAGGCATAAGTATGGCAGTATAAACATTATAGACAATAATGCAGTGTAAATGAATAGTAGACATGATGATAAATGAATGTAAACTTTAATAAAAGTTATAAGACACACAAAACCAATGTTTCGTTCCACACCTTTAGATAAAAACTCCTTTCAGAACTAGCGTCTTCCCCCGGGCAGAACCGCATTGCACCGCACAGAGAATCTCAGACAGAGAAGAAAAAACTCAAAATGAGTGAAAAAAAGAAGAAAAGTCACAAGGGGAGTAATTTTGGTGTGAGAAATGATGAGGGGGAGGGGTTGTTCATATAGGAAATTTGGCGCTCTGCCCGAAGTTTGGGCTAGGCATGTCTGCACGAACGTCCAGGCAGCCGCCTTAACAAATTTTTTTATTTTATTTTTGGTGCAATCCTAGGGTATTACAGTTTCAAAGAAATCTAAATAAGCAAAAAAAAAAATTTCAACGTCAATTTTATTGAAATACATAATGAATTTAAATTATAGATGTTATTGTTAATAATATTTGCAACAATATAATCTACTTCTTATGCAAGTTAGAATTTATTCTAATACATGAATCATAATTAACATATATCAATTTTCATACCCGAAGCTAAACTTTCTAGAAGCGTCTCCTCCTTAGTATTATTAATAGTAACTCTACGTATACGAGAGCCACGAGCCATGTGTCTGAGAAAAAAATTATATTATTAACTCAAACATATAATGTACAACTAATTCTAATATATGAATTTTAGTGAAAACCATTGAAAATGCCAAAAAATTAGATATTCCAGATAAAAACTCATGTATGCCATTAATGTGGAATGTTATACTCATATCACTTAACACTCTACTAGTCATCATTACTGTCGATGTGTTCATGGACATCATTGTCACTTTCAGTATAATAGTCCATAATTGTGTCATCATCATCTCCCTCTGGCTCCAAGAGAAACTCGGTCGATTGTCATTTTTCAACCTGCCTATTGATTGTAGTGGTTGATGCAACGAAGTCTGGAACTAGATCATCCCTATCTAATGTACCATGAGAAGAAGGATCCATAGAAGGTACATTTAGCCTTCTAGAGGACAAGTTAATTTGAAATGACTCTTGTTTTTTACTAACATCAACATCAACATTTTCTTCATCATTATCCACCTCAATCGGTGCTTCAGATTTCCATATATTTCTAGAAGGAATACGTTGTTCAACCCGCGAGTTATTCTCTAATTAATTTCATGTCCATAAAGTAACACACCTGAGTTGCAAGTATGAAGGGATCTCTCTCGTACCACTGTGCATTAATGTTGATTGAGATGATGTCATTATCCCTTTTTATTGCACCTTTTTTACGATTTGTGTCATACCAATTACATCTAAAAGGGACCACTCAATATCTTCCTACATATATGAGCTCAATGATATCTACTAGCGTACCATAAAAGTCTAACACCTAATCCTCGTGCTCCCTTTTAACAACTATTCCATTTTTTTGGAATTTACGTCGACCACCCTTCTCCTTAGTATGAAAACAAACACCATTTACATTAAAACTAGTATATGACCATACGTGTTTGTCTAGTCCACACGCCAAAGCATACAATTCCTCTGTTATTTTGGTTGAACCTTGTTCATGTAGAGACTTTACTTAGTAGATATCATCATTAGACTTAGTAAAAACAACAAATGAAAGAAATATTGTTTGTTAAGCATCATTGTAAATAATATAAATAAGAATTATGAAAAAACATACTTTTTCCTCAAACTATTGAAGGAACGATTTTTGTTGCCTTTGAAGGATATCATTGTGGTTTTCTTGCATCAATTCATTCCTATGTTGTTTGCATTATATGATGTCAATGCTAATTTGTTACATTGAATAATAAAGAAAAATACAAATTAGAAATAATGATATACTTACAAGAAATATGGTTCAACCTTATCACAATTGTGCAATATGAACCAACATGTTATATCAAATTTCGTCGATGGCATAGTATCATATCCACTAAATATGAACAATTGAACTCTTTGAGAGAAAATTGGTAAGTGTACCTCATCTTGAATGTCATTGTCTCAGTTGCGTTCCTCACAATTGAATCTCGTCTCAACACCAAACAAATACATAAGGTAAAATGTGAGAGATTCATTTGTGATATATGCCTCAGCTGTAGAAGCATTTGGATGTGCTCGATTCCTTACGTAACCCTTTAGCCGCCCTAGGAATCTTTTAATTGGGTACATCCACCTGTAGCTAACAGGCCCTTCGAGTTGGGCTTCTTCTGGCAAATGAACTGCTAAATGTATCATCACATCAAAGAAATCCGGAGGAAATATATGCTCCATTTTACACAAGACAAGAACAATATCATCTTTTATTTTGGTCACGCCCTCAAATCGCAAGGTGCGTGCACACAACACATTAAAAACCTGTGATAATTTCACAAGCACATTGTAAACATCTTTTCTTAAGTATCCCTGTAATCCAATAGGAATCAAACGTTGGATCATAACATGACAATCATGACTTTTCATTCCAGTTATTTTTCTTTCACTAATACTAATAGACCTTGATATATTTTCTACATAACCATCTTGGAATTTGGTACACCCCAGAAACTCACAAAAGCCTTGTCTTTCTCTCAACGACATTGTGTAGCATGCAATTGGCTTAAAAACCTTATCACCACTTAGTTATAAGTGAAGCTCCTTCCTTATGTTCATGTCTGGCAAATCCATGCGTGCCTTGTAAGTATCATTTGGCTTTCCTTCAATGTTAAACAATGTTCCAATAATATTATCACATATATTTTTTTCTATGTGCATGACATCAAGGTTGTGGCAGAGCTTGAGTTTGTGGCAAAACGACAACTGAAAAAATATACTCTTCTTTGTCCAATTCAATTGATCTTTGGCTCGTTTCCTCTTCTTGTGTATAGGTTGTTTGCCAAGAGTAAAATTTTCAAGTCCACTTAATTGATGCAATATATCGTAACCAAATAAGGTTTTTGGTGTGGACCTACGTTCTAGTTTCCCATCAAAGTTTTAACTCCTCCACATGTGATTTAATGGAAAGTAATGCCTCTGACCCATATAACATATCTTGCTCCTTAATTTCTTCAAGCATGTTTTGTCTTTGCATATAGGACATGCCTTGTAGCCCTTTGTGCGTTCCAACTTGACAGGTTAACATATGCTAGTAAGTCATTAATTGTCAATAATACGACAACATGCAACTGGAATATTTGTTTGCTTTGCAAAAACATCATATGTCAAGATCCCATTCTCCCACAACTCTTTCAACTCCATTATCAAAGGTTGCAAGTATACATCAATCTCATTGCCAGGTGCCTTCGAACCTGGTATTAGTAAAGACAACATAAAGAATAGGTCTTTCATACTCTTCTATGGCAGCATATTATATGGTATAAAGATCATTGGCCAAGTACTGTACAAAATACTCATAAAACCGAATGGATTAAATCCATCAGTTGCTATCCCAAGCCTCACATTTCTAGGATCATTAGCAAACCACTCATATTGCAAATCAAAGTCCTTCCATGCAACATAATCAACATGATGTTGCATGATACCATCCCTCGACCTATGCTTCTCTTGGTGCCATCTCATATCCTCAGTTGTATGTTGAGATAATAACAACTGTTGTAGCCTTGATGTAATAGGAAAATATCGCAGTATCTTATGTGGAATATTTTTCCCTTTGTCGTCATTTAACTTCCCCTGACTCTTGCCACATACTGGACAAACCTCATCGTTTTTATTATCTTTCCAAAACAATGCACAATCGTACTTACAAGCATGAATGGATGTATATCCTAATCCCAAATCTTGAAGTATTTTCTTCGCTTTGAAATGATTAATAGGGATGTTTGCTCCATCTTGCAACACTTCTTTCAATAGCTCCAGCAACATGGTAAACGACTTATTACTCCAATGGTTGATTACCTTCAAATGTAGAAGCTTAACAATGAACGATAACATAGAGAACTTCGTACAACCTAAGTATAATTCACATTCGGCCTCCTTCAAAAGAGTGTCGAACTCACCCTCTATGTATTGCTCATTGTTTCCTCTTGTACGATCAGTTTCAATGTGGATGGATTCTTGATTAAACTCATCAGCCTAAACATCACTCAACAGATCGTTCATATCACTATCTTCACTATTAGTGGAACTAAACGACTCCTCTACCCCAACCACACCATGATGATCAACATGCAAGTACTCTTCTAAGTTGGATTCCTCCCCATGATGGACCCAACATTTATACATTCGTGACATCCCATATGAACTTCAACTTCATCGATTGACAGTACACATGTGTTTAGACAGTCACTACAAGGGCAACGAATCTTATTTTCTGTACCCATGTGGTTCTTAGCAAATGTGATAAAAGCTTTGGTCCTGTCAATATACTCCTTACTAGCCCTATTTGGGAGAGTAATCCAACTTTTATCCATTATTTGGTCGCTGCAAATGTCACAATAAAGAAGATACCCAATTAAAACTATGAGCTCAACACACACAATCCTAATGGGAATATTAACCTAAGCATATGCTTGTTGTCACTCTTGTACGGGTCTAAGGATGCTTGCATGATATTTTTCATGAATAAAATATAATAGGGTTAAGCTATTATGGTCATGTAGATAATTAAGAAGTGATATCATACCAGCATTTCACACATAGGCAAACTTTAATTTAAAACTTATATTATATAATAACAAGGAACAATCTAAGTATTTTAACTAAAAGCAAGTCATTTCTCTTGACAAAAAAAAAATCTTTACCTGCCTCACTACACTTTTTTTTTTCGGAAAAAGCCTAAGAATGTATAAAAAGTAATCTCAATTAGGAATTCACCATAAACAACTTTAGAAAAATAAGTATATCTAAAGAAAAAGAGGAAAAACAAGATTATAGTAATCCATAGAGGTGGTTATCTTTAGTTTTTTTTAAGAGATAAACGATGAGCATTTTTTTTGGGTAATGGTTTCTTATTTATTATTTTTTCAAAAATATTTTGAGCTTCTATGTTCTGATTTTATTTATAAAGAGAGCTTCGATGCATCTCGAAACAGCTTCGTCAGTTGGTATGTCTTTAAGCCTATGGTGACATGGAATGGATCATTTTTCTTCTTTATTTTTTGTTATTTTTGCATATATGTAAGTAATTCTTGGGTTTTTTTATTGGTTCTTTTTTGTTGATTTCAAGATTGGGTTCAAGTTTTTTCATAATGAAAAAGGGGAAATTGATTTCTTTGAAGATTTTTGTAAATTGTTCTAATCTTTGAAAATTGTTCTAATCTTTGAAAATTGTTCATAAGATGTTTACTTAATGATATTGAATTTGTCTTCTTGGAGTGTTCATAGCTATCAAATATAGAGTGTTGGATTTGAACCCTGAGATTTTTGAATTTTTATACTTGGTATTGGTCTTTTCATGGCTCCCAAGAACCAAAAAATAGTTCTGCATCTTTGTATTTGTGTTATTATTTCTCACAAGAAAGGGAGACAAAGATGTTTTTTCTCATACTTTCTCTGTTTTTGACCTTTATTTCTCTATATATTACTTTTCATGGAACTATTCGTTAGAATTGGAGCTTGGAAGATAACTATTGTTTAAATGTTAGAGATTCAGAATCCTATCTTTTGGATGGTATACCTTTTGAGGGATTATCTATTTATATGCATATAGAGATATAAGGGTATTTGTAGATTTTACCTTTGGGATAAGGGTCACGATTTGCATCCCAAATGGCTCAAACTTATCTAGTTTGGTTTCAGTTCTAAATGAGTAGCTGAAGTACATAATTGGAAGCTTGTTATATAAACCTTATCAAGCAAGATGCAAGCCTAGTAACTAAGATAAGGAATATAGCAATGGAAACTACTAATGTTGAAGAACATTAGTTGAAGCTTTTTGTAAACCTTATCAAGCAAGATCCAAATCAAGTAAATGAGGTAAAATGCAGCCATGGACAGTGCTTGATGAGCTTTGGTTGCAACATAAATTATCTATTTACTACATTTTAGTTTGAAATGTTTATGTTCTTTCTCCAAAAATTTATTGGAGAACCCACTTCTGAATATTAACCTATAACTAAAATCATCTTAAGTATATGTTCATCTCATAGGTTGTGTGTCACACCTGGGTTGCACACAGTGCCCCCTACCCAGGGTGATGGGTACCCCCGCAGGGCATACTCCAGCCATTATGGAACCATAATATTGTGCCATCGGGGTTGCGCAAGCGCCCCATACCCTGAATAGTGTGGACAAATGATCAGGGTATGGGGCGCTTGCGCAACCCAGATGGCACAATATTGTGGTTCCATAATGGTTGGAGTATGCCCTCCGGGGGTACCCATCACCCTAGGTAGGGGGCACTGTGTGCAACCTAGGTGTGACATAAAGGCCTTAGGTATATATGAGGTTTGAGGTTCAAATCCGGGGGAGGCCCTGCACTATTCATGATGAATAGTGTGGACAAATGATCTCGGGGGTACTAGACATAGTTGAGTGGGCTGTGTACTGGGATGGGACAATATTATAGTTCCATAATGGCTGGAGTATGCCCTGCAGGGGTACTCATCACACTGGGTATGGGGCGCTTGCGCAACCCAGGTGTGACACTGTGTTTGGCTTGCGATTTGAAAACAGAGATACAATCCAAAAATGAAAATTTGGAAACCAACTTTTCATTGTTTTTAGACACTCTTAGCTAAAAGTGTCACACCCCGCCTGACGCGCCTAAATAGGCACGACACTCACAGGTGGGGCGTGAATGCATTATAACAGTTATCGAGTGCGCAAGTACACAATTCAAGGACAAGTCTATTTTCATTAATTTCAGAATGTATTTTGTATAAAATGTAAGCGGTCTGGAGCCACCAATAATGAGGGAACATCCTCCCAAAAATCTCTCTAACTAATTGAACAAATAAGTAAAGGGTACAAAATGAGGGCCCAAAATACATCCGCCTAATCTACCTTAGACTCCTGTAAAATGGTTAGTAACGGGATGAGCTATTGCCCAGTGGGTAAAATAGTTTGTGGATATGACAATTAATAAATAAGACATCATAATCATACATTAGATATACACAACATAGCATCATAAACAATGCACAATAGTTTAACAGGTACGTATACATAACATCGTCTCATAATGACTCTATGACAGTATGTTGCCCTAAGTTCATGTACAAACGTCTATCTCCAACTAATCTTGGGTTCAGATTGTATGTCCATTTCCAGGGGAAGCATTAATAATAGCTGGCACAATTGCACCAGTAAATAATCCATAGATCACAGACCACTTACGTCCCTAGGTCATTTTTATTTTCTATATGATGACTATGCATGTGCTGGTCCAGTCTTCACTTACATTAGACAGGATTTGACAGCGTCTGGTGATGCTTATCAGGTTCGGCATCACCGCTTGCATTGTTAGGATGTCCAGTATCACCTATACAAGCTGGCGATTTTCAATATGACCAACCAGACCAGTCCTCAGGTAAAGAGGCGGGAACGCAAGGTCCCGCTTAAATATCAAGTCTTCTAGAGCAGCAAGTTGCCTCCTGTTTACTATGCAAAGTTACTGAGGACAAAACTAAGTCTAGTGTCTAGTTTAGTCAAATTGACCACTAATCCGACATGGTAACAGTATAATACATGGACTCTAAATATTAAAGCATAAGCATGACATGTATGAACACTATACATAATAATGCAGCGTAAGTGAATAATAGACATAATAAAAACTAAATGAAAACTTTATGAAAAATCATAAGACACCCAAACCTATATTTCGTTTACACCTTCAAATTGCACTTCTTTTCAAACTGGCGCTTCTTCTCAAGGAAAACAACTTCGCACCGCAAAGTGAGTCTCAAAAGAGGAAAGAGAAAATCACAAGAAAAGTGAAGGAAGCCAACCCAAAAATAGAGAGAGAGAGAGAGAGAGAGAAAGGGAGAGAGTTGTGGTGTGACAAATAAGGGGGGGAGAGCGCCCCTTTCATAGAAAATCCATGTCTAAACGTTCGAGCAATGCCAATTTTTATTTTTTTATTTTTTTATGTGTAATCCAGGGGTATTACAAAAAGTCTTAGCTGCGAGTGTTTTTCTCTGTTGAGCTAGTTCAAGCCTAAAAGTTTGGAACCCTTCATTGCATGCATGTACTCCAGCTTGCTAATGTCCTCATTAGCTGATTGCCTCCAACCCAAGATTAGATTTAATTTATCTTGGTTTGGTGGGTTGAATTTGCGTGCCATAATTATCTGTCCAAATGAGTATGCAATCTCTTGTAGTGAGGTGATGAAGATTTAAAAAATCAACATTTGATCCGAACAAATGTAAAACCACCAATTATTGTTGACAACACAACACCCCAATGGAGTTCGAACAAATGGGAAATGAAGATGATGAGTTTTTATGTAGTGGTTTTGATGTAGATATAGATGGACAAAGATGATGAAACAATACTTATTGATGATAGTTTTAATAGTGATGATAATAATTCTCAATAAAGTTTTGTTATCTTTATTCACGTGTTATATTTATTTGCAATGATGGTAATGATTATTCTTAAGTCTCCGCAATGCTTAGTATTATTTTTGGTCATGAAAGATCTTGGTGGCCTCCCTTTTTATATATATTAGAATTCTTGTAATTAATTTACTTGAATGTTAGAATCATATAAAAGATATTAAATATGTAACTCAAACACGTATAATTTTGATGATAATGTGTATAGATTCGTTATGTCATCTTCACAAGCAGAGAATGCACCTCCATCCACAAGTCTATACATTTCTTTTTAATTACTATTATTTGTATGTTATTTTTTCCTTGTTATTCAAGCTTAATCATGAGATTCCATAATCTTTAATCACTTATTGTGTTTTTTGTGTAGGGGTTACCCATTAAAAAAAATGAGGTAGAAGACCATCAAGCAATGTGGCATTAGATAAGGATTGAAGGTTGCAGAGCATGGTCTACTATCATTGGATTTTGATCACTCTCTCAATCAAGCCCTAGGAAAAAATGCAACCAAGTTTAACAGTCTTTGTGGTAGCATGAAACGTCCATTCGCTACCCTACAAGTGAAAGAATGGAAAGATACTTCCTAAAAAAAAGATCATGTATCATAGAATTTTAGTAAGGAAATTGATTTTTATTATTATTTATTTCTTTTAGTTTTTATTTACATGTAATTTTATGTATGTGACATAGGAGAGGTTTCAAGTAGACCTACACATTAAGCATGTTCAAGATAGATGTTGACTCTCAAATGAATTCTTCTTATCGAACATGGAGAAGCCAACTTCATAAACATTTTAAAAAGTAAGAGGGTTTGGTGGTTTGAGTGAAGCAAAGGGAAAGAAACATTTTTTAGTTGATTTTAATGCAAATTGAGTATGGTTGTGCAACTACTTTGCTTCTAACTCATTTCAAGTAAGATAACTTCACTTTTGTCGTACATTTCATTAGCGCCTAATTCTAGTTTGTTGCATTTATACAAGATTTGTATTATGTTATGACATTTTTGTGTTGCATTGTTGATGTAATTGCACATTTTTATGCTTAAATTACATTCATTTTAAAAGATATGAAGCTCATGTCTACATCATTTTTAATACTCATTATATATTACTTTTATGTAGTTTTTATAGAAGAGCAAGCTAGTGAAACAGATTTATAGTTGTGAGATGATTAAAATATATATTAGAATGTTTAACATCTCTTACAGGTTCCTAAGAAATTTTTATGTTAAAAGTATAAGAAAAACTCTGTCCATTTTTTTTCAAAATACCTAAACATGTAATTCTTACTAATTTTTTAAAGTAGAAAAAGTCAGCAACAACCCCCAACAATAGATCACATAGAGCATAGATGCAAACTAATGGTTCAGTCTCCACACCTAACCATCACTTATGCCACCACAATGACCTTTACTTACCAATTAAAGCGATTGAGACCTTTAGAAGGGTTCATTGCAATGGACAACGATATTGTTAAACACATATTGTGAAAATGCATATGTGAGTTTTTAAATAGATGTAAATTTAATTAATGTTATTTCTTTTGTTGTTTATATCTTATTATTGCATTTCTTCATTTGTAGTTGGACATGTTAAATATGAGGTTGGACCACTTGTGGCCTCCAACAGAGGACCGCAAACATATGTCATTTAGACTTTGAGAGTATGGAGCATGTTCTCGGTCATCGTTCCAGTTATATTTACGTGGATATGCTAAGACTAGACTATAAGAGACATGTCACAAGGAAGCTATTGGATGATAACAAATACAAGTGATAGCCCAAGCAACACCGAGTTGGATCAATGGCTCACAGCGTATCATGCAGAAGTAACACAACTGCGGGAGCTCATGCGACGATTACATTTAAAGATATTTTCATTGTTAAGTGTTGCTTCGTCAGATTCTGGTTCTCAATTCTCCTCCAATTGATTATATGAATGATTAATATGGATTTTTTTTATTATGTTATGTCCATTGTTTCTAAGTACATGTGGTGAAATCTTTTGTTGGTGAAATTTTTAATGTATACTTTTCGAATATCCTTTTTGTTATAATGAGAAGACTTTTGTTATATCAATTTGTAAATTACTATTAAATTTTAGTTTTATCTACTTTTTCTTTATTTGTAATGTTACCATTTTATTAAATGATTAATTTTAATGTTAAATTTAAGTACATTTTTAGTTTCAAGTCTTGGGCTTTACTTACGACTAAACACTTGTAAGCAAAACATTTACAAAAAGGCACAATATTTTTCCTTACAAATGAGGCGTTAGTAGATGTTCATATTACTTACGAAATATAAACGTTTACTTGCGAGTGTTGCTCGTAAGCAAAAAAATACTATTGGTTACGAATGTTTTTAGTTAAGACTCCTATGGTAAGCAAAAGTAAAAGTTTTACTTACGAGCTCATCATTACGAAATATCTTCATTTACATACAATACTTTTCTTACAAGTGGCACAAGACCCATAATTCGCAACTAATACTTTTACTTACGAGTTTAGGGATTTTTAGTTACGACTTCACTCGTGCTAAACGTTTTTTTTCTTGTAACGCTAGGTGCCAATGGTCAAGTTCAACATTGGAACCCATCAATCGTTGGATATTTGTAAAGATACCCAATACACACATCTCTACAAACATCTAATAGACACTAGGTATCAGCGTTGGATGTGAGCATTGGCACCCAATGTCTACCAAGATTTTCTCTAAAAAAAAATTAACAATAATAATAATAATTTCAATAATATCAAACAAGAGTCATAAGAATATTTTTTTTAGTATTTTTCTTTAAAAATATTCTAGGTTTAGTATTTGTACATGTGCACACGCCTCCAATGAGTACATGTATGTGTGTCCTCCCACTTAACATACACGTGTCCCAGCCGAACCATCGATTCTGATAATACTTGTTTTGTGGGCGTGAATCTCTAATATAGTACATATATTTTCTTTAACTTAACTACATTTGGATCTAGGTATAGGGTTTAACTTCAAAAGACCTCGATACTAACAAGTAGGGGTAACAAAGTTGGTCTGGATCTGTTTATTTGCATTTGTCCGGCTCGTTTTAAAACGGGTGTGGACATAACATGTCACAAAAGCAGGTCAGGTACGGACATAAGTTTGATGTCCGTTTTAAAAGCGGGCCAGGTACGGACATTGTCAAACGGGCGAATGGGTACAAGATTTTCCTTTAACATGAAGTGGGCATGCACATGTATACCATGTAACTTTTTATAAATAAAATCTTGATTAACATTTAATTGATATTACTACTTGTAATAGACATCTATAAATGAAAGGTGATATAGTTTGAAAACAAATTTATTTAAAAAATATTATTTATTTACTTTTCAAGTAAACTTGTAATATATATTAGTAGTACTACTTGAAATGTATAGTAAAGACTTATTAAATATATACACTAGTTTATTGTAAGCTTAATATTATATTTACAACTTTAATTATATAGTCTATAATAATTAAATTTATTATAGTATGAATATTTATTAAAGTATTTTATCTTTAGCTCTCTCTCTCTCTATATGGTTAAATAAATACTATAAATTTATTGAGTATATAATATTCGTACAAAAAAGGTAAAATGGATTCAATCTTAAAATAAGAAATTTATATTTTTAGAGTTTATTTATGTTATTTAGATTTTTTTTTGAAATAATTTTAAAAAATAAAGTTATAACATCTAGCGGGTAGCCTGTTTTTTTTTAAATATACGGATACCGATAAAAGAATCTCGTATTTTATAAGCGGGCCAGATATGAATATGTGATAGTTTCCTTAATAGTATACATTGTTCGTACCCGATTATGTCGTTTGGACTCGCTTTTTTGCCACCCTTATTAACAAGGGTGACATCCGAATAAATGATATTTTATGTGATGAATTTATTCATATCCAATGTAAGATTATTATTTATGTCTATATACACCTAACAGAGTGACCAATTAACAATCCACAATATTGATAGATTATTAAGAAACATATATGTAATTTAAGAGTCGACTTAACCTTGATCTAATATAGTAAAAGACTTAATTGAGTTGAGTTGGTTAATTAGTGATCTATTTTATTAGTTGATCATGATCTAGCTAATTGAAATTTGATTAATTAATTATCAATAATTTCTATCTATGGCATTTGGTGGCCACAAATTTTTGAGTTGAATACAAACAATAATAAGACGACTGACATATTTGATGAACCCTGGACCCTCTAGAGAAGGTGGTAGAAATGTCAAATTTAATAACCTTCACTTTAATACTCCAACCAACTACCACCATAGATATATATGCATGCCACCAGGCTACCCAACCTTGTAGTTCAGATTCTTGAAGCCTGGTCACCCAACCTTGTAGTTCAGATTCTTGAAGCCTGGTCAAAATGGGATCAGGGTCCTTAATTAAGGCCACCCTGTCTACTCCCCAACCAGCCTTTTCATTTTTATTTATTTTTTGGTATCGTGCTAGTATTAGCTATTAAAGCAATTGTGAAGGTGACAGTTTTAATTTGTTTGACTATTAAAATAAAAGTTTTTCTTGGTTTAATTATTTAAAAAAAAAGAAAGATTACTAGCTATGTTTTGCCAATAGAAAACATACATGTGATATTTATGGAAAATACTGTAAAGAACATGAAATCTATAATCCAATATATATAGGATCATATCATGAAGTCCGTCAACATATTATTATTAATGAAATTGTAGAACATGGGAATTAAAATTTAACTTTTTATACATAATAGTACTCTTGTGTTGTAACTATAATTAGCATGAAAAAAAAATAAAAAAGAGTGATTTATTTCAGTAGAAAACTTTATTTATTTGAGTTGAAGTAATTGAAATAGGGAAAAACCAATGAAAATGAAAAGTTTTGATCATAAGACTTAAATAAGAAATATATGTATGTGATATTTATGGAAAACACTAAAAAGAACAATATCTATAATCCAATATGATGATCATGGGAAGTATAAAAATTAGGTATGTCTATATATATATATATATATACCATTGTCTTATCTCTAATTATTATCTTGTTTTAAAAATTCTTAAAAGAAAAATTGGGTAACTTTAATTAGGTGTAATATTAAACGCAAATACTTAATCATGAATTATCATTATAGATAATAAGATGAGTTTTTATTCTATTATTTTAATATTCATAAATAATAGAAATTAAGAGTGCAAAAATTTTAATAAAGATTGTTTGAGAGATAATAGAAGGTTGGGTGTGATGCGAAAAAAGTGGTGCAGCACCCAAAAAGTAAAAAAATTAATAAAAAGTTAAAATTACTATTCTACCCTTACCCACTAACATAAACTGGGGCATATTTTACACAGAAATAACAAAAAGTTCATCTCAACTCTTATAAATATTATCTTTAAATTTTGATAATTAGTGACTTAGTGTAGAAGTGAAATGTGTAAGTGCTCTTTTTTTTTTTGAAAGAAAAAGAGGGAGAATACCCAGCAAGAATAATTAGCACACTACATCTCGAACTCTCCTAGGCCAAGTAGCCCCAGTTGCATCTTCCCTCAAAATATTGAATAACCCACGGGGAGGGGAAGACATGATACACACTCCCCGATTGAACTTCAAAGCCTCAGTAGCCAAATAGTCTGCTGCTCTATTACCTTCTCTGTAAATGTGCTCAACTTGAACTATCCAATCTCTCTGAAGGAGTCTTCTACACTCTTTTACCAAGTTGGAAAGGCTAAGCTGCGGCATACTGTTGCCTTTTAACCAACCAGCCACCATAGCCGAATCTGTTTCGAAAACTATAGAACGATGGCCCTCCTCCCAAGCAAGACGTAAGCCATGAACAGCAGCCCATAATTCAGCTTCAGTTGCAGTACAAGAACCAATATTAGCCACAAACCCCCTCAACCACATACCACGATAGTCACGGAGAAGACCGCCACCCCCTGCTCGCGATGAAGCATTCTTAAGACATCCATCAGTATTAAGCTTAGTCCAACCATGGTTGGGAGAACACCAGCCTACCATCTTCACCCTCTCTATCAGTCCATCATCATGGACCGCCACTTTGGCTCGAAAAGCATGAATGATTTCAGCCACTTTCCCTTTAAGCCAAGCCATGTTATACTCGAAGTGAAAACGAAGATTACGAAATACTAAATCATTCCTCCATTTCCAAAGAGCCCACACGGCAACTGTAAAGTAGGAAGCCCAGTCATAGTCAACATTACAATCATTAACGCCAGCAAGATTATGAGCAAGCCAGCTTTGGAAATCCAAATTGCTCTGAAGATGATACTCAACTGGCTGCAATAGACGCTTCCATAATTGCACGGCTCTAGAGCAATTTCGAAAAATATGATCAACATCCTCGATACATCCCACACATTCAATACAGTCAGATGCCATGGTGAAACCCCTTTTTCATCCGCTCAGCATTGCACATGATCTTTCGATGCGCAACCATCCACAAAAAAGTCTTGCATCTTTGAGGAACTTTAAGCTTCCAAATCGTCCTCCAAAGGGAATTAGGATCTCCCATAAGAGTGCCAGTAGAAATAGTATAAGCAGAGGTCACCGTTAATATGCCACTCTTAGAAGCTCCCCAACATATGCCATCTGCAACCTCATCCTCATCCCCTAAGAGCACAGCAGCAAGTTTATTTTCAACCTCAAAAGGGAGTAAACCTGATAGAGCATTCCAGTCCCACCCTGAGCCCTTCACCCAATAGCTTGAGACAGGCCTATACATCTCCACCAAACTCAAATCCCGTATTTTCATATTGATTAAGGCCACCTCACCTACCCATGTATCAAGCCAAAAAAGAGTGTCCTTACCATTACGAACTAGAGCCCGCACTCCGCTACGTAAAATCGACGAGGCTTTAACAATGCCCCGCCACGCATTGGAAGCCCCATTCTTAGGCTGCAACCTATCAATAGTAGCTTCCCGATGCAGATACTTCATGGAAACAACTCTGGCCCAAAAGCTATTCTTATCTGTAATTAGTCTTCATCCCAATTTGGCCAAAAGAGCCAAGTTCATATAAGTCATACTCTTAATGCCAAGACCACCGTCCTCCATAGGTTTGATGATGATTTCCCACTTAATGAGGTTGACGCCCTGCTTCTCATTAGACCCTCCCCATAGAAAACGTCGAACTAATTTATCAATGGTATTACACACCCCTATTGGTAACACCATAGTCTGCATGATGTACATGGGAATAGAGTTAAGCACCGATTTAACTAGAACCAATCTACCCGCAAAGGACAAGAATTTTGTCTTCCACCCCTCCAATCGAGTAGTCACTCTCTCAATGATGTACTGAAAGTCAGCAGGTCGGACCCTCCCATGAATGGAGGGGGCACCAAGATACCGACCCAAGTTGTCCGTAAGGGGAATACCAGAGATAGTAGATATGTCTTGAGCCACCGCAAGCTCCACATTGTGAGATACAAATATATGAGATTTCTGGTAGTTAACTCTTTGGCCCGAGCACGCACAAAATAAATCCAGGCACTTCATAATAACCTTTATCTGCTCTGTAGATGCTTCCGCAAACAAAACCATATCATCTGCAAAGAAAAGGTGGGAGATAGAAGGACCATTACGAGAAAGCTGTATGGGTTTCCATTCCTTTCTCTCCACTGCCCCATTAATCAAATGACCCAATCTTTCAATACACAGAACAAAAAGATAAGGCGAAATTGCATCCCCTTGCCGAACTCCGCGCTCAGGAGAGAAACAATCCAAAAGATCCCCATTCCAGACAATCGACATCCTAGAGGAAGAGACACAATGCATCACATTTCGGATCCACCCATCACCAAGACCAATCTCCTTCAACGAGTCTTCAATAAAATCCCAAGATAATCGATCATAGGCCTTTTCAAGATCAATCTTAATTGCCATATGAGATACACCACTCTTCTTAGTTCTCATTGAATGAAGGACTTCTTGATACACAATGACATTATCAGTAATTTGGCGACCAGGAACAAAGCTGCTTTGGTTGGGAGAAACAAGACTAGGGAGGATCATCTTTAGCCTATTTGTCATAGCTTTTGTAATCACTTTATAGCCCACGTTGCAGAGACTTATAGGTCTAAGCTGGGTCAATAATTCAAGATGCTGAACCTTCGGTACTAATACCAACAGAGTATCATTGATCCCATCTGGAAGCTTTCCTGACACCCAAAAGTCTTGAACAAGCTTGTAAACAGAAGGCCCCACTGTAGGCCAGAGGCGTTGATAAAAACCTGCATGAATACCATCCGGGCCTGGCGCTTTGAAGGGAGCCATATCAAATAAAGCCTGACGAATCTCTTCAATCTCAAAGGGCTGATGAATCCTTGCCATGACAGCACCATCTAGAATTGGAAAACCCCCTTTAGGAAACTCAGACATATCCCCGCAAGGTTCTTTTGAAAATAACCTGGTATAAAAATCTTGAATTAGATGCTTCAACTGAGCTGAATCTGAAACCCAATTTCCATCTGCACCTTTTAACCTCTCAATGACATTCCCACTCCGACGAATGACTGTAGTAGCGTGATAGAACTTGGTATTGCGGTCACCCGAAAGGATCCAGTCGGCTCTAGATTTCTGAAACCACGAAAGTTCTTTTTGATACAGAACAAGGTCCAGCTCCTTCTTAAGCTTAGACTCCAAAAGATGAATACGGTGAGTAGGGTGTTTAGATAAGACACGTTGAATGCCTGCAAGTCTCGCCCAGAGCCTCTTCTTCCTCCTAGAAATACTCCCAAACTCGGTACTATTCCATGAAGTAAGAACCGAGGCTATATGCCGATTATTTGTATCCAAAGATCGGTCACGACTCCAATTCTCCTTAATGACATTGTAAAATCCCGGATGAGTCAGCCAAGCTGCCTGAAATTTAAACTGCGTTGGCCTCACAGTGGCACTTGAACCCTTTAAACCAACCAAGATAGGAACATGGTCGGAGTGATGTTTAGGAAGGTGAATCACTCTAGCGTCCTCAAACATATGCCTCCAAGCTAAATTACATAAAACTCTATCCAGGCAAGCTCCCTTAAACTGATCCCCTATACCCGTACTCCAAGTATAGGCTTGTCCGAAAAATCCCATGTCCAGCAAATCATGATCAAAAATCCAATCCCCAAAACCAGAGCTTCCATGATGAGCCACAGCATTCCCACTACTAACTTCTTCGGAACATACCACCGCATTAAAATCACCCGCAATAATCCAAGGCTCACTCATATCAAAAACATTCTTATTAAGATCTCTCCATAATAGCTTCTTCAAGCTGGCTGTAGGACTACCATAAACAACAGATAACAGCCACTGATGCATACTACTATCCCGAACCCTCATATGGATAAACTGGGGATGAGTAGCAATAATATTTATTTGACAAGAACTATGCCAGAACACCCAAATACCACCACTGAAACCCAATGATTCTACCTGGACCCATTCATCAAAACCCAGCTTTTTACAGAGAAAATCTGCCTGAGATCCACTCACTTTGGGCTCTAACAACCCCAATATGCCTGGTTTATGCATCTTAAGCAGGTCTCTCAGGGAACGGTGGAACTCCTTCGAAGCCGCCCCTTGACAATTCCAGATCATAAAATCCATAAAAACAAGATAAAATAGGCTACTCACCCCTACCGAAGACCAAAAAATTGACAAGCACGGCTTTAAGAGGAGAACCCTCCATCAACAATATCCATCCTCCCAAGCGATTCATCCTTGTTACTAGGAGCTTCGTTATGCACCCCAACCAGATTAGCTTTTGTTCCCCCAAGTTCCTGCCTACCAATAGCAGGAACATGCCCAGATTCCACCACAATAGGAGGATCTTGATGATGTTCTGGTATCAAATTAATTGTAGGATGAATACCCTCCATGTTCTCAACCTGATGCTGGGGATGAGAGACCACCGATCAAGAAATCAGCTGACCTCTATTGGACCCACGCACCACAATATGTTCCTCCGCAGCGGCAGCTTGCTTGGACTGAGAAGAGGTAGAAGTGATGTCACGAGTCAGTAAATTCTTCTTTATTCGAACCGCATTGCTGGTCTCTACAGCCACTTGAGTGCTTGGGCCATTATCCACTTCCTTAGTATTTATTTGCATATTGGGCCTTCTCCCTTTACTCTTGACATATTCATTAAGTGATATCCCTGAGCCCATGTGCACGCCAATATCCTTATCAAGATGCGGCCCATCTCGTTGATCACTATCAATATTTTCCTCAGGATTATCCTCAACCGCTAATGCCGCATACCGAGAAATATGTTGCTGAAAACTAGCATTTTGTTTAGCACCAATCAGTGGCATATCCCGAGGATCACGTCCAGCTCTCCCACTCTTTCCATTTTCAGTTTTGGTCATACCTCTACGAGATCTTCTAGAAGCCAACATCCATGGCCCATAACTTTCGGTTATTTCCTGATTCACCGGAGGTTTAGCCGGCCTAGCTTGAACTCCGACCACATCTCTAACATCTCCGGCCAGCACTTCCGCCTGTCCACCGTGATGAGGCATCTCTTGGCCCTCATTCTTTGGACACGCATCTTTCCAATGCCCATAACATCCACAATCAAAACAAATTAAATGGATCCCCTCGTTTTCAATCCGTCGAACCCGACGTCGCAAAGTGAATTTAGATAGAAGTGGCTTGGTTATATCTACCTCCACACATATACGCGGGAACTTCCCTCTAGAGACGGTGCTTGTTGCATCATCAATCTTCACCGGACGACCAATACGCGCCCCTACTTTCATGAGGAAGTCATAGTCATAGTATTCAATTGGGAGACAAGGTATTCGCACCCACACCAACAATCTATCCATGTTCTCCTGCCCCGGGTCAAAATTAGGATGCCATTGCCGCACTGTCAGATAATGATCAGAGATCATCTATGGGCCCTCAAATTTTGCATACTCATAATCCTCCTTGGAGGCAAACTTGACAAGAAAATAGTCTTGATCAATAGCAACTAATTCAATAGGAGCCTTCGGACGCCATAGGGCCTTAATCTTACGTAACAGGAATGTAAATCCAATTGTTCTGCCCAACAATTTGATAATAAGTGTCTGTCTCCATGGGCGACGTAAGCGCCTCTTCTCCTCCTTGGATATGTGAATGACTGGACACTCGGACTCGGACTCCTCAGCCTCCATCTCTCATTCATCATCTGAGGTCCAATCCTCATCGGACGTCTCACCATCATCCATCCGTCCCGTATAGCCCAAAAGTTTGTCTCTAAATGTTGGCAAAGGGGCGAACATCCCATTCCCCTCAGCATTCTCCTTGCATGCCTGAGTCTCCTCCACCATACTTACGTCCGCCATCGGCGACAAATCCGCTTCCACTCCATCCACATTCATCTTAACTTTTTTGTTACTTCGTTCAAGCAAATCAGTTTCCCTTTCAGGAAAAGGAGCAGCGTTGCCTTCTTCTTCCTGGCCTCCAGCCTTGTTAGCACTCAAACCACCACTGTCATCTCCCATCATATCTTTCCGAGGAATCTCTCCCAGAATCTCTCTCAACTGATCAAAACCACCTCCCGATTCACCGTTCTTGTCCGAAATCACGGTGTAAGTGCTCTTGGTGGGTCTGTTTTATATTAATTAACATAGCTAATTAGGAGCTGGTTTTAAGTCAATTGGAGTAAAATTAATTAATTGTGGGTTGGTTCAATGATTAAGTGTAAACACACTTATCCTGAAAGTTTCGAGTTTGAGTTATCCCCATCACTTGTTAGCCAACGATATTATTGAATGTTTATGGTTGTGCTTCAGAAGAATTAGTAAGGACGTAAGTCTCCGATAATAACCAATTATTTCAAAAAATAAATTAAATTAAATTAAAGTAAAATTGAGTACGTAGACTGCAAAATTATATGCAAATGGTCAATTTTTTTGGTACTTAGATTTTTTGTTCAGTTCCTTTTGGGATACTTCCTAAATAGACATACGTTCTTACTAAGTACAAAAAAATTATTTGTTTAAACTAAGTTTAGCACTTTTAAAAATTCTAAAATAGAGATATCATTACTAAGTGTATTCTTTATAAGGCACTATAGAAGAGACCTTCTGTATATTAATTACTTTTTGCATTGTCAATGGCCCACTGATATTATAATAATATATTAGATGTCGGACTAGTCTCACAAGACACACTCTCCCACATTCCTACATATACACACACCCCACGGCAATATTGACATGGGTTCACTAATTTCAATGACACGTTGCTTAAAATCATACTGAAAAATACATATATAGTTTCTAAGTGTTTAATAACATCAATGCTTATTAAATTAATTTGTCTCTATTTGTATTTTTTTATCATTTTATATACGTCTAACAAAAATGTTAATTTAATTATGATACAACATATTTATGTTTATTAGATATGTAAAATATACACATTTTAAAATGTATAATAAATAATAAATATAAGTACATTTTATTTTTATAGGTAGATTAATATTCTCCTTAATATATATATTCGTGTTTTACATGTAAATATTTCAACCCAGCTTAATATTATTTAGATGGTGAGTTAGATCATTCATTGTCCTTTTTTCCTTATTGTTCCATATAAAATATATAATAATATAATATAAGAAGAACCGGCACCCTTGAAAACTCCAAGTCTCCAAGCACCAGCTTGTACCCTGCATATTTCTGTGACTGAAGTAACTAGTAATAAAGATGGGAAGCCTGACATTTAAGCTTCACTTTAATATTCTCAACTGTCTCTCCCAAATATCACTTCCTACAATATTTCTACATTCTGTCTATATATACTCAACTCCATGAACCAAACCCTCATGTATCATCACCATATACATATATATACTTATAAGCTGCTTTAGACCCAAGAAAGCTTAAAGAAAGAGCTAGAGCAACAATGGTAGCTGCAAGGTGGTGCATAGTGACGGTATTAGTAATTTCTGTAGCATTAGCAGCTCAGTTAGTAACTGCAAGGAATGTGCCAACTAGTAGTACTACTTCTTCTTCTTCAGCAGGAGCAGTTGGTCTCAATGACCAAAAGAACTTCTACACATTTGGCGGAATTGGCGGCCTTGCCGGAGTAGGCGCTAACGGGCTACCGGTGCTCGGTGGTGGCGCCGGAGTTGGTGGCGGACTTGGTGGCGGACTTGGTGGTGGTGGTGGACTTGGTGGTGGAGGTGTACTTGGTGGGCTTGGTGGACTTGGTGGTGGTGGTGGGCTTGGTGGTGGTGGTGGACTTGGTGGGCTTGGTGGGCTTGGTGGCGGGTTTCCGAATGTTGGTGGAGTCGCCGGAGTGGGTGGTGGTGTCGGTGCAGGAGCTGGCGTCGGTGGAGGGGCCGGTGCCGGAGCTGGAGTTTACCCATCTCCATGATCAGTTGTGTTAAGCTTAGCTTAGCTAGAGTGATTAAGTAATCGTGGGTGTGTTGTTTACGTGTTTAGTAGAGTTTGTTGGTATAATTTTCATGCGTTACCTACCCTTGAAATATTGTTAAATTAGTAGAAGTATAGTAATATTGTTAGGATATTCCTATAGTGTCTTCTACATGTTTTGCTCTTAATTAATTCTTGTCGTGTGTTGGGGTCTTATTGTATTACTGAATATTAATAAATTTTTTAATTAAAGATCACAGTTACTTTTCTTTTTCTTTTGGTTTCTTAAAGTTACGGGATATATATATATATATAGCTAGTTATGATGTATTTTATAACTTGTCTGCTAACAGGGCATAGCCATAAATTTTATTTAGGGTGGGCTAAATTTTTTTTTAAATAAATTTCGATGGTACAAAGAAAATTCATTGATTAAGATATATAAATTACTAATATTCAAAAGATAAGCATGTATAGTCACGTATATAGTTATAACTGTTACAGTTGGATTATTATTTCTCTTTCGGTAAGAAAAATTGGAGCTACGCAATAAGCTCCGGCTTGAAAGATTTACTAGAGCAATGGTACTAATCTAATTGCAAAAATTTGTAACTATATATGCAACTATACATGTGTATTCATTGGATCATTTATTGTACACTTTAAGATATGTTAATTGTTAATATCTAAAGTATATACATGTGTAGTTATTTTGAATTTAGCTAAGTATTATTATAAAAAAAGGGTCCAGCTAAATTTTTCAAAAATTATTGGATAGTCTTATCTTTAATGTTGTAAATCGACGCTTGAGTGACAAATTTAAAAGAGTATTTTTAAGTGTTTATATGTAAATTTTTTATTTGATTGTGGTTATAATTTTTTCGATATTATATTTTGATAAATTAATATTTTTAATAATTTTTTTTATTTAATTAGATTGTTTTAATTTCTTATATAATTTGATAAATTAATATTTAACTCACCGCTAGTTAGTTAGAGTTATGAATATATTATTAACACTAACATGAATACAATCATTGTTTCTTCTAAAAAATAATAATAAATTAATACTTAATATATTTATATTTAATAAAATATTAATTATACTTTATATTTAATAATTATGTATTTCATAAATATATATATATATATATATATATATAGTCTGAGGGTAGCGGGTACTGCGGCTCCGCCTGTCTCCAAATGTATATATATACACTTATTTGTTTTTTTTGTCATATTTTGAGACGGATCATTAAAGAAAAAACGATAATTTCATGCAGCTCTTTTTGAAATCCTTTATATTAATCCGGAACATAATTATTATTATAAAATCATGATTATAATTTTTATTTTTATTTTTGAAAGAAAACCATCAACCAATATGTCATAGTTCAGTTAGTTGAGGAGCTGAGTATAAGTGAGGTTGAGGTTCATGTCTTGAGTTCAAGTCTAGACGTGCTCTCATTTATCCGTGCTCCTGTTAGAAGGGTATGCCCAAACGTGCTCTCATTTATCCGTTCTCCTGTTGGAAGGGTATGCCCAAACGCCACTGCCATATTTATGTTTAAGAGAATTAGTCTCACCCAAAAGGAAGGAGAACACATCTCTAAGTGCCGAAAAATCGATAATAAAAAAAAAATCATGAGTATAATTTATAAACACAGATATGTGTTCTAAAATAGACTACCTTATAATTAATTTATAGTTGTTAAAATGAATTTCCCAAAACAAAAGTAATTAAAACAGCTACTTGATTAATTCTTCTTCAAGTTCTTAAAGGTAATTAATTAACTCTCTAGTATCTTATAAAATCTTTGTTTTCATCAAAATAAAATAAAATAATTGATAAATCTATGTAATACTTTACTTAATGAGTACTACATGGATTTTATGATGCTGGAATCACATTACATTTAGGATTATTGGGACTCCCTGACCAGTGTGACACCACATATAAAACTTGAAAAAACATATTTATTATAAATAAAATAAATAAATAAATATTTCTTCATGTGATAATTCACAAAACTAGAAGAAATTATTATGATTCAAAAAGGAAATTTAAAATATTACAAAGAATTAACAAATATAGCAAATTATAATCATTTAAGATATATATTGCCATAACTTTCCCTATACTTCTCAAGATTTTATTAAATGCACTTCCAATTCAAAAATAAAACCATCACTATATATTTATTGTCACCTACATATATGACCTTATAAACTTGTCAATTTTTTCTTCTTTCTTGGTAATAGAAAAATTAAAATGTAATTATTCTTATCTTATTATCTAATATGGTGTAATACAGATAATTAACGGGTCTGTGCTAAAAATAATTGAGGGATAAAATTGTTAGGATCAATGCGGATCAAAGCCACTGTCCTATGTGCCAACTGTAGCGGAGAAGATATCGCTACTAATAATAAATACATAGCAGTACAAACTTGTTGGGTAATAAATTAATACATACCAATAAAAAGTACAATAATAATTTCCTTGTGCCAAAACGAGTGACTGACTCACCATGAAATAATAATGATTCAAAACCTACCTCAATTTCCTTACTATTACCGAATTGTCTATTAATGCTCGTATTTGATTTTTTTTTTTTTTTACTAATTTATTATAGTGATGATATATTGACATCATGGAAAATACCATTTTATCAGACACCATTTATCATATATATATATATATATACCATTAATTTTCTCTAATCATGTTCTTATTTATAGATAATTTATTAAAAATTAAGAATATAGAAAATTGGTGCATAATATATAGTGTTTCAGATGGTGACACTACTATTTTTCGGTTCTTAATCACTATCAAATCTATAAAAGCGTTTGCTGTATTAACCTCACAGAAGTTTACTATTTAAACTTCTCCAACAAAACAAGTTTGCAATGTATGTGTATTTACATAGGCTATTTATAAATGAAAAAGTTTAACATTTTTTAATTATTAAAATTATAAATTTAAATGAGTAAATGAGTAAATGATACTAATAATTTATTAATTAATTTTAAATCTTGATTTTGTACAAGAATTATATATATTGTATTTTTGTAAAAGTTATATTATTACATATATATACAAAATTTATAAAAGTAAAAAAGAAGAGTATAAGATGAGTTTGAGATTATAGTAAAATAATATAACAAAATTAAGATAAAATAAACATAAAAAATATTAATTTAAAAAAAAAACTCTAGTTAATTTGCAAATATCACATGATGGAGATGATCAGCTTATTTAAATATTTCTATATAAAATTTAATATACCATAAAAATAAAGATTAACATTTTGAATTATTCATGTTATAAATTTAAATAATCAAATAATTACTAATTATGTATTAATTGTTTTCCAATTTTGATTTTCTCAAAGATGATATTATATTTTTAAGTTATTTATTAATTACATAGATTTTAGATTTAATTACCAAACAAAATTGTAAAAAGTAGTTAAAGAAGAGTACAAGAGAGGTTTGAGATTATAATGTTAAGGGTAGTTTGCCCTATTCTAATACAAGATGAAGTCTAGAGTTTAGAATTATTATATAAAGAAAGCAAAAAACTTTTCTATTGTACCCATAAAATTAATTTCAGACCATTAATTTTAAATTACCCAACAATGAAAAAAGTGATATATATTAAGAAGTGGCAACAAAAAAAAGGAGGAAAAACAAAAGCAGTTCTACTATATATTATTTCATTGCTCAATATTTGATAAACAAGAGCTAGCTAAGGATTTAAATAATCCTTATACATTATTTCATTTCAGTAAAACAATTAAGCTAACATATGAAAACCATAGTTTAATTTCAACTTATAAATTAAGACATCAACCCATTAAAACAAAGAAATGTTATATTTGATGTAGTTCTAGTATATAGTTAGCCATAATATTTCAATTAAATAGACTAATTAAGTGCTTTAACAGGTAAAAATACCCTTAAATAAATAAATAAAAATTTTAAAAAAACTTGAATTAAAAACCTGTGATTGAAATGAAATATTTGGATTGCGAGAAAAAAAAATATATTGATCATTCTCAAAGAATAAATATAGTCATGTATTTTAGCATTTTTTTTAAGTAGTCATTTAAAATATCACAGCAAGAACATAATGAGCAACTTTTTTTTTTGAAATCTAAGAATTAGAAGAATATATATCCAACTGTTTCTTTCATTATATCATAATTTAAAAATGCTTATTTTCAAATTTAAGCTTTTAGTTGATCAAATTATAGAATACAAGTGATTATTTATTTATTTATTTATTTATTTTTATGAACATATTTTTTTGTCTTTTTTTTTTAAAATATGTATTTTTAGGGTCAAGAAATAAGCTTATAGTTGATCAAATTTAAAACTTTTTTTTTCTTCAAATCTTACACAAAAAATAAATTATTTTCAAAAAAAGATAAAAAAATATGTTCATAAAAATAAATAAATAAATAAATAATCACTTCTATTCTATAATTTGAGGCACAAATTAAATAAACTCAGGCAAAAAGGCACCTGTCTTCCCGAATGAAATGAGGAGCATAGAAGCTATGATCATAACCACAGCCAACATCTTCAACAAAGACAAGACAGCTCCTGCACTGGATTTCATGGTTAGCTAACTTCTTTGCAACTATACCTTAGAACAGTTTATGTGGAAACCCTTTAGCTGTTTAAGCTTTGAAATAGAAGAGCTAATTAATGCGTATCTTTGATTGGGATCGTCATTTCCTGAAAATTTGGGATTTTATTGGATTTTAGACTTTAATTCTTGAAACTTTATATTTTATTTAAGGAATATATGACACATTATTTCCATTCATGCGTACCCATTTGTTTTGAATGATTGATATATATTGTTCAAAAAAAAAATTTCTAAAATAAGTAATATTAATTATTTGTTTTCCAAAAATAAATTTGGGCGTTACATGTTTTTTTTTAGTACTGACACAAAGTCAGAGGATATTAGTACTAGGCAGAGGAAATTAGGATCCCTCAATAAGGTCAAGAAGGCGAGCACAACAACGAGAAACATAAGAGACCTGCGGACCATACGAATTAATTACCATGATCTCACTCTCACTTTTACTGGGAAGGAAAAACTTACTTATTTGTAAGGAAAGAGAATCGAACTCTCAACTTCGAGTAAATAAATTTAAATGCACATTATTGCCTCTAACCAACGTTTGCAGGGGTTACGCATTACCCCCTTGTTTAATGCACAAAATTAAATGGGTAGGAAATTAATAGCAAAAAAAAAAGGAAGGAAATCTAGCAATTAATTAAAAAGATTTTTTAGGCCTAGTTTTAGAAAGCTCTCATTCAGGGCTTGGATGAGCTATCTCCACTTCATTTTCTTCTTCTTATACTAAAACAAAATGACAAAATCAAGATAAAATAAAATATATAAAAGAATATATCCTAAGACCCCCAAAATTCTCTCATTTTAAATCTCTTTAATTGGGGATTTGATGGTAAATAGTAATAAGAAAAATTTACAGGTTACAACTGTTATACTTTCAAAACAAACCTTATTTTATTATATGGCTTATTTCTATAGTACACTAATGTCATCTTCACATATGTTATAAATTTTACATTTTTTAACTAAAACTAACACACACAGTGCCGAACACATTTCAACATATATACATATACGGTCGGCTTATGCGAGTATATCCACAAATATACATTCTTTGTTGCTTATGTCCCACCTTTCTTTCATCCATTCCTCATCCTCTTTTTTCTTCTCTCTTGACACTAATTTCTTAGAGATAAAATTTAAGGGTGAGCTTTATGCCCAGTGGGTTTCCTAGCGGATTTCCACACTTTAGGCAAATCATCAAAATAAATATTCAAAACAAGAATATACACAATATAACAACAACAATTGCACGTATGCATATGTTTATGAAATCTGAAATAATAAGCTGCATTCAACAATCATGCAAGGGCCAGCTTCCAACCCAAGGGCCAGCTTCCAACCCAAATAAGTTGCGTCTAGTATTTCGCAAGGGCCAACTTCCAACCCAAATAAGCCGCATTTAGTAATCCAGCAAGGACCAGCTTCTAACCCCAAAATAAGCTGCATTTAGCAATTCAGCAAGGGCCAACTTCCAACCCGAATAACATTTTACTAGTGAAAGTAAAGTCGCGTGCATAATCAAAGTATGAATATAAACTTTTAATGAAAAAACTAGAATGCACATACCATAGGTTCCTCCCCACCTTGAAATGCGTAGTAAAACAACAATACCTAGAGTTTTTTTTCGAAAACATTGAAAATCTTAAAAGAGAAGAGTTTTGAAAAGTTTGAATGAAATCTGAAAATGACCCCCCTATTTATAATATGAACTTTTTAGCACTTTTCCAAAATTCCCTTGAACTTTTTATTTATTTATCGTCTCGTCCGTTGCTCGAGAACATTCTTGAGAAGATTTTTTTTTAAGAAATACCAATTTTCCATCAACTGTGCGCAATACACACCAGTTGATATGCAGCAAGCGGAATCTTTCTCTCATCCGAAACCCCCATAGCTTCAAAGGCTTTTTGAGTTTCATCTAGCCACTTTTGAGCGGTTTTCGTATCTGATTTTCTTTCAAAAGTCAACGGTTGTAATCTCTTAAACTTTGTTATTTGTTTGGTATGATAATCCTCTTATACTCTTCCTACATTCGCATGAAATGGTTGAGTCTCAACATGTAACACCCCGCAATTTTAATTACATATATATATATATATATATATATATATATATATATACGTTGAATTACGCGTATATCGAGATGTATAATACACGTATTTTATACGTAAGAGGCAAATTTACGTGTTTATGATTAGTAAATAAATAAAATGATAAAATGAAGATGATACATATGTGATCGTCTAATATGGGTGCTTACAATTTACAAATATGGAGTTGAAGTAAATTGATTAATTTATGGGGTTGGTTAATTAAAAAAAAATGTGGATTGGAGTATGATTGAATGAATGAAAGTGAAATATCAAGATGGGGAGTTGGTTAACTATTGAGAGAAAGGTGCATGGAATCATTTGTATATTTAAAATAATAAAAAAATTCTTCCTAGTTGCATCCAACGTGTGCAACTAGAATAAAAAAAATAAAATAAAATAAAATAAAATGAAATAGAAAGGAAGAGAAAAGAGGTTGCTGAAAGGGAAAGAGAAGAACAAAGAGACGCACGAGAGAAACAAAGAGAAGAAGGAGAAGAAGAAAAAGAGAAAATGCGGGATTCGCGCCAAATTTGACGTGCCGGTAAGCTATTTTTGCTATTTTTCATCGTAAAATTACTATCTAAGCTAGATGTAACGATTCTAGCGGACTAATTTTAGCTATAAGAGCCGTTTTGCGGCGTTTTGACAAATTGGGGTTTTGACCCAACGTGAATAGAAAATCCGCTAGAAAGGTAGAAAAACGTTCCCTGGACTGTTGGGACCTCGAATATGTGGTTAGATTCAATTTTATGATTTTTGGAGACCATTTGACAATTTTAATACAATTTACATCTTTCGGATGAATAGTAATAGTGAATAGTGAATAGTAAATAGCAAAAGTGCATAGTGAATAGTGAAAAGTGAATAGTAAAAAATGAATAGTACTGTGAACGGTAATTTGATATTTTAGTAGCTACTGATATTGTCACGCCTGGAATGCACCGCATCACATTCTACCCAGACGCGGGCGCACTCCCACCGCAGCGGGAGCGAACGCCAGCCATTATGGATCCATAATATTGTCACATCCCAGTACACAGCACACCGCAGCGTCTAGTACCCCCGGGATCATTTGTCCATACTATTCACTCATGAATAGTACAGGGCCTCCCCCAGATTCGAACTCACAACCTCATAAGGTTTGATTTCGCAATCTGAGTAGCCACTGAACCATCATAAGTAAAGGAAATGTTGGGGCAATGAAATTCAAGATAAGCGAAACAATGAGGAAGGTTGAGATTTTGGCAGTATTCGTGACTCTAATTTTTTAGTACTAACCCAATAATAATGGGAAAAAGGAAAATGATGTTAACGAATTATGAAAAACCGGAAGTGGTTTCCTTTAGCTGAGCAGGAGTCACAGACTAAGCAAATTGTATCTCGACCTATGATTGTCTATTAGCAATCGACAAAAAAAAAAAAAAACAACAACAACAAAAAAGAAGACACGGGATGTGTTAATCTCCAGTTAGTCGATATGGGATGCCCTAATATGTTTTATTAATGTGACTCCACCAGATTTTAGAGAATAAATGAAAGTAAATACAAGACCAGATCCAAAGATTAGTACGACGTTGATAACATGTATGATCAATTTGTTATTGTGTATAATCTGATGCATTGTTGGATCTACCTGGTCTTGTACCTCTGGTGATATGGTAGAAAAATTGTATTATCTTCTGGTATAATAGTATATCATTGATTGTGAGTATGCCTACAGGAGGAAAAAAAAATCTACCTTGATATGGTTAGCAAATAATATGTGGAATAAACATGAGGGTCATCAAGTACTTATGGACTTTAGAATATGAAATTTGTGGAATTGGATGCTTTGTTGAGTATGATTGGCTGGTCACCTCTCATGCCAGGTGGACCGTCTCTCCGAAAAGAAGCAATATTCTGAATAAGTGAAAAATTCTCATTTTGAATCTCGAGAAATTTATACCTTCAAAATTGTCTCTCTAAGATAAGCTAGTTATTGACGAGGACATGGAGAATATGACTAGTACAAAGCCATGTAGGTTGATTAAAACTCCTGTGGTGAGCTGGTATATTGGAGTTCTTTGATGTAGTATTAAAAATTGCCACCTGGACAGGAGATTGATAACATATAAAACTGATGTCATTCTAATACGTATCTCCATTCCTTCATATAAAGAGTACCTGAGGAATTGTGAGGATTGAAAGTAGGTATATGTGTTAATGAGCAAAAGATTTAGATATGCGACCTTGAAGAGCATTTGTGATAAGATGGAAAAAAGGTATAGTGAAATATGTTTCAGTATGAATTATTGTTACCTGAGCAGGGTAACAATAAAGAATGAATATCCTTTACCATGGATAGATGGTTGAATTCGGTTAACTTAATGGAGCCAAATTTTCTTTAAGATCATTTTGAGATCTAGGCACCATCAAGTAAGAATTCGAGAAAAGGATGTAATGCAAACTATTTTAAGACAAGATATGGATATGATGAAATTTTGGTAACCTTGATAAATGTGTCAATCACGTATATAGGATTGATGCAGTGGGTATATGAACCATATCTTGATTATTACATAGTCTTCGATGATGATAGATGCAATCGTCCCAAGAAAATGAGAGGAGCATGAATAGTACCTCAAAAGTATTTTGTAGTCACTGAGAGAGCACCGATTGAGTACCAAGCTCGATGAATATGAATGTTGAATATAATGGAATTTGGATCACATGACTAGTTTAAATCATATCTTTAAGGATACTGCGAAGGTCAAAGTGATCATAGAACTGTTAAAACTGATGTAAATGATGGAAATCATAAGTTCTCTGGTATTAGGTGTATGTTATAGAAAGTGCGTGGAAAGATCCTTGAAGCTATTTGTTCCACTCACGAAACTACACCAGACGAATGTTATATAATGTGTGGACCGTTGTGCATGGGGAAGCTCTCACAGTATTAAATGTGATTACTAGTTTCAGAATCGGGAAGTAATTGTGATTAATGAATATCATGTCCAGATCTGAATTTTGTAGTGATACAAAAGGATAGGTTAATTACGTGTGTCTCCAGATATGTGGTAGTGCACGAGAATAACTATCCTAAGAGTGAATAAAAATTTGGTGATCGTTAGTTTGATTTGATGAAAGCATTTCTTCTATAGAGTCTGAAGTAATTATTTGAACGGAAAGAAACTGAATATGAGGTACTAAATGTGGCAAGAATTCCCGAAGGATTTGATTTTATACTGAATTCTTATCCTGGGAAATTCCACTATGTTGCTGAGGCATTGAGCAGGACACATGTTGAAACTGGAGTAACAACTATCAGTGAGGCCATAAATGGAGATTGTTTGTGAATGAGAGTTACAGTTATGAGTGTACTCTATATTACTCCATGTGTTGATATTTGTGCTTGGATGCTAGTTCAGCTAATTGATACTCATATTATGATGAGACAAGTATGATATCGTATGAAAGGTTATAAAATTGATAATATGGATTGTGTTAAATGAAGATGGGATTCAAATGGTATCTTATGGGTTATGGGTAGATATGATACCATTTGGATAACCATTAGTGGACTGGTAAGTCTATATATTCTTCCAATGAACACCATAATTCTATTGATAGACTGAGCAGATTGTATATGTGTGAGATAGGGAGATTTGATGGGAGTACTCAGATATTTTTCATGTCGGATTAAGATCCGAAGATTGTGTCGAGATCTGATATATGATGCAGACCCATTTTGGTACTCATCTCCTTCTCAGTGTGATATGTACTCTCAGACTGGTTGACAGACTGAGAAAGTGACTTTGATGCTTGCGAGCATGCTCGGGTCTGGTATACTTGAATTTTGGTGAACGTTGGAAAGAATACTTTATGTGTGTCAACTTATGTGTATAAGCAACTATGATAATAACATAAAGCTGGCACTTGGTAATAAGCCTTATAGATCTCCAACTTGTTGATTTGAAAATATGGAGTTATTGTTATTGGTGCCACAGGATATTATTCAATACACAGGGTTGGTATATAGCCCTTGAAGTGTATTGTGGCTGACTTAGTTCTGCTAAGGGTCTTACCACAGAAAGCTCAAATGAGATTTGGGATGAAAGGAAAGCTCGCACCACGATTTGTTGGACCATTAGAGATCCTTGATAGGATAGGTCCATTGGTTTACCGATTTGCTCACCAATTTGCTCTATTGTCACAGTCGATAAGTGTCCGGAATAGTTTATATATATTTATGTTAAGGAAATATCCTTCGGATTCCATATATGTTATGGATATAACTCAACACTAAGTTGGGGAGGATACCACGTATCAAGAAGAGCAAACATGGAAGCGAAAATATAAAATGCGGGAGCAGTTTCTGGAAGTATCACTTGAGGAATAGTCTTTGATTCTAAATTTCGAGGACGAAATTCCTTAAGTTGGGGAGATTGTAACACCCCGCAATTTGAATTAAATACATACGTTGAAGTACGCGTATATCGAGATGTATAATACACGTATTTTATACGTATATACCCGTGTATGATTAGTAAATAAATAAAAATATGAAATGAAGATGATACATATGAGAGCATCCTATAAAAAAAATGAAGGTGAATTAAATTGATTAATTTATGGGGTTGGTTAATGAAATATGTGGATTGGAGTATGATTTAAGGACTTAATGCAGAGTATGAGGTAATGCATGTGTGTAAATGAATACATGTGAAATAAGTGAATTATTAAATAATGTACATTGAAATCGAATTATTAAATGAGTTATATAAATGAGATGAGTTGAATTTAAGGATATTTGATGGAGGAGTTGGCTAATAAGGAGCGTCGAGAAGCATTGGATCAATGTCTTATATATAAAATATCTTCTTTTGTCTTATCTAAATCTCTTGTACGCTACCATTAAAAAATAAAACAAACGTGAAGAGAGAGAAATAAAAAACAAAAAAAAAAGTGAAAGAAGTTGCAGAATGGAAAAGAAAGAAGCAGAGAGGAAGACGGAGAAGAAGGAGAAGAAGAAGAAGGGGAAGCGTGCGATTCGAACGAAATTCGGACCGTCGGTAACTAATTTTCACGCTTTTTCTTTTAAACCTAACACTGGTGTTGATGGCTCGGCTTCAAATGGCGGTACAAGCTAGATTACTACTATTGTTTGGGTTAACAATTTCACCACAGCTCTGGCTAACCCGAAAGTTATAGGCTGCCTCACAACTTGCGCATATATTTATAACCCAACAATTATCAAATCTGCTATATAGGATCCCAACATTTATTCTAGATTCTTATCATTCTCAGAATATCCATAGTGATCATTCCAAAAATAAACTATACCAGTCTCTTTACTTCATGTTTGTATTTCTGGTTAGGCATGTCACTACATTTTAACAAGATAAACTTTTTCATGCCTTAAATCAATTTCAACGTAATGATAGAAGCCCTCATAAAATAGCTTCTTTAATTAATCTCATGCCTTAATCATCTCAGGAGTCCTTAACCAAATTTCTATAATCTCTTATCATCAGTTAGCTTAAACTTAGCTAACTTGCTTTATCATTTTCAGAGACATATTGTCACAACGCCCCTGACGTAGGCTGACGTCATGACCGGCACAACGTATTATACACTGTACATACCCATATACAGTATATAACACACTGTCAGCCTTCTCGTATTCTCACAAACCTTCCCAAAATGTACAATAATTTTTTTTTATACCACAAATCAAATCAAATCCCTTATATATGATGATCATTCCATTAACATTGATTCCATTCATTCCACAAATTAAATTCTCACCAACTAAATATCTATGATCCTCTCATTTCATCATCCCAAGCATTATATAATCTTACCACACAACCCATCTAGGTGATATTACATATATATAGTGTGTGATAATTATACATATCAAAATAACGTAAATAGAATTTATTTCCTCCAAGCATACATACACATACCAGACAAGTTCCTTTTCCCTTCGACTCAATACCTGAAAGATTGGAGGAAATGGGGTGAGCAAACAACAGCTCAGTGAATATAGTTCATGAGATGACAATTATATACATTTAGAGAAATATGACATTTAAAATCATTTCAAACACTTATTCAACACATGCATCATTCAATAATATATTGTACATGTCAACATCATAAATTTCATGATTTTCAATAACATAATGCACAATCTCCCTCCTCCGCAAGGCAAGAGAGCGGGTCTAACCCTTGTATGGTCGTACAAGGTAGACACAACTTCTCATGACCCAATTCAATAACACCATGCACAATCTCCCTCCTCCGCAAGGCACGAGAGCGGGTCTAACCCTTGTATGGCCATTACAAGGTAGCCACAACATCTCATTACCCAAGTAACAGTCATTTCAAGGATCGCAACCCTTGTTAGGACAGACCTAACGAAATGACAATGAGGAATCGCAAAGCCTCATCATTACAAACTCCAATGCTAAAATCAGTTTGCATGATCCATAAAACTCAATGCCTTATATATAATATCACATGCGTACAATCAAACAGTTTATTTATGCGTACAATGCCATACAAGAACCAAATCAAGAAAACTCTACTCACAGTGGTTACACGGGTTTTCTAATTCAACTGCTAAAATCGAGCAACAATAGGGCTTCCTCAAAAGCGTTTATCCATGCTCTTAAGCTCTCAATTTAAACACTGTTATTATCACTGGATTACATCCAGTTCTTTTTCTTTCAGCCTTCTGATCCTTTCGTGATCAGCAATTTTCATTGTTAATCTTGACTATTCTTCTCCCAATCTAGAAGTCATCTTCGCAGATGATTCTCATAAATTAACCAACCCCATAAATTAATCAATTTAATTCACCTTCATTTTTTTTATAGGATGCTCTCATATGTATCATCTTCATTTCATATTTTTATTTATTTACTAATCATACACGGGTATATACGTATAAAATACGTGTATTATACATCTCGATATATGCGTACTTCAACGTATGTATTTAATTCAAATTGCGGGGTGTTACAGATATGGTAAATGATGATTCTAGTGATACTCTATGGGTAATTTTAACAGCATGGATAAACGCTTTTGAGGAAGCAATGACGTTTATTGTTGCTCGATTTTAGAGGTTGGCTTAGAAACTCTGTGTAACCACTGTGAGTATAGTTTTCTTGATTTGCTTCTTGTATGACATTATACATATATAAAATGTTTGATTGTATGCATGGTATATTTATATATACATTGAGTTTTATGGATCATGCAAACTGATTTTAGCAATTGGAGTTTGTAATGATGAGATTTTGCGAATCCTCATCGTCATTTCATTAGGAATTAGACCCGGATGAGGTTTTGCGAGTCCTCATTGTCAGTAGGTCTGTCCTAACAAGGGTTGCGATCCTTAAAATGACTGTAAATTGGGTGATGAGAGACTGTGTCTACCTTGTACGGCCATACAAGGGTTAGACCCGCTCTCTTGCCTTGCGGAGGAGGGAGATTGTGCATTGTGTTATTGAAAACTCATGCAATTTATGTTGTTGACATGTATGATATATTCGTTGAATGATGCATGTGTTGAATAAGTGTTTGAAATGATTTTAAATGTCATATTTATCTAAATGTATATAATTGTCATCTCAAGAACTATATTCACTGAGCTGTTGTTTGCTTACCCTACTTCCTCCAATATTTCAGGTATTGATTCAAAGGGAAAAGGAACTTGTCTGGTATGTGTATGTATGCTTGGAGGAAATAGCTTTTGTTATTTTGATATGTATAATTATCACACACTATATATATATGTAATATCACCTAGATGGGTTGTGGTAATATTATATAATACTTGGGATGATGAAATGAGATGATCATAGATATTTATCAAGTGATAATTTAATTTGTGGAATGAATGAAATAAACGTGAGTGGAATGATCATCTATATATATTTGATTTGATTTGATGTGTAGTATATAAAAAAAAAAATTGTACAATTTTGGGAGTTTTGTGAGAGTACGTGAAGGCTGACAGTGTATTATATACTGTATATGGGTATGTACAGTGTATGGTTCACTGTGCCGGTCATGACGTCAGCCTACGTCAGGGGCGTCGTGACACAACACGTTGACTTTGGGCTTCTTCCATTCTGAAGTCCACGTAGTGCACGAACCGTTGAAAAATTTTTTCCATCTCGGTCAGTGGTTGACCCATTGCCCATCTCTAGTGGTGGTGGATTGACTGTGGGTGCTCCACCTAGTATATTCGCGTCTTTTGTGAATAGTTTCGGAGTAAACGTTGTCTCTATTCTGGATGGCCTCGCATTTCCAGGTAGCTCACTCCTCGAAGCCTGGAATGAGTCGTTGGTAGCTTGGCGTCGCATTTGTACCGGCATACTGCGGTACAAATAAGAGTTATTTTAGTTTCCTAGCTAGATTATTAGGTTTCTCACCTAGCTTCTAGGTTTAAGGCATTGGGTTTATTAGTTCCATTGGTTGAATATAGGTTTCAAAAAAGTTAAATCTTAGTTGATTTGTTTCGCAAGACTATGTATATATATATGAGTTCAAAGTTTATTTGCAAAACTACATAAAGTTGTTTGTAAAATCACACTATTATGGTCAAGTTGTTTCTAAGTTATCGCGTGTGAATTATAGTTTTTCAAAGAAACATTGCAATTGATGGAAATATCGAGCGAATAACAGTTATCCATCAAATTCGTATGTCCCATACCATTTCAATTTAAGGATAAAAATTATCAACTAACTTTTTTCATAATTGCCAAACATGACCATGGGATGATTTTTCCTCACTCATCTTAATTACAAATCATACCTAAGATGTCACATACCACTCTAAGTACGCCCATAATTAAAACTTATGATTTGCCACCACCCTATCAAACATGGTCTCATGCACACAAAGAAAGTTTAAATAAATAGTATTTGTTAATATAGACATATTACAAAAGCTAATACTAGTCTAAATTTTCTTAATGTCTCCTCCGTTGACTTGTGGATCTAAATATGATATCATTACATTATTTTCTTCTTTAACGCCCTTCAAATTATAATAAGATAATTGAATGTAATCCTTCTTTATTTGTTAATGTATTTAGAGAGTGCCACCTCAATCAATTTCCTATGAAAATTTGACCGCTCCCAGCTTATTCCCAAAGTTCACCTTTTTCTTTTTTTCTTTTTTTTTTTGGGTCTAATTCTTATCATTTGATATCTTACTTTCTACCAATAGGGTTTAAGGGATATAATACTAATCTTTACAATTAATTAAAAAATGTATATATTAATATTATTTTGTTTTGAAAGCAATTCAAGAATCATAATAATACTATAGAAGTTTTACTTTTTACTTTGAAAGCATATATGTTATATGCATATATATATATATATATATATATATAATTATATGGTGACGTTGCATATTCGTATTATATGGTAACGTAGCATATATGCATATGTATATATGCTTATGTATAGTTACAGTTATATTCATAAACTATGCAATTGTTGTTGTCAAACGTTAAAATTAAAACTATTAGTTGACATAATATGATATATATATATTATGTGATATCAATATTTTTATTTATTTATTATTTTTTACTCACTACCCAACCACGTGGCTGGGATCAATTCCCAGTCCACGTGGGTGGGTTTCCCATTTCTCAGCCACGTGGCTAAGAAATCAGCCCACCCCTTTTTTTTTTTTTGAGATATATATATTTTTTTAAACTTATCCGGCCACATGGCTGAATTTCCAGCAAGTGGCTGGATTTTTTTATTTTTTACTTTTTAGATATATATTAATGATTATCTAGCCACATGGCTGGATTATGCTGGAGTTGCCCAGCTTATGCTGAGCATTCAGCATATGGCCGGAAGTTCCCAGCCTTGCGGCTGGAATTGTCCAGCCTATGGCCGGTGCAAGCCCGGTCCTCCGGCCGTAACTTTTTAAGTTTTATTTTTTATTTTTTATTTATTTTTATTTTTTTATTACATTTCTTATTTTTCATGCCCCGCCTTCTTCGTCTATTTAGCGTCTCCAGCGAATCCAATATTTTTCTTCTCCAGACCATTTCCTCTTCTTTCTGTCTTTCATTCTTTTGACCGACGTCGATCAAAATTAGAGACAAATTCACCAAAATACATCACAATTTATTTTATTACTTTTCTTGCACTTTTTCTAACTCACTTCCTTATCCCACTTTTTCTATTAACTCAATTATATCGTGAGCCCAAAATATACAACTCTAATACCATAAGTTATAACACCCCAAAAATTCTCTCATTTTAAATCCCTTGAATTATAAATTTGATGGTAAATAACAACAAGAAAAAAAAATTTAAGTTACAATTATTATACTTTCAAAACAAATATTTTTATATTATATGACTTATTTTCTATAGTACACTAATGTCATCTTCACGTATGTTATAAATTTTATATTTTTTAACTAAAACTAACACATATTAGTGCCGAATACATTTCAACATATATACATATGCGGTTGGCTTATGCGAGTATATCCACAAATATACATTCTTTATTGCTTATGTGTCACTTTCCTTTCATTCATTCCTTATCCTCTTTTTTTTTTCTCTTTTGACACTAATTTCCTGGAGATAAAATTTAAGGGTGAGCTTTATGCCCAATGGGTCCCCTTGTGGGTTTCCACACTTTAGTCAAATCATCAAAATAAATATTCAAAACAAGAATATACACAATATAACAACAACAATTGTACGCATATCCATATGTTTATGAAATCCGAAATAATAAGCTGCATTTAACAATCCTACAAGGGCCACCTTCCAACCCAAATAAGTTGCGTCTAGTATTCCGCAAGGGCCAACTTCCAACCCAAATAAGTTACATTTAGCAATCCAACAAAGGCTAACTTCTAACCCCAAATAAGTTGCGTCTAACATTCCTCAAGGGCCAACTTCCAACCTAAATAAGTTATATTTAGCAATCCAGCAAGGGCCAGCTTTCAACCCTAAATAAGTTGCGTCTAGCATTCCGCAAGGGACTAGTGAAAGTAAAGTCGCGTGCATAACCAAAGTATGAATATAAACTTTTAATAAAAAGACTAGAATGCACAAATCATAGCTTCTTCCCCACATTGAAATGCGTAGTAAAACAACAATACCTTAAGCTTTTTTAGAAAATATTAAAAATCTTAAAAGAAAAGAGTTTTGAAAAGTTTGAATGAAATCTGAAAATGACCCCCTATTTATAATATGAACTTTTTAGCACTTTTCTAAAATGCCCTTGAACTTTTTATTTATTTATCGTCTCGTCCGTTGCTGAGAAGATTCTTTTCAAGAAATACCAATTATATTCTTTTTCGAGATATATTTCGAGAATTTTTTTTTAAATAATACTAATTATATCTTTTTTTATTTTTTATCTGTAGATTTTTCTTATAATGTCAATTTTTGTCTTTTTCTGAATTGAAAACGTTACATATATATTTTAAAAAGTATTCTAGTTTGCAGATATCACATGATGCAATAAATGGCCAGCATTTTTACATATTTCGATGTCAAACGTATAATATAAACAAGTACTTAACCCGTCCGTGGTGTGAATATTTTATCATAATTATGAAAAATTAGTCTTTTTTTTTTTTTGGTTTCACCTCTAAATGGTACCTAAATAGTGTCATGTTGCTTTTACGAAGAAACTAATCCAACAAATAATAATTTCGTACACAAAGGAGGTTTTGAACTTACGACTTTGCTTAAAGAGAACAGATACGAAGCTATCTGAACCAACTAAATATTGGTATTGAAAAACTAGTCTAGTCATACATGTCTATTAACACAAATTAAAAAGAGTTGAAAATTAATAAAAAAGAATAAAAGGTAAAAGGGTTTAAAAGTAATAAAAAAATAAAAATAAATAAAAAGGGCCAAAAGTTGTCAAAAAAGAAGAAGCTAAAAATAGTAAAAAAAATAAACAATAAGTCTTATATTTATATAACAACATTATAAAAGAAATCTTTTAATGCATTTTTACCAAATTACCTATAAATGTATTTTTTTATACAAATTTATTTGATAATTTTATATTAAAAGTAATGGGCAATTTAAGAATTTATGATAAAAGTAGTACACCATAAGTTAAAAAGTTTTGACTTAAATAGTATAGAAGTATAATCTAGTTGTGGCCTTAGGCTCTTGTCAGGTTCATCCTAATCTCATATGGTAGTTATCATCGTCTGGACGAGCTTCTAATTGTTACATATATGGGCTAGTTGTACTTTGACAAAAAAATATAAAAGTATAGACAATTAAAAATATTCTAAATATAAACAATAATTATAGATGACTATCTTAATAAATAATTCATTAGTAAATTAAGTAAAATGTTAGCAATATCTTTAATTTTAACAATAAAATAGAGAGATTATAAGTAATGTTATATCTGCAATAGACAATAAATATATAATATGTAGTCATTTATATTTTTAAGCCTCATTATATTCTGTAATGTTTTATAAGTAAGATTATGTATTTTATAATATTGTTTATCTATAGATAGATTGATAGAAAATTAGTCATAATAAACGTCATCATATTTTATAATATGTTTTAAAATACAATTCATGATCTTTAGACTAATAAAGTTTAGTAACCATTTAAATGCAACCATTTTTTGAGAACGAACTAAATATTTATACGAAGAAATGCACATATTTGATTCACAAAACATAATGGTCAACATCACATGCGTTGTACTTGAAAAAAAAAAAACATTAGTTTACATTAATAAAATAAAAATATTAGTTTACCCAATGAAAGTTTTAACAACAAATCAGATCGCAAGCAAAGCTTTCATCCTCCTTGTTGAATATCAAGAAGCATCGGTAGCTAGCGTTATATTGAGTGCCATTTCTAGTAGGGTTCAGAGATGGGTTCCTCCATCATTAAATTATCAAAAGCTCAATGTGGATCCAAGCGTGAAGGCAAACTTGGGATGATCTAAACAGGATCCAATAGTCAGAGACTCATATGACACGGACTGCTCTTAAAAAGGGACCTTTTGTTTTTTTTGGCCAAAAGTTCATGCGGCATTGTCAGTGCATCCTTATCTTCATACAAGTCTCGCACCATAATGCTCTAAAATAGTTATACTAATATGATATTATTGTTGGTTTAGTCCACCTCATGCATAGCCGCCATCAATAGTCAACAAATGCATGCAATGAATAGTCAAATTCATCAAGCTGCATGGACGCGTGGGCTGGTTGCATGAAACACGTGGGCGAAATCTTCTTGTTGTAGCTCTATAAATAGAGCTCTGTTTCTCCTTGTAAAACATCCCTGTGAATACAATAGTTGCCTCCCGTGGACGTAGGTATTTTTGCCGAACCACGTTAAACTTTGGTTGCTGGTGATGCTTCCTTGTGATCGCGTTGGTCCTTCCTTCGATACTCGTTGTTCACCAAAGCATTTGAAACATCACTGAATTTAACCTCATCTTTACCATATAGCAAAGTTGTTGTTAAATGTTCATAACTTTCAGGCAAAGAGTTTAACAACAATAGGGCTTTATCCTCATCAAGAGGGTCAACATCAAGATTTAGTAGATCAGCAAGAATCTTGTTGAATTTATCAAGATGCTCACTCATGGGAGTACCTTCCTTGTACTGAAAACGATAGAGCTTCTTCTTCAGGTAGAGGCGGTTCTCTACGCTTTTCGTCATGTATTTGTCCTCCAGTTTCTTCCAGAGACTTATTGCCATAGTCTCTTTCATGACAAAGTACTTCTGATCCTTCGCCAAACAGAGTCGGATTGTGCCACAAGCTTGACGATTCACAAAATTCCAATCATCATCGGACATATCCTTGGGCTTGGCTTCCAAGGCAATATGTGATCCTTTCCTGAATAGTAGATTTTGAACTTCGCATTGCCACATGCCAAAGTTGTTGGTGCCGTTGAATTTCTCCACCTCGAACTTTGCGTTGGTCATCGAACTTCTTTTATAGACAATCAGTCTGATAGATGGATATTAGATTCCGGCTGTTCCTATCATGTGTTCGAATCGACATTGGTTCTCAAAACTGGATGAGTTCGATGGAGGAGTCGTGCTAATGGGCAACAACAATACCTGCCACACAAAAGGTATTGGAACTATACGCCTAAAGATGCATAACGGTACAACAAGACGGCTCACAGACGTCAGATATGTCTCAGATCTGAAGAAAAATCTGATCTCCCTAGGCGTCTTTGATTACAGCGGTTACAAGGTAACCATTGAAGGTGGAGTTCTGAAGGTTGTACGTGGAGCATTCTTGGCCATGAAGGGTACTCAGAAAGAAAATCTCTATTTCCTTGACGGACACACAGTAATCGGAAGTGTCTCAGCTTGCACCAGTTTTAGTGATGTTTCATCAGACACTTCCCGACTTTGGCACATGCGGCTCGGACATGTTGGAGAGAAGTCTCTTCAAACCTTGATAAAGCAAGGTTCTCTGAAAGGTGCAAAGACCGGGAAACTTGACTTCTGCGAGCACTGTATCTTAGGCAAGCAGACGAGAGTCAAGTTTGGCACTGCAATCCACCGCACCAAAGGAACATTGGATTATGTTCATACCGACGTTTGGGGACCCTCTCACAATGCTTCATTGGGAGGTAAACGTTGGTTTGTTACTTTCATTGATGATTTCTCACGCTATGTTTGGGTTTATACCATGAAGCATAAAGATGAAGTGCTCGATCTCTTTCTTATATGGAAGAAAATGGTAGAAACCCAAACAGGAAGGAAGATCAAGAGGCTCAGATCTGATAATGGAGGAGAATACAAGTCAGACCCATTTCAGAAATTTTGTGAGAATGAAGGGATTGTCAGACATTTCACAGTCCCAGGCACGCCACAACAAAACGGTGTTGCTGAACACATGAATCGTACTTTGGTAGATAAAGTTCGCTGCATGTTATCTCATTCTGGACTGAGCAAGGCATTTTGGGCTGAAGCTTTGTCATATGCCTCTCATATCATCAATCGACTTCCTGCAACAGCACTAGATGGCAAAACTCCCAAGGAGGTATGGTCTGGACACCCCGTTTCAGATTATGATTCTCTGCGCATTTTTGGATGCACTGCATATTTCCATGTGAAGGAATCCAAACTGGATCCTAGGTCCAAGAAAGCGATTTTCATGGGCTTTAGTGAAGGAGTTAAGGCTTTCCGACTATGGAACCCTGAGACAAAGACGATTGTAAAAAGTCGAGATATAACTTTTGATGAATCTGTGATGTTAAAGCATACGGTTTATGATAAAGAAAATCAAGATCCAGATTTGCCTCAGCAGGTGGAGTTAGATATTCCAGTAACTCCTAGCAAGTCAGCAGAGATATCCAACCATCCTGAAGAAGAAGAGGAGGACATCTCAGTTGAGGTGGAGGCTCCAAGACCAGACATCAGTCAACAACCAGAATCAATTGCCACCAGCCGACCAAGAAGAGAAATCCGCAAACCTGTTCGGTACACTGACATGGTTGCATATGCATTACCAGTCACCGGAGATGATATTCCATACAATTACAAAGATGCTATTCAGAGTATGGAAAGTGATAAGTGGAAAATGGCAATGCATGAGGAGATGAAATCACTCCATCAGAATCAGACTTGGAAGTTGGTTCCACTTCCGAAAGGAAAGAAACCAATTGGCTGCAAATGGGTTTTCGCAAAGAAGGAAGGCTCTCCCAGCACAGACGATATCCGGTACAAAGCCAGACTGGTAGCAAAAGGCTACGCTCAGAGGGAAGGAATTGACTACAATGAGGTATTCTCACCTGTTGTTAAGCATTCGTCAATTCGAATATTATTGGCTTTGGTTGCACAGTTTGATCTCGAGTTAGCCCAACTCGATGTCAAAACTGCTTTTCTGCATGGTAATTTGGAAGAAGAGATATATATGTCTCAACCAGAAGGATTCAAAGTACCAGGAAGAGAGCATTGGGCTTGCAATTTGAGCAAGTCATTGTATGGCCTGAAGCAGTCACCGAGACAGTGGTACAAGAGATTTGACAGCTTCATCCAAGGGCAGAAATATACCCGGAGTCAGTTTGATCATTGTGTCTACTATCGCAAACTTCAAGATGGTACATTTATCTACTTGCTTTTATATGTAGATGATATGTTAATTGCATCTAAAAGTACGGTGGAGATCAACAAACTAAAGGCTCAATTGAGCTCAGAGTTTGAAATGAAGGACCTTGGAGAGGCGAGAAAAATTCTCGGGATGGAGATAACTCGAGACAGGGCCAAAAGCACAATCTGTTTGACTCAAACTCAGTATTTGAAGAAAGTTCTTCAAACTTTTGGCATTGGCAATGACACAAAACCTGTGAGCACACCATTGGCACCACATTTCAAGCTAAGTTCATCAATGTCACCAAATTTCGAAGATCAGAAGAAGCAAATGGAGAATATTCCATATGCAAATGCAGTTGGTGCCTTGATGTATGCTATGGTGTGTACCAGACCTGACATTTCACATGCTGTAAGTATGGTAAGTCGTTACATGCACAACCCCGGTAAAGGCCACTGGCAAGCAGTGAAGTGGATTCTACGGTATATTTATGGTACTGTAGATATTGGTTTAAAGTTCGAAAGAGATACGAAAAATTGTAAGCATATAGTCGGATATGTGGATTCGGACTATGCTGGAGATCTTGACAAGCGCAGATCTACTACTGGTTATGTTTTCACTATGGCAGGAGGACCAGTGAGTTGGAGATCAACACTACAGTCAACAGTTGCTTTGTCTACTACAGAGGCAGAGTACATGGCAGTAACGGAAGCTTTCAAGGAAGCAATCTGGTTTTATGGATTGACTAAAGACTTGGGAATTGTGCAGAAGAATGTTGAAGTTTTCTGCGACAGCCAGAGTGCCATTTGTTTGGCAAAGAACCAAGTTCATCACAGTCGAACGAAGCATATTGATGTTCGTTTTCATTTTGTTCGAGAAATAATAGAAGAAGGGAGTATTCTTCTGCAAAAGATCAAGACTGCAGATAACCCTGCAGATATGCTTACAAAGGTAGTTACAGGGATCAAGTTCCAACATTGTTTGGACTTGATCAACATCTCACGAGCTCCAAGTGCCTAAAGGCACTAATGGAGGCGGCAACAGTTTTTTGAAGGAAGCTTGCTATCTGTAGAAAGATTGCAGGTATGAAGGAGTCTTGTTCCACATGAGGTGGAGGTGGAGATTTGTTGGTTTAGTCCACCTCATGCATAACCGCCATCAATAGTCAACAAATGCATGCAATGAATAGTCAAATTCATCAAGCTGCATGGGCGTGTGGGCTGGTTGCATGAAACACGTGGGCGAAATCTTCTTGTTGTAGCTCTATAAATAGAGCTCTGTTTCTCCTTGTAAAACATCCCTGTGAATACAATAGTTGCCTCCCGTGGACGTAAGTATTTTTGCCGAACCACGTTGAACTTTGGTTGTCTTGTTTTTCTTTTATGCTTTTACATAACAATTATAATTAAGATCAAGTTCAATGTTACAGTCTTATAGTGGCAATGACCGTATTAATAGGGAATTTATCTTTCATGACTTGCCCAATAACAGAAAAGTGCATTTGGTTGGGTGGAAAAATATTTGTCTTCCGAAGATCAACGGTGGTTTGGGTATTCGATCAACTAAGGAGACTAATTTGGTTTTTTGGGCAAAGCTAGGTTGGCAAATGCTTAAAGATTCCCCGGCTGTTTGGGTGAATTTGTTAAGGGAAAAGTATGTGAAGTCGCAGAGTATACTTTCCATTGTGTTCTGTTCTGGTTCATCTTTTACTTGGAAGGGTATTTGGCAAGGAGTCTCACACTTGAAAACGGGTAAGGGTGATTGCATTTCCTTTTGGTTTGATAAATGGGTTAGTGATAAACCCCCATGTGATCTCGTAACTTCTCCTATTCATGCTACTGATTTGCATTTAAAGGTTATGGATCTTTTGACTGACAACAAGGTGTGGTGTTTACAAAGACTACACACCCCATTAACTGATGATATAAAAAGGATAATTTTTTGTTACCCCTATTCCTTATAAGGACATGGAAGACAGTCAAATTTGGGCTTCTACATCATCTAGTTGCTTCTCAGTTAGTTTTGCCTATAAGCTTTTTGCTCATGTTCCTCCTAGGTCTACTACTGATAATTGGACATGGATTTGGAAGATGCATTGTTGTCATAAATTGAAATATTTTGTTTGGTTGGCGGTCCAAAATAGACTTCTTACTAATAGCCTGCGTCTTCAAAGAAATCTAACCATGGTTGCTAGTTGCTCAACATGTCAGAATGGTATTGAAACCACCCTACATGTCCTTCGTGACTGTTTGAAACCTATGACTTATTGGCAAGCTTTGGTCCCCATTGAACAGCAAGCGGATTTTTCAATCTCATGCTTAAGGATTGGATTAAGTTTAATGTTTCTTTCCTTCATCAACCTAAAATTTCTATGGAGTGGAGTTTATTTTTCCTTGCCTCTATTTGGTGATCTCATTCTGGAGTTTGATGATACTCACGGTGATCCCTCTTCTCGGTTGCTGCGGTGAATATCTTGGCAATTTCCCCCCTCTAACTGGTTTAAACTAAATTCTGATGGTGCTGGAAAAGGGAATCCTGGGCTTTCAAGCCACGGAGGTCTGATTAGAGACAGTTCTGGCTCATGGATAGTGGGCTATACTTGCGTTATTGGTTTGGCTAATAACATGATTGCTAGGGTTGTAACCGCTTAGGTTGGATTAGGTTCGAGCCAAAACACAATCTAACTTAAACGGATTGAAAAAAATAAAACTCAAACCAAATCAAACTAACATGATTGCTAGTGTTTCACATTTGCTTCTTGCTGATTCTTCTAGTGTTGCTTTTGGGAGGCCTGTTCTTGTCCACTTAACCCAAAAAAAAAAAAAAAATCCTCATTGAGCGGTTTGGATTGGCTAGTCTTATGCAACATCTTAGCCTTCTTGTTATACTAAAATAATATAACAAAATTAAGATACAATAAGCATAAAAAATAATTAGTTTAAAAAAATTCTAGTTTGTAAATATTTCAATATACCATAAAATAAAGATTAACATTTTTTTAAATTATTCATATTATAGGTTTAAATAATCAAATTCTACTAATTATCTATTAATTGTTTCCAAATTTTGACTTTGTCAAAGATGATATTATATATATTAACTTAGTTTATTAATTATGTATATTTTAGTTTTAATTACCAAACAAAATTATAAAAAGCAGTTAAATTAGAAGAGTACAAGAGAGGTTTGATTGAGATTATAATGTTAAGGGTAGTTAATTAGACCTCGTGTAATACAAGACGAGGTCTAGAGGTTAGAATTATTATATTATTATGATGTTATTAGATAACGAAAACAAATAAAGCAAAATTATTATTGTACCGATAAACCTAATTGCAGACCATTTTAAATTACTGGAAAAAGTGATATTAAGAAGTGGCCAGCAACCAAAAAAAAAAAAGGAAAAAACATAAGCACTACTCTATATATATATATTGGTTACCGGTTTTCCGACACTCAGAAGTTATCCTTCTTCCCTTTGAGCGAGACAAATTCTCTCAGCCCTCCTAACAGAGGCGGATAAATAGGTGTCACGTCCAGGCTTAAACTCAAGACCTGGACCTTAACCCCACTTATACTCATTCAACTGGCCAAAATACAAATGTCGCGCAAAATGACAACTCCCGGTGCCTCGGTGCCCAGTTATGGATTTGTGCACTATTCTTTATCACTTTTCTTGTAGACTTAGTCATTTTATCATCTCCTATGACTTGCATTCTTCATGTTCTCGCATTTTAACTTCTTGTAATTTGTTTCCATGATCCAAGTTGATTTTAACCACATCTAAACACCTAGAAAACAAATTAAATTTATCAACTTATAAAATTAAACACTGAAATAAGCGTCAAATACTAAAATGTAACCATTCTAACAACTAAGTCAAAACTAACATAAACCAATCGAATAGATGAATAAACTAACCTAAAACTCATCTAAAGCATACTAAAAACATCTAAATAATCACTTGTCAAATACCTTCAAACTTAGGACTTTGATCGTCCGGAGCAAAGGGTAAAACAAAACTGAAACTCAACTGCATTCTCAAACAAATTAAAATTTGATTCAAAATATAACATGCATATCATCATCATGGCCTCTAAAATCACATTGAAAGATAATAACTCATCGAAAAATTTTAAGAGTGTTAGAGATGTCTAGATTTTCAATGCAACTCCTTACCTAACCTCATCTTCCATTCTCAAACACACCATCACATAGTCAATCTCATAAAACCATTCATGAAATTCATAGACAAGTGCAAGCAAGTATAAAGTGTAAGTGATCTCAAATAAATAAATAAATAAATATATATATAAAGTGAATTCCACAGGCAAATCTTTCATACTACTATCTACTAATGTAGATTACATGCCATTTAGAATCAATAGGTCTTCCTAGGTTTTAATGTATGGCCAAGGTTCAAAAGTAAGGAAAATTGAAAAAATTTAGACTAAAAACATCCTAAACACTTGATCATTTACAAGCATCCATAACATTACATTTAGAACCCAAAAGAACCCAATTTTAGTACATATACCCACTTCAAATATTCCACTTTTTTTTTTCATTCACTCCTCATTCTTTTGTTTGCTTATATATATATAATACTACACCCCTAAACTTGTTTCTTTCCATAACATTGGCATAGTATTCTTTTCTTTTTCTCTTCTTTTCATTGTTCATTCTTTTCATTCATTTTTTTTTCTAAGAAGCTCATAAAATAAGAAAACTTCCAACTCAATAGTACCTCACTTCATTACCTTCTTTTCATACTTTTATTTTCACTTTCAACCCTAAAAAAGATAACACTCCAACATAATCAAAGTGTATAAGATGCATAGGTTGAAAGACAATGAATTTAAACATGTCAAGCTCAAGTAAATTAATGCATAGGTAACAAAGATAAGATCATAAAGCTCAAAATGGGTGACTAAGGATATAATAAAAAATAAGGTTGGCTATATGGCTCAAACTCATCCAAACATGGCTTAAATCATCTCCCTCATTGCATGTTCTCTAGGACTTAGCCTCAAGTGATAATCAAACTTGTTCTAAGATTTCTAGAGATCTAATATATATAACTTTACTTGAACAAATTCAATCCAAACAAGTCATGATTCCACAAAATCAACCACACTAGACATGTAGAGAATTTTCAACAAAGCTTAAGCTAATAGTCCAATCAAGCACACAAACTTTAAAAATTACTCTCTACATTCCCTTAGAGTCATGTTCATATATACGTTCTCCCATCATTGGCCATTCAAGAAAATTAAAAAAATTAGAATCAAATCAGAATTTGTGAGATCATAGGACATTCTAACCTAAAACTACCACATTTTTACCATGACATGTAAAAAAAAAAAAATCAAAACTCTCCCCCAAAACTTAAAACAAGCACTGACCTCAATGCTTCACAATAACACCATAGCATAACATGGACGGAAGTAAAATAAATAAGGGTAAGAGTTCCAAAATAACCCAAAATGGTTGAAGTCGCATAAGCTCTCCATCCTCTCCGTGTAGCTTCGCACAAGGATCCCCAAACTTGATTTAGCACATGGGAAAAAGATAGCAAGAGATATTT